>JAIUJO010000064.1:1921314-2671314 GCA_023846275.1 Vanilla planifolia | reverse complement strand
CTTCTTCTTCTTCTTCTTCTTCTTCTCCTCCTCCTCCTGTTTCTTCTTCTACTACTTCTGCTTCTTCATTTTCTTTTTCTTGTTCATCTTCCTTTTCTTTTTCTTCTTCTTATTTTTCTACTTCATCTTGTTCTTCTTCTACTTCTTTTTCTTCTTTGCTTCTTCTTCTTCTTCAATTTCTTCTTCTTCTTCTTCACCTTCTTGTTCTTCTTCTTCTTCTTCCTCTTCTGCTTCTTCTTTTTCTTCTTTTTCTTCTTCTACGTCTTCTTTTACTTTTTCTCATTCTTCTTCTTCTACTTCTTCTTCTTCTTCCATTGCTCCTTCTTCTCATTCTTCTTCTTCTTCTCCACCTTCTTCTTTTTCTTCTTCTTCTCCTTCCTCTTCTCCATCTTTGCCTTCTTCTTCTTCTTCTTCTTCTACGTCCCCTCCTCCTCCTCCTTATTCTCCTTCTTCTAGTTCTTCGCCTTCTTCTACTTCTTCTCATTCTTTTTCTTCTTCTAATTCTTCTTCTTCTTCTTCTTCTTCCTCTTCTTCTTCTTCTTCCTCTTCTTCTTCTTCTTCTTCTCCTTTTCTTCTTCTAAATTCTTCTACTTTCTTCTTCTTCTCTTCTTCTACTTCTTTTTCTTCTTCTTCACCTTCTTCTTCTTCTACTACTTCTTCTTCTTCTACCTCTTCTTCTTCTTCTTCTTCTACGTCTCCTCCTCCTCTTCCTCGTCCTTCTTATTCTTCTTCTCTTCTCCTTCTTCTTCTTCTTCTTCTTGTTCTACGTCTTCTTCTCTTTTTTCTTGTTCTTCCACTTCTTCTTCCTCATCATCATCCACTTCTTCTTCTTCTTCTTCTTCTTCTCCCTCTCCTTCTTCTTCTTCTTCTTTTAACTCTTCTTCTTTCATCTTCTTCTCTTCTTCTGCTTCTTCTTCTTCTTCTTCTCCATCTTCTTCTTATTCTTCTAACTTTTTTCTACTTCTTCTTCTTCTTCTTTTTCTTCTTCTCCTTCCTCTTCAACTTCTTCTTTTTCTTCTTCTTCTTCTTCTTCTTCTTCTTCTCCTCCTCCTCTTTCTCTTTCTTCTTTTTCTTTTTCTTCTTTTTCTTTTTCTTTTTCTTTTTCTTGTTCTTGTTCTTGTTCTTCTTCTACTTCTTCTACTTCATCTTTTTTTTTTCTTCTTCTTCATCAACTTCTATTTCTTCATTTTCTCCTTCTTCTCCATCTCCTTCTTCTTCTTCTTCTTTTTCTTCTTCTCCCTCTTCTTCTCGCCCTTCTCCTTCTTATTTTATTATTTCTTCTTCTTGTTCTTCTTCTTCTTTCTCTTCTTCTTTTTCTTATTCTTCTTCTCTAACTTTTCCTTCTTCTTCTTCTTCTTCTGCTTCTTCATTTTCATCATCTTCTTCTTCATCTCATTCTTCTGCTTCAACATCTTCTTTCTTCTTTCTTCTTCTTCTTCTTCTTCTTCTTATTCTTCTTCTTTCTCTTCTTCTTCTCCTCCTCCTCCTCTTTCTTCTTCTTCCTTTTCATCTCCTTATACTTTTTTTGTTTTCTTCTTTCTCCTATTCTTCTTCATCTTCTTCTTCAACTTTTCCTTCTTCTTCAACTTTTCCTTCTTCTTCTTCTTCTTCTTCTTCTGCTTCTTCATCATCATCATCTTCTACTTCTTCTTTCTTCTTTCTTCTTCTTCTTCTTCTTCTTCTTCTTATTCTTCTTCTTTCTCTTCTTCTTCTCCTCCTCCTCCTCTTTCTTCTTCTTCCTTTTCATCTCCTTATACTTTTTTTGTTTTCTTCTTTCTCCTATTCTTCTTCATCTTCTTCTTCAACTTTTCCTTCTTCTTCTTTTTCAACTTTTCCTTCTTCTTCTTCTTCTTCTTCTTCTTCTGCTTCTTCATCATCATCTTCTTCTTCTTCTTCTCCTTCAACAGTTCCTTCTTCGTCTTCTGCTTCTTTTTCTTCTTCTTCGTCTGCTTCTTCTACCTCTTCTTGTTCTTCTTCCTCTACTTTTTCTTCTTCTTCAACTTCTTTCTTTACTTTACTTTCTTCTTCTTCTTCTTCTTCTTCTTCTTTTCCTTCTTCTTCAACTTCTCCTTTTTCTTATTCTTCTTCTCCTTCTCCTTCTTCTTCTCCCTCTTCCTTCTCTTTCTTGACCATCTTCTTTTCCTACTCCTTCTCCTTCTTCTTCTACTTCTTCTTCTTCTTCCCCCTCTTGTTCATCTTCTTCTTCTTCTTCTTCTTTTTCTTCTTCTTGTTCTTCTCCTTGTTCTTTTTCTTCTTCTCTTTCATCTTCTTCTTCTTGTTCTTCTTCTCCTCCTTCTTCTCTTTCTTCTTCTTCTTCTTCTTCTTCTTCTTTTACTTCTCTATCTTCTTCTTCTTCTTATTTTTCTCCTTTATCTTCTTCTTCTTCTTCTTCTTCTTAATCCTTTTCTTCTTCTTCTCCTTTTTCTTCATCTTCTTCTATTTTGACTTTTTAGTTTTCTTCTACTTCTTCTTCCTTTTCTCTTTCTCCTTCTTTCTTCTTCTTCTTCCCTTTTTTCTTGTTCTGCTTCTTCTTCTACTACTTGTTCTTTGTGTACTTCATCTTCTCCTTCTTCTAGTTCTTCTCCATCTTCATCATCTTCTATTTCCTTCTTCCTTCTTCATGTACTTGCTCTTCTAATTCTTCCTAGTCTTCATCATCATCATCATCATCATCATCATCATCATCATCATCATTATCATCGTCTTCTTCTTCTACTCTTCTTCTTTTACTTGTTGTTGTTCTTCTTCTACTTCCTCTACATCTTCAACTTTTTCAACTTCTTCTTCTTCATCATCCTCTCCTTCTCCTTCTTCTTCTACACCTTCTTCTACATCTTCTTATTCTTCTTTTATGCCTTCTTCTTCCTTTTCTTCTACTTCTACTTTTTCTTCTTCTTCTTCTCCATCTCCTTCTTCTTCTTCTTCTACTTCTCCTTCATCATCTTCTTCTTCTTCGTCTTTGTCTTCTACTACTTCTTTATCTGCCTCTTCTTCTTCCTCTTCTTCTTATTCTTCTTCTTCTACTTCTTCTATTTCTTCTTCACCTCCTTCATCTCCTACTTTTTCTCCTTCTTTTTTCATCTTCTTTGCATTTTTCTTCTTCTTCTTCTTCTTTTCCTTCATCTTCATCATCATCTTCTTCTTCATCATCTTCCTTTTCTTCATGTCCTTCTTCTTCAGCTTCTCCTTCCTTTTCCTCTTCTTTTTCTTCTTTTTCTTCTTCTCCTTCTCCATCTTCTTTTTCTTCTTCTTCTTCTTTTTCTTCTTCTCCTTCTTCTTCCTCTCGTTCTTCTACATCTTCTTCTCCTTCTTCTTCTTCTTCTTTCTTCTTCATTCTTCTTGTTATTCTTCTACTTCTACTTCGTCTTGTTGTTCTTCTTCTTCATCATCACGATAATCTTCTTCTTCTTCCTCTCCTTCCATTTCTTCTTGTTCTTCTTCTTCTACTCCTTCATCATCTTCTTCTTCTTCTTCTTTTTCTTGTTCTTCTCCTTCTTCATCTTCTTCTTCGTCATCTTCTTCGTCATCTTCTACTTCTTCTTGTTCTTGTTCTTCTTCTTCTAATTCTTCTAATTCTTCTACTACATCTTCTTCTTCTACCTCTTTTATTTCTTCTTCTCCTTTGCCTTCTACCTCTCCGTCCTCTTCATTTTCGTCTTCTCCTTCTCCTTCTTCTTCATTGTCTTACACATCATCTCCTTCTTCTTCTACTTCTTCTCCTCCTTCTTCTCATTCTTCTTCTCCTCCTACTACTTCTTCTCTTCCTACTACTTCTTCTTCTCCTTCTTCTTCTTCTTTTCTTTTTCTCCTACTTCTTCTTCTTCTTCTTCTTCTTCTTTTTCTTCTTCTACTGCTTTTAATTCTCCCTCCTCTTTTACTTCTTCACCTTCTTCTTAACCTTCACCTACTTCTTCTTCTTTTCTTCTTCTTCTTCCTCTACTTCTTCTTTTTGTTCTTCTTCATCTTCTTCTTTGTCTTCATCTTCTTCTTCTTCTTCTTCTTCCTTTTCTTGTTCTACTTCTTTTATTTTTGCTTCTTCTTCTTCTTCTTGCTCTTCTTCTTTTTTCTCTTCTCTTTCTCCTTCTACTACTTCTTCCTCTCTTTCTTGTTCTGTTTCTTTTTTTCTTCTTCTCTTTTTACCTCTTTCTAGCTTTTCTCCCTCTTCTTCTTCTCCTCCTCCTTCTTCTTCTTTTGCTCCTTTTTTTCTTCTTTTATTTCATCATCTTCTTCTTCTTCTTCTCCGTGTTATACTTGTTCTTCTTGCTATTCTTCTTCTACTTCTGCTTCTTTTCCTCTTCCTATTTTTTCTTCTATATCTTCAACCTCTTCTTCAATTTCTTCTTCTTATTATTATTATCTTCTTTTTCATCATCTTCGTCTTCTTCTTCTTCTTCTTCTTCTCCATCATCTTCTTCTTGTTCTTCTTCTTTTGCTTCTCCTTCTTTTTTTCTCCTCCTTCTTCTTGTAGTTCTTCTTCTGCTTCTTCTTCTTCTTATTCTCCATCTTCTTTTCCTTCTTCTTCTCCTTCTCCCTGTTCTTCTCCACCTTTTTCTTCTTCTTCTTCTTCTTCTTCTTCTTCTTCTTTTTCGTCTTCTACTTTTTCTTCTTCTCCTTCTCCTTGTTCCTATTTTTCTCCATCATCATCATCATCATCATCATCATCATCATCATCTTCTTCTTCTTCTACTTCTTCTTTTCCTTGTTCTTCTTCTTCATCTTCTTCTTCAACATCTTCTTCTTCCTCTCATTCATCTTCTTTTACTTCTTCCAGTCTTTCTCCATCTTCTTCTTCTTCTTCTTCCTGGTCGTCATTTTCTTCTTTTTCTTCTTCTTCTTCTTCTTCTTCTTCGTTTAATTCTTTTTATTCTTCAACTTCTTCTTCTTCTTCTACTACTTCTACCTCTTTTTGTTCTTCTTCTCTTCCTAATTCTTCTTCCCCTTCTTCCTCTTGATTTTCTTCTTCTCCTTCTTCTTGTTCTTCTTCTTCTTTGTCTTACTCTTCACTTCTTCTTCTTCTTCTTATTATTATTCTTATTATTCTTCTTCTTCTCCTTCTACTTATTCTTCTTCTTCTTCTTAATCTTCTACTTCTTCTTCTTCTTCTTCTTCTTCTTCTTTTTCTTCTTTTGTTCTTCTCTTCATCTCTTCTTCTTCTTCTTCTATTTCTTCTTTTTCTTCTTTTTCTTCTTCGTCTTTTCCTTCTTCTTCTCCGTCTTGTTCTTGTTCTTCTTCTTTTCCTTCTTCTTCTTTCTTCTTCTCCTTCTTCTTCTTTTCTTTCTTCTTCTTCTTCTTCTCCTTCTTCTTTTTCTTCGTTTTCTTCCCCTTCTTTGCCATGTTCTTCTTTTTCTTCTTCTTCTTCATCTTCATCTCCTTATTCTTCTTCTTTCTCTTTTTCTTTTTCTTCTTCTTCTTCTTCTTCTTCTTGTCCTTCTCCACCTCCTCTATCTTCCACTTTTTCTTCTCCTCTTTCTTCTTCTTTTTCCTCTTCTTCTTCTTCTTGTTCTTCTTCTTCTTCTTCTTTTGCATCTTTTTCTTCTTGTACTTCTTGTTTTCATTCTTCTCCTGTTTCTTCTTAACCTTCACCTACTTATTATTCTTCTTCTTCATCTTCTTCTTCTTCTTGTTCTTCTTCTTCCTTTACTTCTTTTTTCTCCTCCTTCTTCTTCCTTGTTGTTCTTTCCCTTCTTCTTTTTCTTCTCCATCTTCTTCTTTTTCTTCTTCCTCTTCTTCTTTCTCTACTTGTTCTCCTTCTCTTTATTCTTCGTCTTCTTCTTCTCCATGTTCTTCTTCTTCTTCTTCATCTTCTTCTTCTTCATCTCCTTCTTCTCCTACTTCTTTTTCTTCTTCTTCTTTGTTTTCTTCTTCTTGAACTTCACCTTCTTCTTCTACTTCTACTACTACTACTTCTTCTCCTTCTTCATTTACTTTTTCTAATTCTACTTTTGATTCTTCTTCTTCTTCCTCTACTTCTCTTAATTCTTCTTCTTCTTTTTTACTTCTTCTTTTTCTTCTTATTCTTCTCCTTATTCTTGTTCTTTTCCTCCTCCTTTTGATTCTTCTTCTTCTTCTTCTTCTTCATGTTGTTTTTCTTCTTCTTCTTCATCATCGTCATAATCATCATCATCCTCTTCTTCTCCTTCTTCTTGTTGTTTTCTCCATCTTCTTCTCCTTTTTCTTCTTCCTCTCTGTCAAGCCCCCACCTCACTAAACCATTAGATAACAAAATTAACATCAAATTATTCTACTGGTACAACATATAGTGGGGACAAAGAACAAAACCCAAGGTGGGGACCCGACAGGAAGTCAAATACCAACTCAAAAACCAAAGGATATATATAAAGACATGTTTTTAAAGATTTAATCACACCAAAACTTTCCCTCACACATCTCTTGGAAATGACTCTTTTGTAGCAGCACCATTCCTATCTCTTGGTTCAGTGGTTTCATGACCTATGAGTAAGTACTAAATGAGATTTTACACATCTCAGTAGATAAATCCACATAGCTAACCAAGTAAATAAAAAGACATAATAAAATACCATAAACAATAAAGATAAATCATATGCATCAAGCTAAAACCATACCATATGTCATATATATAAGGTAACGCCAAATGAAAACCATAAAGAAATATCAGTTCCTTATATATTGTGTTATTACAGGGCACAATTCCTTTTGACTCATTATCCTCTAGATGTAATCATTATCATGACCTCCACTTGGCATCCAACCAAGCACATAACACTAGGCCGATAACTGATCCGAAGATCGATACCCTATGATCCAATACGCTGAGCCTAATGCCACCAGGCAGGTATGGTATAATACCCTGTGATCCAATACGCTGAGCCTGGTGTAAATCATCATGGAGTCATAGCACAAACACTTGGTAGATATCTGATCCGAAGATCAATACCCTGCGATCCCACACGCTGAGCCTAGTGGTGAGGATAATGTTCTCTGGGAATCCATTTTTTTACTACCATTTCCAATCATACTTCTAAACAATTATGCCATATGAAAGACCTTTCTTTACATATTCTTTCTTTCTTTTGCTTTGATTATCATACCATGTTATTTCCTTTTTTTCTTATTATCATACCAATGCATAAGTAACAACAAAAACATCATATTTTCCTTTACCATATGCAACAATTAAAACACCATGTGAGAGAAAGAAAACCATGTAAAACATACAATACTGTGCAACATCACAGGGTTAGGAAATTTATATATGTTGTACCAAATTTTTTTTGCCCACTTCTAATTCTTCTTGATGTCCTACCTACAAGCCCGTAAAATATAAAAATAATTAATTTAGATATGCTTATAAGGCAAAATTATGTTTTTAAAAGTTATTCCCAAATGACTAAAATTCTGCTTTCTAAAAGCTTGCCCAAACAGCCAAAAATTCCAAACAGCCAAAAATCCCGCTTTCTTAAAGCTGCCCCAAACGGGTTTTTCCAAAAATCCCAAAAAAATGCTCTCTTTTTTTTTAAGGTCTTCCGTCGGCGCTAGACCACCTGCCCACAGCACGACCCAGTCTAGGCCCGGTATTGGACCGCCCGCACCAGTTTAGCAACGCGAACCGGTTCAATTCTCTCTCTCTCTCCCCCATGCATTCCGCAAAACTGAAACATTTCGTCTGTGAAATTTGAGACCTCCGGCATCTCCCACAGGCCAAATCAACCCCTCTCGATCTCCCTCGCTCACCAAAAAACCCTTACACAATGATGACGAAGAAATTCGCGTTTTCCTTACCTTATGGAACCCCCGTCGACCTTCACCATTGCATGCAGAAATACCTCGAAGAGCACGGCGGTTGCTGTAGGAATCTCGTCCTTAAGGAAATTCTCACCGCAGTCATGTTTGTTACAGAACCTCGCACTCTGGAAATTAACAAATTTATCCACAAGGTTACAAATTTATTCGAAATCTTTAAAAATTCATAATTTATTCATTAGAACTCAAAAAATTACAAATTAAACATCATTGGATGCATCTCAAAAAGCTCTTTCTTTTAAGCAAATAAAATAAATAAAATAAAGAAAACTAGGGTTGTTACACTCTCCTTCTCCTTCGCTTCTTTGTCTTCTTCTTTTTCTTCTTCTTCTTCTAATTCTTCATCTTCTTCTTCTTCTTCTTCAACTTCTTCTTCCTCTTCTTGTTATTCTTCTTTTCCTCCTTTTAATGATTTTTCTCCTCCTCTTACTTCTTATTCTTCTTCTTCTACTTCTTTTGCTCTTACTTCTTCTTTGCATTCTTCTTTTTCTTCTCTTCTTCAACTTCTTCTTTGTCTTTTTCTTTTTCTTCTTCTTCTTCTTTTTCTTCTTCTTCTCCCCCTTCTTTTTTTTTCTTCTCCTTGTTCTTCTCCTATTTCTTCCCTTTCTTCTTTTTCTTTTTCTTCTTCTTTGTTCTTCTTCTCCATCTTGTCCTTCTTCTTTCTGTTCTTCATCATCTTCTTCTCTTTCTTGTTCTTTTCCTTATTATACATATCATTATTTTCTTCTCTTTCTTCTTTTTCTTCATTTTCTTCTTCTTCTTTGTCTTCTTCTTCTTTTTCTTCTTCTTCTTCTTCATCTTCATCTTCTTCTTCTTCTTGTCCTTCTTTCTTCTTCTTCTTCGTCTTCTTCTTATTCATCTCCTACTCCTCCTACACGTTCTTCTTCCTTTTTTTCTTCTCCTTCTTCATCTTCTTTTTCTTTTTCTTCTTGTTCTTGTTCTTGTTCTTCTTCTTCTTCTTCCTCCTCCTCTTCTTGTCCTTCTTGTACTTCTTCATTTTCTTCTTCTTCTTCTTCTTCTTCTTCCTGACCTTCTCTAACTTCTTCTTCTTCTTGTTCTTCTTCTTCTCCTCCTCCTCCTTCTCCTCCTCCTCCTTCTTCTTCTTCTACTTGTAATTTTTCTTTTTCTTCTTCTTCTTCTTCTTCTTTGTCTTCTTCTTCTTTCTCTTCATCTTCTCCGTCTTCTTCTTCTTCATCTCCTTCTCCTTCTTCTTCTTCCTCTTCTTCTTCTTCTTCTTCTACTTCTTCTTCTTCTACTTCTTCTTCTTCCTCTACTTCTCCCTCTTCTTCTTCTTCTACTACTACTACTACTACTACTTCTCCTACTTTTTCTTTTCTTTTTCTACTTATTATTCTTTTTATTCCTATTCTTCTTCTTATTCTTCTTCTTTTTCCATTTCTTCTTCTCCTCCTACTTCTTCTACATCTTCTTCTCCTTCTTCTGCTTCTTCCTTTTCTTCTTCTCTTTCTTCTTCTTTCTTCTTTTTCTCCTTCTTCTAGTTTCTTCTTTTTCTGCTTTTTCTTGTTCTACCTCCTCTTCTTCTTCTCCTTCTTTTACTTCATCTCATTCTTCTTTTTCTTCTTATTCTTTGTCTTCTTCTTCATCTCTTTCTTCATCTACATCTTCTTCTGCTTCTTCTTCTTCTTCTTCTTCCCTTTCTTCTTCTTCTTCTTCTTCTTCTTCCCTTTCTTCTTCTTCTTCTTCACATTCTCTGTCTTCCTTTTCATCTTCTTCTTCATCTTCATCTTCTTCTTCATCTTCATCTTCTTTTGCTTCTTCTTCTTCATCATATTCACCTTCTCTATCTTCCTCATCTTCTCCTTCTCCTTTCTCCATCTTCGTTGTGTTCTTCTTCCTCTACTTTTTCTTTTTCTTCTTCTTCTTCTGCTACTTCTTCTCCTTCTTGTTCCTTTTCTTTTTCTCCTTCTTCTCCTTTTGGTTCTTTTTTTTGTTCTTCTTTTTCTTCCTCTTCTTCCTCTCTTTCTAATAATTCTTCTACTTCTTCTAATCCTTCTTTTCTGTTTCTTTTTCTTCCTCATTCTTCTTTTCTCATTCTTCTTCTTTCTTCTTTTTCTCCTTCTTGTTCTTCCTTTTCTTCTTTTCCTTCTTCCTCCTCTACTTCTTACTCTTCTTCTTCTTCTTCTTCTTCTTCTTCTTCATCTCATTCTTAACCTTTTTCTTCTTCTTCTTCTCCTCTTACTTCTTCTTATCCTTCTTATTTTGCTTCTTTTTCTTATTTCTTTCTTCTTTCTTCTTTTTCTCCTTCTTCTCCTCCTTTTTCTTCTTCTTCTTATGCCTCTTCTCCTTCTTCTTCTCCATCTTCCTCTTCTTCTTCTTCTTATTCTTCTCTTAATTATACTTCTTTGTCTTCCTTCTCTTCTTCTTCTACTTCTCCTTTTTTTTCATTTTCCACTATTTCTTCTTCTGTTTCTTCTTCTTTTTATTTTTCTTCTTCTCATCTTTCATCTTTTTCCTCTTCATCTTCTCCCCCTCCTCCTCCTCCTTCTTCTTCTTCTTCGCCTTCTCGTTCACCTTCTTGTTCTTCTAGTTCTCCTTCTTCCTCTTCTTCTTCGTCTTCTTCTTCTTCTTCATCTTCTTTTTCATCTTATTCTTTTCTTCTTCTTCTTATTCTTGATCTCCATCATCTTCTTCTTCTTTGTCCTCTTCTTCTTTTCCTTCTTCTCATTTTTCCTCTTATACTTCTTCATCATCCTCTTCTTTTTCTTCTTCCCCTTCTTCTTCTTCTTCTTCATCGTCGTCTTCTTCATCATCTTCTTCTTCTTCTTCCTACTTCATTCTCATTGTTCTTCTTTTACTTCTTTTTCTTTTTCTTCTTCTTCATCTTCTTCTTTTTCTTCTTCTTCTTCTTCTTCTCCTTCTTCTCCTTCTTCTCTTTCTTCTTCTTCATGTTCTTCTTCTTCTTCTTTTTCTTATTTAACTCCTTATTCGCCTTCTTGTTTTTCTTCTCCTTCTTCTAATTCTTCATTTTCTTCTTCATCAACTTCTTCATGTTCTTAACCTTCTTCTTCCTCTTCTTGTTCTTCTTCTTTTCCTTCTCCTTTTTTTCATTCTTCTTCTTCTCCTTATTCTACTTTTTCTTCTTTCTCACCTTCTTCTTTTCCTTTTGCTACTACTTCTTATTCTTCTCCTTCTTCTTCTTCTTCTTCTTCTTCTTTTCCTTCTTTCTTCTTCTTCTCCTTCTTCTTCTTCTTCTTCTACATTTTCTTCTTCTTCTACTTCTTCTTCTTCTGCTTCTTGTCCTTCATCTTCTTCTTCTCCATCCAATATTTCTTCAATTCATCTTCTTCTTCTTTTCCTTCTTCTCCTCCTCATCCTTCTTCTTCTTCTTTTTCTTCTTCTCCTTCTTCTTGTTCTTCTTCTTTTTCATCTTCCTCTTTCTCTTATTCTTTTACTTCTACTTCTTCTTCTTCATCAACTTTTCCTACTTCTTCTTCTTCTTCTTTCTCTTCTCCTTCTTCTTCTTTTTCTTCTTCTTCTTCATCTTCTTCTTCTCCTTCCTCTTCTTCTTTTTCTTGTTCTTCTTCTTGTTCTTATTCTTATTCTTATTCTTCTAATTCTTCTTATTCTTCTACTACTTCTTCTTCTTCTACCTCTTTTATTTCTTGTTCTCCTCCTCCTTCTTCTACCTCTCCTTCCTCTTCATTTTCGTCTTCTCCTTCTCCTTCTTCTTCTTTGTCTTACAGTTCATCTCCTTCTTCTTCTACTACTTCTTTTTCTCCTTCTTGTCATTCTTCTTCTTCTCCTCCTTCTACTACTTCTTCTTCTTCTCCTTCTTCTTCTTCTTTTCTCCTTCTCCTACTTCTTCTTCTTCTTCTTCTTCTTCTTCTACTACTTCTAATTCTCCCTCCTCTTTTACTTCTTCTCCCTCTTCTTAACCTTCACCTACTTCTTCTTCTTCTTCTTCTTCTTCCTCTACTTCTTCTTTTTCTTTTTCTTCATCTTCTTCTTCCTCCTCTTCTTCTTCTTCTTCTTCTTTTTCTTGTTATACTTCTTCCACTTTTGCTTCTTCTTCTTCTTGCTCTTCTTCTTTTTACTCTTCTTTTTGTCCTTCTACTACTTCTTCTTCCTCTCTTCCTTGTTATGTTTCTTTTTTCTTCTTCTCTTTTTACCTCTTTTTGCTTTTTCTCTCTCTTCTTCTTCTCCTCCTCCTCCTTCTTTTGCTCCTTTTTGTTCTTCTTCTTCTTCTAATTCATCTTCTTCCTCTTCTTCTTCTCCATGTTATACTTCTTCTTCTTTCTATTCTTCTTCTACTTCTTCTACTTCTTCTCCTCTTCCTACTTTTTCTTCTATATCTTCTGCCTCTTCCTCAATTTCTTCTTCTTCTTCTTGTTATCTTCCTTTTCATCATCTTCGTCTCCTTCTTCTTCTTCTTCTTCTTCTGCTACATCTCCTTCTTCTTCTTCTTCTTTTACTACTTCTTCTTCTCGTTCTTCTTCTTTTTCTTTTTCACCTTCTTCATTTGATTCTTGTTCTTATTCTTATTCTTCTTCTTCTTCTTATTCTTCCTTTTCTACTTCTCCATCTACTTCATCTTTTTCTTCTTCTTCATCTTCTTCTTCTTCTTCTTCTTCTTCTTCTTCTTCTGCTTCTTCTTTTTGTTCTTCTCTTTCTTTTTCTTTCTTGTTTTTTTGCTTCTACTTATTTCTTCTTTTTCACCTTTTCTTCTTGTTCTTCCTCTTCTTCTTCTTCTCCTTCTTTTCTTCTTGTTCTCGTTTTTCTTCTTCTCCATCTTCTTCTTCTTCTTCACCTTCTTCTTCTTGTGCTTCCTCTTCTTCTTCTTCTTCTTCTTCTTCTTCTTCTACTCCTTATTATACTTCTTCTTCCTCCTCTTCTTCTGCTTCTTTTGCTTCTTCTCCTCCTTTTTCTTTTCCCAATATTTCTTTTTTGTTTCTTCTTTTTCTTTTTCTTCTTCTTCTCCTTCTTATTCTCCTTTTTCTTATTGTTCTTCTTCTTCTCCTTCTTGTTCTTTCTTCTTCTCCATCTTCATCTTCTTCTTCTTCCTCTTCTTCTTCTTCTTCTTGTTCTTCTTCCTCTTGCTTTTTTTTCTTCTTTTACTTCTCCTTTTTCATCTTCATCTTTTGTTCTTCTTCTTCTTTTTCTCTTTCTTCTTCTTGTTCTTCCCCTTCTTCTTCTTCTCAATCTTCTCCTTCTCTTTCTTCTGTTTGTTTTTCTTCTCCTTATTCTTCTTTTTCTTCTTGTTCAAATTCTTATTCCTGTTCTTCTTCTTCTTCTTCTTTTCTTCTTTGACTTCTTCTTGTTCTTCTTCTTCCTCTACGTTTTCAACTTCTCCCACTTCTTCTTCTTTCTCTTCATCATCATCTTTCTCTCCTTCTCCTTCTTCTTCTTCTTCTTCTTGTTTTTCTTGAACATCTTCTTCTTCCTGTCGTTCTTCTTCTTCTTCATCTCCTTCTTCTACTTCTTTTTCTTCTTTTTCTTCTTCTTCTTCTTCTTCTTTGACTTCTCCTTTGTATTCTTCTTGTTTTTGTTGTTGTTGTTGTTCTTCTTCTTCTTCTTCTTCCTCTTCTCCTCCTCCTCTTCCTCCTGTTCCTTCCTTCTTGTTCTTCCCCTTCTCCTTCTTCCTCCTCCTTCTTCTTCTTCTACTTCTTCTATTTCTTCATTTTCTTCTTCTTTTTCTCCTTTCTTTTCTTTTTCTTTTTCTTTTTTTTCTACTTCTTCATTTTCTTCTTCTAGTTCTTCTTCTCATTCCTTTTTGCTTCTTCTTCTTCTTCTTCTTCTTTTATTTCCTCTTCTTTCTTCTTATTCACCTTCTTCTTCTTCTACTCATTCTTGGTTTTCTTCTTCTTCTTCTTCTTCTTCTTTTACTTCTTCTCATTTTTCTTCGTGTTCTTCTTCTTCTTCTTCTTCATCTTCTTCCTCTTCTTCTTCTTCTCATTCTTCTTCTTCTTCTACTTCTTCTTCTTCTCCCTCTCCTTCTTCTTCTTCACCTTCTTCTTCTTCTTCTACGTCTCCTCCTTCTCCTCCTTCTTCTACTTCTTCTTCTTCTTCTTCTCCTTCTCCTTCTTTTTCTTTTTCTTTTTCTTCTTCTTCTCAAGTTAAAGCACCATGCCAAAATTAATTTAACTAACTTATCGTGCAAAGAAGATAATTCCCAAAGTTGTTTAACAATTTCGGGTTGATTCATAACTCATGAATCTGAACATAACACATTTTTGGAGCAAAGTAGAGGGTGGGCATCCCCAAAAAATATAAGAAATTCATGATGTAGGATAAATCACATAAGGACATAATAATCCATCATTCATTTAATGTGTCTCTAAAATTTGTATCAATTTCACACGACTATAATCAAAATTGATAAAATTATTTCTGGTAATCCAATTACAGAACTATGTTGTTGAATAATCCTAATGCCATTTTCCATTTTAAAAAGCTTATTTAACCCACCATTCAATCTAGCAATTGTTTGATCTCTAAGTCAATGTTTTATTTGAACATAAGAACTAAATCATGATGTGAAATATCAATTCAAATGAAATGGTCCAAATCAAATCTTTATTTTCAAATGGTGTTTATCTAATCATATTCATCTAATTGAGAAGTTTTCAAGATCCAATGTTCTTGGGGCCTTTCTATCAACTTGCTCCCATGCAACTGCTCTTTAGCAATTAATCCAAGCCATTGGGATTTTTATAATTTATTAATTAAATGGTTCGATGGACTTTTTACTTAAATTAGTAGCAATTTATTGGTTACTTTAGCAAGAGTTTTTAGTCATTAAAAAATGACTATAAATATCTAAATTATTGAACACAATTGACTGATAAAAGTTTTACAATATCTGAAAAAAATTTCAAATCACTATATACATGGCATTTGTAGTCAGTGTTCATTGTCGTTTTCTTATGTTGCATTCTTCACTCATTAAACAAATAATCTTTACTTTCTTCTCAAATAAACTGAGTTCTAAAATGTCATTACTTTTAATTGTTTTAAATAAAATACTTGTGCCTCCTTAGCCCTTCTTCAAGCATAAGATTTTTATTTATATTAACTTCAATTTTTCTGTTACAAAATTATTTTATTATATTGCTAATTGTTTTTGTTGAAATTTCATAGAAACCTATTCTTATTATTTAGTTTTGAAGATTTAGTATACTCTTCGTTTGGTAAAATTATTTATATTAGTTGTGGTTTTGCATAGTTTTTATTGGGAGAAGAGATAGAATTAATTTTAGGTCAAGCAACCAAAAAAGTGTTTGTGTACATTTTATTTTTTTTTTATTTTTCTTTTTCACAGGTTTCATAAAACTTTATTATTAAAAAAAGCTAAATTTATTAAAAAATAAAATTAACATTTGCTCAAAATCACATTTAAATATGTACTTAAGTTTATTAACAAAATTACTTGAAAGCTTTTTCTTTAAATGTTCTCTAAGGATGAAAAACTTTTATTCTTAACAATTTTCCCACTTCTTGAGAACTCTTGTGAACCACACTTCAATTGGTGTAAGGAAAAAATTTCTTCCAGGCAGGAAGAAATTGTCAAGTTGATCCATAACTCAAATTAATATTGAGTAAATTTACGTGAAGATGCATCTTGTAGTTGACCACCACACTTTTTTTGACAAGTCTTATCATTAGAAAAGATTAGGATGAATACTTATTTAAAATTTATTGATAAAGAAATAAGAGAATTAATGAAAACAACTTTTAATTTCTCTAGTAAAAAATAAAAAATTTTTTTATATAAAAAAAATTTTGCAAAACAATTCAAAAATGAAAAATACAACCTATAATTAAATTATAGAGATATAGGTATTTGACATTATTGATGTTGGATAGATTTAAACTTCTACTATGACATAAATTGTATCCAACAATACTAATGATACTTAATAAGTTATTGGAGAATACAAAAAGATAGTATGTATTTATTTGAGTTAAGTTGCATGTGTGTTATTTTAGAACTTTTCAAACATTGCCATTTTAGTGTTAATTAGGTTATTAAATTATGTTTTAATAACTGGTAAATTTTTTATCCAAAATATGAAAAGTACAAAAAATTTATTATAATTGCAAATATTTAAATAATGTAAATGTCACCAATGAGTAATGCCCATATGAGAAACTACAATATTTTAAAAAGTTTAGTCACAAAATTTAAAAAATTCAAGATATATACGAAAAGAAATTGAAAAAAGGAGATAATATATATATAATTATAAAATAAATTAAAGGCATTCTTAAATAAAGAAAGATAAATGGAATCTTACTAATTTCATAAAATTTTAAAGAATTAAAATTATGCAAAAACAAATTACGACAAAAGAATATCAAAAAATTTCAAAATAATGTTCATATCTCACATACTGGTATGTATGGAAAAAAATTCAAAAATGAATCTAATAGAAAATTTAAAAAATTATCTAAAATGTTCATAACAAGTTGTTTAAGTAGAATAGAAATTTATTAGACTGATACATTCACCAAACCTAAGTTTTAGTGATGCTTAGGATGGATGTTGACAAGGCAGATGGACATGTGGCATGGCTTTCATCTTATTATTTTATTTTTTATTGTGTAAATATTTTATTTTAATTAAATAAAAGAATATATTTTATTATTACTATTTGCCCTTGAAAAGTTTTTCCAAAGCATTCTTACAATTTTTGAAATGGTAAGACGATTTATTATTCATATAATTTATCTTTAATATTCAATAATCTTTATGATTTTTTAAGTTTCAAAATTTTTAATTATCTTTATTTCGTTTTAATATGCCTCTCTCTTTGGAAGTAAATTATTTTATGTTTCATCATTCAAACATATCTCTAATTAATATAAAATTTTATTTGTAAGATTCATTTTTATTTCTTTCGTAATGGATTATTCATCGATAATAGCATGGTGTAGCATTGCCTAGAAAGTAACTTTTGACAATTTTTTGAACATAGATTAACTATTTAATACTTTTAATTACTCTATATTTCTTATTTTTATACTTATGTAAAAAGTTTACTAAAATGTTAAATTTTTCATTATAATAAGTGAAATAATTTATTTGTTTCCAATTACATTTAAATATGTATTGGAATAAAGTCAAATAAGGTAATATAAGCTATTAGTAGGAAAATTTTAAAATTGCATTACACTAATTTAACTTATTTATAATTTTTAATTATTTGTGTAAACATTAATCCAAAAAAGTATTTAAGAAACATAACATCTTTACAAAAATGCTACTATAGATAATAAAGTAATAGAAAAGAGTATAATATGATGAACAAAACTAAAAGTTGAAATCACATATCAAATATTTATAAAAAGCGTTATTTAAGCGTTAATAAATTTATTAAAAACATTAAAAAAATCAAAATAAAAGTAAACATACAACAAAAGAGAATGCTAATTTTTAGAAGAAAGTTTGTCACAAAAAGTTTCTAAATAATACTCATATACAAGTGTATTGAAAAAATATTTTAAATTTTATATGTCAGTAGCATGTTAAAAGATAATAAAATTTTTTTTTTCCAAAATTGTGTGAATAAGGCAAACTAACTAAGATGCTTATCATTAATTAGTATGCATTAGTTTGAAATTGTCAATAAAAACCTTAGTGCTTGCATAAAAACAATAACAAATTATATGTTGATAACTTTTTGCATAATTATCAATAGAATATTTTTTCAAAAAAATGGAACTTGATTCTTAATGAATATAAAAACATTAACAAATAATAAAGATAATTATATAGCAAAATATTTAGTTATTTAGAAGAATGAGTGTTACAAATCAATCACATCTATACAAATAAATAAATTTGAAAAGAGCATATTGAATAGAAAACTATAAAAAAAAATAATTATTTCAAAAGTAGATCCATAAATAAAAAATCTAAAACTTTTTTAACATATATTATAAATGAAAAAACAAAAACCATTTACATATAATAAATTTTGTGATATGAAAATAGTATTTTGCAGGATAAAATAAGAGCCCTTTAGTAGTGCAACATTGCTAAATATCACTTTTGTGAGAAACAATTGAAAAAATATAAAAATAAAATCATAAATAATACAAAAAAATTAATGCAACTAGCAATAGTTAAAGTAATGACGATTAATAGATTAAATCAATAACTCAACACTTAAATCTCAATATTGTTTTTTGAGAAAGCAAAATAATAGAAATTTTTTTAAATAAAATGAATAAAATAATTATAAATATCAGGATAATAAAAATGCAATACATTGATCAAAACCTTTGTAATGCTAATTTGCCTAATAGTTTTGAAATTGAAAATAATTAGATAAAAATAAGTGAAAAGAAATTTTTATCTTAAAGAAATTTAAAAACGTTAATACTACAAACAATTTGCTAATCTTTCATGAAATTTAGAATCTTCAAAAAAGAATGGCAATTACAAAAAAATAGTAAATTTTTAATACTTATATTGTCAAAATGGGAAAAAATGTTTTAAAAAAATTTAATTTTGAAAAAACTATTGTAATAGATAAAATATTTTGATATTTTGATAGTAATGATATTCACAATTTCACACATAAAAATTGTATGATTATAATTTAAAACATAAAACATTAAATTGAGAAAAATTAAAATGTTGATAACTAAATAATAACATGTTAACATAATAAAGTAGTATGAATAGAGAAAATACATAATGTCGTTAATATAAAAGAATTGAAAGTTTTAATACAACATACAAAGTATGCCAAAAGAAAAAACATTTTGTAAAGAAAAAACATAATGTCGTTTATATTAAGTTCCTCAAATACTTTTTATTATTATTATAACTATCCCATATGGATTAAATAAAAAGAAAAAACATTTTGTAAAGTATGATCTTTCCTTAGCTTAAAAACTAGGTTGAATGTGTGATTGATGGTAAAGTAGTACAAGAATGGCCATTGAAAGTGTATTATACAATTTATTGAAGTTCAAAATGAACAATAAGATCATTGCTAGCAAAATTTTGAGGGTATATGGTTTGCAATTTTCCTATAGATTTGATTTGTGTTTGTGGGATGTCTTTAATGCATAATGATATATTAAATTATTAATTTATTATTGTTTATACTTATTAGTTGAAGTAATTCACAATTATTCTAAGTGAGGTTTTATTGAGATGAAACCAATGTTATTAGATTAGTCACAATGAGCTTTTTCTAGCTAAATATATTATTTATTTTTTTAAAATATTTTATTTCAAGTGTTAGGCATTATTTATAAGGTGTTTTGATTTGTACTTATTTGAAATGAATAATTCTAATCAATAATTTCTCAAATGTTTTACTTTGATTGTCATATATTAAAAAGAAATCTTAATTTCCATCTTATACAACCTCTAGATTGCCTTGATTTTTTTATTGTACATTGCCTCAATTTACCCATTTTCAATTTTAATATTTGTTTACTTATTATTAAAAGGTTAATTTATTATTATTGAAGAATATATATTTTGGTAATTCATAACAATTCAAAACATTGTCCTATCAACATGAAAAAAATTCATAGGACATTTGTTTTTGACATTTGTCTATTTAATTATTCATTTTATTATTTTTAAAGATTTTTTAATTTCTAGCACAAGTAACAAGACATTTCTATCCATACATGATTTGATAATCATGATTGTTGCACTAAATTTCTTTAGCATCTCAAAATACAACTTTTCAATATTTATCATCTTATTTCATAAAATGGTATTGCTTTCATTTTGTTATATTAATATATAACTCTAATGTTTTTCTTGAAATTTCTAAAAATTAATATTGCTTTTATTTTTTTACATTATATTAATTAAAAAGAATATAGTTTTACATTTATTAAATATTTACTTAATATTTAAATAAAAATTTATTGCTATTTATTCTTTCATTTATTTGGAATATTAGATTAATTCCAAATAAGATCCATTCAAGATGAAAAAACATTGTTTGACTCTTGTCAATTGCCCTATTTAATGAAATAATTCTTACATCTTAAAATATTTTATTTTCTAATATTTTGGTACATTTTATGAGGTATTCTTATTCACACCTAACTTGAAGATAAGGGATGTTGCACTCAAATTTCTCAGTATGTTATGATTCAACATTCCCACATAATTTATCTTTTTCATTGACAACTTTTATTTTATTTGGTTGTTTTCCTTAAAACTTTAATTCTCTTCTCATGTGATCTTCATTTCTCTTTCATTTGTCTTGATTACATTTCTTAGATTTAAGTCATCTTAGCTCTCTTATATTTTTACTTCATAATAAAATAATAATTTACAATCATTTATTCTTATTTACTTTTTAATTCACTAAAAAAATAAGGCTTATTTGGATGAAATGGACATCATGTGACTCATCTTAACAAGATTAATCAAACAAATTATAGACCTTTTTATTTTTTAAATAATTTATTTTCTATGATTTTAAGATGTTGCATGTGAGATTTTTTTTATTATTGATTTAATAATATAGTATGCTACATTCAATATTATTATTTTCTTCAAATGCAACTTTCTCACAAAATTTATCTTATTTCAACAAATATTTTTGTTTAATTTGGTTATATTATAATCAAACCATGATTCTCATCTCTTATGTCTATTTCATCACTTTGATTTGATTGTATTTCATTACAACAATTTATCTTATTTTAAATTTAATATATATTATTTTAATTTAAAAATATTTATTTATTATTATTTAAACTTATTTACTTCTTCTATTAATAATAATTCCAAATAAGGCCAAATAGAGCCAATAAATGTTCTTAGTCTTTTATCGATGTGCTCTAATTAGTTAGATATTCAATTTAATATTTTTAAATATTTTTTTCCATGATTTTGTCATGTTTTCATGTTATTTTATTCATACCTAATTCTGCAATCAAGTAAGCTACCCAAGATCTCCTTTGTACCTTGGAGTATCAGAAGCCTTTACAATTTTTCGTGTTTTTTAAATTTTGTTTGCTATCTTTTGGCCACTTTACTATGAAACTCTATTTCTCATCCTACATCACCTTAACATTAGTTTGACTTGGTTACAATAGATTTCCTTAATTTATCTAAATTCAACATCATTACATTTTTACTTACTATTTAAATATAATTTGTTCCTATTTATGTTTATTTATTTTGATAATTTGTTATAATTATAAAGGGGTTTTTATCTCTATAAAATAAATGTCATTAGACTTATGTTAATGAGCATTGTATCATTAACTATTAGGCTTTATATTTTTTAAATATTTTTTTTTTACTTTTTTCAAAATGAGGTATTTTTATTCATACTAGATTTCACGATTGAGAATGTTATACTAGATCTCCTCATCATCTTGGAATGTAGCATTCTAACACAATTTATCTTTTTTTCCAAAATGTTTGCTTTGATTTCTTTATAGTACAATGAAACTCTAGTACCCCTCTAGTATGACCCTTGCATTACTTTAATTTAGGTGTACTATATTGCCTCAATTTCTTTCATTTCATACTTATCATATACTTATTATTTAAAAAATAATTTGTCATTTTTTATTTTTTAAATTTTATAATTTGTAGTAATTTGAAAAGAGATCCGATGGAGACGAAACAAATGTCATTGGAATTTTCTTAATCAATTCTATCCAATTAGATATATTATTTTTTATTTTAAAATATTTTAGTTTCATGTATTTAAATAGTTTTATGAGACATTTCAATTAGTGCCCAACTAGATAATTTAGGATGATACACTCAAAAATATTATCATACTAAAATTCAAATTTTTTATATAATATTATATTAGTTCTTCAAGTAGTTCACTTAGATTTGGGTATATTTCTTTGAAATCCTATTTCTCTCCCTATCTATTATTTAAATCACTTTGATTTGGTAATATTATTTTTCTTCAATTTATATCTTTATAGCTTCATTATATATAATTAACTAGAAAATAATAATTGAATGCTATTTCTACCTATTTATTTTTGTCATTCACAAAAATTCAAAACTTGGTTTTATTATGATGAGACAACACTCATTGGAATCATCTTGATGCATTCTATCTAAATAAATATTATTTTAATAGTTTTAAATCTTTAATTTTTAGGATTTTGATGTAGCTTATGAGGTACTTTTACTCATACTTGACTATTAAGGTTGTTACACTAGATGTTCACAGTATTTGCAATGGAGCTTTCCTACAAATTTTTTTTCCATTGATTTGGTTATATTGCTTTTAAATGCTAATTCTTCTCTTCTTTGAATTGTACATTGTTTTAATTTGGTTTTATTATATTTCTTTAATTTAGCTCATTTTAGCATTATTATATATTTATCCTATCTTAAAATAATAATTTGTTTTTATTAACACATATTTACTATGGTAATTATTGAAAATGCCGAACAACGTTTGATGGAGAAAAAGCAAAAGTCATTTCACTCGTCTAAAAAAAACATAATTCAAATAAATATACTTTTTTTTATAATTTTGTATAATTTATTTTCTATAATTTTACCAAACATTAAGAGACATTTGATTTATTCATAGTTTGACAATTGAGAAAGTTACACTTGATCTCTTTATTATCTTGAATTTCACCTTTTTAATGTAATGTATTTCATTTCTTCAAAGGTTTTGCTTTCATTTTGTTATTTTGCAATAAAACTCTAATTCAATTCTCTCATGATGTTTTCATCACTTTGATGTGATTGTGTTCCAATTCTTGAGTTTATCTCATTTAAACTTTAGCATATATTCACAAAATTTTAAAATAATAATTTATTATTATTATGCTTAGTTACTATGATAACAAAGTCTAATTTAGAATTTCTTATAGAGAAAAAACAATCATTGTTGGCACATCAAATTAGACAATTTCATTCTACATAACTTAGAGATTGCTATATTACATGTGATCTCATTTTGTGTCTTGGAATGCAAATTTGTAAAAGAACTAATCTCATTTCTTGAAATGTTTTTCTTTTGTTTGGCAAAAAAACTAGAAAACTCTAATGCTCCTCTTCTATGACCTTGATAATGCTTTAATTTGATTATATTATATTATTTTAAATTTCTCAATTTAGTTATTATAAACTTTTAATTAATATTAAATTAGTGATTTAATATAATTTATTTTTTAATTTTATTTTATAATTTATAGTAATTATCAAAAAAAGGCATATTCAAGGTGAAATAAATATCTCAAAACTCATATTATTGGGTACTTCCATTATGAATATTGAATTTTATATTTTTAAATATTATTTTTTGGCTCAAATGACGAGTCAAATTCTCTTTTATATGATTTAACAGTTGACAATATTATACTTGATCCTCTTAGCATCTTGTAATGCAAGCTTTGAGCATATTTTTTCTCATTTCTTCAATTTGTTATATTTTATTTGTTTATATGACAACGTAACTCTAATTTTCTTCTCATGTGACATTTACATGTCTATGATTTTTTAATATTATATTATTCAATTTATCTCATTTTTGTTATATATTTACTTAAAATTAAAAATAAATTTGTAGTTGTTCTAATTATTTAATATTATAACTCATAGTATTGCAATTGAGTTCCATTTAAGATGAAAAAAACAACATGTAACTCACCCTAAAATGCTCTAACAAATTAAGAATTTATTTTTTAAATTTTAAATTTTATGTTTTTTAGACTTTTTACCTGCTTTATAACACAATTTATTTCATTTGTATTAGTTTTGCTTTGATTACATTATGTTACTATTCCACTATATATCCCCGATTATGGGGACTTTATATGTCTTTGATTTGGTTAACTAAGATTGCTTAAATTGATCCAATTTTAGCTTTAATACATATATAATATTAAAATAACAATTCGTTTATTTTTTATTTTTTAATTTTAAAATAATTCATAGTGATTTCCAAATAATGATTGATCGAACCCAGCCAAATAAATCTCATTACAATAATTTGAATGAGCTTTATCAAATAATGCATTGTTTTTACTTTTTTAATAATTTTATTTTTTAATTCTAATATATTTTATAAGATATTTTGATTTCAACCTGATTTGACAATTGGGGGTTTTGTACTTGATCTACTTAGTATCTTAGAATAATGGTTTTATGCATACTTTATCATATTCTTCAAAAGTTTTTGCTTTTATTTTGTTATATTTCTATATAACTCTAAATGTCTTGTAGTTTACCCTTCACGTTGTTTTGGTTTTATTATATTACATTTCTTTAATTTATCTTATTTCAACTTTAATATATATTTACATGATATTAAAATGATCATTCAATTGTATTTATGCTTATTTACATTTATAATTTGCAATGGTTTTGCCTAGTTCAAATCAAGAAATAATTAATATTGTTGGACTCATCTCAAAGAGCTCTATCATATTACAAATATTTGTTTTTATATTTTTAAATATTTTTTTACCCTATTTTGCATAATTTATAAGATATTTTTATATCATATTTAACACTCATTCTCTAGTTATGTTGCACTAAGATCACTTTGATTTTGATTTGTCATATTTTTATATTTTATCTTTTTTTCTTATTATATATTTACTTAATATTAAATTAATACTTTGTTATGATTTATACTTATTCACTTTGGTATTCATAAAAATTCCAATCTAACACTAATCAAGATGGAACAAGCAGTATGGAGTTCTCTTAACAAGTTTAATCTATTTAAATGAAAATTTTCAATTTTTTAAAATATTTTTTAATGTGTTTTGGCATTCTTTTTTAGACATTTTTTATTTATTCCCAATTTGATGATTGAAGATATCACACTCGATCTCTTTTGTGGCTTTAAATGTAACTTCCTCAAATAATTTATCTCAGTCCTTTAAATTTTTTACATTCATTTAATTAAATTAATATGATACTCTAATGCTCCTCCATTGTGACCTGGTTATGACTTTAATTTTGTTATGTTTTACTTAAATTTTTTTTATTCCAAATTTAGTGTAATCTTTAAAAAAAATTGTCATTATGTATGCTTATGAATTTTGGTAATTCAAAATAACTCCAAATGATATCCGATGGAGAAGCAAAAAATGTTCTTAGATTTGTTTAAAAAAACTCTATCAAATTAAATACTCATTCTCATATTTTCCACTTTTTTATTTTTTAGGATTTTTGCAAATTTTATGAGAGTTTTAGACTTATACTTGATTTGTCAATTTATATGTTAGAAATGATCTCTTTAATATCTTAGAAAGTAGCTTTCCTATAAAGTTTATCACTTTTATCCAAAGGTATCTCTTTTATTTGATTACTTTTATTTGCTTATAAAGTTGACTTCAATTTTTATAGTTCATCCTTTAATATCTAATTCCATAATTTCAAAATAATAATTTATTATTAGTTATATTTATTTTCTTTAGTTACTCATAATAGTTCCAAATGAGGTTTGACTACGATGTAACAGACATTACTAAGCTTGTCTCAAAGAACACTATCAAATTAAATATTGAATAGTGTCTTTTTTATATTTTGCAATGACTGGTGTCTTATTTACATTTGAACCTAATTTTGTGAATAAGGATGTTACACTAAAACTCCTTAGTAACTTTAAATACTTATTTGTAATATAATTTATCTCTTTTCTTTAAATTTCTTTATTTTGATTTGATTATATGACTATGAAAATTTAGTTCTTCTTTCCTATGACCTTTACATTACTTAAATTTTGTTATATTTACCACTACTATTTAACTTATTTGATCTTTATTACTTATTCTGTTAACATTAAAATAATAATTTATTATTATTTACTCATATTTTATTCTATTAAACACATTAATTTTGATCAAGCTCCAATGTAGATGAAACAACATCGTTGAACTCTGTTTAATGAGCACTATCACATTAAATTTGTATTTTTATATTTTTAAATATTTTTTTTGTAGTATATTGGAATGCTTTATGTAGTTTTAGTTCATACCAAACATGATGATCCAACATGTTATGCTCAAACTCTTTAGTATCTTTTAGTGCAACTTTTGACACAAATATCCCATTCATTTTCATATTTTTCATTTTTACTTTGTTATATTCCTATGAAACAACAATTCTTATCTTATGTGACATTCACATCACATTGATTTAATTATTCTACATTTCTTTAATTTATCTACAGCTTTATTACATATCTAATTAATATTAAAAAAATATTTACTATTATTTGTGCCTAATTACTTTGGTGATTAATAGTAATTCCAAAGAAAGCCTAATCATGGAAAAATAAATATCAGTGCTCTCATCTTGATGAGCTCTATCTAACTAGATGTTCTATTTTTTTTAAATGCTTCATTTTCTAGGATTTTTGAGATTTTTATGAGGCATTATTATTTGTGCATGATATAGAAATCAATGATCCTACCTTTATGTCCATAATATCTTGGGACATAACTTTTCTAAAGAATTTAACAAAATTTCTTTAATGTTTTCACTTTAATTTTGTTATATTCTAATTAAACACTAATTCTCTTTTCATTTACCATTGATACCAATATGGTTAGTTTTCATTATATTTCTTCAATTTGTCTCATTTTTTGGCTTTATTGTATTTTTACTTTACATTAAAGTAATCACTTTTTATATTAATGATTATTTACTTTGGTAATTTATAGAAATTTTGTACTATGTTTGATCGAGATAAAATAACTATTACTAGACTTGACATAATGATCTTATTCTAATTCAACATACAGTTGAACTTTATTAAATAATTTATTTTCTAGGGTTTTTGCATGTTGTATGACTCATTTCGATTCCTTCCTCATTTCACGGTGGTGGATGTTATGCTTGACATTCTTAATGTCTTAGAATAACTTTCTTACATAAGTTCTCATTTCTTCCATTTACTTGCTCTTATTTTCTTAAAGTTTTATGTAATGCTTGTTCTCCTGCATTGTAATCTCCACACTGTTTTGCTTTTGTTATATTTTCTTATTTAATTTTTCAATATTTAATTTAAATATATATACTTAATTTTAAATGAATATTGAATCATTATTTATGCTTATATATATTAAAAATTCATAGTAATTTCTATGGGGTATAATAGAGATGAAACAGAAATTATTGGACTTGTCTGAATGATTTTTACACCAATAAACACTCATTTCCATATAGTTTTAAAGTATTTTATTTATAAATGTCTTGGCATGATTTTTGAAGCATTTTAATTTGATCCCTTTGTGATCAAGTACGTGACACTCCATATGCTTTTTAATCTTAAAAGTTGTTTTCCGACATAATTTAACTCATTTATTCAAATTACACTCGTTTGATTAGTTACATTTCTTCTCTCGTACGATTTCAACCATTGTTGTGCTCTAGTTGAGCTAATTCCTTCAATTTATAGGGCTTCTATATATATATATATATATATATATATATATATATATATATATATATACTTAATATTAAAAATTAATTCATCATTATTTGTAGTATTTTTAAAGAGGGTCCAATCAAGAAGAAATTAAGGTCATTAGAACAACCTCAATGAGTATTATCCAATTAAAAATAATAATTTTTATTTTTAAAAATTTATTTACTTTTTAAAATATATTAGCTTTTTGACTTTTTACATGTTCAAATAGATATTTATATTTGATGAAACTTTAGTGATTAACAACTAATCTATTTATTTTCATAGAATACAATATTCTATAAATTTTATTTGATTTTTTTTCAAACTTTTTACTTTTATTTCGTCATTTTGCTATGTTACACTAAATATTTTATATTGTCACCACTACATCACTTTTATTTTGTAAAATCACATTACTTCAATTTGAGTTATTTTAATTTTTATTTAATTTTATTTTTTATTTTGAAATTCATCATAATTTTAAATGGTGTCTGATTGGGAAAACACAAAAATTATTTGATTGATCTTGATGATCTCTTATTAATTAAATGTTAATTCTAGTATTATTAAGTGTTTTGGTATATATTACAAGGAACCTATATTCTAACTATATTTAATGATAAAAAATGTTACAACCACTCTTTTACCTTGGAAAGTAACTTTCCTAAACAATTTATCATATTCTTCAAATGTTTTGCTCTGTTTAGGTTATATTACTGTTTCTAAAGGTCTTCTTGTGTGCCCTTTTCTTTGTTTGATTTGGTTGTACTACCTTACTTCAATTTATTTAGTTTTGATTTTAATATATATTTGCTTTATAATAAAAAACCAATTTCTTTTTAATTAGACTTATTAATTTTGTAATTTGTAGTAGTTCAAAAAAAACTATGATCAAAACTAAAAAATAATTTTTGGACTAGCCTTGTTGAGTAGTACCTTATAAAATTTTTATTCTTATTATTTTATATATTTTTTTTTATGTCTTTAGCATGCTTTACAAGGAAGTTTTAGCTATATCTAAGTTAAGGATTTAGAATTTAGCATTTGATATTCTTAGTTTCTTGGAATACAACTTTGCTATCTAATTGATATTAATTATTCAAAGGTTTTCATTGATTTAGTTGTATTACTACCACTCTAGTTCTCCTTTAGTGAGACTTTACTGGTCTTTCTTTCAATTGTATTACTTATTTCAATTTATCTGATTTTAGATTTAATATTTATTTTAGGAAAGTTAAAGTAAAAGTGTATTGTTAGTTATGTTTTGTTAATTTTGTAATTTTTATTAATTCTAACTAAGGTTTGATAAAGATGAAATAAATGTCATTGGATTTGTCTCAAAGAATTTTATTATATTAAACATTAACATTATACTTTTAAATTTTTTGTTATATTATGCAATATTTTGGTTCGTACTTGATTTAACAATTAAGAGTGTCACACTCGATGTCCTCAATATCTTGGATTGCAACCTTCCTATATGTAAACCCAAGAAAATAAAATATATTAAAATATAGAAAATAAATATTTAATTGGGTATAGTTCAAAGAGGTGATTTGGTTGACTTTATTAATGACTCATTGAGTCTTCATTTAGAATTATTAGAAATTAAAAAGTTGAAGTTCAAATAATAACAAATATTTTTTTAATAACAATTAAATATATATTATAGTTAAAAAACATAAACTAAATATATGCAATATTAATAAATCAAATTGATGTAGAAGTCACATGAGATGATATTTAGAGTTTTGTAGTAATAAAATAAGGAAAGAGTAAAAATTTGAAAGAAATGAGTTAAATTTGAAAGAAAAGTTCCACTTCAAAGAAATATGGAGTTCAAATCTAACTCTCTCATAAAGTATATTAAAATATTGAAAATAAAAAATAGTTAAAATTATTAAAAAAATTCATGGAAAAGTTACACTTTGAGATACTGAGTAGATCAAGTTAGCTATATATTGAAAAATATGTTATTTGACAAAGCTCATTGAAATGCATCAAATGATTTCTTTTTCAACTTTATTGAACCTTAAATTTTTAATTAATCAAAATTTACAAAGTAAATAAGTGTAAATAATAAAGACATTAGTTTAATTTTAAGCAAATATGTACTATGGTCAAAATGCGATAAACTAAGGCATTGTAATATAGCCAAATCAAAGAGATGTAAAGATCACATGAGTGGGGAATTGGACTTTCATTATAATATAACTAAATAGTGGCAAACATTTGATGAAGTAAGCTAAATTATGTGAGAAAGTTACATTCCAAGACACTATAAGATCTAATGTAACATGTTTGAAAATGAAGTTAGGTAAGAATCAAATTATCATTTAAAGCATGCAAATGTCCTATAAAATGAAACATTTAAAGATATGAAAACAAATGCTTAATTGGGTAGAGGTTGTCTGGATGAGTCCAAAGTTGTATGTTTTTCTAGTTTTAAACTCGTTTGAGATTACCAGAAATTAATAGCATAAGTAGTCATAAATAAAGTAATTTATTGTTTAAATATTAGTAAAATATTTTAAAAAAATGAAAAATATGATAAATCAAAGGATTATAATTTTACCAAATCAAAGTTAAGTAAAAAATAAAAATAGTTGAGATCTACTATTACACAGTAATGCAACAAAATCAAAGAGGAAATATCTAACAAAGTGAGATAAGGTATTGGGGAAATTTGCATGTGGAACATTGTATGGGGTCAAGTGTAACATATTCAATTATCAAATCAGTTGTAATTCAAAATTCCTTACAAAGCATGCCAAAAGCTTTAAAAATAGAATATTTTAAAAAAATTAATATCTAACTTGATAATGCTTGTAAAGTGGGGTACAAAACAAGTTATTTTATCTTGAAAACTCCTAATTTATGATTTCCAATAATTACAAAAAGGAAATATGCAATTATAATAACAAATAATTATTTTAAAATTATGTAAATCTATATTGGAGCTAAAAGAAAAAAAAAGTATTCAATGCAACATAATAGAATTAATGTTATGTAAAGATCACACTAGAGAAGATTTAGAGTTACGTAGAATATAACAAAATTTATGGAAAAATTTGAAGAAGCAAGAGAAATTATATAGGAAAGCTATATTCAAAGATTTTATTGTTGTTGAGATAAATTATATAGAATATTTTAGGTTACTATACTTACATTCGAAGATGCTATAACTGCATTGAAGGTGTACCCAACGATAATTGCTTTGACTCTAATACACCTCACTTTTTATTACTATGAATTTATAAAGAAAACAAATATAAATAATTATACATATTGTAATGAAATTAACTATATATATAAGAATAAATGAGATTAAATAATGAAATTTAATATAACCAAATCAAAATGAATTAAAGGTCTCATGAGAGTAAATTTAGAGTGACATAATAATATAACCAACAAAGGTTAAAGATGTCAAGAAATAAGATAAATCATGTGGGAAACTTGCATTCCAAGTTATTTAAGATATTGAGTGAAACATCATTGACCATAAAATGTGACATAGGTCAAGTTGTCTAATGAAGCATGAGAAGGACTTAAAAAAGGAAAATTTTAAAACATAAAGATGACTATTTAATTTGACAGAGCTTGTCAAGATGTTTCAAGATGTTTATCAAGTATTGATTAGACCAAGTTTTGAGTTATTGAGAAATATGAAATGAACAAACATAAATAATTATAAATTATTTATTTAATAAGAATAAAATATAAATAAATGCTAACATGTGAATAAATTATAATAAATAAGATAAAGCTGTATCTATTTACTATAAATTGCTAACAAGATAAAATAATTTATTGTAAATTACTAAAGTAAAAATATCATAAATAATACTAAAGCATTATTTTAACAAATAATTTCAGATTAATAAATCTAAAATGAGATTTATTAAAGCAAGATAATTTAACAAAATGAAAGAGATGTAAATAGCAAGATTGACAAGATTTAGAGTTACATAGTAGTAATATAAGAAACTTAATTTAAAAAATTTTAATAAATAAGATAAGATATATTAGAGTGTCACTCCAAAATGCTAAAGAGAATGAGTGTAAAATCCTCAATTATCAAATAGAGTGCGAAATAAAATGTCCAAAAAATTATGCACTACAAAAAATTGATTTTTTTAAAGCAACTAAAATTAATTTTTAATTTGATAGAGCCCATCGAGACTAGTCAAACTGCAATTATTTTTTCTCCTTTGGTGCTCCTCTAAAATTTTTATTAATTACAAAAATATATAATGAAAAGTAATAACAAATTAAATTTTTTTAACATTGATAAACTATGCATGCATGCATTAAGGATAAAATAAGATAAATTTAATCAATGTAATAATGCCAAAATAATGCTTGTAAAACATGCATAAGTAAAGATTTAGAGTTATATAGAAATATATAGCATAATAAAAGAAAAAAATTTGAAGAAATGAGACAAATTGTGTGAAACATTGCATTCTAACCTACTAAGAAGATTATGTTTAACATTATCGATCATTAAATCAAGAATGAAACAAAATATCTCATAAATATGCAAAGCATTTGAAAATTCAAAAAATAAAAAAAATATAAATTTAATATTTAACTAGATAAATCACACAAAGACAATTTCAACGATGCTCGTTTCATCTTGATTGGACCAGATTTGGTGCTATTATGAATTATCAATGTAAATAAGCATAAATAGTAATAAATTATTATTTTAATATTTAATAAATATAAATTAATTTTAAAATTTGATTTGTTAAGGAAACATTATTTGTCCTAATAAAACTAATGTAAATAACATTTGAGAGTAGATTTAGAATTACCTAATAATTTAATAAAATTAAAGTGAAAAATCCAAAAAATGAGATAAAATGTTTGAAAAAGTTTTACTACATGATACTAATTTGAAAAAGGGTAAATTTCATGGTTATAAAATTAGGTGAAATCAAAATATCTAATAAATTATGCCAAAAGAAAATAAAATAAAATATTTAAAGACATAAAGTGGATAATTTATCGAATAATGCTCTTTGAGATGAGTTAGATGACATTGGTTTTGTATTAATCGTAACCAATTTTGAATTATAGTGATACCAAAAGAAAATATGATGAAATAGTAATAAATTATCATTTTAGTGTTAAGAAAATATTTATTAAATTTACAACGATAAAAATCAAGGCATTGTAACAAAACAAAAAAAATTATGTGAAGGTCAAACAAAATGAGATTTAGAGTTTGATAATAACTAAATCAAAGAAAAAGGATTGATGAAATGAGAAACTGTGTTTGAAAGTTGCATTTTAGGTTGTTGAGGGCGTAGTGTGTAACATCTTTGATTGTCAAACCATGTACAAATTCAAATGACTTGTAAAACATGCCAAAACATTAGAAGAAAAATATTTAAAAATATTAAAATTAATCTTTATATGGATTTATGTAGTTGAGATAAGCCAAGGACTATTGTTTCATCTCAGTAAGACACCATTTGTGATTATTATAAATTAAGTATGTTAACAAGAACAAATAATAAATACTTATTTTTTTAATATTAAAGAAATATAAGCTAAAACTAAAATTAGATAAATTGTAACAAAGTAATATAAACAAATCAAAGCAATCTCAAGAGAATTTTTGTTATATATTAGCATAACAAAATTAAAAAAAATTAGAGGAAATAAAATGAACTTTATAGGAATGGTTGGTTCTATAATGCTAAGGTGATCAAGTGCGATTTTTTCAATCATGAAATTTGGAGTTAATCAAAATGTCTCACAAGGTAGTCATAAAAATAGAAAAATAAAGCATTTAATAATAAACAAATGAGCAATTAATTGGATAAGTCTCTTTAAGATGAGTCCACTGATGTCTATTTTGTCATGTTTGAACCTTTTTTTAATTATTATGAATTTTCAAATTAAAAATACAAATAATAGTAAGTTCTTATTTTAATATTAAGAAAATATAAATTAAAGTTAAAATGAGATAAATTGAAGCAATACAATATAACCAAACGAAAGCTATCCAAATACTACATTATAAGATATTTCGAGTTCAAAAGTGCTAAATGGCTCCTTTGGATATCTAGTATGTATCTGAAATCTAATTTTCATCCTTGTTTTGAATTTCGTTAATAGAAAGGTTTTTTAATTGCCATTAACAATGAGTAAGAAATTTTTAATTTGACTCACCCACTGTCAACTACGTAATGCTTGCTTTTTTGATTTCCATATAATGCCACCTGAGCTTAGTAAGATATTAAATATGATTGTGATTGGAAACTTTTAATATTATATACTTTTTAAAGATATTTTCAATTAAGTCTTTATTCCATTTTTAGGTAACCTTTTTATCTTTTAGTTTAGCACCATAATTGTGCATCTTCAATGCCATTACATAAAGTTCCTAGTCATCTACTATTTTAATAAATCTATGACACAAAAGCTTGAATTTTAGTCATCTAAATTGATGAGGTTTTGTTAAGGTAGCATAAGGCATCTGTGAAAGAATTGGTGGATGATTAGATGTTTCCATTTAAGGACGACATATTAAAAGAAGAAGAAATAATATAAGCCACTTTTTTATTTTATAGTAGTTTATATAGCCATTGTCAAATCAGAGCACCATTCCTTTCACCATTTTAATTCATGGACATTCAAGGGCATGTGGCTAAGTTGTTATGAGTTCTCAACAAATGGTTGCAAGTCTAAAACGTGCTTGGGAATCTTTCTTGGCATGGCGAAAGTATTTTGCTTTAATTGAAGTGACATTGAAGTCATCACCTGCTAACCAAGGATTCTCTAATGAGTTGTGTTGGTCATGTTATTATTCTAACCAAAATGATTTCCTTTTGACTTGTAGTGTGTTTTACATACATAAAAGAAAAATATATTGTCTAATCGACATTGCCCAGATTTACTTAAAGGTGTAGTAATTGATTATGACTATAGATAACATTAGCAACTAGTTAGTCACACCACATAAACCATATCTATATCTGCATGCTACAAAGAAACTCAAATTTGAATGAATAAAGGGAGAGCTTTGAGGCACTAACTATTTCTTCCACTAAATGTAGTAGTATACTTTTTTTACAATTATAGAAGTATTTTGTTCCCTTTGAGTTTTCCATTTTCTAAAAAGCCACAAATGTTCCATTTTCTAATGTCAAATATCATTTGTAGCTATGTCTAATTTATGTAAGGCTTTAGAGTTTTTCCTTATAAACTGATGAGTAGTTTATTATGTTTGTTGTTTTCATTGATGGTCTCTTTTCTTTCTTATATTAATTAATCATCTATGTTGACTCCCAAGGGGTGATCATCTCCCTTCTAATATTTTTGATATCCAATTCAAGGATGTGCACTTAAGGAGTTTTCTTTTTGCCTTTAATAAAAATTTCCAATTAAATATTGAGGATTTTTTAATTGTTGTACACAATGCCATTTCATGTAGCTTTCATTTCCCTTACACATTACATTTTTGACCTTTGAACTTGGCTTTCCTTATTGTTGTTTGTTGTATTATTTATTCATTATTGATTAGAATTAGGGAGTTGTTATCTCATTTTTTCTCCAAACTTAGCGAAGAATCCTTATACAACTGGGCCTCTTCTATTCGTATTGCCTGCTTTCCTTTTACGTCTTCTAATTTATTTTAACTGGATTTTTTCACACAGGCTTTTCCTGAAAACATTATGCTCTTTAATTCCTAGTTAATTTTCTTAATAAATTTTCATTTTTATTCTACATGACCTTGTTTATAGCAATGTAAATGATGTAAATGTAAGTATTCATATTAAATTATTATTAGATTCCCACTTCGTTGTGCCACTTTCCTTTGGATATTGTTATTATGGAAGTAATTTGATTAGTAATTAAAGGGTAGTTTTATTGGACAAATGTAATGATAGGTGTTCAAAATTTATCCAGACAAGAATAATTTAGAGACTAATGTTGTATTTTAAATCAGGAGCCTCTTAGATACACAAATTAAAAATTTGGCAACATAACATATTTTCAATATCTCTCAAAATGGGTAGTGATTTTCCCGTAAGTGAATATAAAAATGAGAGAAATGTTAACTAATGATTGAAATTTTTTAATTTCATCCTTGTCAAGTATTAATGTGTATTGTCTTCTCTATGATGTGATAGGTTCTAATTTTCTTGGTAAGTGGTTCATAGTCTCACCTAAAGCATCTAAAAAAGAATGTTTTTGTCTCCTTTTTTTGCTTATAAGGATGCAATGAGGAGTAGTACCCCAAGTTTTGTACTTTAATTGAATCTAAAATGCTATGTAAGAACATACTTATTCATAATGGGTAGATCCAAATCCCTAAAAAAGACATCTAGTCTAATACAATGGAAATTCTGTAATTGTCCCACGCATGTCAATATCCTAGTTGAAATGTTTTTTGTAGGAGCTACGATATTTTTTGAGTGAGCTTTAGTCTCTCACATAGAAGCCACCTATTTTCTAGAGAGTGTATGAATGTCACTAAGAAGCCATCCATTCCTTCATTAATTCAGTTTGATTTTGTTGACAAGCAATTCTTTCCATAGGTGTTTGAATTTAACAAGGACAACATCCTTAAATCAAACCCAATGTTTCATTCAAAAGTTGATAATTTCTAATAGAATCTTGCTAATCTGACCATAACTAGAGTTGATGAAGCAAGCTAACTTCATAAAACTATTGCTTTGACTTGCAATCTATCAATTTCAAAAGAGGTTCTTTTCGACAGGCTATCCCACAATAAAAATTTCATTAAAATTTTGCTCAGCACATATACAAAATAAATTATTTATTTAAAATAATTTATTCATTTAAAATAATTTATGTATTTAAAATAATTTATAGCTAAGATAATTAATTTAATAAGTTTGAACCATCTATTCTATCTCATATTCAATTCCTTCTATGTGAGAAGACATTTCAAGCTTTTTCTTTTAACTAAAATAAGATATTTGATGATCTAAAGGTAATGCCTCAAAATATTTTTGGTAAAACCTATGAAACCTAATTATAGATCATGTATTACATTGTTCTTATTATTAGGCATCAATTGTTTAAATTTATAGGAAACAAACACTTTATTTATGTTAGCACACATCCCAATCCATATGGTCAAACATTACTAAAGATTTGGTGTCCATGCAAACCTTCTAAATTGCCAATACTACAATACTAGTTAATTTGTCTTTTAACTTTACAATTCAATTAGCAAAGTCAACATCTCAATCAAATTTTAATGATTTTTAAGTCAATATTTTGATTAATGAAGCTATATGAAAATTTTTAATTGTTAACTCTTACTAGTATTTGGTCAATGCTAAGCAACTCTAACCTACTAAAGCAAAAAAAGATGTGAAAGAACTACATTGACAAATATTTCAAAGGATCGATTGATAGCCATACAACACTAATCTGATTTTTTACAAACACTGTCTAAGACAATCCAATTTCATACTTAAAAAAATACACATATAGTTAATTTCCACTCAACATATACAATATAACTGCAAAAAAACAACATGATCTTTTAGGACTTTCTAATATATAATAATATCATCAACAAAGATGGTTGAAAATTATTCTAATAATTCTCTAAATTTTTTTCCATCAAATTTATAAGGTATATTACTACACTCATCAAACAAAAATGTAGCACAATGAACTCCTACTACATATGTTCTATCATGAAATTCACCTGAGCCACATTTGCTTCAATGAATTCTAATTTGTGATATATTGATCTCAAATTTATCTTGGAAAACATTATTCCCATTGCAATTTATCAAACAAATCATAAATTTTTTGAAGTAGGTATTTTATTCTTAATAAGTAATTGGTTAAATTAATCAAAGTCTAAAGACATTAGAAAATTAACACATTTGTTTTTAGCAAACAGAAGCATTCCTCCCTAAGATGAAGCATTACAAGTGACAAAAAGTTTTGCAGTAGTCCTCAAATTTGCAATTTCCACTTTTCCAACTCTAGAGGTGCCATTTTATAAGACGACCAAAGTGTGTGCTAAACTACATATATCATCTAAATTTAGGATCAATTTCCCTATTAGGAAGTAGATTAAGTTATTCCTCTAGGAAATGATGGAGATAATCATAGGTCATAAGCACACTCAATGGATAAAAAAATATCCAATAAGTTTTGCAACACTTTTCTTGTCGAATGTCCAAAAATAAGTGGAGCTATTTTTGCTTTATTGAACAAGACCACTTTTGGCACCTCTAGAGAAATCAATATAATTCTCTTTTCTATGCAATAATTAATTTCTCAATGTTTATAAAACTAATCCATGTAAAACATTTCATCAAATTTAGATAATATAAGAAAATAAAATTAATGGTAAAAGTTTTCCCCCAATTTTTATTCATCCTCAAATAAACAAGCATAAGAAATTTTATTTTATTACGTACTTTAACTAGAAAAAGTGTTATTCATTTAATTAAATTTATTAATCACTACACGAAGAACATAAGAATATAAGAATGGAAACGAGGCAATTCTATTAAATATGACAAGTGGAAAAACTTGTTAAAATATATAAATATCTTATTGCACATCTATTGAGTAACAGGAAACATATTATGTAATGACATAAACCTTAGGTACATTGCCAAAAAGCTTATCTTCAACTTTTGCTCACTTAGGCAATCATTCAGGAACTCAATCAACCATTATGAAAACCTCTTACACTGTAGCTATGATGCATGCTAACTGGCCAAAAACCATTTCGTACACCACATAGGAACATTCTTTAGCAAAATTTTTTATCTCTCCCAATAAGGAAATATTAATCCCTTTTTTAAACTTGTAACATTTTACACATTGCAATGCCTTCCACTAGGTTGTATGCCCATGCTTTTGTTATTGACACTTTGTCCTATCAATTTAGTAGGTAGGTGTTGTAAGGTCAATGTTCTCTTATTTCTTGATAAATCTTCTTAAAGTGATTAAAACACCATGCTAACAAATGTGCCGCTATCAATACCTTAATTTTAGCATCATAGTATTCAAGGATTTTAATTCTTGCTCCACCAACAAAACCTTTTTCACATGCTCAAGAAAATAATTGTTTATGAAGTTTACTTGTGTAGGTTATATAGATTCTTTAAACTCTTTGTGAAACAAAAAATAACTGATCTTTTAATCAATCTTTGTGTAGTGCATAACATGAAACGAAAAATTTTTTCACTAATAATATGTCACAATCATGTGTTGTTACTCGAGGACCTTTAGTTCCTCTAGTATCTTCTCCTTAAGGAATAAACCCAAAATGTTTCATTCAAAATTGTTTGTAATGTGGCTTTATGAGACTTCAATGGTTGTACAACTCATGAAGCATAAGTCCTGGCAAGGTTCCAACAACTATGTAAACACAGATAAAAAAAGGTGAATGACAATTTAGTGTTTCATTAATAGGTTATATAGTAGAATATTTTTTTTCTAAGATTATCTAGTTATCTAACACAAAAGGATTCATACCTATAAGAAACTTAAAGGAGATTTCTTGTGAAACAATATAAGTATTTTATTTGAAGAAAACTTTTTGCACATTCTTGATGATGATGACAAGAATATTATATTTGGGTTGGCAAACATTGTGGCTCATCACTTTGACCAACTCTTTTTCCTTCATGTTGACTATGGTTAGTTTTTGGAAAACTTAGAAAATTTTGCTTTTTATTGAAAGGACACTATATTATGCAAATATAATCTTGTGCCTTCCATTTGATTGTCCACCTTACAATTCAATCCTAAATTCTCAACATTGGAGCTTAAAACATATTTGTCATAGATTTCTTGGTATAAGCATAGCAAATATAAGTAGATAGAAAAAAGTTACCCAATTACCTTGATTACAACAAAAGTGAGTAGACTTTTCATGAGGACAAAATTAAAAATTGAGTAATGATGTCAGAGAAAAAATTCTTAATGCATGACAAACTCTTAAAGAACAACTTAATAAAAGCTTCACACACAATCATAGAGCTACAATTTGAAGCATTAAATAACACAAAAATTTGACAAAATAGCTATCAAAGCATAACAAAGTCCTTACATACAATGTAACTCTTATAAATCTCATAAATAAATACACATGGTCTATAACCTGACCATAAGGACCCTCCATATTTATGCGATTCTATATCTTAGCTTATAATATAAGGTATAAACATAATATGCTAAGCAACAAACTACAAGGTACAAGTAATAAAATAATAACAAAATCCCAACAAGTGTCTTACAAGCATGATTGAACATTGAGTTAAATGGCGTGTGGCTATCTATAAAGAAATGAACATATTGAACCACTACGTCTATGCTTGCATGCTTCATCAACACCTAAGTACATAGTCTCATCATTATGCAAATATCATATAATAACAATATCTTTTTGTTTTTTTAGTTTTCTTCTTTCCTTTTCTTTTTTTTCACATTCATAATATTTTTACCTTTTTTTGTTTCTCTTTCAAGTGCCTTTGTTTCAAAATATATTAGTGTATCATGCCATCATCTAAAATTGAGCCAATGTCCACATTATCCAACATTGTTGGCTAACGAGGATATGCTTTTGCCATGACCCACCAATCTTTATAAAAATGATAGTAAGGTAGTAATTTTGTGATCATATGTTATGAAACTACCAAACACATTACTTGCAATCTCATGATGATGAGGTCTTTATCATATTATAGCTTAATATAAAAGAAACAATGAATGTAGGTGCCAATTGTTTTCATAACAGGAAGACATAAGATAGTGTTAAATAAAAAAAATTTCACATTCTTATTTCTCTGAACTCATGTTTTTATTACATCTCTTTCTTTTTATTTTTAGGTTTTTCCACTCATTTCTTTTTGTATTTAAGTTGTATTATATATAGCACACACACTCTCTCTCTCTCTCTCTCACACACACACACACACACACATATAGTTATTTATATGTGTCCTATATAATAGAATATTAGACCATAAATCAAAACATATACAAAGGAATTATTAATGTATATTTTGTTTACATTAGTTCACATCTCATTCAATAATATTATTCCTATATAATTAAGGAGATTGATTTTAATTTTCTCAATTATCAAATAACGTATGAAACAAAACATCCTAAAAGGCTTACAAAATCATAAAGAATAAAAAAAATTAAAATATACTAAAGAGAATATTTAGTTGGGTATAGCTCATTGATATTAATCAAATGACATTTATTTATTTAAGATTAGACCCATTCATGAATTATTTTAATGTTAAGATAATTTCATTCATTCTTTCATAATAATATCAGAGTGATTAAAGCTCTAATGAGAAGAGAATACGTGTTTCATTGTAATATAATAAAATCAAAGCAAAAGTTTTGAACAAATGAGATAAATTGAATATGAAAGTTACATTGATTGATACTAATGAGATTTAATGTAACATCCTTATTATTTGAATTATGTATAAATAAAAAAAATCTCATAATTAATGCTATCACACAAAAACATAAAATATTTAAAAATATATAAGAATATATTTAGTTTGATAGAGATGCTTGGGTTGAGTTCAACAATGCTTCTTTCATCTTTTGTTGAGGTCTTTTAGAATTATTGTGAATTCTAAGATAAATAAAGACAAATAATATTAAATTAGTATTTTAATATTAACCAAATATATAATAAATTTTAATTGACAAAGATTAAAGTATCGTAATAGAACAAAATAAAAATGATATATGGATTATTGTAGAGGTGATTTATAGCTTCATAGCAAAATAAAAAAATTAAAGTAGAAATGTTTTTTGAAATGAGATGATTTAAATAAGAATGTTTTGTTCCAATAAATTAAGGGTATTGAGTATAACATCATTGATAATCAAATAATGTGCAATGAAAATACCTCAAAAAGCATCTTAAAATCATGAAAAAAATAAAATACTTTTATAAAATATGTATTCATATTTAACATGATGGAGCTCGCTAAGACAAGTTAATTGACATTGACTATTTCATAATGAGTCCTTATTTAGAATTATAATAAATAAGCAATTTAAATGAGCATAAATAACAATTGGTTCTTTTTATAATATTAAGTTAATATATATTAAAGTTGAAAAGAGCTAAATAAAGATTTTGCAATATAACCAAATCAAAGCAATGTAAAGGTTACATGAGATTTGAAATTACTTGGTAATATAACAAAATAAAAAAAAATTAGAAATTGGTTGAATTGCGTTATAAATGTTCATTCTAAAAGCAAGAGAATAAAAATATATACTAAAGCAAGTTAAAAATATTAAAAAGACATATAAAATATATAAAACAATATAGATGGATAGCACTCGTCAAGATGGGTGTAAAAAAAATGCTTGGTAAAAAAATGCTTGGTAAAGCATTCAAAAATTTTCGAAAATAATTTTTAAAAAATATTTAAAAAGAATATTTTGTTTGACAAACATAATTACAAAATGTCAAACAATGTTTTTTTCTTTTTTGATCTAACTTCATTTCAAATGACTAGGTGTGCAAAAAATAATAAGAAAAATAATAAAAATTTGACATCATAATTAAAAATAAATGCATATTAAAGGTAAAATAAGGTAAAGTGATGCAAAATAGTATAATCAAGGGAAAATTATGTAAAGGTCACTTTAGAGGGGATTTGGAGGTACATAGTAAACGAAATTTTAATATTTATTAAACACATAATGATGATTAAATGGGATAATTGGAAGCTATAAGAAGAAATAAGAGAAACTATAAAAAAAATTGAATTAAAAACTATGAAGAGATTGACCAGTGCATCTTGAATTGATAAACAGTGTTATGAATCTGTATATCTCATCAATGAACAAAAACTAAAAAGATAAAATATTTGAAAATCTCAAATAATTTTTCAATTAAATAATGTTCATATACATGATTTCAAAAGAGTTATTTCACCCTAATTGGATTTGATTTATGGAAAATTAAAAAATTAAATAAGCTAAAAATTGCAAAAAATTATTATTTTAATATTAAGAAAAAATAAATTAATGTTGTAATGAGATATATTGAAGCAAGGTTATAGAAAAAGAGGAAAGGGAGATTAAAGTCACATGAGTGGAGAATTACTATGTTATAGCATCATGACCAAATCAAGGAAAAACATTTTAAAAAATGAGTTAAATTATATTATACGATTACATTCAATCGTATTTAAGGGGTCAAATTCTTTCAAAAGTTATCTAGAAATAAATAAGTAATATTTAATTAGACAAAGGTCATTAAGATGTTTTTAATGTTCTTTTTAACATTTGATTGAACATTGTTTAGAATTTTAGAAAATTACAAAATTAAATTTTTATAAATCATAATAAATTATTGTTTTAAATTTTATTAAACTAATAAATCCTAAGTGGAAAATTTAGAAATTTGAGAAATTATTTTTCAGAATGTTTCTTTTAGAGATAATAAGGAGACCAACTATAGCATCATTAATCAACATGTCATGTACAAATGAAAATCTTTTATAAAGTGATCAAAATTCTAAGAAATGTAAATGTTTTACAATATAAAAATTAATGTTTAATTCAATAAATCTTTTAAAAAAATAATAAGAAAGTTTGTTTTATTTGAATCAAGCCTCACTAAAAATTATTGAGAATTACTAAATAAAATAAGCGTTAAAATATTAAATTATATTTTGAATATTAAATAAATATGAATTAAATAAAATAATTACATAAATTAAAATAATATAATCTAACTAATTTTTAAAAAATGCAAAAGTCACACTATAAAAGAATAAAAAGGTTAATTGCGTCTAAACTAAAAATTTGAAGAAATGATATATATTTTAAGTAAAAAAAAATTTCAAGATACTAAGGAAGTTGAGTGTAATATCCTCAATTGTTATGTTAAAAAAATTTAATTTTTTCAAAAAACAAGCCAAAAATCACAAGATAAGAAATTTGAAAATATGTAAGTGAATAAATAATTAAATAGAGCTCATTGAGATAATCCCAACAACATTTTTTTGAATTCAACCACATATAGCTTGCAATTAATACAAATGGTGAGAGCAAATAAGAAAAAAAAATAATAGAAATTTTTTTTAGAATTAAGTAAATGTATAATAAATCTAAAAAAAAGATAAATTGAATAAAAGGAGTATAATTAAATCAAAACTATGTATATGCCACACAGGAGGAGAATTATAGTTATGTTACACTATAACCTAATAAGTGGAAAATATTAAAATAAATGAGACCAATTAAATTAGAAAGATGAATTCCATGATACTAAGGAGATTGATTGTAGGATAATTTATCATCAAATCTAGCTTGAATTAAAAATCTCTCAAAATAAGTTAAAAACCTATATGAAAAAGTATTTGATAAATAAAAAAATAAATATTTTGTTGGATAGAGCACATTGAGATGAGGTCTAATGACATTTGTTTCATCTCCATTCGATAACATTTGGAACTACTAGGAATTTCAAAATTAATAAAACAATAATAAAAAATAATTACATTTAAATATGAAGTAAATATATGTTTAATTTTTAATTACTAGAACAGAGTTAGAGTTTCATAATAATATATACTAAGAAAAATAAAAATGACCAATATACTAAGAACAGCTAGTGGAACATCCTTGACCATCAAATTAAGTACAACTTGAAGTTTTTCATAAACTATAGAAAAATTATAGAATTAAAAATATATTAAAAAATTATTTAGTTGGATAAAGCTCATGAAGATAAGTCCAATAATAATTGTTTCATCTTAATCAGAAAATGTTTTGAATTATTTTAAATTAACAAATTAAATAAACATAAATTAAATTAATGTTAAGTAAATATATACATAAAAGCTGAAATGAGGTAAATTGAATTAGTGAAACATAGTATCATCATGATGATGTTAAGATAGAAGAATAGTAGATTTTGAGTTACTTTGTATTATATGTAAATCAAAGCAAAACATTTAATTAATAGTAAAAAATTATATTAGAAAGATGAATTCCAAGAAAAAATTTGAATTATGTATGAATAAAAATATCTACAAAAGAATGAAAAAATTTGAGAAAGAAAAATAATTAAAAATAGAACTTTTAATATGACAAAGTTTATCAAAATATGTCTAACAGCGTTCATTTCATCTTAGGAATGTTTTATTTGGTTTAAAAGTAAAGTAAAAGATTAAATGAGTAATATAAATAACAAATTATTTTTCATTTTAAACACGTATATAATAAAGTTGAAATATGATAAATCGAAACAATCTTTTATAACCAAATACTGTAAATATTACTCAAGTGTAAATTATAGTTTTGTTTTATTACATCTATATCAAAATAAAACATTTAAGAAATGACTTAAATTGCTAAGAAAATTTACATTCCATGATACCCTACACATTATGTATAACATCATCAATTATAAATTAGGCATGAAAAGTGTTGTTTACCAAGCAAGAACCCTAGAAAACATAACATTTGAAAATGTAAGAATAAATATTTAATTGGAAATAATTCTTCAAGATGAGTCCATTCATATTATTTCATTTTCATCCAACCTTGTTTTGAATTATTGAAAAAAGAAGAAAACACATGTAATAAAAAAATAATTTTTTTTTAAAGTTGATATATGTTAGCAGATTCGATAAATTGAAGAAATATAACATAACAAAGCAATGATTTGTAATGGTCACAGGATGTCTTAGAGTTACATAATAACACAAATACAAAACATTCTTAAAAATAGGATAAATTATAAGCCAAAATTTTTTCTGTGATTCAAAGGAGACTAATTGTAGCATCCTGAATCCTTAATTTAGGTGTGAATCAAATTTTACCTTAAAGAATGATAAAATAATAGAAAAGAAAATAAACAAATATAAATATAAATATTTAATTCGGTAAAGCCCACCAAAGAAACTCTAGTAATGTTTAGTTTTAATATACCAGGCCTCGTTCAAAATTTCTATAAATTACAAAATTAATTAAACATGAACAAAAATAAATTATCTTTTTAATTGGAATTAAATGTATGTAAAAGTTAAATAAGTTAAAGTATGACAATGTAATGTTACCAAAACAAGGCATTGTAAATGTAAAATAAGAATACAGTTTCAATTTCATTGTAATATCAACAAATAAAAGAAAAACACTTGAAGAAATTTGATAAATTTTGCCAAAGAATTACACACCAAGATACTATGAAGACCAAGTGTAACATCCTCTATCATCAAATCTGGTACAAATGAAAATACCTCCAAAACTATAGCAAACCTTAAAAAAGTGCTATTTTTGATTATTGTTTTTTAATTTAATGTTTCATGTTAATTAAAAAAGTTGATATAGGAATAAACAAACATCTTTTGACTACTATCAATGTAACCAATATAACTAAATACTTATTTTTACATTTCAAAATATATTTTTTGTAGTCTTTTTCATTCTTTTTAAGTCATTTTGATTTATACGTGATTTAATGATGGAGGATGTCAGAGTTTATCTTCTTATTTATCTTAGAATACAACCTTCATATGAAATTTATCTTATTTATTAAAATATATTTTTTTAATGTTGTTATATTCTTATTAAATCCTAATTTTTGTCTCATGTTACCATAATATACCTTTGATTTGCTCATATTACATTATTTCTATTTATATTATTTTAGCTTTATTCAAATAAATGTTCATTAAAATATTATTAAACTTCTTTTATTATTTGTGGAAGTTGCAATGATTTAGAAGATATTTTGTTTCATATTAGATTTTACTATTAAGGATGTCTTCCTCATTCTCTATAGGATCAAGGAAAGAAAGCTTAGCAAATAATTTATTTTATTTCTTGAAAGTTTTTTTGGAAATGGTTTTATTTATTTGGAATTGTAAATCCTTTTACATGTAATCATTACATGTCTTTAACTTTCATATATTACATTTCTTCAACATATCTCAACTGAACTTAAATATGTATCAACTTACAATTAAAAACATAATTTATTGTCTCTTACATCTTTTAATTTTGCCAATTATGAGAAAGTCAAAATGAGGTCCAATTAACAAGAAAAATAATCAGTTTCACACATCTAGATAAGCTACATAGAAATTCATATTTATTTTTTTTTTGTTATAGAATATTTAATTTTATTAGGTTTTGCATGCTTTATGTGATGTTCATTTTTAACCTCGTTTGAAGTTGAAACATGTTACCTCTTATCCCCTTAATATATTAGAATGAACTTCTCCAACACAAAATATCTCATTTTTCAAAGCTTTTTTTTGACTTGGATATATCACTATAAAACCCTCATTCTCATCAAAAGTGACCTTTTCATCATTTTGATATAGATGCATTGCATTGTTTAAATTCATCATTTTTTTTATAAAATATATTAACTTAATTTAAAATTTTAATTTCTATTCAATTATGCTTATTTACTTTGGTAATTTTGATAAATTCTAGATTAGATCTGATCAAGAAAAAAGTCATCATTAAACACATCTCAATTAGCTCATTCTAATTAAATATTAATTTTATAACAACAAATATTCTCTTTTATAAGGCTTTGGATCTTTAATGTGGCTATTGAATTCATACCTAGTTTGTTAATTGAGGACTTTGTGCTTTTTATCCATAGTAAATTGCAGTGTGATGTTCTCGTAAAATCTATCACATTTGTTCAAGTTTTTTTGTTTCGTTATACTGCTGGGTCACTCTAAATGTCCTCTCAAGTAATCCTTACATCATTTTGTTTTGTTATATTACATTGCTTCAGTTTTTGACATTTTAGCTTTAATATTATTTTTAATATTAAAAATAATAGTTTATTATTGTTTATGCTTCTCCACTATGATGGCTCATAGTTACCAAAAAGAAGGTCTGATCGAGGTGACAAAACAATATTGTACTTACGTCAAAGAGTTTCATTAAATATTATTTTTTCATTATAGATTCTTTACAAGAAAATTATAATTGTAAAAATTTGTTTTTTGTACATTCCTTTAGTTTGTATCATTTTGACTTCATTATATGTCAACTTAAAATTAAAATAATAATTTATTATTTTTTATGTTTTCTAATTCTAAAATTCATAGAAAGTTTAAATGAGGTTTCGTAAAGATGATGCTCACATCATTCGACTTGCCTCAATGAGCTCCATAAAATGGTATTTCTGTTTTTATATTTATAAATAATTTATTTTCTAATAGTTCCATAGGATTGCTAAGTCATTTTTATTTGCCTCTTATTTGATGATAAAGGATGTGATGTTCAATCTCTTATGCATCTTGCAATGAAACATTCGAAGCAAAGAATTAATTTTCTAAAATGTTTAGCTTATATTTCACTATATCGCTATATAGCTCCTACTCTATTGTGATCCTTACATGTGTTTGATTTTGTTTTCTTGCATTACTATAATTTATCTTATTTTATCTTAAATATAAATTTAAAATAATATTAAAATAATAAGTTTTCGTTATTTAAATCTATTTAATTTCATAATTCTTAATATTATAAAAAGGATCAAATCAAGGCAATAAAAAATATTATTTTGCTCATCTTGTTTAGCAATATCCAATAAATATTCTTTTCTATAATTTTCATAAATTTTATTGGAGTTTTATTTGTATATTGTTTGACGATTTACTATGTTAAACATGATGTCCTTAGTGTCCTAAAATGAAAATATCTGAAACCATTTAACTTATTCCTTTGAATGTTACACATTGATTTTGTCATAATATTAAGAAACTCTTATTCCCGTCTTATGTGGTATTTACATTGCTATGATTTTGTTTTATTGTAATGCGTCAATTCATCTTATTTTATTTTAATACGTATCTACTTAATATTAAAGAATAATTTATTATTATTTATACTTATTTATTTTTATAATTCATACTAACTCGAGACGATGTCTAATGGAGGTGAAATTGACATCGTTGGAGTTATCTTGATGAGCCTTGTCTAATTAAATCTATATATATATGTACTTATCATTAAAGTAAATTTTCCTTATCCTAGTTTTGTCGCTAAGAAAGGAAGATGCATACAATAGAACATTAAGTTGTATGACACTTTGATTACACATAGTTATCAAAATGATTTGTTAAAATTGTTGTTTAAGAACAAAGTTGTGTTTGGTATTGACTCAGTGCCAAGAACTACCCTATTACTAAAAAAATATTTTTTGTAGCCCTAATGAGTGATAGGAAAAAATGTTTAGTTGTTGAACTTAGTAAATATATGATGTATTAAGGTCTATACTTCTGTTTGAGGCACCCTAATTAAAATGAAAGATAGTAATACACATATATATGTGAACCACCAATATTGCAAGATAGTGACACACTACAATTGATAACCTTTTACAAGATATATATCTTGTTAGATGAGCTTTGAGGTACAACATCATTCTTCAAGATAGATGTTCGATCAAGATATCAATACATATCAATTTAGGAGGTGGATCTACCCAAGAAAAATTTCACATATCATAAAAATATTATGAGTTTGTATCCATATTATTTATGAATCTTATTAACATAATTTTTTTGCCATACCATGACTATTTTATCATAGTGTTAATTGATTACATTTCAGGTATTGTTAGAGTAAAGCTCATCATATACAGACACATTAGACTACTTTGGAGTTGCTTAGGAGTAATTAGATATGTGTCGAACATTCCTAGTGCTTTTTTTTGTTGGATCAAACAGCATTCCATGGTCATTTTGGAATGTCGAGGGAGTTTCAAATGAACCAAGAGAGGTTCATGCTATTACTAAGTGGAAAAGAAGGGTTATAAAGACAAAAAATTAATTTTTTGTAGGGTGTTTTGTAGCATGACAACAAGTATATTTCTAACATCTTAATGTTTATTGCATTGTTGACTCAACTAACAAAGTTGGTGTAGCTTTCTCACAATCAGATCTATGTGGGCAAAGGTTCTAAGAGCTTAACTTCATGTAGAATACATCTTGAATATATTTTTACAAATACATGACTTTTGTTTGGGTGTAGTTCATAGGTAGAAATGTTTAGTAGCAGCCAATGACTTTGATTAGTTATGCAAGCGTGAACATAATTACCCACTGCATGACCTATAGTCGATAGTTGTATTTTTTAGCCTCAACAATTAGAAACATTGCCTATATGAGATGTACGTTGATCTTCATAATGATGATAAATTCCTCAAGATTACTTTTTCATATATGGAGCTTGACCTATGTCAATGACATTAGTTAGAGCTCATTAATTATTTTTACTTGAACATGAATGACTTAGAGGGAAAAGAAAAAGAAATTATACATACTTTGAATAGAAGAGTTTCTCTTAGGTTTATGAATAAAGAGCTGATTGAGGAAAGAGTTTGTGAAGGAATTTTGTAGAGTTTGGTCTCAGTTGGTATTGTAGTCATTAGTGGCTCTAATTAATACTCTTCACATTCGTGGTAATTGGATGGATCTATTTGCGATTATTCAATGGGAACTCTTAATGTTATGTACAGTGATTTCAATACTTAATTATAGTTATTGTAAGACTTTTGTGATGAAATAAGCCATTTTGAATTAACAATATAGGAGTTGTATTGCGTAACATTGATAGTTTAGAGAGAGTGTTAAGAAAGTCACTTGATAGAAAGGTTAACTTTTCAAATTGCTGAGAATAATAGGTAAAAAGGTAATAACACCAACATTTTCCTGATTGGTTTATAGATAAATGTAGTCAACTATATTTAAAGAATCATGATTTATGAATGAGTAAAGAAAACAATTAGAAGCCTAATGCTTTGCTTTATGATTAGGCCATACCTTATTGTATATGGAACAAAATCACAATGACCTTTGTATTATGTTTTCGAAGCACTAGAAAGCCTTTGAAGTTATTTTGATGATTATGTATCGATAATATAAATGAACAAAATGTCCAGTTATTAGGAAGAAGGAGTCGACTAGTAGATTAGCAAAGCTATTGGCATAGTAGATTGTTAGACTATATAAATTTCTTATAGTTATCATTTTTTATAGATAAATAAAATTCAACACATAATTCTTAGATGATTTCCATCAAACTTTGGGAATAACTCTTTAATTTCATAAAACATATTCTCCTTAGATGAATGATCAATTTTAGAGGATGATTTAGAGTATAGAGGACCTTATAAGGCTATTAATGTAATCATATTCAAAAAACTGGTACCAATGGCTGTTATTGGTTGAATGTTTTCACCATAACAACTATTAATTGACGATGGACATGGAACCATATGATGCATTGTATGGGTGGTGTAGTAGATCACAATTGCATATGGGAAGGATGATCATAAGAAGATGTTATTGAAAAGAATATTAAGTAGATTTCACAACTAAAAAACAAGTTGTGTTGTTTAGGACCACAAAAAGAAATACTTTAATATAAAGCATAGGATAATTAGATTTGCCAATGTAGTTTCAATATTTTTTGAAGTTAGTTCAATGTTTAGATTGATCACTTCTAGAAATGCTTCAAAGTTACAAAAAGGTATATTTAATGGTATAGAATTCTAAAGGGGATGGGGTCAATAAAACACTAGCTTTACTTACTAGAATAATTGCTAATGATTAATAATGTCTTCCACATCTTTAATTTGAAGAGATATCTCCCAAACATGGTGTGTATACATCAGTAAGTATTTATATTTTTCATATTTAGAAAGTTGAACCTTCCTAGGAGGTTACCTATGTTGCAGTGGAATAATTTTGAGGAATGAGTGACATCCTTAGAGTTACATAGGGAGCACTTTGCAAATGGCTAGAGCTATTTAATAGATTTGTATAACGTAGTCTTATTTTGGAGTTACACCCCTCAATTATTTCGTAGATTTCTATGATGTATCTTCAAGGATGATCTAAAGTAAGCCTTTTCCCTATAAGTTTCTATTAAAATTAGAAAGTTTGGTTAGTTACCAAAATTAAAAACGTTCTGAAATATGTAATGCTTGATATATTTATAAGAAAGTATTGAATTTAAACTAAATTTCCCAATTTTAAATTGTCAGGATGTGAGGGTGGCATTACACCATGCATAGCTTCAACTATGAAATGTATATCATTTCCATTTAATGCATAAAGAAATGATTGGAGTGCAAATTAAGGATTTATGACATATATCATTTAAGTTATAACTTATCTGAAGTCTTTTGATGGCTTATGTTTTACAATTAGGTGGAACTAGTTATATAAGTGATCAAGAAGTGGCTTTTGATGGCCTTAATAAAGCCACCTAAGAGTTTGGTAGCCATAATTGAGATGCAAAAGTGGAAACACTGCCATCAATAGTATGAAGGATGATTAAGAACCTTGAAGAAGAATAAGAACAATTTTGTTGCTTAAGTCCATTACTCAGATGAGATATGATGAAACTTGAGCTACACTTGTAAATTTAATGTCACATTTAAGATTAAAAATTTAGCACTTTCTTATGAACACATGCTTTAATTCTTCAGCTTTTCTAAAGGAACATGAGGTAAGACACATGATTCGAACCTTAATTTGGTAAAGGATGATATGTAATTTTCTATAACTTTAGGCTTTTTAGAACTAAAAATCATGACTTGATAGAGTGTATCATAGCTTCCATCCTAATCGAATGATTTAATCTTGCTATGTAACCAAAGAAAATAGAGATCTGTCTTATATTCTATAACTTGTTCTTGATGTAATATTTTCCATAGTAATGCATGATATGATGGTGAATTATGCTTTTAAACAATTTGTTATTTTGAACACCATTTTTAAATAGAAATTTGGAAATTATAAAATCATTGTTTGGAAAAAAGTTTTAAATAAAAATATTAAAATTTAAAAATTTTGTGGTATAATGTTTCTTAATAAAATATTTTTTTTAAAAAAAGCTTTTGAAATTTAGATCATATATGTTTTAAATTAAGTAATTTTAAAAATATAAAAAATTGCATAACAATAAAAATAAATAAATAAATGAGTATTTTTATGTGTTTCGACCTTACTCGTGGCTACATCAATGACCATTTAACAGGATCGGATGCCACTATCAAAATAATTCTCTTAAGAAATAGTAGGGAGAAGTAACTTTTACAAACCACACCCTTTTAATGCAATAGGTAGGGGTTCATTGACACATTTTAAATTATAAGAGATTATGATATTAAAGCACGATAAAAAATAATAGTTAATTATAATATTTTACAATTGATTTGTAAAGGCATGTATGACACAAGTTTATGGAATATGAAATTAGAATATGAGTGCACATATGAAAAATTTTGAAAAAACCTAAAAGGCATAAGTTTGAAATATTAAATTGAAAATATTTGTCATTTTGTTTTAATGTTCTTAAGAAAAATGGAATGAATAAAGATGTTCCACTAACATAAACCTATTAAAAAGCAAGAAAAGGAATAAAAAATAAAATAATTAATTTTAAATATGTTAATAGTGATGTGTAATAAAAGAAACTATTGAAGCTAGAAAGTGAAAAAATTAGTCACAAACATGGCTCAAACAAAGGCATGAAAATTGCAATATGATTTCTAATTTTGCTTGTTCTCTTCTAAAAACCGTTTAGTATGGTTAAATCACAAATCTCAAGTACTTAAGGATCCTCCATTTATATTAGAAAAGTTTAAATTAATGCTAAATTTTTTAGGGCTAGAATGGTTATCCAAAATATCCATTAAAATTTAGAGTTATAAACAAATAAAAATGGCTTTTTGGAATACTAATTATGATCTGGAATAATGATTGCCAAATGACCTGGCCAAACCAAAAAGGTGCTTCTTAATGAGAATGCTAAATAAAGGGTCAAGATGTAATCCTAATGCATGAGGGCATTATTCATAAAGGTGGAGATGATCATAGTCATCATATCCATTTTATAAATGCATGGCTAGATGATATGCACTATTTAGAAACATGAGGATGACCTTAACTATTTGATCAAGTTTTATGGATAGATGGTCGGATAGAAATTACTATTCAAATTGTTAGAATTGATCTCATACATAAACCTATTCACATAAGTTGTTGTTTGACATTTAGAAGCGCATAGAAATGATTTTAGCTATTTCGTTGCAAACTTGTACGTGATGTTTGTCATTCTTAATGCTGGCTCTTAGTATATAAGCTTGCAAAATAGGGTTGGTTACCCCCTTATTCCCATGGAAGGTCATGACCCAAGTCAATTGCTTATATGTATATAAGTTGAACCTGACTCAATCCAAGAACTTGCCACTTTATGAGTTCAACTTAACCTCAAAGAATTATTTCCCAAAATTGATTTAACTTAAGCCACTAACGGCCTAGACAAACCTCAAGCTTTAACTTATCAAGTTCACTCAGCCTCCTTGGGGCACATCAAGAATTTCTCCCAACACTCTGGGCCATTTAAGCCATAACTAGAGCATAATCATGAACACTGCTTCGTATGCCATTCAAGCCATAACTAGAGCATAATCATGAACACTACTTGATATTGCTTCACTTATAGATTGCTCTAAGAAACATCGGCTCAAAGCTCTCCAATTGATTGATCTTATAAGATCTGGTGACATGAAAGATACTCAAGAAATATTTTAAAGAAACTAACATAGTGGCTTTGTTGTCATTAAATAAGCGGTTCCATGACTAAGGGTACAAGAATCTCCCTCTTTTTATGATTAAAAAACCAATGAAAAAAAAGTGAAGTTCAGACATATAAAGCATGCAAGCATACATATGCTCCCATTACATTCTTGTTGTACTTTAATATGTGAAATTCATATAATTATTCTGCAAACCTATGATGGAATTAATGTTTTTAATATGACACATATCTCTCTCTTATCTTGTCATGCACTAAAAGATGAAACAAAAGTTGAAGATGAAAACAAAATGCTAACACAATGATAATATTTGAGTATAATTTTCCTTTAAAAACCTAAGGGTAAAAGATATAAAAAATCATTATTTTAAAAACAAAGAACAAAAAATATTTATCAAGTTTTATACACAAACAAATGATTTTTATTAAACTTTATAAAAAACATAATAGCAATCGTATACAAATATAACAATACTAATTAATTGTCGTGCATTCTATCCAACTTTAACTTAATAACATTGATGATTTTCAACTCTATTATTATCCTTATTTATATTTTTACAAATTCTTATGAGAACTTAACTTAAAATAAGGAGATAAGAGTAAACAACTTATAAGGGCTTCTCCTTTTTTTAAGTTCAAAAATGTATAATGATATACAATAAAACCATGGATATGATTCTATAAATTCTAAGAACTACACTTAATTCCATATTAGTAGATTACATGTTATTGATTTTAACAATAAAAAAAAATAATTCTCTTTTAAAAATTATTTGTGACTTCAACACAATAATATGGACTAACAACTCTAAATATCTGTCAAAACATTAAAGAAACATTCTAGTCTTTATCAATAGAAATTATTTCTTTAATCCAAATTGTTAAATGTTTTAACAAAGAAAGATAATGAGTAAAATTAACTAATATTTTTGTTAAGTCCCCCAAAATCAAGCTTATGCACTCCTAAGTTATAACATTAGATACTCACCAATTTGTATTCACCCAAAAAGGTTAATCATACCTAAGAATAATGTTTAATCACAACAAAGAACAACATGAGCTTGTGAAGGGTTTGAATAGTTAATGATTTGGTAAAAACAATTAGATATTCTTACAACCAAATTTTTATTTCAAAATCCATTTATAAGAAGGAATAAAAAAATTACATTTTCTCAAACTTCTTATGTTTTTTTAAAAAAGTTTATGTTTTACACACCACTAATTATTTCCTCAATTTCCAACAAATCATCTAAGGGCTTCACATCTATGAACATTTATATCACACTAAGTTCCATCTTAGATTCCTTCAATTTGTGTGTCTAGAATTTGTGACAAACATCATTAGAAAAAGCATGTTCACTTTCCGCACATGTGACCGCTAGTTCAACAAAGTTCACAAGACTTTTATGGCACAAATAGGTTCATGGTAACAAATAAAAAGCATCATAGTCTTGATATTGTTGTCTTCTTAAAATCCTTCTATGTAAGTAAGCATTTTTTATTTAAATATGAGTTGTCTAATTTCCATAAGTAAATATTAAATAAATCTAGTTCAGCTACTAAGAAAATTAATTGATTAATGTTAAAAATAAGGACCACTCACATTTTGCAAGTTAGTCATATGCAAACTCGCAAGGCAAGGCTTGTCTTCATAGGTCTTAATTATGGAGACACACCAACATAGGTAGCTAAGCGTTAAAGTTTTGGATCCCAAACCATCATGGGTCCAATTATGTCAATGTTTTGTGTGAGACATTAACAAATGTATATATTAAACTTGTTCTCTTAGGAATCAATTCGTGTTTATCCCACTTTAAATAGATGAATTTCCCAATTGAACAATCATAAAAAAAATATTTTCGTACTTATCACAATAATTGTGTACAACTTGAGATTCTGCATCAAAATGAAAATTATGCAAGCTAGCATTATTTATTACCACCTAATTTTATGATGGAGCATGTTTATGCATATGTCTAATATAATAACATCAATTATCATTGATAATAGTATTGTTTAAATTCATATGAGTAAAAGATGGAGCATGTAAAGATACAAATGAATGAGGATAAGCATAAGTAAGCACAGATGAAGGACAACTTTTCTTTCAAATAATTTAACCCTTTTTACATCAAGTCAATATTGTTTTAATTTTTGTTTAGAAATACTATTTTCTTTTTTTAAAAAACCATTTCAAAACTCAAGGAATCAATACACAAATTTGTTAAGGCTAAAGTTGTGTCACATTCATCAAATTTATTTTCTAAAGTACATAAATCATAAACATTTATAACTAACGCACTTTGAAGCTATTAATTTTTAAGTTTATACTCATTGCTCTATCCTTTTAATAAGTAAACCAAATGTACTTGTTTATTATTTTTCACTCGAAGTTTAGCATACATCCTAATCAATTTGTTATCCTAACATATAAGTTCACCAAAAGAATTAGATAATTTATCATCATTAACAATATAGTTATCTTAACTAGAAAAGGAAAAATTTTATGCACCTTTAGTTGAAGAGCTAGCTTCTAAGATGCATAAAAGTTTTCTTGGATTTCTTTCTCCTTTTTTTAATATTTTCATTTCTTATTTTCTTCTTAAATTTTTTTTTAAGCACAGTCAATTTGTCATGTCAATTCTTTAATTCTCGGGGAGCCTATAAACAAGTCTTTAGATGACAAATGTTGATTCCAATTTTTTGAAGAAAAGCAAAAAAAAGGTAATTCATTCCTTTAGCATTTCTTTTTCTTGAACTTCTAGATAGGTTATAAAACATTTTTGAAGCAATAAAAAAACTATTCAAATAAAAGTCATAAATCAACATTAAAAAATCAACTAAATGCTTTAAAATTATTTTTTTACAAAAACAAATTTTCACTACCAAATATCAGTGGATCTATGATGTTAACAGCATTGTCAATAATTCACAACAAAAAACAAATGAAAAAAATAGGATCTTTTGTTTGAAATTTCCTCTTATGATGTAATTGGTCATCAAAGACTAATCGACATGAGGGGGGTGGGTTGTGCTTTTAAACTTTTTACTACTTTTAAAATTTTTTATAAAATAAAATTTATAAATTATAAAATTATTTATTTAGTACTTTTTGTTAATTAAAAATGTTGAAATAGAGTAAAACATTAACAATTTCCTCATATTTTTAATAAAATTTTTTATGCATCATAAAAATATTTTTATAGATTTATTTTATATATGTTTTTAAATTAAATATTCTTAAATAAGAAAAATATCATAAATTATAAAATTACAAATACAATAAAAATGGTAATAAATTTTTAGGTGATTTGGCCTAGCCATTACTCACGCCTATCCTTAATCAGCCCAATTAAGATTCCACTATCAAAACAACTCTATTTTGCCACAACAAATAGAGGTAGCCTTTACAAACTACTCCCTTTTTTCAAGTACGTTAGGTTTCGCCATGACAATCTTCATTATAAAAGTTTATAATATTATAGCATAATGTAGAGCAATAATTAATCACGATGTTTCACTACTCATTTAAAAAACAATTTGTGATACAAGTATATGGATTATGATGTTGGAATAAGTGTACACATTTGGAATGGTTGAAATAATATAAAGGACAAAGTCTTGAAATACTAAATCCAAAGTATTTATTAATATACATTAAAAGTTTTAATAAAATTGAATAAAAAAATATGTTACATTGATATGATCTTTTAAAGAACATGAAAATATAATAAGAAAAAAAATTAATTGTAAAGAAGTTGCTGTTACGTTATGTAATAGAAGTAAATGCTGAAGAAAGGGAAAAAAATAGTTTCAAACATAACTTCAATAAAGGAGTAAAAAATTCTTTGGTAATTTTCCTTTTTCACCTTTCCCTTCCCAAAATATTGACGCTCCAACTTCTAAGGCACCACTATTTATATTATAATATTTTAGATTAAAATAGAATTTTTTTCTGCTATAAATGCCACCCAAAATAATCATAAGATTTTAATGTTATTAACAAGCACAATCTACTTTGTAGAGCACAAATTATGAGCAAGAGCAATGATCTTCATCAAATATGGATTAACAAAAGAAGAGCTACTAAATTAGAATGCTGAATTAATGGTGACCATCACAACAATTCGATCGAGTTTTAATGTGCAAGAAATCAATAATAATGTAAGTGAATTTACAATATTCTATGGCTTAAATATGCCATACGTAAACTAGTGATATGATAAATAATCAAGCTAATATGTGTTTTGTACTTCGACTTTAGATAGTTAGTTACTCCACCAAGACTTTAATTAATGACTCCTTGATATGCCATTTAATCCAAAGTTGGAGCATAGTCACCAAGAGTACTTGACATTACTTCACTGGTGGATTGGTCTATGAGACATATAGTCAAATATTTCCAATTGATTGATCTTGTAAGTGCTTTAAATGCATGACCTATACGACACTCCAAAAAAGTATTATAGAAACTAACACATTTATTTTATTGCCATCAAAAAAGTGGTGCCATGACCATATGTACATTAGTTCCTTACAAAAATGCAATCTATGATGATGTTCTTAATTTTAAATATAAATTATAACTTATTGAAATTAATTCTTTAAATATTAAGTCATATTAATATTTCAACAATACTTCTGATGAAGTTGTGACTTACCATGGAATGTTATGGTTTAGCTAGAACATGATTTGATCCATGCTATAATAAATTCTCCATTCTAATTAATATCTATATAATTATGAGTGAATTCTTTAAAATTTACCATAATACATATGCAATCGTGGTTTCATAAAAAAAGACAACATTTATCTTGAGGTTGTAGTTTACATAAAGCCATGAGAAAACTATGAGATGATCATAAACATCCTATTAAGGAAAGTTAGTTAGAATAAGAAGCAATGTATTGGGATGTATCTATGAACAAATGAAATTTTAATTAATAAAAATAAAATCAAATTGTTTAACCATTGTGAGGAAGAGGGAATTATTGCTTAAAGTAAAGCCTTGACAATAAGTGGTTAGGCTCTACTAAGGGCTTTTGATGGATGGGATTGGGAATCATTCCTTTAGCCATTCAAAATGCTCAAATTGAGGAAGTCTTAGGTTCAGAAAAAAAATAGTTTGTGTTTTTGAAGAATAATTTAGGAATTAAGACTTGTAGAGTTAGCTACTATGGCTTGGCTAACAATTAGTTAGAACTAAAGACCATTTGAGACATCTTAGAGATCATAGGGATTTTAATTTAGAGGTTATTGGGAACAATCTAAATAACTTACATTTTAAATTTAAAGTCCTTAGAATTTGAGATTTAAAAGTTTGATGTTGAAAGTTTAAACATAAGATTTAAAATTGATGTATATATTTAAGGTTACAATTTAAATTTTTTGTAAATCCATATCCAAATTAAGAAGAGAGGTCCAAGTAGGGATTGTTTTAAACGAACCATGGAAAAGAATGATGAAATTTATGATTTAGTTTGCATGTGTGAATCATAATTTAAGGATTACGGTTAGGAAAAAGAACCTAAAATTCTTAGTGATACTTTGACGACACCATAGGAAAAGCCTTTGACTTTAGAGACTCCAGAGTTGGTAGAGCTAAGAGAAACCTTTAGATTGAACTTAAGAAAGCTATAAGGTGTAGCCAAAGGGTTGAAATGGCTTTATTACATTTAGGACAAAATCATGAATTGGTTAGGGATATAATCCGGAGCACAAGGTCAACATTTATTGACCTTAATCCATAGTTTTGAACCCTAGATTGTTGTATAGAGCAAGAATAGCTCAAGAAAAACTAAGAGGTGGGTTGACCCAAAAATAAGAAAAATTTATGCCTTAATTTTAAAAGAAACTCTTTTGTTAAGAGCCAAAGAATTAGCTAAGCTTATATAATTTCTTGTGTAAAGCCTAATCTTTGCCCATAATCATAATGCTTAGATGGAGGCCTATATAAGGCTAAAGTAATCAACTAAGCATAAAAAAGGCTACCTTCAATTAATAGCTAATTTGCGATGTGGAATCAAAAGACATAGTTATGAACAGTAAAGCTTTTACAGTATTGAAGAATTGTTTGCAATGAAATAAGGTTTGGAAGAAATCATGGGGTTTACTAGGTAGTTATCAATTTTTTGGAAGAGAAGCTATGATAATATTAGGTAAACAAGTTAAGACTATAAGGAAACCTTATGATGTTTGAATATATTTTTTTGGGTTTTAAGGAAATTATCGAATTACCATATATGTGGGTTAAGATTTTGAGAACACTAAGAATATGCTAAATTAACTAGTAGGTAAGGTCCACCCATGGTTAGATTCTATAGTGGTCAATCTAGACCTTCGTATAGTTAAGGTTATTTTATATGGACCATATTTGATTCAGGCAAATTAATGTGTTAGTTAAGGAGGGGCTTTAAAAAAATAAGAACATGGAGTCTTGAACAATGGATTGTGATGAGACTTTTTGAGTACCAATTTTATAACATTTTACAAAGTATTTAGATAAGAGATGATAAGTAGGAATCATGTTTGAATCTTAGAGTTAAGGAGCAAATGATTTTAATTCAAGGGACAACAATTGACTATGGAATGCCAAATTAGTTAGGACATTCTAAAGAATTATGGATGTCGACATTATATAAGTCATCCTTAAGGTTTTCTTACGTGTAAAATTTTTTAATTGTAATCCAAAAAGACTATGCTGTGTTGCTTTTTTTTCAGGGCATCCTATTTCACCAATGATGGATGTGTGCAATAGTATTGGTTGGATAATAATCTAAAGGATCACAACATCATAATGAATTCATGATATTTTAGGGATTAGAGATGCTATAATAGTTTTATTATGAGCTATGATTCATTAAGTTGTCACATGTTTTTGGCTACTAGTGCCTTTTTATTTGTTATGACATTATTGTAGTGTTTAGTATACATTTATTTGTTACAGCCTCTATGATTACATGCATGTATAAGATGTTAGCTAGTTTAGTTTAATTAGTGGAGGGTAGCAGTTGGTTGAAGAGAGGGGCAACTAGGTAGTCAGTTAATAGAAACCTAGGTGTCAAGCATTTGTTTCAGTAGTTTTTTTAATCTATAGTAAACATGTTGTACTTATGTTAGAAAAATTATATTTGTTGACTATCATGGATTGAGTGCAATGTGCATTGAAATTTAGTGTTCATTTGTTGCATTATTTTGTTTATTATATCTTGCATGTAGTGTTTATGTAGTTAGTTTGCACGTTATTGACTTCGAGCTTGGAAACGTTTTGTAAATGTTAAGATATGCCTAATTTATTTGTGCATTATGTGGAATTTTAGGCATGAAAAGTGGTATGCAGCTTGCCATAAAAATCATTTGGTGCATAGGTTGTGTTACACCCATAGATTTTTAAACAAAAGTTGGAATGGATGAACATGATAATCATTCACTAAAGTAAAAAATATTGTTATAGGTAAGCTCTATAAAGAATGAGTGCCTATGGTGGCATAAAGAGATGTAGGAGTTTATTTATGTCTGATAACAGAAATGTAGTGTTGTGTAGTGTACTATTGAACTAAAGAAACCCACCCTTAACCTATACCATTTGTAGCATATGGTGCACTTTTAGATTTGCAATAATAAAAACATTGAGATTTAGCATCTTGCCACTTGCAAGTTGGTTTAACATTTCTCTTTTAATATAATTCAAGTAATGCATGGCTGTATGTCTTACTCTTAATCAATATTTACTTTTTTAACTTCCGCAATGGTACTTATTTCAAATTTTATATTGAGTGTTTTAACTAATTTTTAGAGCAAATTTAATTTGATTAGTTGAGTCCCTTTCATTTTCCAAAGTTTTTCCATACTTTCCTTATAACATGATTTTATTCTATTTATCGAGTAGATTCCACTAATTCTTTTCATGCAATAAAATAAAAAAGAGTCATAATGACTTTAATATAACCTCATGCTTCTTATATAAATATTTAACACTTTTGTTCTTTTATTGCTAGCATTTTTGGATCTTGTATTGCTAGAGATAAAAACTTTTGTTAATAAACTTTGGTAGCCAATGTTTAGCTAATGAACATTTTTAAATCATCATTATTTATAGAGGCATAGACCATATGACACTTTATCCATTGGCCAAAAAATATGTAGCACCTTTCAAGCATTTGCCTCAGTATATCAATTTGTAGTGGTATTTTTAATTATTTATTCCACATAATGCAAAAAAAAATTCGGCATATTTTTTTATCTAAATCATAGTACAATTCTGTAATACTTGCATTATCATATTTTTGCATGATCATGCAGAAATTAAACATAAAATTAATTCCATGCAAATAAACATCATGTAAACAACATGATTAAGATAAAATATGTACTCATTCATTTCGTAGTGATATTGAAGGCCACATGTACTATTTTAGCATCAGCTATTTTAATTATTTACGATTCTGGCTACATGAGTAGCTTATTAATCAACATAACGTTTTATGTTTTCGTTCTTACGATAATCTTTTAGACAATATAAGAAATATTTGCATAACAGTTATATTTAAGAACTTCACAATAGCTTTGAGAAAATACTTACACTTGGTATTCCCCAGTTAGCCTCATTTGGTATTCACAATATTCTGTCTACATAAGTAGCTCAAACCATATGCTTTATTTCATTATGTGTTAATTTTACTTTTTTAAAATCCTTAGTTTTTTAAAGTTGGCCCATTCTACAATTTAGCTTGATTGATAACTAGCTTTAGAAATTATAGGATGTTCAAAAATAGAGTGTCAAAAATCATGGAACATTTAACACAAAACATGTTGCCCAAATTATCATAATAATGAATGCCAAATATTGTGAAAAATTTTAAATTTGATAAATTTAATAAAGAAAATAAAATATATTTTCCAAAAAGTACAAAAGTTAATCTTTATGTTTAGGTAAAAATAAAAAAATTATAAAATTGTTGAAGAACACATGAATATCATTTTACAAAGTTTTCTGGTTATTTTTGTCGCACCTATCATGAATTAATGAATGCCAAATATTTTTGTCGCACCTATCATGAATTACCAATATTTTATAAATATAAAAAAATAGTGAGAAAGTAAAACAATTAAATAATTAAAAATATTTGATATACTTCACAAAACTTTGTTCTTAGAAATATAATTATGTTACTAAAAATATAAAAAATTCACAACGATTAAAAATATAGGTGTAATTGTAATTTCACTTTTGAACATTTAAATAGTATGTTTAATATTTTTATTAAAAAAAATCTTCCTTGTCAAAACATGACAAAGCACCCATAATACATATGAAGTTATCTAATTGTAAAAGCTTTGCAAGTACAAAGGCCATAAAAATTTCAATATCCAAAGTTTGCGCACTGACAAAAACTCCACCAAAAAATATAAAACATTGAAACTAAACATTGCCAGCTAATGAAATGTTTATGAAATAAAAAGTTTGTTAGACAATAACAAGTTTAAATTTTTAAAAGGAAACAAGTTGACAAATCAATTAGAAAATTTTAAAAAAAGTTGAGATATATTTTTGTGATAAAAATATATTAAAATATAGAAGAGCAAAAAATTATGAAAATAAAAGGTATTTAAGATGTCCAAAGAATGGTTATGATAAATAGATATAAAGTCTATGAATAATATGTTTTTGTTTTACTAAAAATATAATAATTATTAGATGTAAAGAAATTATGATACTAAAAAAATGAATGTATGAAATTTTTAAAATATGGAATGAATTATATTAATAAGAATGAAAATTATTTCAGCATTAGTGAAAATGTGCTTTTTCCAATAAATATTGCAAGAGATGTAAAAAAACTAATGTTAAATTCTGTTATTACAATTAAAAAATTTTAAATGTTAAAAATAAAATAATGAATTTTAAAAAAATTTAATAATATTAATGCGTTTCGAATATTTATGTTTTTTTGTTTATATGAAAAAGATTCTATTTTATTTAATATTATTTCCCTCACATCCAGAAGAGGTTATTAAATTTTTTTATATGACTTACATATAAAACAAATATTTCAAGCAATCTTCTTCACGTTAATTTCTATTTGCTGGCATCAAAGATTTTTACTATTTAGTTTATATAGTTGTCATTTTGTTTCCTAAAGTTTCAATTTTATTAAATTTACATTAAAATTTTATATTAATTTAAATATTTAAGAAAATATATTATTTTTATTTACTTTTATATTTTTTTATTATGTCTTTTTTGTAATGCTACAATTGTTAAATCATGCATTCAAAAAACATTATGCAAATGGGTAAAAGTTGGAAATTCTAAACTAATTAAATCTATTTATGAGTCAAAATTGCCTAAAAGTTATCTTGACTATGTTCGTTCTATGTATTCTTCATAATAAATCTTTTTTAGAAATTGTGGACCATGACTTTGTTCATTTTTGTTACCACATAAACTTTTTAATTGAAATAATTTAAGAATGTTCTTCTAAAATAATTTTTTAAAATTTTATAAATGAAAATAATTAAGCTTTTCTAAAATTTTTATTAATGCTGTATATTAGTATAAAAAATGTTTTTTTGTTAATAAATAAATACACAAAATATAAATTTTTTAATTATCTAAAATTACATTAACACTCAAACATGAAATTAAAATTAATTTTTTTTTAATAATATCACTATATTTCATAGAGTAATTATAAAGAATGTTTTTATTAAGAAACTATTAATTTATAGTAAACACTTATAATATTCTAAGCCGCATAATATATTTTAAATGGATTATTCCCATATTTAAAATTGGTTATTTACTTTTTTTTGTGTGCTCTGCACAAGCATAAAATATTTTAGACATTCTAATTTAGGTGTAATTTTTATTTTCTTAAACGTGACATTTGCATTACTAACATATCTGCCAGGTTTTGCTAAACCTAATTTTTTTTGGTATTTCTTTCAACCTTTTTATGAATTTAAATTATTTTTAATAATATTCATTTTGAAGTTAGTATTTTTTTTTTATAGAAGTATTTTTCTAAAGCTAATTTTATTTAAAAAAATATTCTAGCAATTTTTGGTCCATAGCTAAAATTTGGAAAACTTTGAATGTTTTAAAATTTTTTGTATAATTTTGTCACATATTTCACCTATCAAAAATACATTTTTCAGGAAATATTAAAAGTGGGTTCAATAATTTTTCATTTTAAGTATTCTATTTTAGTGAAAAGTTCAAAAATTTACCTATTTAATTAAGTAAAGTTTTATCACCTCTAAAAAACGAAATAATTAATCTGGAATAGCTTTTTCCAAAATAAAAAATATTTCACATATTTAAAGAAACGTTTTCTCATTATTACAGTGATGCAAGGTATTCTAATGTATTTTAAAAGGTAAACAATGTTATAATAGTAGATTTCTAACACATAATATTATTTAAAAATATCTTTGTGTTAACGCCTTTCCTAAAATCTTATTTACATAATATATAAGATAAATTTATTTTATTTAATAAAAATTCAAAAGAACAATATAAATTATCTTATTAGCTTCATGAAAATAAAAAATCATAAACATAAAAAAAATAGTATTAAAGATTGGTCATAAATTTCAAAATTAAAAACAAAAGCATGCATCGTGGTTGTCTTGTTAAAAAAACACACAAAATGTGTTAACGAATATATGCACAATGGTCTTTGATTGTTTTGATAATCAAATAATAAAAAGTAATTTACTTCAACGATAAAAAGTAAAATTAAGTTTTTGGTTTTTAAATATGAATATTTAAAATTTTAGTGATTAGTTTTTGTTTAAATAAATCATTATCATAATAATCTAAATGTCATACAAAAACTAACACTCATAAAATGACCATCAAAGAACAAAGAGGAAAGATTTCTTTTGTATTGTAACCTAAATAAATATTTTTGTATAATTTAAAATAATAAAGATAATTTCAAATAACTAATACGCAAGAAATTAATATACAAAACGGTTATTTATTGTTTGTAATAACAATATGAAAAATTACTTTAAAAAGAAAAAATTTTGATAATTTAATTGATTGAGTGATTAAAAATTTAGAAATTTGGATTAGAAAGTGTTAACAAATAATAACTTAAAAACCATTAATAAAGTTTAGCATATAGGAAGATTAAATTTTGCACAATATATCAATAATATTTTATCCAGAAAGTAAACTTATAAGAATACTTTTAATGTAGAACGAAAATTTAATAATGTCTTACTTTAGATACATATATATATAATAAAAAAAATTATTTATAATAACAGTAAAAAACATTTTAATATTTCAAAAAAAGTAAATGTCCAAATAAAAAAAAAGGTATAAAAAATTCATATGAATTATCAAAATGAAAAGCTTTTAATATCATTCACAATAATTTATCTATATAATTTCAATAATGAAGGATTTAAATTGTTTGAATCTTTTTTATGAACAAAATTCCTAAAATAATATTCATTTTCTAATGTGTACTTTATATCATTTAGTCATGTGAAAATCCCATTGCAAGTAAAAAGTTAAGAAAAATTTATCAGAATATTAGATCATTCTGCTTACAAAATGTTCAGAAAAGAAAGGAAATGTCAATTCTATTCTAATGGCAAAACCTATAAAACTTTTTTTTGGTGAAACCTACTTCTATTAAAAACTTATACAATTGCACTAAACCATAAATATAATAAAATAAAAATAAATTTTTATAATAAAAAACACTTAAAAACTGTAAAAAATGCAAATTCTAAAATAGACAAATTTATAATCATCATAATTTCAAGCAAATATTTAGTTGTCATTAAAATGTTAGAATAAAAATTTGCTTCATTCAAGAAAAACATTATGTAAAAATATTAGAAAAATACCAAACTTTTGAAAAATTTTAAATTCATGTTCACAAGTAACATATGAAAACAAAGTATAAACTTGATGACAAAATATTGGTTATTTAATCTTTTGAAACACAAAAATCTCGAAGTTTGTGTTGGAAAAATGTTCATTAAAACTTATTGACTATTTAATATATAAATGTCATTAATTCAAGAAATACAAAAATGGTACAACGAGTTTGCTTTTAAATGTTTAAAATGAATTGAATAACATGAGAAACATTTATTTTGAATTAATGTTTTCAATTTTATTGCACGACAAGAAAAAAATAAGCATAGTAATAGAAAGAAAGGATAATAACTGACCTAATTAAACATGTTTGGGACATACATTCTTTGGTTCATCTCATCAAAATAGATAGAGCTTCCTATCTATTTAGAGATCTAGAATATGTTGAGGGCATAGCGCCCTTGATGCCTCTAAATATTGGATATACCTAAATGGAGTCTAGCTATGGCTCAAGCTATCTTGAGGAAATCTTCAGAACAAAATACCTACTCGATAGTTACACTAGTCTTTTGCCTTCATACATAACTCAGGTGAGCAATTTGCACTTAAGCATCATTATGGGTCTACACAAGAGTTTCCTCTAGCTTCACCTCACTCAGGCATAGTTCTTCATGTTTTAGTTCGTTAATGGCATGTTATCACTTGGAACCTTCACAGAAGATCTGAGTTATCAATGCCCCCCCCTACAAATTAGGATAACACCAATTAGCTTCGATATCCCTTCCAAGCTTGCTCACTCATCGATACCCAAGCATGTTAAGATCCTTTTTTGTGTTTTAAGTTAGGTCAATTATGGAGCTTTTGGGCCATTGCAAATCTATGTAATGTCCTTATGGCACTTGTCGATATGGTACACCTCTTGAGCTCCTTTCATTACGATAATCATGCAGCAGTCTGCTCCTTGAGTTGTGCAACAAACCATATGAAGATGCTTTACTTCAAGCCGAGCCACATCTTTAGGCCTTGTATGTTTCCCTCTTTATAATTTCAAGTACTCTTTAACAAAGTTTAGAAACTGCTTTTCATCATTCCATTGCGATACTTGCTTGTTATCAATCTCTTACAACTATTTAGCTTAAGATGACCGAACTCATTGGTAGTAACTTCTTTAGTAATAGGGTATGAGTCAAACGTGCATTCACCCTCCCCCACACCCTCTTCCTTGGGATTTGATCTTGATTTATCACCAAGGACACAGCTTTAGACGACCAGATGTTCTAAAAATAGTCTTATTTCTAGATTAGGTTTGACAAATTTTTCTTGTTCATGCAAAGAGAATCCTTGAAAGTTCGTCCTCGTCTGCCTACATATATTCATAAATTCAATGGAAGCTTCAGCAAACATGGGGTCACAATTCCACCCCACAGGGTATGGCAATGGAGTTGTGAGGGGCATCTACTTTTTGTGCTACAATATCAATTCTTATTGGTCAACACCGCAACAAACCACTTCCCATGTTAATAGGGAATCACAACCTAATGTTACAACACTCAATGCTATAAGCTAAAGGGCTATCCACCTCTTATTCTCGTTAGCTTTGCATCCATGGATGTAGCTTGTATTCAAAAAATGGATGGTTCATTAGATCCTACAATTCATAATAGTATTTTATTACATACTTGATCAATTTGACAACTAAGATATTCGTTGTCATTAGTAGTTCAATGTTCAATTTCAAGCCCTGCTAAGCCTAGTGACACATAATAGGCTTATTGCAAGCATAACATTTGCTCTCCCTTGGTGCACGATAATGTCAATAGTTGTTGCTTATCAACCACAGCATCATCTCCATGTAGAATCAAGTTTGTAGGTGATGGAAAAATGTGACATTAAATTGCTATTATATAGCCAATGGTTGCACAAATCATTTAATCATTCAGAACTCTCTTTAATGATCATTCTACTTGTTGAACTGCTTAAATCTTTTTATGACTTCTCCCTCCCAAACATGTTAAGGATCAGTGGACTTCTCATTGTGTTATTATTAATTTTGTCAGGGGTATGTAGTCCATCAAACTTTCCCACAAAGTGCACAAAGGAAACTCTATAGCTAATTTTGCTTTGTCTCATACTATTTTGTTTGATTTTGTATGGGATTGGGGAATTCCTCTTTCTAAAATACTTAAGTATTATGTTTTTTTGTTATATTTACGAACCTCCATAAGGGGAGTATATTGTGGGCTTCAACCATTTATTAGTTAAGCAAACTAAAGTTTAATGTAGAGCCCAATGACTTTGGTAAGCAGTTAGAATTGCAAGCGAACATACGTGTAAGAACATAGAATTGTAACTCGACAAAATTGATGGGGAAGGAAGGAATCGCTAGAAGACAAAATTGTTCATCTTGTTGGAAGGCCTGTTTGTGCCACATTTTTTGTTGTTGATGAACTTTAAAATGGACCTGGTATCAATAATTATTTGACTACTCTATGAGTAGTTGTGAACATTGGTGGGCATAAAGTCAAGAAGGATTACAAAAAAATGAGAGGCATTGGGCATGCATCCCAGGGATGGGTGATGGGCGAATTGGCTCTAATCTTGATCAAAGAAAGTTTTTGGGATCTAGACATTTTTGGCATGGAAATTAGTGGAATATTGGAATAATGTGGAGAATTTAATATATTCATAAGAGTTAAAAGAGGTCTACTATGATATCAAGTCATTTGAATATGATGATGGTGAATCCTCTAGGACACAAGAAACATTAGTTGTGATGTGGGCATGAAAACAGGGATACGGTAGAAGGTGGAAGAGTTGAACTGATTAGATTTTGGACTAAAGATGAATGGCTTACAAAATTATGTATTATGACAAAGGAGACTATTGCCCATTTCTTTAATGCTAAAGCAGCTGATCAAACAAGGTGCACCTAGAGTATTTGAGAGAACATGTAAAAAGTGGAGGAAAATTCTCTGAATGGAAACCTACTAACATGCAATTTCATTGAGGTGAGCATTAGGGAAGCTCTTATATGATGGAGAATGATAACAACTTTTTCATTTCAGGTTCATTTGGTAATTACATGGAGAAATAAGAAAATATAGATGTGACATGATAACATTGAGTTATCCCTCTTTCATAATAAATAATGAAATTTACCTTTCAAAAGAGGCTTATGAGCATCAAGTTCATTACCACAAGTTTGTTCTTATTGTTACAGTGTATGGTTGTTGTTTATCCTTTTAATAGATTTCGAAACTACTCCAATGTAGATGAGGAAATTTTAATGGATTTTAGGTTTTAGACTTATTAGCTGGCTAATTTCGTTTGTAGTTTGAGTTAGTTGTAGATGGAAATTTTGTGTGGTTGGGAGGTCCCTCATAGGTTGTAGGCAATGTATTGGGATATGATACATTGACACTATCATTTAAGCCTAGTAAATTAATGATTATGTGGGCTCCAATATGGATCCAATTTTTTGGCAATCAGTCTAATTTATACGGACATGAAGGAAAATTTTTTGCATTGCCAAATCCTTGGGTTATCCTATTTAGATTGATGGTTAGGTGATTGACATGCAAAGGTCATCCTTTGTTTGAGTATATGAAAAACTACACCTCAAAACGTAGCTTATAATTGGTATGTGACTAAATGGATCATTGGGCGACTTTTTAAGAGTTTTGACTATAAGAGACTACCCTTATCTACTTTTCTTATAGCAAAGTGGGACATGCATCTAGGATATGTCCATCTGGCAAACCAGTTAATAATTATATTGTAGTTGAGAGCTTTTGTCTTTTTGAGATAGAAATTGACCAAGGCAAGAATGGAGGGCAATTGTAAACAAAAGCTCATGATGAGAAATGAGAAGTTTAGGGCCATTGATGGTTGTGTAGCCAAAGAAGAGGAGAGTGTTTATCACAACACAACAAATGACAAATGTGAATCCTTGAGATATGAATACATAGGAGTTTATTAAGAATTACATGATCGAAGATAAAGAATAAGCTATGCATAAGAGCACATCTTGATCCAAGAATGATAGGCATATAGGTCATTCACCTATGATAGAGTGAATACAAAAATAGAGTGCATAAGGAAGATAAAATTAATATAAACAAAAAGAATTGTTCATAAATTAACAAGGTTGCATATTATGGTCCTATTGACTCTTTGCAGATTAAAGTGTAGATTTTGAAAAAGTAGGTCAATGTCTCAGGTAATATTAGTTCATCCACTGTTATAGGACCACCCAGAGTCAAAGAGCGATGCAAAAGCTCTATAGAATGAACTTAGAGACGATAAAGAAAATAAAAAAGAGTAAAGGGAAGGGATTCTCTTGAAGAAGTTTGAAAATTAAAAAAAAGGTGGTGCAATGACAAAAAAATGTTGGAATTAGAAGAATATGGAGCAGCAGCTTCTTTTTTTTTTGAGGAACTACATATGGCTAAGCTGTTATAGGATGTACTTGGAGGCTATACCTAGTATTGCTCAAGTGGCATAGGCATAAAAATGATCCATAATGGCATGCACCAATTAACTTTTTAAATGACTTATGAGTATTACGTCTTCCAAATTGAAGATGTTTAGCATGACTTATGTATCTACAAAAGTTTTTCTTGAAGATCAACAAAAAGAAAGCAAGCAAACTATGTGCTTAAAACTTGGGAAAACACCAAAAAAAATCTTGTTAATAACTTTAAAAACTTGTAATTCTAGAATTAACCAGTCACATTTGTTGGGCCCCCACATACACATGCATAGTAAGACACAACATGCCAGTGAGGCTTGACACTATAAGCTGCTTCACATCGAGGCAACAACAAGCTAAACAAACAAATGGTTGCTTGCACTTTGCATGATAAACATTTCAATGTAAGATAGATACATACCACACCAAAAAAAGTGTAGAGTGGTAAAGAAGGTTTGACAATTAGACATTACACCAAGTCAAGTCCCCATTAAAGTGGCATCTCATTCCTACATTAGCAATCCTAAATGATGACTAGTGTTGAAAAGAGTTACAAATTTTAGGTACAAAATGAAGCACATAAAGAAAGACACCTAACCAAACCATGGGATACCATCACATGTAACACTAGAAAGGATAGGATCATGGATAGGAAGGACACTATAGTGCACACATGGAAGCACAAACATTTCACTACAACATGACTAAAATTACTCACCATAATTCATAATGTAGAGGGTGAAGTGTGGAACTTCAAAAATGAACAAGTATCCCAATCACAATGCACATAAGTTACCATAGGGCACCAGTGGACTTGCTTCCACTTGCATGAACAATGTTTAGTGCACCAAGTGCTTTGCCTCACTTGTAGCTATGGTAGTCTGCAACTAAGTTGCCATCCCATCATGAACAAATTCTGGCCCATAGTGCACCATTCAATTTTCAATGCATTGTTGGTCGAGTTCTATTGCGCATTGCCCCTTGTGTATTGCATATTACAAAAAAATGTTACTCTTCACTGACAATGTAAAATCCAATTACTGGCAATGTAAAATCATAAAAAAAGTTACACTTCACTGGCCCAACAAAGCACAAACAAAAGATGTAGAAGGGTGCACGCGGACTGGCTACCATGCACAAGCATTGTGTCATATTGTGCCTAGTGAATTGTATTGACCAATACTACCTCAGTTCATGGCTTGGGCCATAGCCATGCATTCATAAATGCTTGTACATATTACACCATCGATGTTATCGTTTGTTGTGAGCCATACTATGTCAAAAATTACCCATTGTAGATTGAAATTTGCAATCAATAAAGGAAGAAGGAAAATCTCCAAATTGAGTGACACCACGACTATATTCAAGTAATCAGAAGTGCTGAATAATGTTTAAAAAGTGAAACTTTTTGCCACACATATAGTACCATGATAGGTACTACATTAATAATGGGTGTGAGCAATCGAGAGAAAATTTTCAACCCTATGTGGTGACATTTGGTTTGTAGTGATGGATCTATTATGACACAAAGTTGGGTCTCAATCATAAATGACAATTTGTAGAAAGGGAAAAATACTATAATTCCATCATTGGACCATTTAAGTTTTGCAAACAACAATATGAGGCATTTCAACATTACACAAAGAGAAGCCTTTAAGAGATACGACATAAATATTATAGTACTAGAAAAAGTGTCACGCAACATATGAGACAAATTACCATATGAATTTCTACATGAAATGTTACAATAAATAGAGCATGTAGAGTAAGCAAGCAAGAAAGTGAGTAAGCAAAGAATCCTCCAAGTGGACAACAGGTGTTTTGAAACTTTCATGATGTCGATGTCTTTCTAGGGATGAATTTGCAACAACATATGGTAAGATCTCAGTGAATCATTGTAGTAAGGCCACTTTACCACTTACAATCACTTGTTGCAAATTTAGGTCATCTAAGAATGATTCTGCCCATCATTCATATTTAATGGTCATTTCTTATAGTGCTAGTATCATACAACTTTCTAAAACAAAAGGTGAGCCTGTGGTCATGTGCCCTTGGGCTATGAAGCCATTACTATTTGCAAATTAATGAACAAAGAGCCTGCAGCTCACATTTAAGATTGGATTCTAAGTTAAAGACCTTTAGTCATAACCCTGCACATGATAACTTCATAGCATTGGCTTTTAAGCCAAGTGCAATGAACAATTGTGTGAACTAATAGTTTCTCTAGTACTATGCGTGTTGCTATCATGAAACATTCATCAATTAGGTAAAATTAACTTCATTCATAGTGTTCTAAACCTAATGGACATTCATAATTGGATGGAAATTTAAATGGGTTTCGAATTTTACATTTGTTGGCTATGTGCTTTTGCTTATTCTTTAGGTTAACTACAAGTAGAGATTCTATGTGGTTGAGAGGAACTTAGAAGGATCTAGGCCTTGTTTAAGATTAGAAATGTGAACAAATCGTTTTTAGTCGAATACTTTAGCAACTATGCGATGCTAAGTTTGGGTTCATTTTAGGTACTCTCTCTCATTTTTTGGGACATGTAGAACATTTTACACATTACTAAATTCTTGGGTGACCCCTATTTAGAATAATGGTTGGATGGTTGACATTTTGTGGTCATTTTTTCTAGGGTATGTATATGAATAGAACTTTTAATGCTGCTTGAAGTGATTATGTGGCTGAATGGGCAAATTGGATGGTCTTTTCAAAGGTTTGAGTATGTGGCACTAACTGCTATATACTTCACTTGTGGTAAGGTGGGACCTACTTTTAGTATATGTGTACTTAGATTGTTGGTTCATAATGCTATTGCATTTGACAGCTTTTATTGAATAAAAGAAGGACCTAATCATGATAAGAATATGGGTGTGAGTTTAACACAAGTGCAAATAGAAGTTCGTGATGAGAATTAATAAGGTTTGGGATCATGAATGGATGTGTAACCTAGAAGGGGAGAGTGTTTATTGAAACACAGTTAAGGAAGATTTTAAATTATAATGATATGGGTAGGCAAAAAACTTGTGAGTACTACAAGCTCAAAGATATGATTCAAGTTTTGCATAGGGTAGATCTTGAACCTGGAATGTTTGGCATAGTGGTGGTTCATCTAAGAATATGTAGTTATCAAAAAAGAGAGCATAGAGGAGTAATCAATTTATTACAAATAAAAAGCATTATCCATCTAGTAATAAGGAAGTGCATGATGTCCTTAATTATTCCTCATAGTTTATGTAGTAGTTTTTGCAACAATATGTTTAAGACTTGTGCAATCTTTATCCATCTGTAACAGTTGTGTCTCCTGGTGCCCAAAAAAGTGCAAAAGTACTATAGAATGAATTTAGAGATAATAGTGAAAATAAAAATGAATAAAGGTTCTTCCATTAAGTTTTGAAAATTAAAAAATAAGCAAAAGTGGTATTGTAAAAAACGTTGGTTTTGATAGAGAAATAAGTAGTGGCCTCTTGTATCTAAAAACATTTAAGGAACTACAGATGGATGTATTGTTAGTAGGTTCACTGGGAAATTTTATTTGGTATTGCTCATGGCTTTACCTTTTTATGAATTATGATATTTTAAGAGTGGTGGAAAAACGTAAAGAAGGTTTTTATACTATTGTATTGCTACTCATCTCATGAATTTCAGTTGGAATAGAAAATAGTGGTATTCAGTTACCAACACGGTGTTGATCTTGATGGGTATAGCTGCAGTTTGGCTTGAGCATGCTGACATCAATGATGTAAGAAGAAACAATGTTACTTTTCTTTTGGATATGCTAATCAACAAGTTTGCAAATCTTTCCAGTGTTTGTAATAGAGGAAGGATTCAAAATGGAAACATAAAGGATGTGTAATTGTTGTAGATGAATTTATTATGGTGTCCTTGGAGATATTGTAAGTAATGGATTTTACAAATAGTGTTCAACTGATTTGTTGAGGAATGATTGACCAACTTATCTGAAGGGTTTTATGCAAAAACAATACATTAAATTTTGGTATTTCATCTAGTTTACCAAGGATAAGAAGCTATAGAGAATTACACTTTAAGAGATTTATAGTGCGTCTAAGGAACTTATGTATATTAGTTAACTACATTAAGGGTTAATTTGGAGAAATGATGTGCTTGTTTTAAGAACCACCCTTATTGGGCACACTAAGATGAATTATGTTAGAATATTTATGAGGGAAAGAGAAACTTTATTTTCTTGAAAATGTCAATATATTTTTAAGAGGGAGGAGGACATCTTCAAGTGGTGGAGCAATATTTGGAGCTAGAATCTTTACTCCATTTCAAATAGTTGGTAGGAGATACAACTACCTATCTTGTGCTAAATTCATATTGGGTAAGTGATCTATAGACAACTAACTTTGGGGACTCAAGTTATCAAGGCATATTAACTTTTAATTGAGAAATGAATGTCATGAAATGTTTGAGACGCATGTGCTATTATAGATGTGTGGTACCTTTAAAATGTAGATCTAACATATTAGTGAGTGCTGTAGAGGTGTATATCTATTTATGGGCTTGTTTTTTAGTTAATAAAATATGGCTACATTTTGTGTGTGGTAAATTCAATGAATTAGAGAAAAGAAATATCATACCTACTTATAGTGCTTAGTGAGGGAAAATAGGCTCTTCATAGTTGCTTTTTTTGAAACTTAGGTGGAGATCTTTAAAAGGGTTAAGGTAGATCAACTTTTGGGTAGCAATTGAAACTACTTTATTCAATCATTAACAATATTCTAAAATACTTTCTCATAGGTGTTTGTTATCCATGTGAGATATGACAGCAACTACTCTTGGTGGTGTTATGTGGTGTGTTCATCAAAGGATTATATTAACCACAAGGCACCAAAGGTCCAAATCTAAGAATCAACAAAACTTGGTGGAACATTGATTGTCATAGAGCATTGCAACATCTTACATGCATAAAACGAGAAAAAGGGGAAATGTTTAGAAGTGGGAAAGATTAGTATGAGTTGTCCTGCTTCATTCATGTTCTAGATTAGCCTGACTTGTAATGTATTGGGAATAGGTTCACTTGGTGCCATAAGTAGATTAAAAGTACTCATAGATATAATAGGAAACATGAGAATTTATGAATATTGATGGTATGCAAGCATACCCAAGCACAAAAGTAACATTTTTTCTCTATATAACCAAAGATCACTTCCCTCTACTTATTCAGTTTAGAAAGTTACTATTAAATTAAACCATTAAGTGAACCCAATTTGAAAATTTATGGCCATAATTTTCATATTCAACTAATGTAGTGCATATAGCTTGCAAAAAGGATTATTATAAGAAATCGTATAACTAATCTGTACACTAAATTTAGCAAAGTAATGGCTTTATTAAAGAAATAAAGCATAGGTTCACCTTAAGGAATCTAAGTATGGTTTATTAGTGTTAGAACGTGATCATTAGGCACAATGAATTACTTCTTACCATAAGGTTATGGCTTTAGAAGAGGCATGATGGTATCAACATGTTAAGCTTCACTAGGCTACCCTTTGGGACCAAAGCACGTATCTCCTTAGGTACTAGCTAGTTTTATGTGCAAAAGAAATTATATAAGTCATCATAAAAGTGATAGTAAGGAATTGATATCTTTCTTAATAAAGATTAAAGATATTCTCATACAACTCTTATGAAAAGAACTACAGTTTTGGGCAATATGAACCTCCCAAAACTTTTCATCCTTTGAGATGTATCAAGAGTGAGCAATCAATAGTTCTTGTTGATCTAATTAGTAACTTTGAGATTAGAAATATTGCCTTATCCATCAAATGAATTAAAGCCCCTGGTGAGGATGGAATCTCTACTAAGTATGTGCATGTTTGTTCTACTATTACCTAAAAAGACATTGTCATAGTTCTAAAACAATTCTTTAAAGACAACTATATGCAAAAATAATGGAAAGATATGTTGGTCATTCTTATCTTAAAGTTCAAGCTTCTTTTAAACCTGAACAAATTTAGTCTCATTAATCTTTGTAATGTGATTTATAAAGTTGTGGCAAAAATTTTAATAGCTAGACTGAAGATGGTGCTTCTTGATATTATTGTCAAAGAATATGTTGCATTTGTGCTTAGCCATGCTATACCTAATAATACTTTTGGCATAGGAAATGGCTACTTGTTTGAATTTGTCTTCACCCTCAAAATGGTTTAGTGATAGTAAAGTCAGACAAAGACCAGATTTATGGTAAAGTCAATTAGAAATTTTTTCTTGATATGCTAAAGCATTTGTGGTTCTTGAATCTTTGATGTTATTTGATTAAGCATTGCATTAATGTATGAAGATTTCGTATTATGTTTAATCGTATTTGCCTTAAGTGGACTGAAGCTGACATGGGTCTTAGGTAGGGATTTTCACATTCACCGTACCTTTTTACCATTGTGCACATGTATCTCTCTCGGCTTGTTCTGTTCTAGAAGGATCAAGCTACCTCTATTGAGATTAGGAATGGCGTTCCTTCACATAATAATTACACACCTTCTATATGCTGATGATATCATGATTTATACATCAAAAACTTGTGCTACAGTAAGGACCATTAAGAAATTATGAAGCAATATGGGGAACATTTCAATTAGATGACAAACCTAAATAAATCCATATTATTAGTTAGGAAGGGGATTGAATGAATGTGAAGGAAGATGATAATAGAAAAATTACATATGAGTCATGCTGGTAAATTGAAATATCTTGGCAAACCTATTATAGTAATTAAACATTAGAAAAACAAATACTTCAAATTTAATATTGATTAAGTTGAAAACTTTATGTCAAGGTAGATGATCAGGTCATTATCAATGGCAAGACGTATTTTCATGGTCAACTCAGTGTTAGTTACTATTCTTGTATATTTGTTAGCCAAATCCATAATTCTAAGTGACATTATTACTAAGTTGGAGAAATTGATGCATGGTTACCTATGGAGTAGTTCTAATGTTAGCAACACACTGCATTATGTTTGATAAGAACCAATAACTTTTCCTAAGGAGTATTGGTGATTTAGAGATAGTTCATTGACATGATAACTAACACTAATAATAGAGCATTGTTGTCAAGTTATGGCTTGTGAAGTTAGGTTATGGGTTTAAGCATTCAGATCCAAGTATTTTATTACATGTATGTTACTTAGTATTTTATTACCATGGACAATTGATAGTACTGTTTAAAAGACATGAGGATGCATGAAGCAGTAACCTTTTACTTGCTCCTAGCTATGGGCAAGGTCAGTGTTATGTCCATAGGGATGTAATGGGATTGAGGAGATAAAAATATGTTATGAGAAGGCGATAAGGTGAAGAATTTTTGGTCCAACAACTTCATAAATGCTAATCTAATGCTCGGTATGGTAAATGGAAAGTATTTTAAATGTTTTAATTAAGCTTCTTTATAGAATGGTAATGAACATTTGGGTCACAACTACATTTCATTCAATTAAATTTGCCTCTTCAATGATATATCACCATTAGATCAATATAAATTTTCTAGCACATACAAACAAGATGCTCAATTTAGCAACACCCCAATGAATTATTCAATTTTTTATTGTCGCTTGTTATATTTCTCCGATCCCATCCAGTGGAAGCTTCAATGGTCTTCAATAACTATTTGTTTACTCTTGTTGGACTCATCCAATGAATTGGGTTAATCTCTATAACATTGCAACTTTGTAACATAATTTACATGTTATAATTCATATTATTTCTTAAGAAAACATTGGTATGCTTATTATTATTACCAACAGAACCTGACATTAGGGTCAGTTCCATCATCGAGATTACTTCTTTTTTTGAAGTTATGGAGCTTCTTCGGATGCTACTTCTTAATAACCTTGCTCTAAAGATGGAAATAAGGATTAGAATGACTATTACTAATGTGAACGAAATTGTTATGCCTGTAATGAATAGAAGTTCCTATCATAATGTTATTACTTAAGTGCAGGCCATAGACTTTCAAACTATCCTACATAAAGCAACATAGAAATTATGGAACCAACGAGGTTGTGCATCAAGTTCTTTTGTATTATTTTATTTAGGATTATAGAATGCCCCTTCAAAAAAACTTTTTGTTTATCTACTTTTTGATTTTATGTTTGAACCTCATTAAAGAGAGCATGATGTAGATTTCACCCTTTTCATTATCAAGTAACAAAAAGACTTTTTAACCCAATGATTTTTCTCAAAAGCAAAGACCTCGATAAAAGGAGTTGTATATATGTAATAGAAGAAGTTGCATAAATGGGATGGATGAGTGCTATGTGTGTAGTGAACAATGTCACACGTGGAAGGTGATGCAGTGGGTTGGTTCATTGTATTGGTGATAATAGAAGGTGAATGGAGAGTAGTAAGAGTTTGAATGTGCCCTACTTTGGTTGTATGCTTGGGGTATTTTTGTGATTATCTATTTATTGAGGTCACTTTCAACAACTTTAGAAATAGAATAAGATTTAAAAAACATCTAAAGAGACATTGAGTAGTGTTGAACAATTCCAGGAGCTAAGACTCAAAAGTTGAGCAAACAATTTGAGATAAAATTTCGATAAGTGTCATCATCACAAACTATATTTGCTAATTTTATATATTTTTCAAGAGAAAACTTCGAGCCAAACAATCCTGTTCAAGTTGCTAGAATTGTCCTTTCTATCAAGGCACTGGCAATTGAAGTTTAATTTCAATTCTATGCAGGAAACAATGTTGCTCATTCAATGCAAGTGTCATAGTAGGAGAAGGTTGGCTATGATGGGAATATGTTTGAAGAGGATGAAGTGCACACAATGCAAATAGTGTTGTATGAAAAGGAAAAACTAAATCCATTAGATAGTGAATGGGATTTGGTTGTACATGCTTAAAATGCATTGTTTCATAGATGAAGTCTTCTTTCCAAATTATCTTGTTGGGGGTGTTTTTTTGTTGCAAAGTTGCCATTTGTGAATGTGTAACATGATTCGTACAAGCTAATAATCAAAATGTTATACATGAACTACATCACTCAATTGAGGTCAGCTTCAATGAGGCACTTAATGGAGATAGGAAGGATAGTGTTAATTCATCGTGAATGGGAGGTCCCCCCATTAACTACTTAAAGAGACAAATTAATTTGGATTTAAGATGCTAGAACCTCAAGATACATATTTCATAATTAATCATGAAATTCATTTATCATACAAGGCTGTGAATGACATATTCACTATACTAGTTTGACCTCATAAGTTGAGTGAATAGTGGCCATCTATATTTCAATTGATAGCCAGAGTATTAAAGAGTAAAAGGGGCCATTTGAGAGGATTTTGGTTCCTACATTTGATAGTTTGGTATATCTATCCAAACTTTGATTTGGATAAAGATTGAGATTATGTGTGGTAAGGAGGACCATGGCAAGCTGTTAGACTTGCATGAGGATTAGACATGAAAACCTAAATTTAGACTTAGTACTTCAACAATTACATGTGTTCTATTCTAGATTCATTTTTCATCAATGCCACATGTGTATCAAGATATAGCAAATATATTACACGTTGCCAAATCTTTAGAGCATCCAACAAACTTTGATCATTAAATGATACATATGCAAAGGTCAACCAATGCTAGGGTATCTGACATAATAAACCTCTCCAAACTACTTAGAGTAATAACATCGTTTAGTGGTGCCATGGGTAGACCATTTTCATGTTTTTAGCATGAAAGATTACCCTTATTGTGCCTCACAAGTGGAAAGGTAGGTGACACTTTTGGTTCATTTATATCTCATGAGTTGGAACTCACTAATATCATAGGTGAGAGCTTATGTCGTTTACATGCTAGATAAGAAGAGGATAAGAATAAGGAAGCTATTTTCATCTAGATAGATCCAAAGGATCATGATGAGAAGAAATGTGGTCTAGGTCCTTGGATGGTAATCTAACTAAGGCAAAAGAGGTTGAAGATAGAATTGTAGTAGTTGTCCATTATAATAGGAAATGATATAGGTAGGTAGGAGGTGGGTAAGCAATATAAATATGACGATATGATGCAAGTGATAAAATGGTGAAGATGTTGCACTAGGCAAGAAGGGTCCAAAAGAGGAATATTCAAGGACGAATAGGTATCGAAGAAGATAAGTTAAGGAGTGATCAATCCTATTACTAATAAAAATCATACTCTATCAAGTAATAGGAAGTAGAGGTAGGCCCCAACTATGAATATACTCAGCAATAGAATTTAGAGAAGCAAGTGGAACTCCTATATAGTTGAAGTTCATCCATTGGAATGGTCAAGCGAGGAGTCCAAGTGAAGAAAAAAGGATGACATAATGACTTTTATTAAAATAAGTAAAGTAAAAATTAATGAAGAGAAAGGGAACCCTTAGTCAATTTGGAAAATCAAAAAATAAAAAAGGGGGCGATGCTTGATGTGGATAGAGGGTATTGTGGTTGGAGTGGATGATGACCAAGAGGTTTATTATTATGCTACATTGGTGTTAGCTATAGGGACCCTATAGATCATACAATCTAGATGTAATTAAGAACTTGCATTGTTCTTATCTTGCTAATTATGGATCGAGCTAGGCTCGTGCATGGCCGCAACAGTCATAAGGTCGGATGCACGATTATTCGTGTAATGGTTATTATTAAAATTAGTTTTGCAAATTTCTAACTTTCTTAAAAGCAAGGGGATCATTTTAGATAGGAATTGATGTGGATGACCAATTCTTGAGGCTAAATTCTATGCAGACAAGATTGAGAAATTATGTGCCATTATGGATTTTTAGCAAAAATTCTAGTATTCTCTAAGAGCCTCATGTTACTAGCTATTAAGTAAAGAACTCACACAAGAATAAGATATATGCATTAAGTAAATAAAACCAGAGCTAATTGCAACCTACAATATATGGTCTTGTAGAAGTAACCTCATGTGTAGGAGTTGTATGAATTTTACCAACATTGTTTAAAGTGGTATGGATGGAGAATAGTGGTGGGGATACTAGTAAAGGAATGCTGAAGTTGTTGCGATGAGGTCGCTTTACATTTGTTGTTGTCACTTGGTGTATAGATCAAGTAATATGTGCCTCTTTTTGCTCAACTGTAGCTTTTGGGTGCCTAAATTATGTGTTTATGGCTCAACGACTCAGGACTATGATATGGGAGGTTGGTGAGTAGATTTCACCAAAGTCTGTGGGGCAACATTTCAAGTAGTAGATGGAACTTGGGGATAGGTGAGCATAGTTTTTTCTCGTATGTTGGATAAGTTTGTAAGGCATAACTAGATAGATATTTATCATGACTACTAATGTGTTCTCAATGCTCAACTATTACATTTGGACTGACTTTCTTACAAGGTGGCAAGAAAATTGTTCATTTAATTGGTACAACTTTTTTGAATTTAACTTTTGTTGTACATTGAATTTGGATGCTTGATAATTTGAAAGAAGGACAAGAATAGCTATGAATATATAAGAATTGCTGCTACACATAAGCAATCCAAAAGCTATCAGTTCATTAAAAGAAAATGGAACATTGAACATTCTAGCATGCGTTGTTGGTATAAATTAAATGGAAAGCTGGACTAAAGCTACACCTTTGGACTCTGGTTATGGGTGGCTGCCACAATGAATGGGTTTTGATGCACCACCTAATCATTGTGCTAGTGGGATAGGTTATAAGTTGTTCTTGTTTGGTAGAGGTTGTGCATACTTTTAGCTGGGTAAATGCTGTTGTGAGTAAGGACTTCTAGAACATTGTTTGGGAAGACTTGTTGTTTCCAAATTGTATGAGTATTTGAATGAATTGGATGAGTCATAAGTGATGTATTGGAATTGTGGTACCTATAAAATGTAAATTTGACATGGATAATATGTGCAGCAAGGGATCCATTATGCCTAAGGGCCATGCATTTTTTGTTATTAAATTATTAGTTATTTTTTGGTAAGAAACATAATGGAGATTAATGTAGCAAAATATCTTGTCTACTTGCATCATTTAGTAAGGTAGAATAGGTTCTTTGCAACTGCTATTTTGCAAACTCTTGTGGGGAACTTTAATAGCTTAAGGTTATGTATTACTCTTCATAGGTAGTTACTATTTAAGTGAGATCAGGAAGTAATTAGACTAGGTGATGTTGTGCTATATAAGCTTCAAATTACTATGTTGACCAGTGAGCACTCTGGGACCAAATAAGAAATTTTGGAAATGTTTTGGAACAATTACATATTTCAAGTAAATTTAATGCCCTGCACATGAAGAGAAAGAAGGGAAAAAATCTAGTAATGGATAAAGCTACTGTGAGCTTTATAGTTTCATTATGGATTTAGGTTTGATTAACATAGGGTTTATTAAGAATCAATTTAATTTACATAATATTAAAGAGGAAAATCCTAATATATATGAAGGATTGGATAGGGCTTTCTTGGACATTAGTGATAAGTAAGCATTCTCAAGTACTATTATGATACATTTTCCTTGCATTAGCTCGGAGCACCACTCATTACTTATAAAGTTTAGAAAATAACCTATGGTCAAAACTAATAAATAAAACAAGTTTGAAAAATGTTTTTGTCCTTTTCAAAATCAACTAATGTAGTATATGCAACATAGAAAGTGATGGTTAGAGGAAAACTCTATTGATGATTTGTTCACTAAATTTAATAGAGCCTTGTTAGCTTTAAGGAAGTGGAGAGTAATTGAACGTTGTAATATCATTAGTATGCCTCACCAGTTGGAATAAAAAATCCCAGAGCTTCAGCTTAAGGAATTTCCAAATATAATAAATGAGCTCCAACATGAACATTTAGCATAATGTATCACATCTTATCAAAATGTTGTTGCCTTAGAAGAAGCATGGTGGTTGTAGTGTGTCAAGCTTTAATGGGCCACCATTGGAAATAAAAACACACATTTTTTTTTATCAACAGCTACTTCTATATCTAGAAGCAATTATATCCACCAAGCTAATAAAGATAATAGGGAAATGGTAGCCTTCCTAACTAAGATTAAAGCCATACTTATGAATGTTTTTAGTGAGAAGTGGACTAGCCATGGACAATATGAATCTCTTACATATTTATAACCTTTAACAACTATCAACAAAGACTACATTAGAAATACCATGATGTCCATGAGAAGAAATAAATCACAAGGGGTGGATGGCATTTTTACTAAGTTTTTGCATGGTTATTGGAATATTACATAGGTGGATGTTGTAAAAGTTGTGAAACAATTCATTAAGGATAGCATAATGCCCAAAAAATGGAAACATATCATGGTGGTTCTCATTCTTAAAATTAAAGATGCTTCTAAACCTGAACATTTCATGATCATTATCATTTTTAGTGATATTTGCAGAATAGTGACAAAACTTTTGTGGCCATTTTATAGAAAATGCTTTCAGATATAGTTGCTAGGGAATAAGTTGCTATTGTGCTATGTCATAGCATATCTAATATTATATTCTTAGCATAGGAAATGGTTACCCATATTCACTTATCAACTTCCAAAGAGGGATGGATGGTACTAAAGTTTGTCATGGACATGTCTTGCGAGAATTTCAACCAAAATTTTGTGCTGGGTATGGTAAAGAGATTGTGGTTCTTAACTCTTTGCTATGATCAGATTAATGCCTTTACCACTAAATTGAGTTTTGACATTATATTTAATGGTGTCTATTTATAACAAATTGGATCAACAAGGGGTCTTCAACATAGAAGTCTATTACTATTACACCATCTTATTATTATGTCTAAGTATCTTTCATGGCTTATATAGTACCAGCTTGAGCATGCTACATTGATTAGGGTCACGATTTGCCATTTTTCAATAGATTGTAAGCCTTCTCCATGGTGATCACATCATTATTCATGGACCTATAAATATGGGATGCAATAAGCACCACTTTGGTTATTATAGTGCAGTATAGGCAACACTAAGGTTAGGACGTGAATCATAGCACATCTTAAGTATTATTTAGCAAGGGGATGAATGCAAGCATAAAACAATACTAGCAAGACAATTATAAAGTTGTCAACTTATTTAATTAAAATATCTAGGTAGATCACATTTAATAACTAAACTACAAAAAAAATTTATTATTAAATAAGCGAAAACTTATATCTCAAGATGGATGATCAAGTTTCTAAAGAGTTGAAGAAATTGATGTTTCAATTACTTTTAAAGTAGTTCAAATATGACAACATAATACATTGTGCCTGTTTGGATATAGTAATTATTCCTATGGAATGTTGGGGACACAGAGTCCATAGTTTTTTCACCTTGAATCAAAATTGATTACAAAACACTATAGGAGAGTTACTACAAAGGAAGAATGTTTGTTGGTTTAGTATTTTAGATTCAAGTACCTTATGATAAATAATACTTTCTATATGCTACACGGTGCTTATTATACATCTAAGTTACTTAGTATTGCAACCCCTTGGATAATAAATAATATAGTTTGGAGGATTACAATGAGTAATTTTGTCTCATTCCCTTTGGATAATTTGTTTGGTATCAATCTTATTGCATAGTATCCAACCTATCTTAATATGAAAGTGAACCACCTTACACTTGTAGTAGAGCTAGTTATGGAGCATGGTGTCTCGCACCACAATAAGAAAAAAACCTTTTTTGCACATAATCAAGAAGCTTAGATTAAACAATTCCCATGGGACAAATCAAACAAAATTAATGTGTTTTGCTTCAAATTGAGTAAGGACATGGTACTAGACTCAAAGATCATCTACATCAACATATATGCATGCTAGAATTCTAATTGAAAAGAGGATGTATGGGTTTGAATAAATAACGTACGACCTCAGCTTAATAAATTCTTATGGAGATTAATATTAAATGTAGTCCTTACTCTTCCCTTCATGCAAAAGGAATTGAGGCATGAAAGCTTTAACTGTTTTCTTGTAATGTCATTGAAGATGTGCAACATTATTTGTGTAAGTGTCGTAAAGCAAGAGAAGTTTTGTCCAACAACTTCACAAATAAGAATTTCAGGCTTGGGTAGGAGAGCTATAGGACGATACTTCAGTAAATGATCTTCCTAACTAGATGTCTGTTAATGTGTAGGTGGTCGTTACTAATCTTATATAATAAATTTCACTTTTTTTACATTATTTAATCTTTTATTTTCCAAATTTATAGGCACATGTGTAAAAGGTTTTTAATTAAGCTGTAGTCCAAAAAAAAATTTTCTTTTCACTTCTTCATGTTTCATCACTCCTACCCCACGTAATGGAAGCTATAATGGGCTACTTTTTACTTCTTTTTGAACTCCTATAATGGGAAGTGTTAAACTCAATTGAGGTGTAATTGTGTAAGAATATCTCTATGGAAAAATTGATATCCTTATTTGGGATTACGTGGGTGGACCTTTTATTATTACAAGAAAAACTTGTGCTTCATGTTCAATTTTGGACATTGAGACTATTATTATTCTTGAAGCAATGGAACTCATTAGAATGCTTCTTTTAAATGTCCAAGGGGCAACGATTGAATAAGACTCTACTACAACTATTCTTATAATGAAAAAGCTTTTGTTGTCTATGATGAATAGAACTACCAATCATAATCCTTTTGCATTATTCAAGTTATGTAGTCCCTAAAATCATTACATGTAAAGTTCTAAGGAAATTGGTTTATAGACTGGTTGTTGTGTCATGCACCTTTGTATGAGTTTGTTTGGGATAAGGGAATGCCCTGTCTTAAACTTCTTCAACTTTGATTATTTATTAATGTTATGTATGAACTCCCTTATGGAGAGTTTGATGTATGGTTTGGCCATTTTTTTATCAAAGAACAAAAAGACTATTGGGACTCGAAAACTTTTAAAAATATGATTGTTGCATTAATAGAGTATAGATGGTCAAATGTGATCTACAGCTACAAGGATGGTGTCATTGGTAATGGAAGGCATATGGAAGGTAATGGGGGACGGAAGTGTTGGAACTAAGTGATTGGTCAAGAGCATTAGCAAGTTCTTGTTCTAGATGGAGTTAGGATCTTATTGGAAGATGTGTTTGTTTATTCTGTGTCTACATTATGTTTTTAGAATTCAAAACTTTATGATTTTGCATCAAGGTGTGCTGGCTACTATGGGAACTAAATCCCTTATTATCCACATGGTTTTAGCTGTAGTAAACATTGGTGGTGCAATTGATTGTAGTGTTAAGAATGTACATGTTCTGTTAAGGAAAACTTCATAGTTTGATGAGGCTTCTTGTGATGAGAATACCTTAGGGAATGATGAGGATGCATCCATCCAACTTTATGGTGCATTAGTTACTAAATTTCATAGGAAAATTGGACCATGACAAGAAGGGAAAAATTTTATTTGACCAAAAAGTGAAGTGGGATTGTATGAACAAATTAAATCATGTATCCACCAATAGGTGATGCTTCTTTTCCTAAAGGTGGTGATGAGAGAGATTTATGTGGTTGTTCACAAGAATCATATGGAATATTGAAGTGTGCATGGAAAGTAATAGTCAAAATGGTAGACACAAATATCCTATCCTATTTAAGATTTGCTTCAAGGAGGTGGTTACTAGAGGGAGAGTGAGCAATGCTAATTCAATACTAAAGGGAGGTCCTTCTATTAGTTACAAAAAGAGACCAAACAATTTGCATGTTATGATGTTAGTACAAAAGGATATGGTCTTCATTATTAATAATGAAATATATCTATTGAATGATGCATGTGAACTACAAATTCATATTCACAAGTTTAGAGCATATGACGTCTATTTTTCCATTCAATTGATAGCCAGAATAATACAACACAGATGTGGCCATTTAAGAGAAATTTGGGTTATAAACTTTTCTATTAAATGTTTTGATTTGCACTTTGATTCAACTACAAATAAATATCATGTTTATCTTGGTCGACCATGGTACGTTTTTAGGTTTTCATTTAGGTTAGACACATGGGCACCTTAATTTAAACTTTGTGCTTTAGAGATGATGTATGGTTTGATCTAGATTCATTTTCTAGATCTCCCTTTTATGTACTAAGATGTAGAATATTTTACACAATGCCAAAGCTGTAGGGGATCTTATTCGTATTAATGAGTGGATGATAAATATGTAGAGATCATCCTTTGCAATAGAGTGCGTTAAAATGGACCTTTCAAAAAATCTTGGAATAGGAATGTGGATTAATAGACTCTTGTGACAATCGTTTTAGTAGTTTATGCATCAAGGATTACCCACTATTTGTTGCAAGTATGGTATGGTGGGACATGCTTTGGAATTATGTACACTAGGTTAATCTATACATTCTATATAGCAATTAAGGAATCATGTCCTTTCAATATAGATCTAATCATGATAAAAATGACAAAGTTTATTTTATGCAAATGATATAGAGAAGCATGAAGAGAAAAGACAAGGACTACGACCCTTGATGGTACTCCAACCATGGAAAAGTGGGCTAATTACAACATAATAATAGTAGAGGACAATAGTAAGTAAAGATGCAAGAAGATAGGAGGCAAGAAAGCAATACAAATATGAGAATATAATAGAAGAAATTGAAAGGGGAATGGCTCACACCAAGCAAGAGGGGCAAAATTGGGGTAAACTAATGATTGATTGGGTATCAATGCAGAAAACATAAGGAGTGGGCCATCTTATTACAAATAAAAAGCTAAGTTTGTCAATTATAATGATGTGATGGAAGGCATAATCGGTCCTACAAATACTTATTGGAAGAATTTGGAACAACAAGTAGAAGTCTCTTGTAATTCAAATTCGAGCATTGCAATGGTCAGACTAGGAGCTCATGAAAAGGGAAAAAACATTATGGCACTGTGGAATAATTTTAGTTAAGTTTATGAAAAGAATGAATAAAGGGAGGGTAACTCTTAGGTAATTTATAAAATTTAAAAGTAAAAAGGTAGATAAGATAGGTGAACAAAGGATTAGTCAAAGCATCGAGCAGTGGCCTCACCTCTCCAAGAAATTCAGAGAATGACTATTTTGTTATGCCATTATTGGGAACACTTTGAAAGAAACTTTGAGGTTGCTTATGGATTTACCTTGATGTGAATAAAGAGTACTTTCGGTTGTTATGGACAAAGATGTTGATTGTTTTACTACATTTGTACTAGTTCCATAAAATTGAGATGTAGAATTTTGTTGTATTTGATAGCTTATTTTGGACCTATATCATTGTTCATTAATAGGGTTAAGCTCATGCTTGGCTAGAGCTATGAGGAGCAAGAAAGCTTGATTATTTTTACAATGTCTATGGTTATCAATAGCTTTGCAAGTTTCTCCTTCATCAAAAAATGGCTTATTTTAGTTTGGAAATAGAGAGTACAATACTTGATGATGTGCTCTTTGTAGGAATGATTGAAAAACTATCTTTAACTATAGATTTTAAGAAAAAAGTCTAACATGCCTTGGCTTTGGCTAGTTATTAGAAGAATTATTATGCAAGAAAGGAGTTTTTATTTATTAATCAACTACAACTGAAACAAATTGGATAATATGATTTGCTAGCTTTTGTGAAAGAACCCCATTGGGTGGATGAAGTGAACTTTACCAAAATGTTTGTGAGAGTAAGTTCACCTTCATCATGCAAGACTCATAGCTATCGAGGTGAGGCCAAACAGTATGTTGACGGGAAGAACAACATCTTTAGGGTTTAGAGTCATAGCTTTGTCTAAAAAAAAGAACATGTAAATGAAATGGCGTTCAAAAATCTTCCATGCTATGAATAAAAATATAGGATTTGGATGGAGAATGGTGGAAGGGGCTTGTCAAAGTATATAGAATTTTCAATTCGAAAGATCTTGCTTTATGTGTGTGTCTATTTAGGGTGAACAAATCATGTCATTTGGCCTTTGCTCACTCAACCTTAACTATTTTGAACCTTTATTTTGGAATATGTGGATCAATGATGCTAAACGTTTCTATAGGAGGTATACAAATAATTTGCTAAAAGGTGTGGAAAGCCATAGTTCAAGTAGTAGTTACAACTAGATCTGAGGTGAGCGTAGTTTATTTCTTATATGTACAAAATTTAGGATATATTATTGGTTGTGTCATGATTGTTTCTATGCTAAAGCATCTCAATTGTTTCATTTTGGACTCAATGATGTGCATTGTGGAGAGCAATTTTTTTAAATGCCATAACATGGTTTGGCACTAGAATTTAACTTCTAGTTTACGTATGAAATTGGAATGCTTTGTAATAAGACTCAAGGTTAAGTGTAGCTTTAAATATAAAGGAATTGAGGCTAGAAATAATTAGTTCCAAAGATATAAGTTCATTCAAAAACAAAAAGGTGATGATTTGGAACTGAAATACACCTTGTAAGTTTGTCCTAAATGTAAAATAGGTCTAAAGGCAGCATTATTAGACTTTGGTTGCAGGTGACTGTTGGATCGAATGGGTTTCAATGCATTACATGATGACTGTGTTTGTTGTATGGGTTATATGTTTTTTGTTTGACATATGGAAGACACTTGCCACTACTTCCACATTACCTTGAAGTAGTCAGCACTACATATAATGTTTAAAAAATCCTTAGAGGTAAAATTGGTCAAGAAACCATTTTGAAAGCATCTAGTTGTCTTTTGAACAATCAACACATGTTCTGTATATAGCATGGAGAAACACTATTAGAGGTAACCCCATGGACATTTTCTACCATAAATTTAGGAAAGCTTTGTATTGATTGAATATATGGAGTGAAGTTAAACTTGGCAATATCTTTAGTAAGCTACTCTAATTGGAATAGGAAACCCAAGAGATTTAACATAAGAAACCTGTAAATAACTTTACTGAGCTAAAACACAATCTTATGGCACAGTGTATTGCTTCAAGTTACGATGTCATTGCTTTTGGAAAAAGCATAGTCGTGATAGTGTGTTTAGCATCATTAGTCCACCTTTGGAGGCCCAAACATTCATTTTTTGAACAATTAAAAACTTATACATCCAAGAGCAACTATATCCACCATTGTAGAAAAAAGTGGGTAATTAGTGACATCCCCAATTCAGATCAAACAAATTTGTATATAGCTATTTTGTAAGAAGTCATGTTGCCTTGGGCAATATGTTCCTCCTTTAACCTTTTAGAGATTGAGAACTATAAATAATGAATATGTGGCCTCACTTACGACTTCCATCATTGATATTGAGATTAGAAGTAGAATATTATTCATCAATTTAAATATGTTATGCCTCTTGAAACCTGAAAAATCTTCCTAAGGATTGTAAAGGACTCAAAATCTAGAGCTTCTTGACCTAGCAGTCAGTATTGACTCAAAAACATGGGCTAGTTATGGCATGGGAAGATTGTTTATGGATTTTGTCCTTTAAGTCCAAGTACTTCATCACTAGCAATACTTTTTATATTCCATATGATGGAGTCATATGTGTAGGTCAGTCAATATTGCAAGCACATAAATAATAAGAAATGTTATTTGGATGATTGTTGTGACTAATTAACTTAAATTCTTGTTGGGCATTTGGCTGGGCATCCTTCTTAAATTAAATTTCATTCTTGTTAGCTGACTGACTCGGCCTCCTTCCTATTTCAATGTGTCTATCCAATCTTAACATGGAAGTGGACCATTCTACACTTCTAATAGAGTTGGTTAAGGGGCATGGTTTGTGGATCATAAAAAATAGAGAGTTTATTCTCATTTAGTTTGATATTTTGTATTTTGCATTTCCCTTAGGCTAAATCAAATGAAAGAGATGTGTTGTGATTGTAACTGAGTGAGGATAAGGCATTGTACTCAAAGACAATTCACAACAGCATGCATACGAGCTAGAATTTTTATAATAAGGGGTCATGTGGCTTTGGAAAGTGTAGGTGTAGCTCTCGGTTAGCATCTTGTTAAGAAGATTAATGTTAAATCTAATTCTTACTCGCTCCTAACTTTATATAAGAGAGATTTAGATGTCAAAGCATTTGCCAATGAATGTGGATAGAGACTTGCAACATTACTTGTGGTAATGCCATAGTATCACTTAATTATGGTCCAGTAACTCCGTAAATGATAGTTTAACACTTGATAAGGTAAATGATAGTGATGTTACTTTATTAATTGGGTCTCGTAACTAAATGTCTTTAAGTGTAGGTGGCTATTGCTTATCATTCAATTAAGCTCATTTCTTTGGAATTATTTCACCCTTGGATTTATAGGAATATAGAAGAATAACTGGATACGGTTCTTAATTAAACTATACTCCAAAAGATATTAAAATTGCTACTATAACTACTACTTGTTTCAATTCTCCAACTTTTTCCAATAGGAGCTCTTGTAGCCTTCATATGGTAGTTTTACTACCTATTAGAGCACTCTGTTAATGGATTGGGTTAAAATCTACTCTAGTTTAGTTTCACACACTTTTGTTTTTTTAATAATTAAGGAATGCCGCTTACTAAAAAATTTCACTTTTGCCATTATATAAGAACGTCCCTAAAGAGAGTATAATAATGTGGGCTTCAACCATGGCTTCATCAAGGAACCCAAGCACATTGATTTCCCACGAGATGCATGCAGAGTCCAAAGTGTGACATCTGCCAATTTCACATCAATATTGTTTATGGTTAAGAGTAGGATGGTATCTGTTAGTCTTTCAAACATTCTGACATAGATTATGAAGGATATAGTACAATAAATTAGGTTGCTCATCATATAATATTGTGTGATTTTCTTATAGACTAACAAATGCCCCTTACCAAACTACTTCAACTTTTTCTTTCTAATGATTTTATGTCAGAACATCCTTAAGGCGAGTATGATGTATGGTACAAACATTATTTTATGGATGAACCCGTAGTAAAAACTTGATAAATTGAAGCAATGTAGTACAACAAAATCAAAGTAATGTAAAATTTAGTTGTGAAGAGAATTGGAGTTACATAGTAATATAACCAAATAAAAATCTTTTTTAAAAAACAAGGTAAATTATATGGGAAAGTTTTATTTCAAGGTATTAAGAAACTCAAGTGCATGTCCTCGATTATCAAAATTTAAAAAAAAATAAAATATCTCATAAAGCATTCTGAAACCTAAAAAATAAAATGTTGACAAATTAAAAAGGAATATTTAACTTAATAAGGCTCTTTGAGGTGAGTCCAAGGATTTTTGTTTTGTCTCGATTGAACCTCATTTGAAAAAGTAAAAATAAAAAAAATTATCACTTAATATTAAGTAAATATATATTAAACTTAAAATGTGTTAAATTGAAACAATATAATATAACTAATTTATACCAATGTAATGGTCACAATTGTAGTGGTTTAGAGTCTCATAATAATATAAACATATCAAAGTAAACATTTGAATAATTGAGGTAAATTACATAAGTAATTTGTTTATCAAATTGCTTAGGAGATTGTGTATAACAACCTTATTCATCAAATTTTATAATTAATCAAATAATCAAGTGAGGATTTATAAATAATATTGAAAAAAACCAAAGTAATATATAAAATTAAAGACAAAACTTGAAATAAATGAGATAAATTATATAGAAATGTTGCATTATAATTTACATAGAAAATAGAGTCTAACATTCTCAATTATTAAGTTAGCTACAAAGTAAAATGGCTTGTAAACTTTGCATAAACATTGTATAACAATAAAAGGAAAAGAAATATAAAAATGACTATTTAAAGGATAAAGGTCTCATGATGAGTACAATGATGTTAATTTCATCTTAATCTAAATTGTTTTAGAATTTTGTTGATTTCCCAAAATAAATTAAAATAAATAACAAAAAATTTTTTATTTAACCTAAATTAAACATATATTAAATCTAAAATGTGATAAATTATATAGAAAATTTGTAGACCAAGATATTTAAGAGATTTAGAAAAACTTTCTTGATTATGAAATTAAGTTTAAATCTAAATGCCTTGGAATACATGCCAAATCCATTACACACAAAATATTTAAAATGTAAAGGTGATTATTTAATTGGATAGAGCTCATAGAGTTGAGCTTAATAAATATGCTATCATCTTGATCACACCTTCTAACATATTATTATGAATAACAAAAGTAAATAAATATGAATAATAATAAATAATTATTTTAATGTTAAGTAAATATTTATTCATAGGAAATTTGATTAGTTGAGTCAAGTTAATATAACCAAATCAAAGTAATGTAATGGTGACATTAGAGGAAAATAACAGTTTTATATTATTAAAACCAAATCAATGTAAAATATTTCAAGAAATAAAAAATTATATAAGTTACATTTGAAGGTATTAAGAAGACTAAGTGTAACATCCTTAATTTTTAAATTATTTGTGATTCGATATATCTCGTAAATTTCACCAAAATCTTAGAAAACATATTTAAAATAATAAAAAGAAATATTTAATTATATCAACCTCATCAAGATGAGTTGATCAGCAATTGTTATATCTTAATCTACCTTCCTTCAAAATAACTACGAATTATCAAAAATATAAGCATAAAAAGTACAAAAAATATTTTAATAATAACAAAATATATGCTAAAAATGAAATACGATAAATTGAAGAAATATAAAATAATTAAATTAAAATAATGTAAACATCAAACAAGAGGAGATTTCGCATCACATATTAATATAACGAAATCAAAGCAAAAAAGTTGAAGAAATGTAATAAATTCTAAAGGATTGTTACTTTCCAGGATATTAAGACATCAACTATGACATCTTGATCATCATATGTGGTGCAAATTAAAATATATCATTAAGCCACCAAAAATCTAGATAATAAAATATTTTAAAAACAATTCAAAAAATATATATTTAATTAGACAACACTCATTGAGACGAGTCCTAATAAAGCATGCCTAAAAAAAGAAAATTGAAGTATTTTATATAACTAACTCAAGGCAATGTTAAGGACATGACTTGATATAGATTTAAATAGTAATAGAACTAAATTAATGCAAAAAATTTTAGGAAATGATATAAACTTTTATAAAAAAGTAGCATTCCATGAAACAAAGAGAACCAAGTGTAATGTCCATCATCTAAAAGTTATGCAAAAATAGAAATTACTCATAAAACTTACTAAAGTCCGCATAAATAAAATATTTATAATAATTAAAATGAATTTCAATATTGTTAGATCCCATGAAGATGATCCCAATAACATTTGTTTTATCTCAATTAGTCATCAACTGGAGTTGCTACTAATTACCAAACTAAAAAAGTAACAATAAAGTTTTTTATATATTAACTTAATATATAATAAAAAAATGAGATATATTAAAGAAATGTAATCAAACAAAATAAAAGTTATGCAAAGGACATAAGAGTGGAAAAATACAGCTTACGTAGTGTAGATAAATACATTCAAAAAATTTCAAGAAATTAGATAAATTATATACAAAACATTACGAGATATTAAGGTGAGGGCGTGTGACATCGTTAATGATCAAATCAAACACAAATAAAAAATCTCATAAAGTATTATAATACCTCAGAAAAAAATATTTTAAACAATAAGACAATGAATTCTTTATTAAATAAACCTTCTTAACATGAGTCAAATTTTTTTGATTCATCTTAATCTTACCTTGCTTCACATTACTATGAATTAAAAAAATTAATGAACATTAATTATTATTTTAATGTTAAGAAAATTAATTTTAAAGTTGAAATAAGACTAATTAAAGCAATGTAATATAATTAGATCAAGGCAATGTAGAGGTTTGATAAGAGAAGAATTAGAGTTTCGATGTAATTAACCAAATGAAAAAAAAATTTGAAGAAATTACCTAGATTGTTTGGGAAAGTTTCATTCTAAAATACTATAGAAATGGATTATAATATAATTGATTATTAAATTTTTTATAAATGAAAATTTCTCATACTAATTTTTAAAATAATAAAAAATAAAATGTCTAAAAATATGAAAATAAAAATTTAATTGTGTATAGCCCTTGAGATGAGTCCATCGAATTTCATTTTATCTCAAACTAGACACTTTTTCAAAAGTTAGAAATTATCAAAATAAATTAGCATGAAAAAATAAATTATTATTCTGACATTTAGTCAATGTATAATGAAGTTGAAAAGTGCTAAATTAAAGAAAGTAATTTATCCAAATCGAATTGGTATAGAAGTTACTTAAGAAGAGAATTATATCTCATAGTAAAATAATTAAATATAATAAAAAATATGAGGGGAAATGATTAGTTTTATAGGAAAGCTACTTTCTAAAATACAAATAAGTTACGAATAAAAAAATCTCGTGAAACATGCCAAATCCTTGAAAAAATATTTGAAGGTGTAAAAATGAATATTTAAATAGAAATAGCTTTTTGAGATGTGTTTAACAAGATTAGTTTTATCTTAATCTGAGCTAATTTGGAATTAATATGATTTACTAAAATAAATAAAAATATAAGAATAAGTTATTTTTTATATAAATTAAATATATTTTAGTTTTGAAATATGATCAATTGAAACTGCATCATATATTCAAATCGAAGTAGTGCCAAAATCATATAAGCAGACAATATGTGTTTCATAAAAGTGTTACTAAATGATAGCATAAACATTATAAGAAATAAGCTAAATTATACAAAAAGTTTGTACTATTGGATAAAAAGGAGAAGGATTTCAACAAATCTATTTTGAAAAAAATATCACATAAAATATGCCAAAATACAAAAAATAAAACATTTTAAAGCATAAAAACTAAACATTTTTTTAATAGAGTTTATAAGGATAGGCTTAACGACATTTGTTTCATCTTGAAAAAATCTCAAATTTAATTACTATGAATAAGCAACATAAATAAGAATAAATAATATTAAAAATATATTATAATCTTAAATAAATATATAATAAATCTAAAATCAGATAAGTTGAATGAAGGTAAATTTAACCAAATCAAAGCTATGAAAAAGTCATATGAGAAAGAGAAATAGATTTCATGGTAACATAACAAAAACAAACTAGAAAGTTTTACGAAATGAAATTAATAATGGAAAGTTGTAATACAAGATACAAAGGAAATTGAGTCTAACATCCTTAATAGTCAAATCAGGTGTCATTCAAGATTTATCACAAATGTATTCAAGCCTTTGAATATAAAATATCTAAAAGTATGGAAATATATATTAACTATGATAAATTACGTTGATAATAGTTCGATGAAATTGGTTTTGTCCATCAATAACCTCCTTTTCAATACTATAAAGCACAACACTAAATTATCATTAAAAGTAATAAATTATTACTTTAATATGATACAAATGTATATCAAAGTTAAATTTATATAAATTGAAGCAATGTAATGTAACAAAATCAAAGTGAAGTAAATGTTACAAGAAAGAGGAGTTATAGTCTCAATTTTATATAATCTAACAAAAGAAAAAAAATTTAAAACATTTCAAAAATTATTTATGAATGTTACATTCTAAGACAATAAGTACATCGAGTGTAACAAACTTGACGCTAAACTATTTATGAATAAAAATATCATGTAAAGGTTCGTAAGCAAAAGAAAAAAAATTTTATTGCAAAATATAAAATTAATTTTTATTTGTATAGAGCACGATGAGATGAGTGGAACAATGCCTATTTCATCTAAATTGAATTTCATTTAAAATTACATGGAATTATTACATTGCTTAGCATAAATATTAGTAGTGTTTTATTTTAATATCAAGTAACTTTATGTTGATGTTGAAATAAGATAAATTTAGTTACCGTAACATAACAAATTAAAATCAATATAAATACCACATGAGAGGAGATTTAGAGCTACCTAGTAATAAAACTAAATCAAAGTGAGTAATATGAAGAATTGAAATAAATTATATTAGAAAATTATATTCCAAGGCACTAGTAAGATCTAGTGTAAGATCGTTGATTATCAAACATGTATAGCACAAAATGTCCTTCAAATAATGGAAAACATTAAAAAATTAAAACTTTTAATAATATATAAATTAAAATTTAATTTGGTAAAGCTCGATGAGATTTGTCCAACTTTGTTAATTTCATTATAATCTGAATTGGTTTCGAATTATTAATAATTATAAAAGAAAATAAATACGATTAGTAAGAAATAATAATTTTAATATTAAGTAATTATCATAGTAAATATTGGATAAAGTAGAGTAATCTAATACACATATATGAACAATGTGTAAATGTCACATGATAAGAGATTTAGAATTATAAAGAAACATAACAAAATAAAAGCTAATAATATGAACAAATGTTATAAATTGTAAGTGAAATTCCATTTTAAAGCAATAAGTAGATCAACTGTAACCTATTTGATCAATTAATCTAGTGTCAATTTAAATATCACTTAAAGCATGCAAAAATTATAGAAAATAAGATATTCAAAAACTAAAAAATATTTATAATATATTTGATATCAACTTCACATCATTTGGAATTATATTATACTTTTAAAATATATAAAAATAAATAATAATAATAAATTACTATAATATTAATGAAATATATAATAAAGGTAAAATATGATAAATTGAAGATATGTAATGTGAGAAAGGTGCTTTCGAAAACACAAAAAAAAAAAGAATGTAACATCCTCAATCATCAAATCATAGAAAAATTAAAATGACCCATAATATACCTAAAACACTATAAAAATTATTTTAAAATGTAAAAACAAATATTTAAATAGATATAGCTCATTAAAATGACTAACAACATTTGTTTCATCTTCCAACATTTGTTGAGATCACATGCATGGAGGTTCAGAGTGAAATTGTAATATGACAAATTCAAAGACAAATATTTTGAGAAAAAAGATAAATTGTTCAAGAAAGTTAAATTCTAAGATACTCTAGAGATCATGTGTAAATTTGCAATCATTAAAATAGTTATTCATCAAAAGGTCTAATAAATTGTGCAAAAAATTTGTTAAATAAGTTATATAGAAATATAAGAAATAATAAGTAATTGGGTAATACTAGTTAAGGCATTTGAAATGATATTTCTTTTCTCGTGTTTAGATATCTTTTGGAATTACTATGAATCACCAAAAATAATAAGTATAAAAATAATAAAAGTTTTTTAAAATTGAATAAATATATATAAAACTTGAAAAATAAGATAAATTGATGTAATATAATATAACTTATTTATACTACATAAAGGCATAAGGGAGGCTATTTAGAATTACATAAAAATATAACAAAATTAAGGCCAAACATTTTAAAAAATGTGATAAATTGTATAGGAATGTTGCTCTCAAAGGTGCCAAGGAGATCGAGAGTAACATTCTCAAAGTTTGATTCATCTTTTATAGAGTTATCAAATTAAATAAACATAAACAATGACATCTTTTTATTTTAATTTTGGATAAATATATATTGAAGCTAAAATTACATAAATTAAATGATAAAATTGTAGTCCAAGATGCAAAGAGGATGAAAGGCAACATCTTTGATTGTTAAATTAAGATCAAATCGAAATATCTAGTAAGGTATGGCAAAAATATCATATATAAAATACATAGAAATATAAAATTAAATATTCAATTGGAGAGAACTTGTTAAGAAGCATTCTAGCAAAGTTTGTTTGATCTTTGTTTACAAATTATAAAAGTAGATTATGCGTAACATTCTCAACAGTCACACTACGTATGTATCAAATTTTTTTATACAAAACTGCAAAATTCCGAAAAAATAAAATACTAAAAGAGCTAATCTACATTTTTATGACGATGTTTATGTTTTCTAAATCTGACCTTGTTAAGAATTACTCTAAGTTACCAAAGTAAAACAAGATATGTTGCATAACAAATTTACTTTCAAAGATACTCAGGAGATCACATACAGCATCATAGATGATAATGTTCAGATTGAGTTGAAATGGCTCATCATGCATGCAAGATACATTGAATATAAAATATTAAAAATCGAAAAATGAAATATTTAATTATAACAAAGTCATCAAGACGAGCCGAACAGTTATTGTTTTGCCTTCACGAGACCTCATAGTTTTTTACTATGAATTATCAAAATAAATTAAAAAAATTATTTTGTCATCAAGTTAAGATTAGTTAATTCTTATAAGAGACAAATTGAAGTAATGCAATTTAATAAACTAAAAGCAATGTAGTGCTCAAATTAGAGCAGACATAGAGTTTCATAATAAAATATATAATTCAAAGAATAAAAAAAATTAAAAAATATGATAAAATTGATAGGAAAGTTGTATTGAGAGATATTAAGGAGATCGAGTATAAGATCATGATCATCAAAGAAAGAATGAAGCATAATATCTACTAAAACATGCAAAAATCATATAAATTAACTATTAAAAAATAAAATAAAATTAGTATTGAATTGGATAGAACTCAACAAGCTTAGTCCAATTAGATTTGTTACATCCTCATAAAACGTCTAGAATTACAATGAAAAAATAATAATTATAAATAAAATAAAATTATTATTTTAATACTTAGAAAATATTTTTTAAAACTAAAATCAGATATATTCAAGTAATCTAACATAATAAAATGAAAATGATGTAAAGTTCAAACAACATGAATTTAAGAGTTACAAAGTAATACAAACAAATCAAAGCAAAAGATTTGAATAAATTAGATAAATAGAATGAGACTCTTGCTTTCTAAAATATTAAATAGTTTCATTGACACAACCACGATATTCAAATCTATTACAAATAAAAATGTGTCATAAAGCATTCCAAAACCATATAGAATAAAATAGCTAAAATTATAAAGATGAATATTTAAAAAGACAAAGATCATCAAAATGATCTAACAATATTGGTTTCATAATGATTGAACGTCATTTAGAATTTTTAGAGCTAACCAATAAAATGAGTAAAAATAATTAAAAAAATTCCTTTGTTAATATTAACTAAATATATATATTAAAGCTAAAATGAGATAAATGTAAGACTTTATTTAGCCAAATCAATCCAATCAAAAATTGAAAATTTTGCATAAATGAGAATTATATAGGAAAGTTAAATTCCAAGATGCTAAGGAAATAAAGTGAAAAATGCAGTATCATTAAATTAAGTTCTAATGACAATATCTTGTAAAACATATTAAAACTAAAAAAAATAAAAATTTTAAAACATATATAAATCAATAATTAATTTAATATAATAAAAAAGGAATAAATGAAAAAAATATAAATGTAATATTAAGTAATGAAATATTAAAGTTTTAAAATGATAAATTAAAGTAATGGAAAATTCACATTAGAGGAGATTTAGAGTTATATATTAATATAAGCATATCAAAATATAATAATTTAGAAAATGGGAAAAATTTTATAATAAAGTGATATTCTACGATACTGTGCAGATTGATTGTGATATCCTTGATTTTTTAAATCTAGTACAAAAAAGATCTCATAAGGAATGTTAAAACTTAAAAACAAAATATTTAAAAAATATATAACAATGAATACTAAATTTAGTGAAGCTCTTTAAGATGAGTAAAATTATATTTGTTTTATCTGAATCAAACAACATCAAATAAGTATAAATTATAATAAATTATTATCTTCATATTAATTAAATGCTTGTTAGAGTTTAATTAAGAAAAATTGAAGAAATGCACTATGACAAAATCAAAGTATTACAGTGGTCTGAGGGGATAAGGTTTAAAGTTACACAATAACATAACAAAATCAAAGGGAAAATTTCGAATAAATAAGACAAATTACTTACGAAGCAAGAATTCTAAGATACTTAGAGATAAAGTATAACACCCTCTGTCATGAAATTAGGAATGAATAAAAAAATATAGTAAAACATTGTAAAACTTTTGAAAATTAAATTTTTTAAAATATAAAGTAAATATTTATTTAGATATAACTCATTGAGATAAGTTAATCCATGTTTTTTTTGTCTTAAGTACACCTCATTTTAATGTTTTGCAAATTACAAAAGTAAGTAATCATAAGCAATAAAAAAAAATTTAATTCAAAATTATGTGAACATACATTAAAGTCAAAATGACAAAAATTCAAAGCAATGTAAAATAATGAAATCAATGTGAAGTAAATATCACACAACATGAGATTAAGAGTCCTACAGTTAAATAATTAAATGGAGGAAAAAAATTTAAATAAATGAGATAAATTCTAAGGAGAAGGTTTATCCCAAGAAACTAAGTTGATTGAGAGTGACTTTTTTCGATCACCAAATCTTGTATGAATGTAAATGCCTATAAAAATATGCCAAAATCATAGAAAATAAAATATTTAAAAATGGAAAAATGTATATTTTATTTGATTGTGCTCATGAAGACTAGTATAACAACATTTGTTTCACATTGATTGTACCTCATTTGAAATTATAGTGAGCTACTAACAAAAATAAGAACAAATAATCACAATAATATAATTTTTTCAATATTATGTGAGTATATAATAAAAAAAGTGATAAAGTGAAGTTCTGTAATACAAGTGTGCTAAAGAGAAAACTTTGAAGAATGTGAGATAAATTATATTGGAAAGCTCCATCCCAAGATTCTGAGGCCATTGAGTATAATATACTCGATTGTCATATCAATTGTGATTTAAAAACTTACATAAAACACACCAAAATCATATAAAATAAAATATTTGAAAATATTAAAAATATATATTTAATTAGATGGAGCCCTTTAAGACGAGTCAAGTAACATTTGTTTTGACTCGATTAGGCTTTGTTAAGATTTATAATGAATTGCAAAAATAAATAAGCATTAGTAAAAAATAAACTATGATTTGAATAATGAGAAATGATTTGTTAAAAAAAAAAGGAGATAAGTTTAAGTAATGCAATATAACTAAATAAATGAGATCTAAAGGTGACATAAGAGGTGGGTTAGAGTGACATTGCAATATAACCAATTCAATGAAAAAAATTAAAGAAATGGGAAAAATTGTTCAAGAAATTTGCATTCTAAGATATTAAGGATATGTCTTGTAAATCCTCGTTTAAAAAATGATGTAAGAATAAAAGGACTCATAATTCTTGCAAAACTCATCAAAACTTAAAATGTTTAGAAATATAAAAATAAAATTTAATATGATAGTACACCATGACATGTCTAATGATATTTTTTGTCTTGATTAAAACATGTTTAGAAAATTACTATAGATTACTACATTAAATTCTAATGAATAATAACAAATCATTATTTTAGTACTAAATAAAAAATTATTGATAAAATAAGATAAATTGAAGTAATGTAATGCAACTAAATCATTGTAATATTATGAAACATGATGGGGTATTTAGAGTTACATTATACATAATGAAATTGAACAAAAAATTTAAAAAATGAGATACATTATAAGGGAAAAATGTTCTCCAATAGACATTGAGATTGACAATAACATCCTTAAACATAAAATCACATACTAATCAAGTTATTTCATAAGTCATGCAAAATCTAAAAAAATAAGGTACTTAAAATATAAAAATGAATATTTATTAAGATAAGGGTTGCCAAGTTGAGTCCAATGACATTTGTTATGTCTTGATTAAGAGTCATTTGCAATTAGTAAGAGTTAGATAAATAAATAAACATAAGTAATCAAGAATTATTTTTTTTATAAAAGTAACATATTTAAGCTAAAATTAGATAAATTATACAAGAAAGTTGTAATCCAATATACTAAGTAAATCACAGGCAACATCTTGAAACAACAAATTAGGCACATATCGAAATATCTCGTAAGGAGTAATGGAACTAAGGAATAAAAATTATCGAAAAAATATAAAAATTAATATTTAATTTTATAAAAAAATCGAAAGGTGTACAACGAAGTTTTTTTATCCCGATAAAGCCATGTTTTGAGCTACCATGAATTAAAAAATAAAATAAATATAAATAATAAAAAAGTTCAAATTGAATATATATATATATATATATTAAAGATAAAATAAGAAAAATGAAGCAATGTAAAGAACTAGTTCATAGTGATTTAAATGTAACACAAGATGAGAATTAGAGTTATGTAAAAAGACAAAATGAAAAAAAACATTTTATTTAATGGGGTAAAAATTTTGGGAACATTGTTTTGCAAGTCACAAAAAAATCAACTGTAACATCCTCTAGCATAAATTTCTACGCAAATTAAATAGTCTTGTAAAGTATGCAAAAATCATAAATAATAAAGTGATAACAAGGAAAGAAAGCATATTTGATAGATAGAGCTCATCGAGATATGTCCGATCACATTTTTGTTTCAAGTTGAGTGTATTTAGAATTATTTTGATTAATATATATATATATATATATATTTATTATCGTGATGGTGATTGAGTGCAGTATGCTCAATCATCAACTTATATTTGAATAAAAATGCCATATCATGCATGCAAATTCCATTTATTATATAATATTTGATATTATTAAGGTCATTACCTAATCGGATTGATCTTAATGAGAAAAGCTAAACTATTGTTTTAGTTTATATTATTTAAATATTAAGTAAATATTTGTTAATGCAATTATGTGATTATTTGAAGTGAAATAATATGACAAAATGAAAGCAAGGAAATGGTCACACAAGACGTAATTTATTATTTCACATTGAGATATGTGAATGAAACTTAAAATTTTTAAGAAATGAATTAACTACATAAGAAAGTTGAATTCGAGATACTAAGGAGATTGAGTGTGATAACATGATTATCAAATCAAGTACGATTCTAAATAGCTTGCATAAAATGCCAAAATCGAAGAAATAAATCTTTAAAAGTATAAAAATAAATATTTAATTGGATAAAGCTCATCAAAATGAGTGTAATGACATTTTGTTTGTCCCAAACTAACTTTTTTTAGATTTAGAATAAATTAGAAAATCAAATAAGTATAAATTATTGAATTTTATTATTTTAATATTAAGAAAAAATTATTAAAATTGATATGAGATAAATTAAAAAATTATAATATAATGAAAAACAATTATGTAATGGTCATATGATAGAAGATTTATAGTGACACAATAATATAACCAAATAAAAGAAAAATATTGGAAAAAAAGATAAATTACATGGGAATTTTGCATTAAAACACATTTCGGAGATCAAGAGAGACACCTTTAATAGTCAAATAGAGTAAAAGTTAACATATCTTGCAAGGCATGCTAAAATTCAAAAAACATTACTATTAAAAATATTTAAAAAGTTTATATTGAAAGACCTCATCAAGATTTGTGAAATGAAATCTATTTCATCTCGAACGAATATTGCTTGCAATTTCTACAAACTACTAAATTAAATAAGAAATAGTAATATTTAATTATTATTGCAATATTAATCAAGTGCATAATAATGCTAAAAAGGATAACATGAAGGATTACATTATGATGAAATAAAAATAGTCAAAGGTTACAACGGAGGAGATTAAGGGTAACTTTTTAATATGACTAGTTAAAAGGAAAAAATTTGAAGAATTGAGATAAATTACACAAGAAATTCAAACTGCAAAATGTTGTATTATTAAGAGAAACAAGCACGATCTTTAAATCTAGTACAAATTAAAATATCTGATAAATCCTACAAAAATTAAAGAAAATTTAAATTTAAAAAATTTAAATTCAATAATTAATAAAAAAAGAGCAAATGGTAACAAGTCTAATGATGTTTTATCATTTTTATAATACAAGTTTTGGAATATCAATGAATTTCCAAATTAAATAAGTATAAATGAAAAACAAATTATAATTTCATTATAAATTAAATAAATAATAAAATAAAAAAAGTGAGATAATATAATGTAATAAGATCAAAAAATGTTAAAGTCATGAAAAAATAGATTTAGAGTTACATAATAATATAATAAATCACAGCAAAGTATTTGAAGAAATGAGATAAGTTGTATTAAAACATTAAATACAAGGTATTAAGGAGATTGAATATGATATCCTTAATTGTCAAATTAAATAAAAAATAGTATATTTTGTAAAGAAAAATATTTGAAAAATATGATAATGAAAATTTAATTTAATAGAGATCTTCGAGACAGTCCTAATAATATTTTTCCAGTCTTGATCAAATCTCACTTGGAGTACTAAACAATTCCATTGTAAATAACAAAAAAATATTTTCTTCTAAATTAAGTAATATATATATATAAATTTTAAGTAATATACCAAATAAAATCATTCTAAGGCCTTAGTAAGAGAGGTTTAGAGTTACATTAGAAATCAAAGTTAAATAATTGAATAAAAGAGTTCAATTGCTCATGAAATTGGCATTCTAAAATATTTTGGATATAATGTACAAGATCATCATTCACCAAAATAAGCACAAATAAAAATATCTAGAAAAGGATCACAAAATGTTTTAAAATAAATATTTAAAAATAAAAAAATGAATATTTAATTAGATAGAGCTTGCTAAGACGTGTCCATCTATTTTTGGTTCTTCTTGACTAAAAATTATTTTGAAATTTTCTGAAATATAAAATTAAATGATATAAATAATTTTATATTTTTATTATAATATTAAATGGATATATATTAATGTTGAAATAAGGAATCTTGAATCACTATAATATAATAGAATGAGAGATTTTTAAATGTCACATAGGATGCAATTTAGTTCTACAAGGTAATATGACCAATCAATGAAAAAATTTGAATAAATGATATAACATTTATAAGAACATTGCATTTTGGTTACAAAGGAGATTGAGTGTAACCACCTTCATCATCAAATTAGTTACTAATATAAAAATCATATAAAATATGTCAAAATCATAAAACATAAAATACAAAAAGAATATAAATATGAATATTTAATCAAATGAGCTCATTAAGGGAACGACAATGATCTTTATTTCTTAATGTGACCTTGTTTGGAAGTTATGGGAATTAGTTAAGTAAATAAAGATAAATAACTATATATTACTATTTTAATACTAGAAAAGTAAGTATCTTAAAACAAAAAAGAGATATATTATACAAAAAAGTTACATTTAGAAATATTTAAGAGATTGAGTGCAATATCCTTGATTGTCAAATTAAGTTTAAATTGTAATACTTGGTAATGCATGCCAAATGAATGTATACAAAAAAGTTTAAGGAAATGAGATAAATAAGTATAAATAATAAAAAAGAAACTATAGCTAGAATTTATTTTATCAAAATGACGTTTGTTTCATCTAAACATAACCTCCTCAAGTATGGTTGTAAATTAGCAAAGTAAATAAGCACAAATAATAAAAAATAAATATTCTAATCTTAGGTAAATATATGTAAAAATTGAACTAAGAAAAACTAAAATAATATAATATAGTCAAATCAATATGATGTGAAACTCACAAAAGTGAACATGTAGAGTTACATAATAACATTAAAAATTAAATCAAAAAATTCTTAAAAAATAGATAAATTAAATACAATTATTGCATTCTAGGATACTAAAGAGATCAATTATGAAAAGTTATTTAAAAAAGAAACAATGAATATTTTATTTAATTAAGTTTGTCGAGATAAATCCAAGGATATTTGGTTCTTCTCAAACAAACCTCATTTGGAATTATTGCTAATTAATGAACTAGAAAACATAAATTATATTAAATTATTATTTCAATATTAAGTAAACATATGTTCAATTTCAAATGAGATTAATTGATGTAATGTGATATAACCAAATAAAAAAAATATAGAGGTCACACTAAAGAAGAATTATAGTTTTATAGCATCATTACTAAATAAAAGAAAATAATTTAAAAAATACTAGAAAAATAGTATTCCAATTCTGAGATACTAAAAAATATTATAAAATGATTTATTTAATCATGTAAAAATTAAATGTCTTATGAAACATGTGAAAAACATTAAAAAATAAAATATTTAAAAATTAAAAAAAATTATATTTATTTTAATGAATCTCATCGAGATTAGTCGTTTGTTCATTTACTCTAAAATTAACCTCCTTTTGAATTACTATGAATTATCAAAATAAATTTGCTTCATAAAAAAACTATTAATTTAATATTAAGTAAATATATTAAAATGCCAAATTGAGAAAAATTGAAGCAATGTAATTTAAAAACATCGAAGTGAGGTATAGCCACATGAGAGGAGAATTACGATTCATAGTAACATAAGTGAATGAAGTAAAAGAGATATAAGCAAAACTGATCAATATATGCAAGTGCAACATTTCAAGTTACTATGAAGACTGAGCGTAACATTCTTGGTCATCAAATTTAATATGTACTAAAATATCTTATAAAACTTTCCAAACCAATTAGAATAATATTTCAAAATATAAAAATGGTTGTTCATTTAAATGTAGTTTATGGAGATGTGTTCAATGATGTTAATTTTATCTTGATGAAAGCTCATTTGGATTATAGTGAATTACTACAAAAAATAAAATAATAATAATGAGTTATTATTTTTATATTAAGAAACTATATTTTAATATTAAAAAGGATCAAGTGAAGAAACATAATACAACTAAATCAAAATGATCTAAAGGTCAAACAAGTGAACAGTAAGTGTTTCGTAATTTTATATTGAAATCAAAGTAAAAATATTTAATGAAATGAGTAAATTGTGTAAAAAAGATGCATTCTAAGATAATAAGAACATGGTTTACAACTTCATTTATCATTAAATGAGTTGTGAATCAAACATTACCATAAAATATTTAAAAAAGTTATAAAATCAAATACTTAAGAACCTAAAATGAATCTTTACTATGATAGAGCTCATTAAGAATAGTACAATACCTTCTATTTTTATCTCAATCAGTTCTTTTTTAGAATAACTAAAAATTTTAATATTAAAGAAATACATAATAATGCTAAAAAAGAGTTAAATATAATTAATATTACGAAATAAAACTATTTTTTTAAAATTGACATAAATTATATGAAAAATTTACATTCTAAAATATGTGAAAATATATTATAGTAACAATGATAATAAGATCAGGTACCAATTAAAATGTCCTATAAAACAAAAAAAATATCTCGGAAATGAGCTACCTATAAAAATGAAAAATAAATTTCTAATTTGATAAAGCTTATCAAAATATGTTTTATGTTTAATTATCAAAGATAAATTAATATAGATAAGAATAATTTTTTTTATATTAGTTTATTCTTTTTAAAATTAAAGTTAGTTAAATTAAGATAATTTAATATAACCAAATCAAAGAAATATAAATGTAACATGAATGAAGAATAACAATTACATAATGATGCAAATAAATAAAAAAAAAACTTAAATAAATTAAATAAAATTTATAGAAAAGTTGCATTCAGTAATAATAAAGACATTATGTAAAATATCCATGATCATCGAATTATGTACAAATTAAAATGTCTCATAAAAACTAATTAAGCTAAAGAAAATAAAATATTTAGAAATAAAAAAAATATAATATTTAGTAAGATAGAGGTTATCTAATGAGTCCAATGACATTTCTTTTATTTTATTTGATTCTCATTTGGAATAACTATGAATTACAAAAGTAAGTAAACATAAAAATTAATAAAACATTATTTATTACTCAATAAATATATATTAAAACTAAAAAGACTTAAGTTGAAGAAATGTAAAATAGGAAAATCATTGTGATGCAAAGGTCACATGAAAGAAGATTTCAAGAAATTTAATAATAAAACCAAATCAAAGCAAAAAATTTGAGTATATGACATACATTATATAAAGAAATTAAATTTCATAATAAGAAGGAGATTAAGTCTAAGATCTATGATTGTTAAATTAAGCAGAAATAAAAATGTCTTAAATGAGTCTCAAAACTAAACAAAATAGAATATTCAGAAAAAAATATTTAGTTGAATACAACTCAACAAGATGTGACAAATGGCATTTATTTTCTGTCTATCAAACTTTATTCAAAATTTCTATAAAATTATGATAGTAAATAAACTTAAATAATAATAAAATAATATTTCATTATTTAATTGTTATATGATAACAATAAAATAGGATAAATCACAAAAATATAATAAATGTTATTAAACTGATGGAAATGTGCTACAAATGAAGATTAGAGAAACATAGTAATAAAAACGAAGTAAAAGTAAAGCATTTTGAATAAAAAGATAAAATGTAGAGAAACATAGCACTTCAAAACTCTAAAAAGAACAATTATAGCATCCTTAATTATCAAATTTGGTATGAATAAAAAAGTCTCCTAAATGTTGGCAAAATTATATTTATTTATTCTTGATTGAACCTCATTGGAATTACTTTGAACTGTCCAAAATATTGATAAATAATTTTAAATTGTCTTTTCAATTTCAATTAAATGTATAATAAAGGTTAAATAAGATAATGTGTATATGAATATTACATTCTAACAAACTATGGAGATGGAGTTCAATATCCTGAGTCATCAAATGAAGAACAATTTGAATCTTAAGAAGTATACCAATACCCTTCAATACTAAGTATTTAAAAATATAAAAATAAATAGTTGAGAAGATAAAGCATATCAAATTAAGTCTAATTAGATTTGTTTCATCTCTATGTGATCTCATTTAGAGTTATTATGAATTATCAAAGTAAATAAGTATAAACAATAATAAATTATTTTTTCAAAGTTGTGTTAATGTCAAATAAGATGACATTTGAAGTTACATAGTATTTTAAGAAAAAAAACAATTTGAACTAATCAGATAAATTTACAAGTAAGTTTTAATTTAAGATACTAAAGAGATCGAGTCTAATACCAAAATCATCAAATCAAGTACAACATAAAATATAACATTAAATAAAAAATATAATAAAATAAAATATTTTAAATACATATTACGATAGAGCTTGTGGAGACAAGTTCAATGGTATTTCCTTTGTCTCCCTCTCACCATGTTTATAATTATTGTGAAATATGAAATTAAATAAAAGTAAATGATAATAAATTATTATTATTATATTAAGTAAATATAAATTGTAATAGAAATAAGGTTAATTGAACCAATATAATAAAAAAAAACTAAAGTGATGAAAGGTCAAACTGGAGGAGATTTAGCATTCATAGTAATATAATGAAATGGAAGCATGCAATTTCAAGAAATTAGATAAATATTATAGGAAATTATAATTTTAGATACTAAGAAAATTGATTGTAACATCATTGATTGTCAAGTCAGGCTCAAGAAAATGTCTTATAAAGAATGTGCAAACATTAGAAAATAAAATATTTTTGAAAATATGAAAGAGAATATTTATTTATATTGAGGTCATCAAAATGATTCCAATGACATTTATTTAGTCTACATAGGACCCCATTTGGGATTATTGTGAATTATAAATGTAAATAAGTACATATAAAAATACATTAGCTTTTTAAAATTAAATAATAATATATTAAAGTTAAAAATATTATAAATTAAAGTAGGGTAATTTTCATTAGATATAAGCAATGTAAATTTGACAAGAGAGTAGATTTAATGTTGCATTACAATATAACAAAGAGAAAGCAAAACAATTTAAAAATAATAGATAAATTATATATGAAAGGCCTATTAAAACATACATAAGTGATTTAGTGTAGCATTATTTTTCATCAAATCAGATACAAATCAAAATGTCTTGTAATACATTATATAGCCTTAAAAGGATATAATATTTAAAAATATAAAAATTTATTAACAAACTGAATAGAGCTCATCTAGTTGAGTCCAACAAAATTTGTTTCTTTTAAAAAAGGCCTCTTTTGGAATTATTATGAAATATTAAAATAAATAAAATTAATAATAATAAATTATTATTTTAATATTAAGTATAGTAATAAAAAATTGAAATGGGATAAACTAAAGGAAAACAATTAAACCAGATGAAAACTATGTAAAAGTCACAATAAAGGATAACTAGAGTTTTGTAGTAATATAGCAAATCAAATCAATATATTTATAGAAATAAAACTGATTATCTGTGAATGTTACATTCAAATGTAATTAGGACATCTACTTTAACTACCTTAATCATCAAGTTAATTATTAATCAAAATGCCTAACAAAACTTACAAAAACACATAAAAAATTTCTAAAATTCTAAAAATGATTATTTAATTTGAATAGATTTTGTGATGTCTCCAATGATGTTTATTTCATCTCATTTAGATCTCATTAGAAATTTATGAATTATAAATATTATTAGTCACAAATAATCAAAAAATTATTATTTTAATATTAATTTAATATATGTTATAAGTGAGTTGTGGTAAATTTAAACAATATAATGTAACCCAATAAAAATTTATTTCATGGTAAAAAATTAAGATATTTGGAATTACATTATAATATAACTAAATCAATAAAAAAATTTTAAAATATAAGATAAATTATATGAGATAATGGCTTTCTGAGATACTAAGGTGAGTGAGTGTAACATCCTCAATTATCAAGTAAATTGTAAAAAAAAATATTAAATTAGTTAGAGTTCATCAAAATGTGCCCAATGATTTTAATTTCATCGAATAAACCTCATCTAGAATTACTATGAGTTGCTAAATTATATAACCATAAATAAAATGATATTATTATTTTGAAAGAAAAAGGTATATATTTAAGTTGATGTAGGATAAATTGAAGAAACATAATTACAAGATATTGAAATTGATTCAAAGGTCACACAAGAGAAGTTCTAGAGATACATAATCATATTACAAAAACAAAGGAAAAAATTTGAAAAAAGGAGAAAAATTATGTGGGAAAGTTACATTGTATAATACTATGGAATTAAGTGTAACATCCTTGATAGTGAAATCAAGAACTTATTCAAATGTATTTTTACATGCATGAAAACCATTGAAATATAATATTTAAAATAAAAAAATGAGTAGTTAATTGGATGGGGTTTGTTAAGAAGAGTTTAGCGACTTTTGTTTCATCTTGATTGATCCTTCATTAGTAGTAAGATAAATTGTGAAATTAATTGATAAAAATAATTATAAATTGTTATTACTTTTTTATTAACTATATATATATATTAAAGTTCAATTGAGATAAATTGAAGTGACATTATGTAACTAAATCAAATGTTGAAAATGTTAGAAGGGAGAAGAACTAGGGTTTCACAGTAATATAACCAAGTCAAAGGAAACAACGGGAACAAATAAGATAAAGTTTATAGGAAAGTTACATCAAAAGTACATAGATGATTGAGTTTTATGTCATGATAAGTTAAATTGGGTACGAATTAAAATTCTCATGAAACATGCCAAACCTCTTAAAAATAAAATATTTTAAAAAATGATAGTGAATATTAATTTGTTAGACCTTATCCAAATGATTCCAAATATGTTTTTTCTTTGCCTATTTTACTCATCTTTTAGAATCATTATGAAATTCAAAATTAGTTAAACATAAAAAATGATAAATTATTATTTTTTATATTAATAAAATATATATTAAAGATAAAATGAGATAGAAATAAATAAAATAATATAAGAAAAGTAAAGTAACGTAAAGGTTAAACTAGAGAAGAAATACAATTTTATAGTCAAAACCAACCTAAAGTCATGTTTTTTAAGTGATTTAAATTATATGGGAAAGTTGCTTTCTGATATACTAAGGAGATCAAGTGCAATATCATGGAAATTAAATATTGAAGTAATTTAAAATGAATATTTATTTTCTTTGGATAGAGGATGTTAAGATGAGAACTAACTCTTATTTATTCATCATTATAGCTCAATTGGAATTAATGTGCATTATATTAACATGTATTGATAGTTAAATGAGATAAACTAAAGGAATATAATCTAAACATATTAGAGTGATGAAACTTTCACATGAGAGAAGAATTTGAGTTGCATAGTAATATAATTTAAAAAAGCAAAAATATTAAAAGAAATGAGAAAAATTAACAAAAGTGCTACATCGAAGTCTTAATAATCTAGAATTTTTAATAACAAAAAAAAATATTTAGTTTAAAAGAGCTTGTTGAGATGAGACTACCAAATTTTGTTTGATGTTTAGCTGACCTCATTAGAAAATACGATGAAGTTGTAAACAAAATATGCATAAAAATAATAAATATTTGTTAATATCAAGTCAATATGTATTAGTGTTAAAATAAGATAAATTGAAGGAATAAAATGCTTGAAATAAAAGCTACGTAACTATCTCACAAGAGGAGAATTGGAGTTACATTGTAAAAGAACCAAGTCAAACAAAATGATTTGGATAAATAAGATAAATTCTTTGTGGAAGTTGTAATCGAAGACGCTAAGTAGATCATGTTTAAAATTTTTTATTATCAAATCAAGTACAAATTAAAATTACTCAAAAAGATACAAAAACATTAGATAAAAACACTTATAAAAATATAAAAATGAATATTTACTAAAATGTTTTCTACGAGGAGTGTATCAAATCTAAAAATAAAAACACTTATAAGAAGATTGAGTGTACCAAATGTCAGTCATAGGATTATGTATGATTTAAATCCTTTTGTAATGCACAAAAAATCTAAAAACTATTTAACAAATTATAAAAAAGAATATTTAGTTTGATATAGTTAATGCAGTAGAGTTCTACAACATTTGTTTTGTATCATTTAGATATTCTTTAAAATTAATGTGATTTATGGAATTAATTTTACATAAATAATAATAAATAATTATTTTAACTTTGCATAAATAAGTATTAAAATAGAAAGAAGATATATTAATGTAATGTAATGTAGCAAACCATCATGATGTATATGTCAATCAAATAGTAGATTAAAGATTCATTGGAATATTACCAAATCAAAGTGAAATATTTAAAAATATGTGATAAATTATTTTGCAAAGTTACATTCTAAGTTACTAAGGAGATCAAGCATAACATCCTCAATCATCAAGCCAAATATGAACCTAGATGTAATTTGAGCTCTATTAAAAACCTAGAGAAGTTTTTTAAAAAATATAAAAAAAATAAATATTTTATTAGACAAAGTTTGAAGCGATGAGATTAATAACCTTTGTTTGGTCTCAATTGGACCTTGTTTATATTTACTATCAATTACAAAATTAAATAAAAATAAATAATACTTAATAATTTTTTTATATTTAGTAGATATATTTTAAAGTTAAAATAATGTAAAGTAGAGTGATCTAATTTAAAGAAATCAAAGTAATGAAAAGGTCACACGAGAAAAGAATTAAGAGTTTAACAATAATATAACTAATTCAAAGCTAAAGATTTTGATCAATGAGATAAAATTGAAAGAAAAATTTAGTCCGAAGATAATAGGAATATGAAGTACAACATCCTCAATCATGTAATGAGGAACAAGTAAAAGTGTTTCATTAAAAATATCCAAAATAAAAAATATTAAAAAATATAAAAATAAAATTTGAACTGCTTAGAGTTCTTTAAACTACTATGTTATATTGAAATTCAATGTGGAATTTTCAACAAATGAGATAAATTATATAAGGAACTTGCTTTCTAAGATACTAAAGAGGTTAACCTTATCATACTCAATAGTTAAACTTAGTGTGATCTAAATGTTTTACAAAGTATTCCTAAAATCTAAAAAAACGATTTAAAAAAGATATTTAACTAAATCGAACTCATTAATATGAGACCAACGATGTTAGTTTCATCTTTGTTGGACCTCATTAACAATACAACAAATTATGAAAATAAATAAGCATAAATAACAATATTTTTTCAACCTTAAGTAGACATGCATTAAAGCTAAAAGATGATTAAGTGGAGCAATGTATATAAACAAACAATGGGATATTAAGATTGTATAATTAGGGAATTAGAGTTTTATTATAAAATAATAAAATCGAAAGAAAAGGACTTGAAAAAACAAGATTATTAATATAGGAAACTTGAACTCGATGATGCTAAGGAAATCAAGTATAAAATTTTTTTTTACCTAACGAGGCAAGGATTGAAAATTATCATGATACATGCCAAGTATTATAAAATATAACATAACTGTATAGACCTAGTTAAGACAAGCTCAGTAACATTTATTTCATCTCTAATAGAATTAGTTTGGAATTACTGTGAGTACCAATCTGAATAAAATTAAAGAGTGATGAATTATCATTTCAATATTATGAAAATATATGATAATGTTGAAATTAGCTAAATTGAAGCAATTATTGAAAATTTTTGTCATCATTGGAGCTTATTTTGAATTATGATAAATTTCCAAAATAAACAAACTTGAATAGCACTAGATTATGATGTCAATAATAAATAAATGTATTTTGAAGTTAAAATAAGATAAATTAAACTAGTGTATTGTAACTAAATCATAGCAAAATATCAAATAAATGAGATAAAATTTATGTGAGGTACAATTCTAATATTGTTAAGAGATTTAGTGTGATATCTTTGATCATAAAATTTGGCACGAATAAAAATATCTCACAAAAATACAAAAATCTAAGAAAATAAGTATTTAAATAATAAAAATAAATATTTAATTGTATAGTGCTTATAGAGATGATTTCAAAGATGATTGTTTTTTCTCATGTGACTCAATTAGGAATTTTTAAAAATTTACTAAAGTATGGTAAATTAAGTAAAAATAAATTGTTAATTTAATATTAAGTTTGTATATATATATTAATGTCGAAATTTGAAATATTAATGAAATGATATATAACTAATTCTAAGTGATATAAAGGTCACATGATGGAAGCGTTATAATATCATTATACAAAATTAACTCAAAGGGAGATTTGAAAAAATATGGTAAAATATGTATTAGAATTGTGTTGTAAGATACTAGAGTGATCAATTACAACATCCACCACTATGAAATCAAGTATGAATAAAATTACATCATATAACAGGTAACAAATATAGAAAACGAAGCATTTAGAATTATCAAAAGAAACTTTTATTGGACAAAGTTCATCGAGATGAGTCCAATAATGTTTGTGTCACCTTGACTCTCTATCCTCTAGAATTACAATGAATTATCAAGCTAAATTAGAATAAATAATAATAAATTTTTATTTTAATCTTAATTAAATATTTATTAATGTTGAAATGAGATTATTTTAAATAATATAATATATTTAAATCAATGCTTTGTGAAGGTCACATGAGAAAAGATTTAGAGTTTTATAATAATATAACCAAATTAGAGGAAAAAATTTGAAGAAATGAGAAAAAGTCTATAGGAAATGAACATTCCAAGACATAATTGAGATTGAGTGTCATTCTATTGTAAAATAGTTGTGGCAGTTGAGGAACTCCTCCTCGGCATTCAAGTTCCACTTATCAAACACTAAGAATCAGAATACACATGAATCCCATAAGAGAGGAGTGAATTATTTATTTTAAAATAATTTTTCAACTTTGATATAGTTTTTATTTTTCATAAGTACTTTATAAAAAAGTTTAACTATTTTAAAAAAACTACTTTGATTAATTCTTAATTCTTATGATTTACAAAAATGAAAGGAATTAAAATGTTTGACAAAAATTTGTTTTATTCCATTTAAATTAGAACATGCATCCACTCTTATTTAGTGATTGGAAGAATTTCTTTTTTAGAAGTGTTAGAATTTGAGGTTTAGCTTTATTGTTTACCTTTAATCTGCTTAACATTTTTGTTTACTATTCATCTTGGACCTAGTTGAGGAAATTTTATGCTATTCACCTCCTCCCTACTAGCTTTAATGCATTTAATTATAGCCTAAGATTTAGGGAGCTCAACCCTAACTCAAATTTTTACAGTTTAAAATCGAACATAGGGTTTTAAAATTGTTTAGTAGCCCAACCAAAAAGAAAAAAAATATATAATGGAAAGATATTTTTAATAAAAATGTAAAAAGAGCTAAGAATTATGTGGAGAAGAACAAAAATGAAAGCTTAAAAGTCTTAGGCTTAGCTGAAGGAATTTTTAACTTGGAGTACTAAGTTGTACTATGTTCATAGAACAACTTTACAATAGTAGATTATCATGTAATACTTTTTCAAATTTTAAAAGTTGTTGAATTTCTATTATGCATTTCATTAATAATGATAAGGTTTATATAGGATGATTTTGATCATAGTTGTTAGAAAGTGAAGGAAAAGTTGCTTTAAGATCTATTATGAAACAACTTAAATAATTCCTTAAGAATGGCTGCACAGTAGCTCAAATAATTGCCAAGGAATTAACTATTAGGCCAAAAAAACTAGGGTTATTAGAACTAATAAGAGAAGTCCAGTCCATCAGATTAAAAACTATAAGAGTGAATGTGTAAAGGATAATTTGATCAAGCAAGATTAGACCTAGGTCATCAAATCACTTTGAGTAAGATCTGGATATTTTTTTTTTAAGAATTATAAATGTAAAAGTGATCATAGGTATAAGATTTAAAATGGATAATTTAAGGCCAAATGATTAAAGAAAAGGTCAAAATGAATCTTACCAGTGAATAAATTTGGATCAGAATATGTTCGTCTTATTGAAGCCATCAAGCAAACCTAACAAAATGTTCAACCTTAGACATCTGATCAACAATCTGATGGTATGTAATCATGTAATGGTGAAATGGAAAAGACTTAAGAAAATTGTTTAGCCCTACACTACGAAATATCAACGTTATTTTTTATTTGTATAAGCTTTTGCAAACCATTAATTTGAGCTAAAATTAAGGCAAGCTTTTTGCCTTTGTGCACTGAGTATTTAATAACCTGAGCCAATTGGAAGCATACAAATATAACATGATTATAAGCCTAACTTGACACTTTAACTGCTTGATTTGAGTTCTACCCAACCTTATGTTTCCACTACCTTACTATAAGTATGTTTCTTGATTGTACCCTAACTATCATTAGATAAACTTAACTTGGTTTCATTTGGTCTTCTAACTTGAGGCTTGAGCATGTCTCCTTATACTTTGTCTGCCAGAGAGCATTGCACTTGGTCACATGCTAAGTAAGTGGCAAGTATATTTCTTTTTTTTAAATATGATAATTTAAATATATTTACTTTTTCTAATATAACAAAATGTTAAGATGAAATTTGATAAAGACATATAAGTAAGATTTAACCAATGAAAGAATTAAATGATTTAAAAATGAAATCTTATATTATACAAAACCAAGAATGGTTTAAGGAAAATTTTCATTTATTAAATTATTAAGAAGATGAAATCTTATATTTCTTAAATAAAAGAAATTTTTAGGTAGATTTGAAATGATATGAATGGAGAGATGTGCTTTATGATCAATAATAAACAAGCCAACTTGTATTTCATAATAAAAATAGAAACATTTCAAAACTAGTGTGCACATCTTCCATCCTCAAAGTTTTTTCAACCCTCCAAGGAATTTTGATGATCTTTAATTGACAAACTTGGAAAGTGCATAACTTGTTCATCCAAATTAAGAATGGTTCACACTAAAATAAGTCCATTGTGATAAAATGCTTAATATTTATGTATTGACTCATTAAGTATAAGGGTCACCAATCACCTCTTGATCATAAAATTTGGTACAAATCCAATAGTCTCATAAAGCACACCAAAACCCTCAAAAATAAAATATTTAAAAAACTAAAAAACATTAATTAAATAGAACAAGTTAAGTTGAATTATACAACGTTTACTCTTCTCCATAATACCAAATTTAAAATAATGACAAATTAACAAAGTAAATAAAAAATAATAATAATAAATTATTTTCTTAATATTAAGTAGATATATATTAAATCTTAAATAAGATGAATTAACGTAATGTAATATAATAAAATCAAAGTGATATAAATGTCACATAATGGGAGAGTTAGTGATTCATAGTAATGTAGCTTAATCAAAGCAAAAGATTTGTAGAAATTGTATAAATTATTTGGGAATTCTACATTCAAAGATATTGTGGAAACCAAACGGAACATACTTTATCATCAAATTAGGTGTGAATCAAAATATTTTTTCAAGTGAGCAAAAACAATCAGAAAAATAAAATAATTAAAAATATAAAAATAACATTCAATTGGTCAATGCACATCAAGATGGATGAAACAACCTTTGTTCTATCTTTTTTAGACCTTATTTGTAACTACGATGAATTATCATAGTAAATAATAAAAAATAATAACAAATAATAATAAATTTTATTTTAATAATAAGTTATTATATGTCAAATTTGAAATAAGATAAAATAAAGTAATGATATAATCAAGTTAATGTGATATAAGATGAATATATAAATATTTTGCTTTGATGGGTTTTGGAATGCTTTAAGCACATTTTTATTCATGCATATTTGATTTTCAAGGATGTTGTGCTTGATCTTCTTATTATTTATGAATACAAATTTTCTTTCCAATTTATCCCACATTTTAAAATTTTTCATTTTAAATTAGTTATATCATTATGTAAATGAAAGTCTATTTTCATGTGTCATTAGAATCACGATGACTTTCTAGTAATACAATGCTTCAATTTATATCTTTTCAACTTTAATATATAAAAAGTTATAATTTTTTCGTTATGTAATTATGTAATTCACAATAATTTGAAATGAGCTTAAATCAAGATAAAGCAAACATCGTTGGTCTCATCTCCGAAAGCTTTATCTAATCAAATATTAAATATTATAATTATTTAGCATATTTTATGAGATATTTTCATTAAGCTTTTATTTGATAACTAAGGATGTGATATTTGATCTTTTTAGTATTTAAGAATGCCCCTTTCATGAAAAATATTTCTAATTTCTTCAAAATTTTCACGTCGACACATGTGTCCGTAACTCTCATTTTTTTGGCCTTTACATCACGATCCAAAGAAATATTTATTAAAATTTTTCAAGTATTTTATGTTTTATGGATTCAACATGCTTTAAGATGATTACAATTCTTATATTGGTTTTTGATGAAATTACGCTTAATCTTCTTAGTATCTAGAAAAGCAACTTTTTACTACAATTTATCTCTTTGTTTCAAATTTTTTTTGCCTTGACTTGGATATATTACTCTATAACTTTAATTCTTCTTTCATAGTACCTTTAAATCACTTTTGTTTTAATTATTAAATTTCTTCAGTTTATATTGTTTTATTTTACTATTATAATAATAATTCATTACTGTGTATTCTTATCTAATTTCATAAATTACAATAATCTCAAACAATATCTGATTGCGGCATCATAAATGTCATTAGAGTTATTTTAGTAAGTTCTATGAAATAAAATATTCTCTTTTATATTCTTAAACACCTACTTTAAGATCTTGGATAATTTATAGGGCATTTTTCTTCATATCATAATTATGGATTAGTGATGTTACACTCAATCTTCTATATAACTTCATATGTAGCTTTCTTACAAAATTGATCTCATTTTTTAAAATTTTTTGTTTTATTTAGTTACGTTACTATGATATTCTAACTGTCCTCTCATTTGACATTTATATCACTTTAATATGGTTATTTTATACTTCTACTTTTTGCCTCATTTAAGTTTTTATATATATTTACTTAATAATAAATTGTTCAGTTTATTATTATTTATGTTTTTATACTTTCACAATTCAAAATATTTCTAAATTATGTCTGATGAAGGTGAAACAAATATCATTGAACTCGTCTTGACAAGTTTTATTGAATAAAATATTCATTTTTATAATTTTTTTACTATATTTCCTTTTTAGACTTTTTTGCATACCTTATGAGATTATTTGATTCAAACAAGATTAAAGAATCAATGATATGATCCTCAATATACTTTATAACTTCGAGTATAGCTTTCCTATGCTTTTTAACTCATTTCTTAACCTTTTCACTTTAATTTTTTTTATGACTATATAACTCCAAATCTCTTCTACTACGATAATTTATCATTATTATTTGGTCATATTACGTTACATCATTTATTTCATTTCAATTTTAATATATATTTACTTTTATTAAGAAAATAATTTATTATTATTTACGATTCTTTAAAATAGTAATTCGTAATAATTCCAAATGTTGTCCAAAGAGATGAGAGAAACTACACTAGACATATCTCAATATGCTCAATCATCTCAATTATACATTTTTATATATTTTTTAAATATTTTATCTATAATGGTTTATGCATATTTTATTAAGATATTTTGATTAATGCTTTATTTGATGATTGAAGATGCTGTACTCCATTTATGTTATCATACTATTAAACTTTTTTTCTTGTAATAAGTGAACTTTACATAGTCTTAAAATAATAATTTATTATTATTTATGCCTATTTACAATAGCAATTCATAGTATTACAAAATTGAGAAGAAATTAACTTCATTGGACATATCTCAATGAGATCTATAAAATTAACTATTATTTTTTACTTTTCAAAATATTTATTTTTCTAGATAATTGAGTCATTTTTTGAGAAAGATTTCTTCATAGTTGTTTTTATGATCCACAATGTTACACTCAATCTTCTTAGGACATCTAAATCTAACATTTTGCATAATTTATTTTATTTCTTAAATTATTTTACATTGAATATTTTATATTACTATATAGCTTTAAATCTCCATTCATGTGAATATGAGGTTGCATTGATTTAGTAGATTAAATTAATTTAATTTATTGTATTTCAACTTTCTTATATATTTGCTGAATATGAAAAAAATATTTTGTTACTTTTTATAGTTAGTTTTGTGATTAGTAGTATGACAATGAAGGCACAATTGAGACGAAACTAATATCATTGCACTTATATCAATAAGCTCGATACAATATAGTATTCATTTTATATTTTGAAAAAATTAATTAATAATTTATTTCAAAAGGATTATGAGGCATTTTGAATTTTTTGTTTAACTATTGAGCATATTACAAATGATCTTCATAGTTCATTGTAACGCAACTTTCCTATTCAATTTATCAAATTTCTTTAAATTATTTTTTTTGAATTGGTTATGACAGTATATAACTCTAATTCTTCTCTTGTGTGACCTTTACATTACTTTGATTTGATAACATTACATTGTTTCAACCAATTTTATTTTAAACTTTAGTATATAATTTCTTGTTATTAAAATTATAAGTTATCAATATATTTTCATCTTCAATTTGCTAATTCGTGTAATTCAAAATGATCTATGATCTATACAAAATAAATGTCAATGGACTCTTCTCATTGGCTATCTAGTTAAATATTAATTTTTATATTTTAAGTGTTTTATTTTCTTATTTGCATGTTCTATAAGGAATTTCATATATGCCAAAATTGATGATCAAAGATTTTATACTCGATCTCCTTAGTAGCATGGAACACAACTTTTTGTGTAATATCTCATTTTTTCAAAGTTTTTCCTCTAATTTGGTTAAATTATTAAGAAATTCTAACACTCCTGACATAGCATGATTTGCTTATATTACATTGTTTCAATTAATATTATTTTAGCTTTAACACCTATTTACTTCAAATTAAAAGAATAATTATATTTTTTTTATTATTTATGACTATTTAATTTTCTAATTTGTAGTAATTACCAATAATGTTTCATCAAAATGAAACAAATGTCATTGGACTTGTCTTGATAAGTTCTATCAAATTCAATAAACTTTTTAAATATTGCATTTAACACGTTTTCCTTTGTAGGGCTATAGAAAACTTTTCAAGATAATTCAATTCATACCTATTTTATCAATCAATAATGTATCATGATATGTGCTAAGTATCATGGAATGAAGCTTTATCACATTTTTTTAATTATTTGATCCAAAGTTTTAGTTTGATTTTTTACTATTATTATGTAACACTAAATTTTCACTCATTTAATGATTAAATCTTTTTATTTGGTTATAGAACATTGCTTCATTTCATCTTTATTCAACTTTAAAATATATTTACCTAATATTAAAATAATCATTTTATGGTTCTATAATTTATCAATTAATAATCATTTGAAAAAAGATGTGATGGAGGCAAAACAAAATTCATTCGACTCATCATAAAGAACTCTACCCAATTAAATATTTGTTTGCAATTAAAAAATTATTTTACAGGGTTTTGATCTATTTTTGTAGACATTTTGATTTAATCCTAAATTGAAGATCATGGATACTACATCAAAGCTTTTTAGTATCTTGGAATTTAACTTTTCTATAAAATTTATCTCATTTCTTGAAATATTTTTCTTTAATTTGGTTCTGTTACTACTTAATTAAAAATCTCCTTTCATGTGTTCTTTATATGGTTTCAATTTGATAATGTTATGTTGCTTCAATTTATCATATTTAAACTTTAATATATTTTTTAATATTAAAAATAATCTATTATTATTTATGCTTATTTTGTTTGGTAAGTTGTACCAAATAAAAAATGTGGTCCAAATGAGATGAGACTATCTTCATTGGAGTTATCCTTATAAGCTTTATCTAAGTGCATACTTAATTATTTTATTTTTTAAATTTTATTATCTAATTAGTTGATCATGAATATTGCTTTTCATCTCCTTTGTAACTTGTAATGCAACTTTCACATAATTGTTTTCTATTTCTTCTAATTTTTTAATTTTATTTGGCTATAACACATTGTAACTTTAAATCTTTTCTCACGTGACATTTATAATAATTCAATTTTAATATTTTTCTTTAATTATATTTTTCTTATCTTTTTTTATTATATATTTACTTAATATTAAAGTAATAATTCATTATCATTTAAGCTTATTAATTTTTATAATTTATAGTAATTTCATATGTGCTCCATTGGAGACAACAAATGTAAATGGACATATGTTAAGGAGCTCTATCAAACTAAATGTTTTTTTCTATATTTCCTAATATTTTATTTTCTTAATAACTTTGGCATGCTTTGGAAGACATCAAATTTGTAACTGAGTAGATAGCTAAGGATGTTATATCACATTTTTTAATATCTTTTATATAATTTCCTTAAATATTTTCTTTTAGTTTGGTTATTTTACTTTGTAACTCTAAATCTCCTCTTTTGTTTCCTTTACATTACTTTGATTTAGTTATATTTTAGTAGTTCAACTTATGTTAGTTTGGCTTTATTATATTTTTTCCTATTATTAAAAAATTTATTACTAGTTATTCTTATTGACAATGATAATTCATATTAATTCCAAACTAAGTCAGATTGATACAAAGAAATATCATTACAGTCATCTTGATGTTCCTTATCCAATAAAATATTCACTTATATATTTTGAAATGCTTTATTTACTAGTGTTTTTCCATGCTACATATGATATTTGATCTGTACTATTTTTAATGATCATGGATGTTATACTTAATGTCCTCTATATCATTGAGTACAAATTCATCACATAATTTATCGCATATTTTAAAATTTTTGTCTTTGATTTGGATATGTTACTAGATAACACAAAGTTTACTATTTATCTGACCTTTACATTGCTTTTATTTGGTTGCATTATATTTCTTCAATTTATCTAATTTTAGATTAAGTATATAGTTATTGAAAATTAAATTATCAATTATTATTATTCAAGACTATTTATTTTGTTTATTTGGAGTAATTCCAAATGATTTTTGATCAGGACAAAACATTCATCATTCAAGTTGCATCCACGAGCTATTTCCAATTAAAATAAAATTTTTGTATGTTTTTAAATTATTTTATATTCGAGTATTTTGTTACAAATTATGAGATATTTTGATTTGCAAATTATTTGATGATTAAGGACATCACACCCTATAATTTATCTCACTTCAAATGTTTCTCTTTCATTTGGCTCTATGATTGCTAAACTCTAATTGTTCTATCTTGTGACTTTGTGTTGTTCTTAATTAGGTTATGTTACATTAATTAAATTTATTTTGTTTCACCTTTATTATATATTTACTTAAAATTTAAATAGAGATTTATTATTATTTATACTTTTTTCTTAAGGAAATTTGCCAAAGTTCCAAATGTGGTGTACTTGAGAGGAAACAAACATTATTACACTCATCTCTTTGATCATAATGCAATAAAATATTCATTGTAATATCTTTTAAATATTTAACTTTTTATGACTTTGGCATATAATATGAGACATTTTTATATGCAACTAAATTGTTAATTAAGATTGTTACACTTTATACCGTTATATTTTTGAAATACAACATTCCCTCATAATTTATCTTATTGTTTGAAATTATTTTCTCTACTAAGTTATATTACTATGTCACCATAAATCTAATATTGTGACATTTAAATCACATTAAGGTTTTTATATAACATTGCTTCCATGTTACATCAAAAGTTTAACATATATTTTCTTAATATTAAAATAATTATTTTTATTTTGCTTTTTCTATTTGACTTTAGTAATTCATAATAATTTCAAATGAGACCCAATCTAGATGAATCAATAGCATTGGACTAGTCTTAATAATGTTTATCCAAATAAAGATACATTTGAACTTTTTTAAATATTGTTTTTACAAGGATTTTGGCATGCTTTATGTGATATTTTGTTTTATATTTAATGGTAGAGTATAACACCCAAACTCCTTAGTATGTTGCAATGCCACTTGCCATATAATTTATCTCACTATTTTTCAAATTTTTCATTGTGTTTGGTTATATTATACTGTATGTCTAAATATCTTACCATGTGATATTGATGCCTCTTTGTTTTAAATATGTTTCATTGCTTTAGAATATAATTTTTCATCTTTAGTATATACTTACTCAAAATTAATATAATAATGTTTTATTATTTTTCATATTGAATTTTATAATCTATAGTAAATTTAAAAAGGATTTTTTTCAGATGAAACAAAAGATGCTGCACTTATCCTAATGGAATTTATGAAATATAGACATAATTTATGAGATAAATCGATTCATTCAAATTTAGCAATGAATGATGTCACACACAATCTCTTAAGTATCTTGGAATCTGACCTTCTATTTTAATTTATCACTTTTTTAAATTTTTTGACTTAGAATTTGTTATATTAAATAACTCATAATTATGTCATTTTAGGTTTTCATATATTTTTTTAATATTATAAAATAAATTTATTTTTTTGTTATTTAATATTTCACTTCACAGTAATTCTAACTAAGGACTGATCGATAAGAATTAAACCTCATTTACACATCTTCACTACCATTACACATTTATGTATTTATTTTTTATATTTTAAAATATTTAATTGATATTGTTTTGGGATATTTTATGAGTTCTTTTTGTTTATATTTTATTTAATGATTGGTAAAGTTGTACTTGGTCTTTTTAATATCTTGGAATTCAACATTGTAATCTCACTTATATCATTTTTTAAATTATTTTTCTTCGATGCTACTATATTATTATGTTACTCTACATCTCCTTTGTTACCATTATATTTTCTTGATTTAGTTTTATTATATTGTTTTAATTTGTCTCATTCCAGCTTTAATATATATTGATATATTATTTAAGTAAAAATGCAATATTATTTGTACTTTTTACTTCAATAATTCATAGTTATTCCTAACAAGCCAAGATTGAGATGAAACGAACTTAATTGGACACATCTCATTGATCTCAATCCATATAAATATTTCTTTATAGTTTTATAACAAATTTTAATTATTACTTGATTTGTCAATCAAAGCAATTTTTCACAATCCGTCTAGCATCATGGAATGCAATTACCCAAAGTAATTTTCCTTGTTGTTTTATTTGGTTTTAATTCGCTTAGTTATAGTACTATCTATCATTAGTTCTTTTCTTATGTGCTATTTATATCACCTTTATTTAGTTATATTGTGATATTTCATTTTAACAAATTTTTTTTAATATACATTTACTTAACCTTGAATTCATATTCTATTGTTATTTTTTATTATTTAACTTTTAATTATTAATAATTTTAAAACAAGCAATTTTCAACTCGACTTAATAAACTCTATTATATTTTAGGGCACTTTAAAAGATATGTTGATACGTTCATGATTTGATGAATGAGAATGTTACACTTGATTTCTTTAGTACCTTGGAGCGTAATATTCTACTATACTTTATCTTAATTCTTTGATATTTTCTCTATGATTTACTTATATTTATAGGTATCACTATTTTGTAACTCATGGGAATTTTACATCTCTTCAATTTAGTTGCTTTACATTACTTCTATTAAACTCATTTCCAGCATTATTATCTATTTCATTAACATTAAAATAATAATTTGTTATTTCTTTAATATTTATTTTTTCAACTATTTAGAGTAATTTTAAAGGAGGTTTGATTAAGTAAAAAAATTATTGCTAGACCCTTGTTGACGAGCTCCATTTAAGAAACAATCAATTGTATATTTCTTAATATTTTATTTCTGAAGGTCTTGGTAGGGAATGTGAACATCAAATGTTTTATGGAGTTGTTGATCTTGGATATTATGGTAAAATTTTTTTACATAATAAAGTATAACTTTCCCTGATTATTTATCTCATTTCTTCTAATTTTACATTTCATTTGCCTATATTACATTGCTTCACCTTCATAAACCTCTTCTTTAATTTATATATTTGCTAAACATTAAAATAGTAATTATACAAAATGAGGCCCAATGGAGATGAAAAAATCATCATTGTACTCAACTTGACTAGTGAAATTCAATTAAACACTTATTTGAATATTTTTAGATATTTTGTTTTGTGGAGTTTTGGTATGCTTTATTGGATATTTTGATATGTGTCACATTTAACAATTGATGATGTTGCACTTTATCTTTTATGTGCTTCGAATGTTACTTTATCTTATAATTTTGTCAATTTCTTCAAATGTTTTTATTTGCTTATTATATTACCATATAAATCTAATATTTTCATTTATATAACATTTTGATTTGGTTGTTTTACATAGATTTAATCAAGCTCTTTTGAAATTTGTTATCTATTTACTTAACTATAAATTAATAATTCATTATTATTTATGTTTATTTTTTGGTAATTCACAATAATTCCAAATCAGGTCTAATTTAATAAAAAAATAATGACTAAACTTGGCTCCATGAGCTTTGTCTAATCAAATAGTCATTTCTATCTTTCTAAATATTTTCTTTTTGAGGGTTTTTCCTTGGAATGCAAAAGTTTAATGTTTGATCAAGTTGTTGATCTAGATTACTAATTTTGATATCATTTGGACAATGGAATTGCAACTTTAACTTATAATTTATCTCATCTCTTCTAATTTTAAGCCTCATTTATCTAAATTACATTGCTTCAATTTTACAAATCTATTATTTTATTCATATATTTTCTAAATACTTAAATATTAATTTCACAAAATAAAGCTTAATTGAGATGAATAAGTCATCATTGGACTCTTCTTGACAAGTTGTATCCAATTAAATTGTAATTTAAATATTTTTTGGATATTTTATTTTTGTAGAGTTTTTGTATGCATGATGAGAAGATTCAATTTTTACCATATTTCATAATTGAGGATATTACCCTTGACTTTTATGTTCTCGAAATGAGACTTTCTCTTACAATTTATCAAAGTTTTCAAACCTTTTCACTTGGTATCATTATATTACCATATACATCAAAATCTCCTTTTGTGTCATTTTTATAACATTTTGAATTGCTTATTTTACATTGCTCTAACTAAGCTCATTTCAACTTCAATATCTATTTCTTAATACTAAAATAATATTTTTTTTAATTTATGTTTTTTTCTTTTGGTTATTCGCAATAATTCCAAACTAGGTCTGATTTAAAAATAATCATTTTTAGAGTTGTCTTAATCAGTTCCAACTATTAAATAATCACTTTTAGATTTATATATATATATTTTTTAATGTTTTTGATAGGGAATGCAAATGTTTACATTTTGTGTTGTTTGTTAATCAAGGATGTTATGCTTGATTTCTTTTGAATAATGAAAATGTACTTTCCCTTATAAATATCCTAATTTCTTGAAATTTTATGCCTTGCTTGGCAATATTACATTACCTTAGCTTTACTAATCTACTTTTTAATTTATATATGTTCAAAATATGAAAATAGTAAGTTTAAAAATGGTGTTCAATTGAGATGAAAAAATTAACAATGGATGGACCTTGAAAAGTTATAACCAATTAAATACTCAATTAATTTTTTAAAAATATTTTATTTTATAGGGTTTTGGCATTACTTTATGAGACATTTATATTTTTATCATATTTAAAAATATAAGATTTTACACTTGATCTTTTGTGTGCACAGAATGCAACTTTCTCTTATAATTTATCTTTATTTTTCAAAGTTTTTTCTTTGTTTGGTTATATTACCATATACATCAAAATCTCCTTTCATGTCATGTTCATAACATTTTTATTTGTTATTCTACTTTTCTTGAACTAAACTCATTTCAACTTTATTATCTTTACTTAAGATAAAAAATTATAATTTATTATTATTCATGTTTATTTTTTGGCACTTGACTATGATTCCAAATGAGGTTCCAATTTGAAAAAAAAATTATTTTTAGATCCAACTCTATGTGCTGCATCCAACTAATTAATCACATCAGTATTTTCCAAATATTTTATGTTGGATGGTTTTAGCAACGAGTGTGAATGCCTAGTGTTTGATGAAGTTGTTAATCTGACGTCCAATCTTGTTTGCGTACCTGAAATGCAACTTTCCCTTATAATTTATCATATTTTTTTAATTTTGTGCCTCATTTGACTACATTACATTACTTCAATTTCATATATCTCTTCTTTTTTTAAATATTTTCTAAATGATAGAATAGTGATTTTACAAATTGAGGTTTGATCGAGATGAAAAGGTTATCATTGAACTCATCTTGACAACGTATATCTGATTAAATACTTATTGAAATATTTTTAGATATTATATTTCATAGAATTTTTGTAAGCTTTACTAAACATTTCAATTTCTCCCATATTTGGCTTTTTAGGAAATTATAGTTGATCTTTTAGGTGCTTAGAATCTAAATTTCTCAAGTAATTTATTTCGCTTATTCAAATTTTTTTTCTTTGTTTGGTTATATTAGCATATTCATCTAAATCTATTTTCATGTCATGTTTTTATTGTTTTTGTTTGGTTGTTTTACATTGCCTAAAATTATCACATTCAAGCTTTAATATATATTTACATAGTATTGTTCTAATTTTTTTATTATTTATTTTGATAATTTGTAGTAATTTTGAACAAGGACATTTCAAGATAATATTACACTTGATGGGATCTATCTAATTCTTGTACATTTTAAGAGATTCTAATTTGTATATGATTTCATGATCATAGATGTTACAGATATCTTTGAATGCAAATTTGCTATATAATTTATCTCTTTTGTTCTATGTTCTCATAACAATTTTGTTTTATCACTTATCTTAAATTTACCATAGTTAAGCTTTATTATTAATGTACATAACATTAAATAAGAAGCTATTATTTTTTATTATTATTTAAGGTTATAATTTGAAGAAATTCAAAGAAAAATTTGACTTAGAAAAAACCAACATCGTTGGGCTCATCTTAACGAGATATTTCTATCCAAATATTCATTTTTCTAATTTATTTTTTAAAGATTTGGTTTATTTAATGAGGTGTTTTAATTCATAGCTTACTTTAAAATTAGTTATGTTGCACATAATCTTATTAGAATTTTGTAATGCAACTTTCTAACTTAATTTATCTTATTTCATAAAATTTCCCACATAAAAAAAACATCATTGTGCATTTCCTTTTAATTATTGCATATTGCAAAATTTTTGTTAAGGAAGATGGCTAGTCTCCCAATAAGACATCACCTTATCCATGCACTAGCAACCAACAGTGCTAAAAATCCCCAAATAAAGCTGCAGTTTTCAAGCCCGACCTGTCACATGCACTAGATGTAGTGCAGCACATGCAAACTTGCTTCTACGTGCTTACATAGTGATGTAATGCATGTAGTTCTTTGTCACACATTAACGATGCTGATTACTTGTAGTTCTTCACCCCATTCACATCTATAATAATACATGTCTTGGGTATCAACTTAACATGCACAAGTTCGATTCTGAATATTTGTATTAGCTTTAAGTTGATTGTTCGATGCCTAGAGAAGGTTCTCATAGGGTCTCTTTAAATTCATCCCCTAGTCAGTATGAATCTACCTTCTCTCATAAAATGAGTAGTTCGAGAATTACAATGATAATAAATGAGATGAGTATTATGACCCCATACCAAACCTTTTTCTAAAGATGTGGACTCAATTTGTGGACTTCCTTTATCTACATTACCTTATTAATTAGAAGCCATTCACCATGAAGACATATTGTAGTTATGTGTATAATTGGGCATGGAAGGCACTCCATCATCAAAAATTTCAAGGGTCAATTTTTGTGCATTGGACATCGCTAAATGTGTAGTGCTCATCCAACTACTTTGTCTTACTACTAGCTTGGTAGTTTTAGAGCAAATAGGCTATAAAGAAACTAAAGTAATAATTCTTATAGCCCTCATTGATTACTTCAAACCAATTGAAGTTGTTATTGACTACAACATCCTAATTCAAGAATTCTAGCTAAACTCTTCTCTAACACTCATGCGAAATGACACACTTCAATAGGTTCCCCCATCTCATCGGATCAACAAACACATATGCAAGTGCCATTCACATGGAACCTTTCTCCACTTCAGCCTTAAAAGTTCTCATTTGAATTTTTACTACTACCAATGAGATCTACACCCATAGACACTCCACATGGGGCCGTACCCTCCAATTTATAGAGAGAAAATCACCCTTATACTCATCAGAGCATTTCATTACACTAATGGCCACATGTGGGTTATATGCTTAAATGCCATTCATTTTTTGGGCTAGTTGATTAGGTTGCTAAGTTGTTAGACACACTTTAAAAGATTTTATCTTCCATGATCACTTTCTTGTTATCTTGGTTGACTAAAAGCCTTTATGGGATTCTATTTATTTAGATGGACACCATAAATGGCATCTAGTTCTACTTACCATAAATGGCCCTTTTGGATCCTAGATTCAATGGCTCAACTCATCAATGTAAATAAGGTTTCCTACATATTTAGAAATTTAGAATATATTAAGGCCATTTTGCCCCTATTTCCTCTAATCATAATCTTTACTTTAAAGATCTCTAATTATTACTCATGCTATTATGAGGGAATCTTCAAAGAAAACTTGTTGTGACATCATTTGATTAGTACTTTTCTCCTACACCCAAATTAGATAAGTGATTTGCAAGTTAGTATCACTAAGGGCCTCCACTAGAGTTTCCTCCAGCTTAATCATCCTCAGACACATTACTCCATCTTTTATGTTCGAAATGTCATGCTATCAACTCCATGTGCCTTTCGAGCTTCCTAACATATTAACTACCAAGCATGTTCAGCTCCCTCTTTTGTTTTCAAGATAGGTTAGATGGGGAGCCTACAAGCCATCATAAATGCATGTTGTGCCCCTATGACAATGGATGGTTCATGAGATTCTAGTATTTACATATATCACATCTCATTACATTCTTTATCAATTTTATTGCCAAGATGTTCACACTCAAGAGTTGTTCTATGTTCAATTTTGATGTCTGACTGAACCAAGAGACGTAGGCTAGACTCATTACTAGCATAAAATTTGCTCTCCCTTGGTGCATGACAATGTCAATAGGTTATTGTTTGTTGCCCACAACATCTGTTCCGTGTAGAAGCAAGAGCACACATGTTGGAAGAATGTAGCATTGAGTAGCTATCACATCCCTATTGGTTGTAAATAATACACAATCATTCGTAGCTCTCTTTAATGTTCTTTCTACTTGTTCACTTTCTAATACCTTGTTATGATGTCTCCTTCCTTTAAATGATAAGGATTAGTGGATTTCCCATTGTGTCATTTTATATTTTTTGAAGCATATGTGGCCCTTCAAGCTTTCTCACAAATTGCATCAAGAAAGTTCTACAGTCATTTGGGTTGCCCATCATACTATTTTGTATGTGATTTATGAATGCCCCTTCATAAACTACTTCATCATCATCTCTTTCTATTATATTTATGAACCTCTAAATGGAGAGTATGGTATAGGTTTTAGGAATTTCTTTATTAAGGAGGCTAAAGTTTGATCATTATCCCAAAAAAGTTTGGCAAATAGGTGGAATGCAAAAGAACAGGGGTCAAGCAATTTAGATTACAGGTAGATAAAATTGTTGGCAAAGCAAGAAATCCTTGGAAGACATAATTATTCATCTTATTGGAGGGCTTGTTTGTGTGTCACATTTTTTGTTATCAAAAAACTTTGAAATGGACCTACATTGACAATTCTTTGAGTACTCTATGAGGAGTTGTGAAAATTGGTGGGCACAAAATCAAAAGATATTACAAATCAAATTAGAGGTAATGTGCATGCATCACAAGCAAGAGTGATGGGTGGTAAGGCACTAATCCTTATCAAAGAAAATTTTGGGGATCATAACATTGAACTTGTAGGCAGTGCATTAGTGAATAGTGGTAATGGAACTTAGCAAAATGTAGGAAATAATGTGGACACTTCATTTGTTGTGTCAAAGTTAGAGGAGGCCTATTATGATATTATTTCATTTAAAGAAGATTAGGATGAATCCTCTTGGAAGTAGAATACATTAGTTGTGAAGTGAGCATGATAATATGGATATAGAAGAAGGTGGAAGAGTTTAACCAATTATATAATGAACTGAAGATGAGCATGCTTACTAAATTTTGTATTATATCAAAGGAAGTACTAAAGTAGCTCATCAATAAAGGTGTGCCTAATGTATTTAAGATAATGTCAATGTTATGGTGGAGGAAAATTCTTTAATTGGAAACAAGCTAGCATGTAGTTTGATTAAGGTTAGCTTTAAGGATGCTCTTATTGGATAAACAATGAATAATGATGATAACATTTCCATTGAAGGTTAATTTGTAATTACATAGGGAAATTGCTAAAAGTAGAAATTTACCTTTCAAAAGAGGCTTATGATAATTAAGATCATTACCACTAGTTTGATCTTATTTGTATAGTGTACGATAGCTTTTTATCCATTCAAAATATTACCAAAGTACTCAACTGTGGACGTGGATATTTCAAGGGATTTTAGGTTCAAGACTTTTTTATTGTCGATTTTTTGTTTGTTGTATAACTCAATTGTAGATAAAGATTTTATGTTGTTGGGAGGTCCCTGGTTGGTTGTAGGGCTTTATTTTGAGTTGGATATGCAGACACCTACATCTAGGCCTAGTAGCTCAGTGATTATTTGTGGTCAAATATCTTCTGTTTTTGTAATAACTATCATGTAATGAAACACAAGAAACGTTTTATGCTTTGCCAAAGTAATGGGTGTGCATATTTATATGATGGTTGGATCGTTAACATGCAAAGGTCAACCTTTGCAAGTGTTTATGTAAGAATTGACCTTATAAAGCTACATATAGTATGTATGTGACAGAATGGACCAATGGGCCACTCAATTTAGAGTTTTGATTATGATGGAATACCCTCTATGTACTTCACTTGTGCAAAGTAGCACATGCATTTAGTATATGTACATCTGGCTAACAAGTTCTAAATATTGTTATTGTTGAGAGCTTTTGACCTTCTGAAGTAGAACCAAATCAATATAAGAACGAGGGGCAATTGTAAAAAAAACTGCATGATGAGAAATAGAAAGTTTGTCATCACAGTAGAGGAGGAATGCGAATCATAAAGATTTAAGCAGTAGGAGTTTAGTAAGCATTACAAGTTCGAGAAGATAAAGAAAAAGTTGTGTGAAGAGGCACATCCTAATCCAAAAATGATCGATATAGAGCACATTCATATAAGATTGTGTGGGTACCAAAATAGAGAGTGCATAAGGAAGATGAAATTAATACAAATGAAAACACTTTTTCATAAATTAATAATGTTTTTTATGATGGCCCATATGACCCTTCATAGATTATGTAGTAAAGTTTTAAAATATAAGTGGAATTCTCTAGTAATCTTTGTGCATCTACTATTATAAGACCTCTTCGACTCAAAGAAAGGGGTAAAAGCTCTATCGAATGAATTTGGAGATGATCAAGGTAATACAAAAGAGTAATGGGAGGCAATTCTCATGGGAAGTATTGAAAATTAAAACTCAAAAAATGGTGGTATAGTAAAAATTATGGAGTTAGAAGAATATAGAGTTGTGGCTTCTTCTTACTTGGAAATTCTAAAGAATTTCATAATAGAGTTATTATAGGGTGTACTTGGAAATTATACATGGAACTGTTCAAGGCATTACATTGTCTTGAATTTAAGGTATTTTTGATGGGGTAGGTAGTGATAAAGAATGTACTTTTATTATTACACTCATTATTGTGTTGCTACTGATTATGTGAAGTTCATTTGGCATAGAAACTAGAGGTTACTGATTTCCTACTTGGTGATGATATTCTTAGACAAGGTTTAACCTTGGCTCAAGCATGGCTACTAGTATTTGGTGGAGAGAAATAGCATTAAGTTTGCTTAGGATATGATGTCTAAAAAGCAAGAAAATTTTTTTTGGTGTTTGTGGTAGAGAAATTACTCAAAGTGGAAATAGAGGGGTTTGTCTATTGTTGGAGAAGTATTCTACATAGAATTTTGAAGATATTATGAGTAATGTTGGTTGTTGATATGTGTGGCTATCAGATTTGTTGAGTGCTCAACGCCTAGGTTATTTAAATTCTTTTGTGCAAAATGCTAAATTACCATGCCCAAGAAGGCACAATATTGAACCATTAAGAGAATTGCTATGCATCAAAGTAGCTTGGGTACATTCGTTTACTACAATAGGGGCAAATTAGGAGTATTGTTGTGCTACTTTTGAAAACATGTTTATTGGATCGCCATGGAATTTCTTAGATAGAATTCTGATATGAGCAAGAGCTTCTTTTGATGCTTGCAATTGATACATTAATTTTAAGGCAATTGAGGTTGTCTTTAGGATGTTGCCTTATATGGTAGCTAGAATATTTCCGTAATTTAAAATAGTAAGTAGGTTCCTTAGCATTCTCTTCTAGGAAATAACTTTAGACTTTTGATTTTCTCTAATGTTCTTGATCATGATAAATCCACTTGGCATGGAAACAATAGGTTTTCAGTTACTTGCATAGGGATCATCTAGTTGTATATGGTTCAAGACAAGCTTTATCATGGCTATAGCTATCAGGTAAGCAGAAGCAATGTTATGTTTGTTGGGTTATGGTGGTTAATAGGAATTCAAATTTCTCTGATGCTTGTTGTAGAGGAAGGACTCAAAATAGCAATAGAGAGGATATGCAATTCTTGGAGATATATTCTTTTGTCAAATTCTTGGATATACAATAAGCACTACTAGTTGTCAATATATGTGGCTATTTGATTTGTTGAGTGCTCATTGGCCAACTTATTAGAATACTTTTGTGCAAAACACTACATTACCAGGCCCAAGATGCTATATATATTTAGGCATTGGGAAAGTTTCTATGCATTTAAGAGGCTTGTATACGATATTTACTATAATAGAGGTAAATTTGGAGTAAAAGTTTGCTATTTTTCAGGAGCAGCTTCATTGAAAACTGATGGAAATGCTTGAACAAAAATCTTACATGGATGAGAGCTTCTTCAGTTGCCTAGAATTGTTACTTCATTTTTAAGATAGAGGAGGTTGCTTTTTGCTGGAGGACCTCAAAAGGGAGTTGCAATATTTTTCGAATTGAAAATAGTAGCCAAGTGCTTCAACCTAATTTCAAGGGCTATTTCTATTGCTTTACTTGAGTCTCAGGTGTTGTGATGAAAAGGAAATGCATTTAAATTTTTATCTAGCATGGTTGGGTGTGCTATAGAAGTATGAAATTTTCTTAAGTGCATGTTTTTCAATTATTAATGTATGGTTGCACTTATAGTGTGGAAGATCCTAGTTATTATGGCTATGATGGGGACGTTACTTCATTAATTATTTTAATTTGTTCTTTGTGAATTTGTTGATGGGCATTATTTCTCATATGGTTAAGTTCAGTTCCTTTGCATTATTTCACTTTTTTCTTTATAGGATGTTTCATACACATGTTGTTAAGGTTCTAAAATTAGCTACACTCCAAAAAAATATTTGAATTGCTACAACTACGTCTACTTGTTTCAACTCTTCAACTTCATCCAGTTGCAGTTGTGACTGACTTGATGGGTTATTTGTTTCTTCTTGCTGGACTCCTCTTCCAGGAAATTTGGTTAATATCAATCGTGATTCAGCTATGAAAGATGATCACTTTGTCTAAATCGCTATTATTATTTGGGAATACATAAGTAAACGCATTATTGTTGTAGGAAAAACTTTTGTTTTAGGAGCAAGTTTTTCCAAGGAGATTATTACTAGTTCAAAATCTATGGAACTCCATAGAATGATATTTCCTAATGTCTAGGCACTGGACATCAAATCAGCCTCTACTACGACAATTACTAAAATGAACCAATAGCCTTTGTCCAAAGCAAGAAGAAGTTTCTATGATAGCGTTATTATAATATTAAGGGTATGTAGTCTTTAAAACTATCCCATGTAAAAAGTCAAAGCAATAGTGCTAAAGATTGGGACGCCCATCATATAATTTTGTATGATTTTAGTTGGATCTCGGGGATGCCACTTCTTAAATAGCTTCAACTTTTTCTTACTTACTTTATGTATGAAACTGATTAAGACATTGATGTTGGCTTCATCCACTACTTTATCAAGGAACATAAAGTCGATTGCCTCTTATTGGACCCCTTCTCCAATGGTTTGGATTAAATTCAATTGTGATGTAGTTTCACATGATGATTTTTTTGCTAGAATTAGTATTATTATATGGGATGACTAGACTAGACCTATTACTATTGTAGAAAACATTTTTGTTCCAAGTTTAGTTTGTCATGGAGATTGTTGCAATTCTTGAAGTAATGGAACTTCTTAAATCAATACTTCTTAATGTCTAAGTAGAGGTAATTGATTAAGATTCTACTATGGCAATTACAATAGTGAACCTATTACTTTTTTTATAGCAAACAGTAGTTCTTACCATTGTGCTATTGCATATGTTCAAGGTATGAAGTCTTTCAAACTATTCCTCATGAAGTACCAAGGAAACAATGCTATGGACTAGGTCACTTTTCATGACCTCTTATTTGATTTTCTTTGGGACTAGTGAATGCACATTCCAAAACCTTTTCAACTATTATTTTATTTATTTTATGTTTGAAGCTCCTTAAGGAGAGTATGATGTAAGCCATATCAAGGAACCCAATGAGAGTTTTCTTGGTGTAAAATAAGAGGAGGGGAATTCTCTTATCTATGAAACATTGGATAATGCTTTCATGAATATTTATGGTATGAAAGTCTTCACGAGTATTACAATCACATATCTTTCCCACATTGGCTAGAATCACTACATACTACTGATACAAATTAGAAAATCCTTATTTGGTAAAATTGTTGGAAAAACTCCATTTGAAAACATCTTATTATACTTTCCACAGTCAACTAATGTTGTGTGTGCAAGTTGGGGAATATTGGTTAAAGGTAACCCAATAGATTGCTTATCCTCTAAATATAATAGGGCACTATCAATATTAAAGAAATGGAGTGAAGCAAAACTTTGTAATATCCTTCGTATGCATCACTAGTAAGAATAAGAAATCCAGGAACCTCAAACTATGGAATTTGTAAATGTCTTAATTGAGCTAGAACAAAATCTTTTGGCACAATGTATTGCTTCTTATCAAATGTTATGGCTTTAGAGGGAACACGGTGATTGTAGCATGCTAAGCATCACTAGGCCACCCTTTGAGACTAGAACACTTGTATATTTTAGGAAACAAGTACTTCTATGTCCAAGAGCAACTATATCCACCAACTTAATAATTAAAGTAAGAAATTGCTGCAATCCCAACTATGATCACAGGCATTCTTCTGTAGCTTTCTAACAAGACATGGTCTAGCCATAGGCAATATTAGCCTCCTTTATACTGTCAATAGTTGAGAATTATTAATAATGACCAAGTAGTCACACTTGTGGCTCCAATCAACAATGACGAGATTAGAAGTGTGGCATTATCCATGAAAAGAAATAAATTTCATAATGTAGATGGCATCTCTACTAAATTTTTGCATAGTTATTGGAATGTCGCATAAGTAGATAATTCCATAGCTATGAAACAATTCTTTAAAGGTAGCTTTATGCCTAAGCATTACAAATACATGCTAGTCATTCTCACCCCTAAATTTCTAGGTGCATTTAAATCTATGTATTTTAGGCTCGTTAGCCTTTGCAATGTGATTTACAAAGTGGTGACCAAACTTTTGGTGGCTAAATTGATGATTGTGTTTCCTGATATTACTGTCGGGGAAAAGTAACTTTTGTACCAAGCCATACTATATCGATTAATATATTCATAACACATGAAATGGTTGCCCCAACACACTTTTCTACTTCCAATTAAGTTCAATTTAAAATTTGTACTAGATATGCTAAAGCACTTGTAGTTATCAACTTTGTTGGTGTCATTGCATTAAAGCTTGTATCAATGCACGAAGACTAAGGATTATGTTTAATGTAGTCCATCTATAGTTAATTAAAGGACATTGGGGTCTCATGTAGAGATGTATGTTATTATTATACCTTTTTTCTATTATGCTTGAGTGTCTCAAATGGCTTATTCAATGCTGACATAAGCACATTATGTCATTAGGTTTAGGATTGACCCATACTCCCCTAAGATAACATGCCTTCTATACATTGTTAATATCATGATTTATGCTTCTACAACTTGCGTCGTTGTAAGGACCATTCAAGGTATTATTGAGTAGTATGGGTATCAATTAGGTTAGATGGTGAACCTCAATTAATACATTGTATTATTTAACAAGGGGATAAAAATCAAGCAAAGGAAGATGTTAATAAAAAATTTCATATTGGTTAAGCTGCTCAATTGAAATATCTAGGCATACCAATTGTAGCAACTAAACTATAGAAAAAAAGGCTTTAAATTTCTAATTAATTATGTTGAAAACTATGTCAACATGGATGGTCATGTCATTATTGATGATGGGTTATATTGTCACAACAATCATAGAAATGTGAGGGACTCAAAATTGGTAGTTTGTTAATCAAGAAATTGGTATTGATTACAAAAACACTAGACATGTTATGGTTAGGGAAGACCATTTATGGGTTCAATCATTTTGATGCAAGTTTTTAATGATAAGAATTTCTTTCTATGTCACATGGTGCATCACTTTCAAGTAAGTTAATCATTCTTATTGAGCACTTTGCCTTGCATCCTTCCTATTACTTCATGCCCAACCTATTTCAACATGTACATGGACCATCTGATAGTTGTAGTGGAGTTGGTTAAGAAGCTTGTTTTGTGGGGTCATAATAAAATTAAGAATTTATTTCTGCTTAATTTAGTATTTCAATTACATAATCCCATTATGATAAATAGAATGAAAGGGCTATGTTGCACTTCAAAATAAGTGAGGACATAATGTTGAACTCAAAGACCATTTATAGCGCCATGTGTACAAGCCATAATTCTACTAAAAGGGACATTGGATTGATTCAAAAAGTTTAGGTGTAGCATTAGCTTAACATTTTGTTGTGGTGATTAGTGTTAAATCTTCTTCCTACTTGGTCCTAGATTTATGCCAAAGAAACTAAGATATCAGGGCTTTGTTAATTGAGCTTGAAAAGTGATAGTTTCAAACTTAGCTAGGTGAATGACCAAGTCTTCTTTTCTTCATTAATTGAGCTTCTTAACTTGATGTCGATGAATGTGTAGGTGGACACTACTACTAACTTGGTAAAGTTTTCTATTATGGCATTATTTCACTTTAAGCATAGCAAAAATTTCTCAGCACATAAAAGAAAATTTCTCGATCCAGTTAAACTATAAAGAAATATTCCAATTGCTCATACGAATACTTAATTCAACAATCCAATTACACATATAGTTTCACCTTTGACAAGCTATTTGTTACATCTTATTAGAGTCCTCCTTTATTTGCTTTAGTTAAAATCAATTATGATGTAGTTCTGCAAGATGATCTCACTATTGGAATTGGTATTGTTATTTGGGATGACATAGTAGGCCTACTGCTATTGTAAGAAAAACTTTAATTTCGAGTATAATAGCTTGTACCTTAGAGACTATTGCCATTCTTGAAGTAATGAAACACCCTACATTGCTACTTTTTAATGTGTAGGTAACAATGATTGAATTAGACTATACTATAAACTATTATTATAGTAAACTGGTTATTTTTGCCTAAAGTAAATACAAGTTCTTATCATAGTGCTTATACATACATTCAATATATTTTGCTTTCAAATTGTCCCCTAAAAAGGGCCAAGGCAACGTTACTATGAACTACATCACTCATCATGCATTTTTGTATGATTTTAATTGGAATTGGTGAATTCCCACTACAAACTACTTCAACTTAGTCTTTTTATGAATTTTATGAATTAACCACCTTAAAAAAAGCATAATGAAGGCTTTAGTCATTTCTTTATCAAGGAACCCAAAGATGTAGATGTAAGAAGACATACTTATGTGACGGATGGGTGCATTGGTTGTGGGAGAATCTTGATGCATGTATGGATGGTAATATATCGGTTTTCCAACAATGACATAGCCAACTAAAGAAGGGAAAGAATGGTGGCGAACGAAGACAGCATTTGCAAAGTTTATTTCTAGCTAAAGTTGATAAGACACTGAGATGATAGTTTGGACATCTCAATGTTGTCTTCTGGTTCATACACATTTATAAATAGATTAAGAAATCATAATCTTCTGAGTACATTGTGAGGTGCAATGATCTATAATAGGAACTAAACCTTTCAAGATTGCAAAAGAAAAAAGTTTGTGTTGTAACTATCCCCATAACAAATGGCCAATGGTGACACTTGTAATCTAATTGGTGATATTTTTGAGCCTTACCCCTAGGTTAACATTCTAAAAGATGGCATTGTTGTTGTGGTCCTTGTTGTGACAAACATTAGAGATAGAGTTTAGAGAAGTGCATAAAGGAATGTAATGCTATAAATGGAGGAATCATAATAACACAAGGCTTTCTATGACCTGAATATGTCTGGGGATGACAAAGGTGTTTGTTTGGGGCCGCATGGTGCATTAATTTTTGAATTGCTTAGGGAATTAGGAACATGATGGTAACAAGAAAAAATAATTTCATCAAACAGTGAACTCGATTATAATGAATGTATTAAATTATATTTTCACTTAGAAGAGAAGTCTTCATGTCCAAATGGTGCTGAATTGGGTAATTTATGTGGCTGCACATAGGAAATGTTGTAACGATCATGGAAGATAATTCTTAGAATGATAAACTTAAATCACTTGACCTATTTAAGTCAACTTTAAGCAGACGCTTAATTGTTGAAGAATGAGCATTCTCAATTTAACGTGGATGAAAGGTCCCCACATTAACTACTCATAGAGACCAACAAATTTAGATGTTAAGATGTTGGGACCAAAAGATGGCTCTTTCATAATTAATGATGAAATACATTTATCAAATAGAGCATGTGAATGAGAAACTCAATACCACTAGTTTGACCTAATGGATAGAGTGTATAGAGATTTTTTATCATTTCAAGGATGCACAAAGTACTCTAGCATAGGTTTAGCCATTTTAGAGGATCTTGGGTCATGGACTTCATAGAATGGAGTTCTTATCTACACTTTTATTCAGTTTTAGATAGAGAATATGTGTGGATTTGAGCACCATGATATGTTAATGTCCTTGAATTAGGGTTGGATTTGAGGATACCTAAATTTAAAACTAGTACTTTAGGATTATGTGAGCTCCAACATGGATTCATTTTTATGTCCTCTTATTTATGTATTTAGATATAGAATCTATTATTCATTGACAAAGCTATAAGAGATCCTGTTTTGATGTATAGCTAGAAAAAGATATGCAAAGATCACTCTTGACTAGGGTGTGTTTTATGATGGACCTCTTGAAACAACTTAGAGGAAAATGTTGATTAACAAACCCTTGGGTTAGTCTTCTTAATATTTTGAATATTAGATCTTATCCACTATCTTTTTGACATGTGGCAAGTTTGAACATGCTTCTACATATTGAACACCTAGTGAATCGATATTGACTGCTATAGTAGTTATGAGCTCTTGTCCTATAAGTATACAACCAAATGAGGATAAAATTGAAGTACCTATTTTGATGAAATAGGTGTTGAGGATCATGAGGAGAAGAGACATGGACGTGGACAAGGGGTGGAAGTTCAATATAGGAAAATGATATTGATTGAAGTAACATAATAGAGAAGGACTATAATAGGTAAAGATATAAGTAGGCCAGTGGTAAGAAGATAAAACAAATATAAAGAGACAATGCAAGTAATGTAGAGGGATAGGTCTTATACTAGGAAAGAAGAGTACAAAGGAGGTGCCTTCAAGCCCAAAATGGTATCAAAGTTGAAAACCTAGGGAGACGTAGAACCTATTACTAATAAAAAGAAATAGTCATAGCAAGACTAGGGAGAGGTTCCCCTTTCCTATGAAACGTGCAAAGGAATAGTTGAATAATTTTTGTTAAAGTAAGGAAAATAAAAAAATTTCATAAAGGAAAGGGGAACTCTTGAGTAATTTGGAAAATAAAAAAACAAATAGTCATGGCAAGACTGGTGAATATAAGATTGGGCAAAGGATTAAGCAATGGTTTCGATTATCTGAGAAATTTAGAGGATGAATATATGGCTATACAATTGCTGAGATCACTTGTAAAGCATAGTTGGGATTGGTCATGGTTTTACCTTGATGTGAATAAAGGATGCTATAAAGACAAAAATTGTTTACAATAATGCTTTTTCATTGGTTGCATGAAGCATAAATGTCATAGATTTTTAGATGTATTAGATTACTTACATTGGGACTATTTTTAGATTACGTATTAGGCTAGACTCAAGAATTGGTTGCATGAAGCTTACATGTCTCAAAAAGCTAGTCATTAGAAGAATTATTATCAAAAGCTATAGCTTTTTAGTATCATTGAGCTGCAATAAGTGCCAACTAAATGTTATAGTTTACTAGCTTTGAGAAACGTCTTCATATAGTGGACCTACATGAATTTTGTTAAATTGTTCATGTGGATGAGAGTTCCTATCACAACTTGGACTTGTCCATATCAACATAAGGTCAATGAGTGTGTTATCATAAGGATTAGCATCAATTGTGGCTATTGTCATTGGTTATTTCTAAGAAATATTTGATAGAGCTTTCCTAAATATCAGTCATCACAATCCTTTCTAAGTACCTCTGTTGCGCATCTCCCTCTATTAGCCCAGACTGTTAGATATTACCTATATTGTTTAGACAATCAATATGACAGAAAAGAGAACCTAATTTTAAAGGAACGAGTTATACTTTCCCTAATCATCTTGTGCAATGTAAGCTACTTGAAAAAGGAGCACTCAAGGAAAACCTATGGATAGTCTATCCATAAAATTTTGTAGAGCATTTATAACATTAAAGAAATACTATGTAACAAACTTTTGTAACATTCTCAATATCTTTTCTAGTTGGAAAAGGAAATCTAAGAGCTTCAATATAAAGAAAATATGAACCACATAACTAAGTTGGAGCATGATCTTAAACAAAATGTGGTAGCATGCTAAGCTTAATTAGGCAACCCCAAAGGATTGAAACAAGTGATGTTTTTCTAAGGAAAATACCTCTTCTCCTGATAGAAACTGTATCCATAACCATAAAAATGGTCTTAGGGAATTGGTGCCCTCCAAACATAGATCAAGGAAATTTTTATGTAGTGTTTCAATAAGGGGTGGTGTAGCATGTGAAATGTGAGTCCGCTCTACCTTCTAGTCTTTGAGATCTATTAATAGTGAATAAGTAGCTACACTTGTGGCTCTTATTAATGAAGATGAGATAAGATCTATGATGATGTCCATCAAATGAAATAAATTACCTCGCATGGATGCCATCTTATATGAGTTTTTGTGTGGTTATCAAAAGATCACACTGGTGGATAGTGTTACAATAATGGAAAGAATTCATTAAATATAGCATTGTCTTGAATGGTTCAAATGATACACTACTCATATTCATCCTTTGTTCTCAAAGAGCATCCAACCTTGAGCAATTTAGGTTCATTAACCTCTACAACATGATTTACAAAGTAGTGGCAAAAATGTTACTAGTTAGACTAAAGGTGGTGCTTCTTGAGATCACTATCATGGAGCAAGTTGTTTTTGTGTCAAGCCATGTTATATCTAATAATATTCTTTCAAAATAGGAAATTGCTACCTATTTGTGCCAATCTTCTTCCAAGGAGGTTTGATTGAGCTAAAATATAGTATGAACAAGGCTTATGACTAAGAAAATTGGAAAGTTACGATGGATTTGCTAAATATTAGTAGTTCCTTTATCTTTGTTGTGATTAGATTTAGGCGTATTTAAATTCTTCGAGATTTGGGATTATAAATAATGGAATCCATCTACCTTGGATCATAGCAACTAGGGGTCTTGGATAAGGATGTTTTCTCTCACCATACCTCTTTACTACTATGTCTAAGTATCTCCCAAGGCTTATTCAATATCATCAAGATCATGCTACTTAAATTTGTTTAGGATTAACCATTCCTCATCTTTGATTACGCAGCACTATGTTTTGATGATTTCATGATTTATGGACGTACAACTTCTGCTACTATGAAGAACATTAGGGATATGATTGAGTCATATGGGATTCACTTAGGTTAAGTGGCAAACCTAAACAAATCAAGAGTGTTATTTAGCAAGGTGATGGACCACAAGTGTAAGACTATCATTATAAAAAGACTATATATGCATCAAGCTACTTAATTGAAATATCTAAACATACTAATTATCAACAAAACCTTAGGAAAAAGGCTTCAATTTCATTTTTAATCATGTTAAAAGTTGTTTCAAGATTGTTGATAATGGCACTATTGATGTTAGGCTATATTGTCATGGCTAACATACTATTTGTTACTTCTCCTACTTATTAGATTTCCCAAACATTAATTCCAAGTTACATAATTGCAAAGTTATAAGAAATGTATGTGATCACTTTTGGAGTAGTTGAAATGATAATAGGATAATGCATTATTCCTGATAGATGGTAACTCAATATAACCATTATGGGGACTCAAATTTCATAGTTTGTTGGTCTAGTAGTCAGCAATAATTACAAAACATGATAGGTGAGTTTTTGCTTAGAAGGATCGTTTATGGGTTCTGTACTTTTTGCACAAATTCATCATGATAAATAATACTTTGCATATTCTCCATGGTGCATCTCATGCATGCAATTTACTCAATATTGCAACCCTCTATACCACAAATGATATTGTTTGGTAGAATGCTGTGTGTATTTTCATTTCCTTTTTGTTGGATAATTGACATGGCATCCTTCCTATTGCTACTTGGACAACCTAAAGAACATGGATGTGGAGAATATAACATTTGTAGTAGATCTAGTTAAGGAACTGAGACTTTGGAATTGTAAAACATTTTAGAAGTTATAGCTACTCAGTTTTGTATTTTAAAATATGTAATCTCGATGGAATCAATTGAATGAAATGAATGTGTTGTCTTTCAAAATAAGTGAGGATACATTTTTAGTGCTAAGGATTATGTACAACATGTATATGAGCTATATTCCATCATAGAAATAGGTCACATGAGTTCCAAAAGTGCAATTGCAATCTCGAGTAAACATTTCTTATGAAGATTAGCATTAAATCATATTCTTGTTAATACTTGGCCTCTAATAGTAGAGATTGAGATGTCTATATTGTCCTTGAAATTATTTTAGATGAAGTGTTGCAACATTAATTTTAGGAGTGGCATATTATGAAAGAACTTTAGTCAATACAACTTTGAAAAATATTACTTCATGTTTATTGAGATTCAATGTAGGTCCATCACTTACTTTTTTGAGCTCTTTAATTTGATGTCTACCAATGTGTGAGTAGCTACAACTTCTCAAGTAGCCAATTGTTCAGCTTTATCTTTAGTTCACCTTTAGAGCGGCAAGAATTTGTGGGCACATGTGAAAAAAGTCTTCTAATTCAAATGCAATTCAATGGAACATTCGTACTATAGATGCCAGTTGCTAAAACTCTCTAATCACATCAACTGGGAGCTTTGAAGTCCTAAAAGGGCTATTTATTTCCTCTTATTGAAGTAATCCAATGGGTTGGTTTAAATTTAATTGGAACACAGCTGTGCATGATGACTTGAACGAAGGAATTGGTATAGTGGCATGGAATGACATAGGTAAACCTACTACAATTGTAAGAGATACTTTGGTTTCTTGTTAATATTTTAACATGGAGATTATTATTATTTTTTATGCAATGCAACTTCTAAGAACTTTGATTTCTAATGTCATTACTGTGCTGATTGAATTTGATTCAACTGTAGTTATTGCTATTGTAAACTATTAAGTTTTATCCAAAACAAGTAATAGTTCCTACCATAATGTCATTTCATATGTTTGCATTATGAAGTCTATCAAAGAATCCCACATAAAGCACTAGAGCAATAGTGCTATAGATTTGGTTGCTCATCATTAACCATATTTCCTACCATAGTGTCACTTTACCTTTATCTTTTTAATGTTTTTATATATGGGCATCCTTTAAGGAGAGCATGATGTAGCCTTCAGCCATTACATTATCAAGAAACCCCAAAACTTTTATTTTTCATAAGGTGTTCATATAGTTTAAAGATCAACTTTTTGTTATCCTTAATGTGCATTGTTTATGGTGGCAACAAGGATGAGATCTAATTTACTTTAGGCCCTCAACTTTCATTCTTGATTAATAAAAAGACTCTTAGAAGATGCTTTCAAAGTGGCTTTTCCCACTAGTGACATTGAATTTGAACTCTTACACTGATCTTGAAGGCCGACACAATACGATCAAATTCCTGTAATGTTATCCAAACTAATGTTTCCAGAGAATGCGCTTGCTTTCATGACTCTAATTTCCTTGAAGTAACAATCTTGATGGAGTGACCCAACAAGCTAAATTTGTCCACATCATTGATAAAATTTTATTGTGTGCTCATGGATGGGGCACTTATTGATCAAATTGTCACGAATTTTGATGTAATTTTCCTTCTGGAAAAAAATATCTCGAAGCAGTTTTAGGGCAATCATGAACTTCAATCTATCGTGATCGAGCTATCTTCAAGGAAGAAAATAGAATTTCCAAAGAATTAAGGCTGTACAAGTCACCTGCGAAAGTGCTAAGAATCACCAGAAACCTTTCGGGCTTAGAGCTAGATATGCCACGGATACCATCACTAGACTTTCCGTCTAATGGATCCTCTTTAAGAGATATAGATTATATTTATTCCAATTACAAGAATGATGGAGCTCGATGTTGTTATTTATTGTCACTTCCTTCTTCTAGTTATCTTTGGATGTAGTTGCCATCTCCTAGGATCCCTCTCTAGATTTGAACCCTAATCCTCCATCATGCATCACCAACATGGCAGGCCCATATCCACCATCGAACATTGACATCTATTAAATTCCAATAATCTATCATCGAGATGGAGTTCATGCGATCCACTTAGTCATCATGAAACGTCAATATGCCAGGTGAATGTAAATGCATCCTTCTAAAAGCTAGGGTTATTGGGTCATGAATTGTAATTGTTATCTAACAAGCTTGTACCAATAAGAAAACAATAATTGATTTAATCAGCCATTTGTAGTTTGACAATTTAAATTATTCATAGTTATAGATACATGGTTTAATCATTTAGAAAAACATGTGATTGCTAGCAGGATAAACAAGGTAGGAAACATATGAACTCCCTTCTTAGGAAGGTTCAATTATAAGATCATACCCTACACAAAATAACTAACCACGAAAAACAATAGAAAAGTCATAAGAAGCAACACCACGAAAACATCTCTTATAAAAAAGTAGTTTAAATTTAATTAAATCCCATAATCAAAAGAGCTTGCAAGATATACCCAAAAAAAGCTCAAAGGGAATAATTAAGGATAAAGGCCTTGGCTTGCATACACATGGCCTAACAAGCAGTAAGCATTAAAAAAATGGCACAAGTATACAAACGATCTATAATGGCATGCATCAATAAATAACCACTAAAATGGCTGGAATGCATTGCATCTTCCAAATTGAAATGTTGGGCACGACTCATGTATCTACAAAATGTTTTTCCCAAGATCAATGAAAAGAAAGGAAGCAAACTACATGCTCAAAACTTGGCAAACCACCAAGCAAGCATCATGTTGATCACTTTAAAAACTTGCAACTCTACAATTATCAAGTCATATTTGTTGGTTGCACATATACCAGATGCACAAGGTCACACAACATGTGGGTAAGGCTGGAGACTATGTGTCACAACATGTAGAAGCAATAACAATGCTAAACAAACACAAGGTTGACTACACTTTGCATTATTGAGGTTTCATTATGACAAGGGAAAATAACACATCCAACAAAGTATAAAGTGGCAAGGAACTATTGATAATTCCACATTACACCAACTTATAAGTTCCAATTGAAGTGGCACCGCATTCCTGCATAAGTTGTTCCAAGTAAAGAAAGCCACCGCATAGATCAATGAGATATCACCATGTGTTGCACCATGAAGGGTGGGAGCATGGATGGGAAGGGCTACAATGCTCAAATGGCAGCATAAAACTTTCACTAAAAAATGAGTGAACTTAAACAACATAATGCTCAATGTTGAGGGTGAAGTGTGGCACTTCAAACATGAACAACAATAAGCTCCAAATAGAGAATCACCTTATACATGTACTTGACAACGAAGTGCTAGAAATTTAGAAAATGTCACACTATGTGAGCCCCACTCACTGTGGGCATAGGTTGTTGCAAGGTGCAAGTGGACTGCCTTGCACATGCATGAATATTGCTATAGTGTGCTGAGTGCTTTGCCTTACTTGCACCTATGGTAATGCCTAGCTAGGGTGGCAACCCAACTTGCATAAATTCTAGCACATATTGTGTTATCCAACTGCCACTTTACTATGGGTTCTATTATACTACACATTACTCCTTGTACATTGCTAATTGCAACAATTCTACCAAGAAGGCAAACCTCTAAATAAGGCATCACCTTATCCTTGAGCCAACTACTTGTAATGAAAATTTCCAAAATGAAAATTTCCGAAATGAAAAATTCCAAAAAGAAGGTTATACTTCATGGGTCCAATAAGCCACATGCAAAGGATGCAAAAAGGTGCATGTGGACGGATACTATGCATAAGCACACCGATGCAACATGCCTTGTTCTTTACCATGATCATAGCTACCTCAGTGCCTGGCTTGGCCATAGAAATGCACATGCAAATCTTGTTGCATATACCTCAGTGCCTTGTTCTCGATGGGCCTTATACAAATTAATATTTATTTTCTTATTTTTAAATATTTTACCGTAAAGGGTTTAGGAAGGCTTTGCTTGGTATTTTTATTCATATATTATTAAATGATGAAGGCTATTACACTTGATCACCTTAGTGCCATGAAATGCAAATTTTATGAATAATTTTTATCGTTTCCTCTCATTTTATGCATTGAGTATTTTATATTACAATATAACTCCAGATTTTCTCTTTTTTGACATTTACATGACTTTTATTTTAATATATTATATTACTTCATTTTTTTATCACATTTCAATTTTATTATATATTTAGTTAACATTAAAATAACAATTTTTTATTATTTCTATTTATTTACATTTGTAATTCATTGTAAACAAAAAGGAGGTCCGATTAAGATGAAACAAACATAGTTAGATTCATACTATATTTGATGATCGAGATGCCATGGTCGATATCCTTAGTATTATGGAATGCAACATTCCTACATAATTTATCTTATTTTTAAAAATAATTTATTTTATTTTATTTTATTTTATTACTAAATAAATTTAAATTTCTTATTATGTGACCATTCATTTATTTGATTTGATCATTTAATATTTTTTCAATTTATCATGTTTCAAATTTTAACATATATTTATGTATTATTGAATTAATAATTTCTTATTATTTATGCTTATTCATTTTGGTAATTTTTAGTAATTTTAAAAAAGCTTATATCGACAAAAAATAAATGTCAAGTGACTCATCATTATGAGCTTTATATAATTAAGTGTTTATTTTTTTATTTTTAAATTATTTTTTATAAGTTTTACAAACATTATAATATTCTACTAATTTAACGATTAATGATGTTGCACTCAATCTTTTTAGTACCTTGTTGTGCAACTTTCTGACTTAATTTAACATTTCTTGAAATTTTTTACATTTTGGTTTTAAAATTACGAAATTCTAATTCTCCTCTCATGTCACCATTACCTTAATTCTATTTTGATATGTTAATTTGCTTTAATTAATCTCATTTTAGTATTTAGAAATATTTACTTAATATCTAAATAATTATTTATTATTATTTACTTTTATTCAGCTTTTAGTTTTTTAAATTTGTTATAAAAAGCAGTTAAGTGCAATCATGATGGCACAAAAGTTATTGGGCTAATCTCCATGACTTTTATCTAACTAATTATTCATTTGTACATTTGAAATGTTTTTTATTCAACGCATTTAGCATGCACTGCAAGACATTTTGATTTAAACATAATTTAATGACTGACAAGGTTGCACTTGATCTTTTAAATATCTTGGTTTATAACTTCTCTATACAATTTATCTTAATTTAGTTTTAATATATATTAAATTCATATTTAAATAATTTTATACTATTATTTGTCATAAGTTACTTTGGTAAATCACAAATATTCAGAACATGGTTAGATAAAGATGAAATTAACATCATTCAACTTATCTCAACAGCTCTGTCCTTTAAATAAACATTTTTTTTATAATTTTTAGTATTTATTTAATAAGGTTTCTACACATTATAAGAGACATTTTAATTTGTATCTAATTTATAATTGGGGATGTTACACTCAATTATCTTTATAAATATCAATGTAATGTTTCTGTATATCTTATCTCATTTAATAAAACTTTTTTTCTTTGATTTGTTTATATCGCTAGGTACTCTAAAACTATTCTCTTATAACAGTACACTGCATTGATTTTGTTATGTTACATTGTATTGATGTTTTTTTTATAACTTCGAACAAGGTATGATTGATATTAAAAAATAGTGATAGAGTTGTGTCAACATGCTCTAATCAATTAAATGTCGTTTATTTTTTATAATTCAAGTGAGACATGTTGAATGTGTAAGTTGTATTTGATCACCTAGCCATTTTAAAATGCAACAGTTTTGCATAGTTTATCTAATTTATTCAAAAGTTTTACCTTGAATGGGTTAAGTTATAATGAAACTCTACCTCTATAGTTATGACATTTATGTCACTATAAGTTGGTGATATTATGTTACTTTAATTTATCTCATTTTATTTTTAATATATAATTACTTAATATTTAAATATAATTTATTATTATAATTTATACTTATTTACATTGGTAAAGATAATTGTTCAAAATAATATCTAATTGAGACAAAAACAACACCATTGAACTCATATCAAAATGCTTTATCAAGGAAAATATTTCTTTTTTTTATTTTTAAATATTTTATGTTTTTAGATTCTTGCACACTTTATAAGATGTTCTATTTTCCTCTAGATTTGATTATCAAGGATTTTATGCTTGATCTCTTTAGTATCATGGAATATGACTTTCTCTTATAATTTAACTAATTTCTTCAAAAATTTTCTTGAAATTTCATTATATTCTTATGTAGCATGAGATCTCTTCCCAAGTAAATTTTATATTGCTTTGATTTTGTTGTATTACTTTGCTTCAATTTATCTTATTGTAGTTTAAATTTATTTACTTAATATTAAAATTATAGTTTTTTTAGATTAACATATTTCTGTTGGTAATTCATAACAATTCTAAAAGAGGTCTTATCAAGAAAAAAATAATATTATTAGATTTAATATGAGAATCTACTAAACTAAATGTTAATTATTATAATTTTAAATAGTTTATTTTCCTTTATTTTGACATGTTTTATGAGCTAGTTCGATGATTAAGGATGATTGACCTAATCTCTTACAATTCAGCTTTCTTGTATAATTTATCAAAGCACTTCAAAGTTTTTATACTAATTTTGTTTATTGCAATATAACTTTAAATATCTTCTCATATAATATTTTGATGATTTTGAATTTGTTGTAACAAAATTGATCAATTTTTCTCATTTCAAATTTAATATATATTTATTTAACATTAAAATAATAATGTATTATTATTTGTGCATATTTTTTGGTAGGTTGTAGAAATTCAAAACATTGTTTGATCGAGGCAAAATAACACTTGTTTAAGTCATCTTAATGAGCCCTATCTATTTATATATTCATTTTTATATTTCTAGTAATTTTAAATTCTAAGGTTTTAGTATGCTTTATAAGATATTTTAATTTGTACTAAATTTGACCATTTTAAATATCACACACGAACTCCTTAGTATCTTGGAATACAATATTGCCCTATAATTTCTCTTTTTTAAACTTTTTTCTTTGATTTGGTTAAATTATAATGTAACTCTAAATCTTCTTTTATGTGTCAATTAAATTACTTTTGTTTTGTAATATTAAATTTTTTTTTAATTTATCATGTATTTAATTTTAACATATATTTTCTAAAAATTAAATAATATTTTTAATATTTATTCATATATACATCGTAATTAACAGTAATTCTAAAAAGTTTGGATCGAGATTAAAGAAATATGGTTGGATTCATCTCGACTAGTATATTCAATTCAATATTTACTTTTTAAAATTTTTTTAAAATATTATTTTGATTATTTTAATATATTTTATTAGATATTTTGATTTGTACTTGTTTTTATATTAAAGGATGTTACATTTGAACTTCTTAGTATCTTGGAATTCAACTTTGATTTAGTTATAACATTATGAAAATTGAGTTGTTCACATATATGACAATAATGCTGCATTGATTTGGTTATATTATATTTCTTAATTTAATTTTAGTTTGGTATTAAAATATATTTATTCAATATTAAGAATAATTATTTGTTTTTGTTTATGTTTATTTAAATTTGTTATTTGTTTTGAATCAGTATAAGGTCTGATCAAAACAAAACAAAAGTTGTTATGCTCATCTTGATGAGATCCATCTGATTAAACCTTTATTTTTATATTCATAAATATTTTATATTCAATGGATTAAGTATTCTTGATGAAGCATTCTGCATAAAAAAAAATTTTACCATCAAGGATTTCACACTTAATCTTGAAAATATCTTAGAATGTTGTTGTCTTATATAATTTACCTCATTTTAACTTTAGTACATATTTTCTTAATAGAATAAAAATAATTTTTTATTTTTAATTTTATTTATTTTAAAAATTCACAAATATTTGAAACAAGGTTAGATTAAGACAAAATAAACATTATTGGAATCATCCCAATGAGTTATATCCATTAGATAATCTTTTATTATATTTTTTTAGTGTTTTCTATTCTAGGGTTTTGGCACACTTTAGTAGACATTTTGATTTTTGTATAACTTGATGATCAAGGATGTCAAACTCATCATCTTTATTAATTGCACTACAATATTCCTATAAACTTTATCCTATTTATTAAAAGGTTTCACTTTGATTTTGTAATATTACATTATATCTTTAAATGACAACTTGTATAAAATTTGTAACACTTGATTTTATTAAATTACATTTCTTCTATTTTGTCAGTTTTAGCTTTAATATATAATAACTTAATATTAAAATAAATTAATTTTTTATTTATTTTGTTAATTTGTGGTAATTTTGAACGAGGTTCGATCGAGAGGAAACAAACATCATTAAACATCTGTCAATCAGTTATATCCAATTAAATATTTATTTTTTTAATTTTTAAACATTAAATTTTCAATAGTTTTATCATGCTTTATGATATATTTATGTTTGTGCCTAATTTTATGATCGAGGATATTTCTCTAGATTCCTTTAATATCTTTCAATATAAAGTTCCTATGCAAAAGTCATTTGACTCCACTTGATGTGCTCTATCCAATTAAATATATATATTTTATATTTAAAAATATTTTATTTTCATTTTTTATTTTAGTGTGTTTTATGAGAAAATTTGATTCGTACTATTGTAAAGATAAGGGATATTAAACTTGATCTCTTTAGCATCTTGGAAGACAGCTTTCTTATACAATTTAACTTATTTATTTAAATATTTGTTCTTAATTTTCTTTTATTATATTACATCATTTTATCTCATTTTAGCTTTATTATGCATTTACTTAATATGAAAAAATATTATCATTTTTACTTATTTTATTTTAAACTTCTTTGCAATTGCACATGAGCTCCAATCCATATAAATTAAACATCATTGAATTAATTTCAATGAGCACTATCAAATGTAATATAAATTTCATACTTTTTTAGATATTTTTATTTTCTCTAACTATGACATTTTTATGAGAAATTTCACATCAAACTTGATCTGATGTTCAACAATGTTACATTCGAACTCTTTAGTACCATGGCATAGAACTTTTCCTTAAAATTTATCTCATTTATTTAAATTATTTTTTTATTTACTTGTATTTCTTTACAATTTTAAGTCTCATCTCTCGTGGGATTTATGCTTCATGCATGTGGATGTGTTCAATCGCTTCAATTTATCTCATTTCAATCTTAATAGATAATTATTTAATATTAAAATAATAAATTATTATTTATATTTATTTTCTTTCACGATTTACATTAATTGAAAAATCATTTTTTATTAAGATGAAGCAAATATTATTGAACTCATTATGTTAAGCTATATTTAATTAAAAATTAATTTATGTTTTTGAACATTTTATTTTCTTGTGTTTTCCATGCTGTATGAGACATTCCACATGTTGCTGTAGCTATATGCATGATAGGTGACTATGGACATGCTTGGCAAGGGACTTTACTTACATAGTAGTTACTTCCTTGCATGTACTACGACATCTTGTGCGCATGATTTGTGGGGCCCTCATAGTGTAAGTCATTTTTGGGATGTTTAGCACTATGGGCTATTATCACATGGATAAGGTGAAGCATTATTTGGTGAATTGCATTCCTTCATGATGGAATTGTCATAATATGGAATCCATAATATGGATGGTGCAACAAGCATTAGGGTTTATGCTTCTTATGATGCACCCCTTATGATACACTATAGAGAGCTATGCATTCTACAACATTATGTCCACTCTCAAAAGCCAATTTATATGTGCCCAACATCCTGTGTGCATGACTAATACGGCTCACAAAGTGTAACATTTTTTTTTAATTTTTGTAGTTGTAGGCTTCTAACACTTTGATAAGGCAACAGTTTTCTAAGTGTCTTCTTCATTGTAAGAATTTTCAGAACATATAATCCACTAAACAAAATATGCAACAAATTGCGACTAGTAGCAAAGTTGATGATTGGATGGTGTGTTATGTAATAGGTTATGTGGAAGCTCGGTTGTAGCCTTAGTCTCATGTTATTGTACTTGCATGTGTGGTAGAACAGTGGGTGCACTACAACACCAATTGTGTACCATTTGTACATGTTGTAGGATGTACGTGCACTTCTTATTAAATCCAATGCAAGTGTGTATTGGAGCCCATAAAGAGCAACTTCATTTAGGATGTTTCCATTATTGACTACTGCTGCATTGATAAGTTGATGTTCTATCAGAAGACTTGTCATCAAAATTCATGGAACTATCACAACATGCAATTCACAAGTGTTAATGATTGGCACAATGCCATCCAAAATGAAGAAAAAAGTTGGATGCTGAAATATGCACAAGGTTTTGTGCATGTTATGCTTTGTCCTTAGTTATGTCTGATAGTTCATTCTTCTCAAGTGTTGTTTGCAACATCCTGTGCATGAACTTGTGGAATAACATTTTTTGAGATTTTTATCACCATCATGTGTTGGTGCTTATATAAGGTGATGCCCAATTAGGAGACCTATCAATGTGTATGTCCAAAGTATCATTCTTTTTCCTCTATGAGGGGCTTTGTGAGGTGCACTTTTGCTCACATTGTAGTTAAAGTTTGGTAGTGCCTTTTGCTTTTAGGAATGACTTTTTCATTAGAGTTCTTGCCATTTTGTTGTATGATGTATGGTAGCATCCTAATGTCTTATTTGTTGGAATTCTTCACATGCAACATTTTGTTCCTGAATTGCATGGCATTTTCTTACCAATGCCATATCTTTGAATAAGAGAAGAAAGAATGAGGTGCCACTTTAATAAGGACATGACATTTCACAATGTTAAATTGTTACACTTTTCTTACTACTTGGAGCTTTGTTTTGTGTCATATTGGTCAATATCACAGTGAAACTTCTATGGTGCAAATTACAAATGGCCATGTGTTGGTTGAGTGTGCTATTACCTCTAAAAGGTATAATGTAGGGTGGAAAGCCTCACACTCATTATATGTATTCCTATGCATGCAACATCATGGGGCCTTACAAGTTTGACCTATTAGTTGTGAAATTACAACTTTTTAAAGTGATTATCATTGTGTTGTTTCATGGATAACAAATTTTGGAGATGTAGTGTGCTTTCAGTCTTGTCTTAGATCCTAAAAAATCATTTTATACAAGTCATGCACAACAACCACAATTTGTGAGGTGCAATACCTTTTAGCCATTTTAATTTTTTGTTGATTGGTGTAGGCCATAATGGATCATTTGTATTTTTTTTGCAATTTTATTTAGATATTGTTCTTTGTCATGCCATGTGTATGTTAGCCAAGGTCTTCATCCTTTATTAGGCCTGTTGTACTTTGTTTAAAATCTTTGAATCTCTTTGTGCTAATGGGATTGGATTGGCTTTAGACCACTTTTTCACAAGAGTTATTTTTGTGGTGGTGCTTCCTATAACTTGGCTACCTTTTTTTGTTGATAATTATTATTTGTAGGGAATTGTCAACTAATCAAAACTTTTTAAGGAGGAGGTTCATAGGTTTCCTTTTTTTTTTATTTGATTTGTACATCCCTATACAGTTATCTTTTTGATTCCATACTTCTCATGCCTTCTAACTTTCGTTGTTTTGTAATGCAATTGAACATATGATCATCCCTACTCTTGTGATGACATAGTCATTGAAACTTCACATTTTTATCTTCATTCTCTGCCAAGGGGTGTTGTCATTAAAGAATCCTATTATTGTGTGACAATGTTCCAAAACTTCACGAATGGCATGAAAACAAAAATGCATTCATTATTCTTTTGCGAAATGTCACTAGACATTACGAACATGTCAACTAAGACATGAGGTGCTACCAAGTGCTTTATCTTTCTGTTTCAACTTAGTTAATCTTGTCAAAAGTCATCTGGTTTTCTCAAAGATTAATCCATGCATGTGCAAGTATAACCCATTTTAATTTGTTAAATACTGAATGACTCATTAAAATAGTTGTAGTTTTTATAAAGGCATGCGCTACATTGAAACTAATATAATTCTAGAGCTAATACTTGCATTAGTCCTAACTTCTTCATGGGATGCATTTTTTAAGTAGAGGATCGATGTGGGCTTTCACCTTGCTCCTTAACTTTTCATGATAGGTTTTCGTATCACATGACATCTATGTACGTGATGCCTCATTCAAATTTTCACCATATCAACTTTTGATGGTAATGTAAAGGCCTACCATGGCGGTAATTGTTGAATGGGAATTAGGGTTTGATTCTAAGAAGTTAGCTTGTGACATGGCTACCACATCCAAGGAAGTACTAAGCAAGCAAATTTCCTAATCTTAACATGGTGAGATATTGATAACAGATAATAATATAGAAAGTGAAGTAATTGGAAAAGTATAATCTAAATCACTTAATAAGGATCCTTTGGAGGGAACGTTTTGTTTCAACAGCCACAATAATCATAGGTCCAATAACCTATGCTTAAGTTGTAATTAAAATGCTCGTAATAATACCATTGTTTGGGTTATTCTGTCTCCCATTTGGTGTATACTTTCGACCCTAATCATTTTGTCAATGATGTAGTTTGGCTTTGTTTAGCTTAGTGGTGTCTCTAGCAAGCCAGACCCATGCTTTGGATACATTATCATAAGATAACATTGTAGGATTTTGACCCTTGTATGATATCATTTGAGATTGAAGTAAACATTAAGTGGGACAACCCTTGGCACACATATCTCATTGCCACAGTTAAAATTCTTTGATTTATGAAAAATTCATAACAAAAGAAATTTCCAATGTTGTTCTAATTAATGAAGAATGAGAGTTAAGGGCATGAAGATGATCAGATACCACCCAAGTCTTTACAATAATTGATACTAAATAGAGATTGGTGGATGTCGCAATTTAGACTCCATTAAAATTGTTTGTGAAATCAAAGTCATTGGGTTCCCTGGTAATGTCATAGCCAAAGTCTACACCATACTCTCTCCATGAAATTTCATTTATGAAAACATTAAAAACATAAAGTTGAAGTGATTTAGGAGAGGAATTAGTTGGTCTCAAATAAAATCATATAAGAATGCTTGAAGAGAAATCATCTTTAGAATTATTGCCTTCACACTTTTTTGGGGACAAGAACTATTATAAGAGCTATTATTTGTTGTTGTCAAAAGTAATTGATTAACATAGTAATGACTATAATGCAATTTGATTAAATCTTTGTTCCTTTGACATTAAGAAGTAGAGCTTTCAAAATTTCCACTACTTTTAGACTTACAACAATGTCCATGGTAGTAGTTAGATATGAAACTAAAGTTTTTCTAACAATAGTAATAGATCTACCTATGTCATCTCATCTACCAATAACAAATCTGGCATTTATGTCATGATGCATAACTTCATCACGTTTAAATTTAATCGAACTTATTAGAGTAGTGTAATAAGAGATAATAAACAATTGGTCAAGACCACCAGAGCTGTCATTGCAAATGATCAATAAGTTGTAGTAAGTAGCAACTATAATGTGATTTCTCCTTTGATGTGTAGGAGGATGTTTACTTAAGGTTGCACCAACTCTTTCCAAACCCACACGACCTCCTCCCTTCATGGACATATATATGTCATTGTATATAGTCTCTAGCTCCAACACCATATCCTCACCCAATGTGAAGCATAGAACATTCATTTGGTTTGAATTAACTTAAGGAGAATGTAGAATTTAAAATACCAAATCATACAGGAAATGACTTCTAAATCTTTTTGTGATCCCACACACTGTGCTCCTTGACTAGCTCTACTACAAATATAAAATGCTCCACAACCATCTTAAAATAGGTTTTTTAGTTGCAATAGGAAGATTGCCAAGCAAACTAACCAAAAAATTACTTGCAATAATTCACCATATTGTTTGTGGTATAGGGGGCTCCACATTGAGTGACATACATCTATGAGATGCACTGCAAGGAATATGAAAATTATTATTATCATAATGTATTTTGATCTAAAGAACTAAACTCATAACTTATCTTCTTGAGTAATACTACACCTACCATGTTTTGTAATCGGCCTTGACTATTAGGTCAAAAAATTTCAAACTCTAATTCTCACACATTCCTGAAGAGCTATATTTCTCAATAGGCATAGCTTATTGTACTAATATTGTTTGAACTACTCCACAAATAATGACACAATAATATGTTTTATTCTACAATAGTGCAACTTGGAATTATGTTGTAGACTAAGAAATAAGTAAAAATAAAAGTTAAAATCAATTTCATCATGACATAGTGGATCACCATTTATAATGATTTGATCATTCACCTTGCCACAAAATTTTCTACTTGATTTATAAAGAATTTCAATTCTTTTCTCTAAAGTTTTACTGCTATAATTGGTTAGATATTTTTACTAAGCATATGGAAATTTCAAGAAAGCATCTTTCAACACTTATAATTCATCCCTTTGCTAAATAACACTCTTAATTTGTTTACATTCATGACCTCACCAAAGTGATGCCCTTATTACTCTATAATATCCTAAATTTCTTCATTATACCCCAAGTTGATGCTTCATAAATCATGATGTTATCATCATATAAAAGATGTGTAATCATTAAGGAAGAAGGTAAATTCCTAAACTCAATCAAGACAACATTACCAAACAAATACTAATGAGCCATAAGAGATACTTAGACACTATAGTAAAGTGGTATGAATTGAGAGGACATCCCTATCAGTGAATGATAGATAGAAAACATTAGACATAATCCTAAATCTTTGTGTGGTGACATAAGCCTTAATCCAACCACAGCAAAATGTAAGGAACTAATAATGTTTAAGCATATCCAACACAAACTTCTAATTTTCCATATCAAATGCATGATCGTTACCTAATTTATAATTCTCTTATCAATGCTTAAGAATATCCCAATATAAAAACCCTTGTTAGTTGCATTAATGATAGTTAAAAATCATTAAACATAATCCAAAATTTTTTAGCAATGATATAAGCCTTAATCAAAGCACGACAAAGTGTAAGGAACTAACAATGTTTAAGCATATGCAATACAAATTTTCTATGTTTCCTTATCATATGCCTAATCCATATCCAATTTTATTACCATCAAACCTTCTTTGAAAGAAGACACGTGCAAATAGGTTTTCTCATTCAAAAAATATTATGAAATATAGCACGAAATAACACAAAAGCAACTTGCTCCCTAACAAAAATATCTAGAAGCATTACCCTATGTCTAAGCAAAAAAATTTTGATCACCACTTTGTTAATCATATTACAAATGCAAATGGGGTTAAAATTCTTTTGCTTTGATTCTCCTTAATCTTGAAGGATAAACATGTCTAGTGTGTCCTTTCAACATTTTGATATAGAGCTATCTTTAAATATTTATTTCACTACTATAATGATCTCCATCTACATGATCTTCTAATAACCATGTAAAATTTAAACTGGAAAACCATCCAAAAGAGGGGATTTATTTCTTTTATTGGACAACAATATAAATATGATCATATCATCACTTATTAGAGTCATAAGTGTACTCATCATTAGTAATTATGAAGAGCTCAAATGATGCAGAAGGCACATATTAGACATGGATAAACCACGTCTTACTAAAAAGGTACAAAAGAATCATTTTAATATTAGTTTAGGAGGCCATCGATTCATTAATATCATTTTTAGGTAGTTGGATGTAGTTGCTACTAGAGGTAAAGGTAGCCATTTTCTAGAAGAAGCTTGTTTAATTCCCAAGGGAGGATTAATTAAGCTCGATATGCTTCCTCCACCATGCTTCTTCTAATGACATGACAATGAGATATAAAAAAATATGCTAGCCAAAGGATCATGTTCCAACTCAGTTTTGCAACTCATAGATTCCATATGTTGAAGCTTCTGTAGTTCTTATTCTAATTGCTAAGATTTTTATAGCTGTTAGAAAGTTTTACTATGCTCCATTTCTTTATTGTTTACATAGCTTTGTTAAATTTTGTGGGCAAACTATTCATTAGGATTACATTAATAGTACATTTCAAAGCTCTATTAAATACATTGATTTATTAGGGATAAGATAAGAGAATATACACAAGTTGGATTCTCCTTTTAGTTTTTCCCAAGAATTATTGTCCAAACTATAATAGTAACGGGTTGTGGACTAGGTGATGTAAGGCAGAAGCATAAAAGTGGTGACCAGGATGGCTTGCATACCATCAATAATCATAAAAACTCTATATAATACTTCATAGATAAAGGCATTCACCTCTTTCTTAAAACATCGAGTAGAGTAATTTCTAATGAAACACAAGCCAGTCAGATCCATAACATGAATAAACCTAGAGAGTTAAAACTAAGCCTGGCCATTGATAAATTTTTTGTTACTTTTTTATTGCTATCAATGTAAGGAATTAAAGTGCCCTCCATCAAATAATGGTCTACCAAACATAGCACTATCTCTAATTTGGTCCCATGCTAATCACCAATTTATATAGCATTTGGATACATACTCTGCACAAGACCTCCAAATGTTAGTATTATAATATCTCACAAAGATAGTAACCATCTATAAGGAGCGATCCAAAATCTCAAGCATGCCAAATTGTACCATAGTGCTACAATGCCTCTAGATAGCCTGCTCCGGAGTTAAAAAATGTAATCCAGGGATTTTCCAAAACCTTTATCCTTCTTGTGATAACTAAAAGTCTCCACATGAGTTTTTAAGAGATAAATCATGAAGCCTGTATTCGTAATTACCAAATGGTACACGTAGTCATGAGATTTAGCTGCTTTAATCCCATAGATATCCACGAAAATAATGATCATAATTTATTAACAAAAACACCATTACCACTAGACATAATGGTTTCATTTGTTACATAGTATCCTTGTAAAAACTACTTCTTATGGGCAATACAATTCGAAAATAGCATGTAGTGCTAAGATAATTAATGAAATTAATCATTCAACTTTGATAAAGGAAGCATTCTCTGGCTAAAAATCTTAAAATTGATTGTTAATCAAATTGTAGTGCAACATTATATGTGTACCTCTTTTGTCAAAAAAACATAATGAATGACCCACCTCACCATAACATTAATGAGCTAATACATTGAAAACTAGGGGATGCAACAACTGCCATAGCCAAGGAGTGTCAAACTCACCCATGTAATAGCATAAAAGGATGTTATTTCGTTCATATCTTACATAATAATAAGCCCAATGGAGCAAAAGAGAATTGCCAACATGACAGTTATAATAAATCTTTAACTCACTCTAACACTAGACACAACCACTCATACATAGATTTCCACAATGCCTATAGGTCACCCGTTACATTAAGTACAAATACAATAATAATTTAATGCACATAGGCATTAAGAAGCTTATGAGTCCCTAATTTATAGAAACTACTTGATTTGAAGCCCCCACATCTTTGCTAAAATTATTTTTAGTACTCAATTATTGCAATTCAAAATGGCTAAATAATATAATAATTATCCAAGGTCCCCATTAATAAATCTCCTTCCACACCATGTAATTCATACTATAACAGACCTCCATTTGGAGCTTTTACTTAAAGCCAAAAAGCCACAACTTCCAAGTTGCACCTATTAGGGCAAACTAATACAAAAGAATGCCTTTCTACAAATAAGGAAAAATTAGGTGGTGTGGCTCCTGCAAACAAAAAGTTTTCTTAACTTCTATCCACCAACCATTTATTTATTTCAAAAGTAGATGTTGCATTGCACCATGCATAATAATTCTTCCAATGACCTTTTTTCCTATGCTTCCAAGGTAAGCTAGTATTGTTGGAATACTAGGATTATTTGTAGTGATATAAGTAATAACAATATCTGAAGAAAATTAACCTTTTCTTGATAATTATTTTTCCAACCATGAGATACACAATACTTACAATTTCTAAATCCATCTACCATTGATTATAACCCAAAGAATTACACTTCCACATCATAGAGGCAGCTAAAATCTATCCAATCCTGATCATTATCTATTAAAATAAGCCAAATATAAGATATTCAATACACCAAAAATTTGTGACATGTAAACTCCAGGCAACCAGCACTAATTCAAAGTGAAAATAACATCTTTATCATTACTTGTTGTACACATAGTAACCTTTTTTAAATTCAAGGTAAAACCATTTAGTAATCCCAAATATTCTTTCCATGTGATCCCAACAAAATCTTAGCCAAATGACCACCTTGTAAATTTTTTGAAAAATTGAACCATTGCTCAATGCTCTACCCAAGCTTATATTAAGATTTTTGGCAACTTCTACTTTTTTTTCAATTTTTGAAATTAACCATAAGCTGCCCCTCCTTTTTCCTTTTTTGATTTCCTTGTCTTAACAAAATTCATTCCACTTGCCTTTGCACTTTTCTCATACACAAGACGAAACTAAAGTCTTTTGGGGTCCATGAAAAAGTAATTACTAATGCCAACATAAACCTCTCCTTAACAAGGTACATACATAAAATTAATAAAAAGACAAAGATCAATTTGTTTGGGGAGGGGCATTCCTAAGTCCCAAAAAAAATTAAATAAGTGTGCATGATGAGTAACCCAGTGTGCAACACCATTGCCTTGGTGTTTTGCAAATAATAATTTGAAGAACTTCATACCACATGCAATAATCCTATGATAGGAACCATTATTTATTGTTGACAAAAGTAACTAGTTCATTATAATAATGGTTGTAGTACAATCTAATTCATTCACTACTTGGACATTAAGATGTAATGTTGCAAAAAGTTCCATTGCTTCAAGAATAACAATGGCCTCCATGGCAATAGTTGAGCCTAAACCAAAGTTGTTTGACAATAGTAATATGTATACCTACATCATCTCAATTAACAATAGCAACTTTAACATTAAAGTTATCACTAATAGTTGCATCATAATTGAATTTAATCAAAACCATTGGATGGGGAATCCAATAAGGGGCCAACCCATCAAGGCCACTAGATAATATTAGAGAGTTGAAGCAAGTAGTAGCAACAATTCAAATGATCCTTTAAAAATGCATCAGAATTGTGTGCCTTATCCATATATGGCTATTGAATCTTATTAAGCAAAAGATGGAGCAATGATAGAGAGAAAAATTTAACTATTTGAGAAGTTATGGCATTAATATTCATTATTATCTAATGAAGAAGATAAAAATTTGAAGTGACAACCTTGAATTTAATCCTACAAGGTGCAAAGCAATCTTTTAAAAAGCTATGATACAAGAATTTTTTCACAATATCGCACTCCAAAAAGATATTTTATCAAAAATAAAAATAGGTCTACCATTATAATTCTGACGAATAGTTATAATTCTAACATTATGATCTTCTTACATAGCTACATCATAATTAAAATTAACCCTTCTCATTGGGGGAGGAGTCTAATGAAAGGAAATAGGCCATTATGGCTGTTAGAGCTCCCCTGCTAAACAAGATATCAGAGTTGAATTAAACAGCATCGATAAATTGAATATTTCTTTTGTAGTGCAGCTGAGTTAAGAGCCTTTTTTGTATATTCTTGTAGATTTTTGTTAAGTCAAAGATTAAATAATACAAAAGTGCTGAAATCGATTGCATGAGATGTAATGCCACCCACATGTTGATAGGATTCTAGTTTTGATGCTCAAGTAATGATGTAATGTCCCAGTAGTTTAGGACATCGAGCAAGAAATTCTCATTTGTGAAGCTGCTTGACTATAATTCTTTTGCACTATGGTGCTCCTACAAACACAATTTCACACATTCAATTAGATTAGAACCCTATTGAAATAGCTTTAGCATGTCAATCCCTCTTGCATGAAGCCAAGAGTGAAATAGAAATAGATTTACACAAATTTTCACATGTGTGTGCTAACCCAAGGTTGCACCTACACTTTCCAAACCCATGCAACCTCTTTCCTAACAACATTTAGGCATATATTTGTGCTATTGTAGAAAATCTTTGAGTCTAGCATTGTATCCTCACTCAATTTGAAGCACAATAGATCATTTTCATTTTATTTGGACGATAGGATATATAGAATCTAACGTACTAGGTCATGTGCAAATCGGTTTTATATCTTATTGTGATCCCATGCATCATGTTGCATAGCAAGCTCCATTACAAGTGTCGAATGTCCCACTTCTATGCAAAGATTTGTTGGCTATGAAGAAATAGGAAATATGTCAAGGTAATTGTTTAAAGGGAATGAGAAAAAACTTATCCACACTAATCCTCCAAACCATATTATTTATTCTCAAAGGAGCCACAATACTAAGCATTACACATATGAGAAGCACCATGCATTCATATAGAAAGTGTTACTTATCATAATGTACTTCGACCAATTGGACTAAACCTATAAACAATCTTCTTGAGCTATCACCCACTTGTAATGTTTTTTAATCATTCATATCTACTTGGTGGGCAAAATACAGATTCTAAGTACCCCACCTTTCTTAAGAAAAATAATAATTTTCTAGTAGGCGTAACGTATTATGTTCCTAACATTTGAAGAAGAATTAAGAATTGATGTTTCAATTTATTCAATTCTATAATAGTGTCACTTAAATTTAGGAATGGGTAAAGTAATGTACAGGAATAACAGTGAACATTTGATTAATGTTAATCATGATAATATAACCTAGCATTGGTAATGACCGAATCAGCTATCTGGACACACAATTTTCAAATTCATTAATAATAAAATTATAGCATTTTTCTCTAGTTTTTTTTACTACAATTGGTATACTAAGATATTTCAATTGAGCAACTTAAGGTCTATTTAATTTTTAGCTATCAACTTCCTTCACTAGTGATCCTTCCCTTTGCTAAATAATATTTTGAATTTGTTATTATTAAAAACCTAACCTGAGTGTTGCCTATTATACTCGATAATTTCTCAAAAGATCCTAGATAAAACACAAGCTATAGATGCATAAATCATGATGTCATTTGTATAAGGAAGGTGTGTAATTATATGAAACGAAGAGCTAATCTTGAACCTAATCAAGCTAGAATGCTCAAGCTAGTACTAAATAAGTTGTGAGAGATACTTAGTAGTAAAAAGGTATAACGATAAGAGACATCCCTACTTTTGGCCCTAGCTACTTCAATTCACTATAAATAGACGCCATTAAACATAATAAAAAAATCTAGAAAAAGTGATACATGCCTCAACGCAAAATCGTTGGGTCTTAAGAGGACTATGATCACAAGGATGAAGCTTAAAGGAATTGAAGGAAATGCCCAAGTAGGAGTGGAGCCTACACCTTAATTTTATAGAACATGGGCAAGTTTAAAACCTCCAAACATTCCAAGGATTAATAGGCTAAGTACTTTTTCTTTATTTCATACATGGTTGTTCATGGCCATTCATAGTTGGTGATGCAATTTTTTTGGTTAATTCTATTAATAAGTAGGACCTCCTCTTATACAAACCACCAATCAATCTTACTAATTGAGTAGTCTAAATAAGTGTTAAGATCAATATGATGTGGATAGTTTCCATTTGTTACTTGATAAGAAGTCCGATGGCTATTATCATTTAGAGGAAGGAGAAGTTATAACATGGTTTTCATAAGTGAATATTTGAAAGTATCATTGAAAAGAGCTGTAAATGACGAAGTGATATGTGCAACTTATTGGTGTGTGATGACTATTTGATGCCACATTCTATAATCACACATAATCTTGCTTCCATGTCAAATCCAACGATATAGGGGATAAACAAAAGCCTATACGTGTGATCGAGGACCAAAAGAGAGAAAATGTTAATCTGGCAATGAGTCTACTGTCCATTGCTAGGTCTAGTAGGGAATGACAATCAAATAGAAAAAAACTATCTAATATGCATATTTTCACTCTTGCATCAATGAAGAACACAACAAAATTAAATACGTGTTGTGAATCGTGTAGTCCTTTGGACCATAAATTTTCAAACGTAAGTTGCACCCGTGGAAGCATGCCAATGACTTGCATGCAAGGGTGTCATGCGACGGGTCACTTGTTGTTTACGCTAGGAATCACAATTTCAAGTCTTCATCCCTATTTGGAGCAACCGATGACCCTTCGTACAATAGATTGGCGTGTTGAAGAATTGGACGATTATTGCTTATTGTTGTGATAATAGATGGATCCCACTGAGTGTTGTGTCTTTGATCGGTACAAATTGATTTTTTGATGTGGTAGGAAGATTCTAATTAAAAATACAACTCAAAGCTCCACATAATAGAATCATGACCTCATGTTAAGTGGAGCTAACCACTAAATTTATGCATATAAATATGTGGTGAGGTAACCTATGAGGATTGCCATCGTAATGACAAGAAAAATAGGTCTAGCTAAGGGTAGAAATTAGGCAACCTGAAGCCCAAATTGTAGTATAGAGTGGCATCCTCTGTGGTGGGTCAGGATCAACTCCCGTTGAAGGGGACTCCAGGGAAGGTGAGAGCCTCGTTCGACCCTACAACTATGGATGACGCTACCAAGAAGTTGGGTTGTTTGGGAAGGTAGCTCCAATTTTGTGGTAAATTCTATCCAAGGCAAAATAATTATGAAAGTTTCATAGTAAAAAAGTACCACAAAGGAAATATAAATAAGGCTTTTAAAAGTGAGTGAAGGAGTATTTCAAATTATTCAATGGAAAGTGTATGGGGGCTGCAATACACTTCAGCTTGATGTACAATGCCATCAAATTATTTGTTGCATTGCTCAAAGATGCGAATGTCTCGATCCATCATAGTGGTAAAAGATCAACTGAACATCACCCATGGAGAAATCAATGTCATTGTTTATCACAATGCTCACCCCATCAAGGCATGCTATGGTTGCAGCATGTGCATTGGCAATGGCCAGTAGGCTTTACATCTGACATGTATTGAACACAATCCAAAGAGTTGGACAATCTTATGAGTTGATGGGTGTGCAAGCCTCGAAGGTGCAAGGAAGTTAATTGTCAAGATCCTTGTTACAGGGTTGAGCTGCAAAATGACCCAACTCTTCTCTAAAGACTTGTAGTTAAAGCATGCCTATTGAGACTCAATAGATGGTGAATTATGCTTGAGTGGGATGAAACAAGGCAATCTATTGTGGATGCTCGTAGAGATTCTCATATATAATCATTAGTCTAACTTGGGTGTAAATGTGAGTGACTAATAAAGCCATGTAGTAGCTTATTCCCTTGAATGTTTCCCTTAGGACATCTAAAACCACAATTGATGTTCTTTTAAACCCAATGATTAATGGCAACAGAACCATAATGCCCTTAACCATTTCTCAAACTTTAAATAGGTAGGAATTCATACACTTTAAGGAGTCGAGGCAAGGATTCTCAGCTCTTAGTGGAACAATTTTGGTAAGTAGAACTAGTGATTTGGGATGAATTGAAAGTTGGCATACAATGTCCAACTATGCACTGAACTAGAGCTCACAAAGGGGGTTGGTCAATTAAGACAGAAGGAACGTCGTCATGGAAATTGAAATCCCTTAAGGAATGTGTAACAATTAACCTATAGAATTAAATATTCTCTAAAATGGATGGAACTTATTCATGCAATGCACACTTGGCCATCTGTGTAATGCAATGACTCAATGAGTATGTGGGCACAATGGTCACTATAAAATGTATGACATGAGCTCACATAGAGCATTTACTAATACAAATATTTTCATAGTAGCAAATATTCAAATGAAAAGTTTGAAGGATGAAGGAGGGAAAGGTTCCATGTGAATGACGCTTACACGTGGGTCTGCAAACCTTAAGAGATGGATGAAACACATCGAAGGGTGCCAATAGTCACCACTTTCAAAAGAAAGTTGAGTTAAAATTCTTGAGCCAAGATGTAGCAATCTATGGTAACATCAAGTGGTCTGAAGGCATCGATGGGTAACTCCAATAGTGCCACATTTTCTATATAAGATCCTATTGTCCCTTGATTTAGCATAATCTTAGGTTGGGCCAAGAGATTAAAAACATACCATAGGTTAAAAAGTAGTGTCTAATGTACTGCTCATGACCATTGAAAATCTAGATGGCTGAGTGACTTTTACGCCCACTCGTGCAAATAGCCTTATCATGTCTAAAAGAAATCATCCTCTTGTCAATGTAGTAGTGTTGCCAAGGGAAGTCGATGATATGGATCCATAATTTTTGGAAAATGTTGGTTCTAATTGTTTAGGATAGAGGTACAAGTCCAATGTTATTGTTGTTGGTAGTCTACTTAAGTTACTCATGTGATGAGTGAGGGTCAATGCATGTTGGCTAAGCAATGAATTAGGGGAGGCCCTTATAGTGGCCTTCTATAGGAATTCAACAAGCAGCTTAGAATTGGCATGGACTAGGGGAATCCAATGGCTCAATTAAATTAAAGCATTACAATGGTTCTTGAGGAAGTTTATTCAATGTGCTTTCTACGTAGTGCACAGAATGTCAAAGTGATTTGATTCAACGAAGCATAGGTAAATAATGAATGTAGCTAACCCACTATTAAATCAACCAAATGGATTAATAAGGTTCCAACTATCCCTTTCCACTATCCAGTGAAACCATGACCAAGGGATCAGGCCTTACAAAATTAGTATAGAAAGAATACCCTATTGACGTTGACTCAAGTCTTACTATATGGAAGGATTTAAGAGGTGTAAGATGTGTTGGAGTTAGTGTACCGAAGAAATTGAAATACATATACTTTTAATGTTATTTTACTTATTCTATGGGATAGAGTTGGCAAAACAACTCCTTTTGGCTCTGTCTTTCCTCAATTTGTCAATTTATGGTAGAAGACATAATTAGGTAAGGAGTTTGGATTGCACAACATAACTATTAAAAGTTAACATAGGTCTCCTAAGTCTAGCGTAGCAAGAAAAGAAATCTTGTGAGGAATGAGAATGAAAAAGCTTATTTGATTCTTATTTCAAATAAAAACTCAATCCATGAAATTGTTACTTATCAATCATTTAGGCCTTTAAAATTTCAGCTAAAGGTGCAAAAAAGGTTGCCATAATGATGGTTGGCTTGAAGTAACCATGTATTCATAATGACAATGCTTTTTCATCTTTCATTGTCACCTCTTTCTATCGTTGTTAATCAAACTTAGTGTAGGATTGCTCACCCAACGATAAAAGACATAACATGGGTTTCGACCAGCATGCGAAACGTTTGATTAGCCCCATTACTAATGTGTCATGATAGTAATTCAATGAAGTTTGAGATGAACCATTGATTCACACATTTGGTCATCATGCTTGGTTGAAAAGCTAATAGTAGAAAACCATGATGTGTAGGTTTGTGATTGAATACCTCTAAGTTAGAGTCCATTCTAAGATGTGATGTTAGGCACATCATTTGGTTTTGGCTGATTTTAAAGGATTTTAACCCCAATGGAAAATCAAAAAGAGCTCACTCAATGTTGTAGAAAATTGGATGGTGTGGGATTTGTAAAAAGTGTCATTAAGTAAAAATAGTAGGTAAAATCCTTTACAAATGACTTCAATTTATCACTTGACATTTAAGTGACAAATTGGCCTTACAACCATTATCCATTGAGATCTAAGCAAATGTCATAGAGCTTTCATGCCGTTAGAGATATAGATGCCATAAAAGTTTCAATACACCACTTGGTCACTTGCTTAACTTTATCAGCACACTCTACTAGCACTATTAATTATGACACTTATTGTGATACTTATTGTAATACTTTTTGTGATACTTATTCTTTGTGTGGTACTTAGTAAGATATTGTGTGATTCATTTCGTGACCTATGGAGGGTTATAATAGTGGAAGGTTGAAATGCCTCACATTATGCATCATGAAAGTTGGATTGTGCAATGTGAGAATTTAAGTGCATTTGGCTTTTTTAAAAAATGCCATGATGCATTAACATCTAGCCTTATGATGTAGTGGATTCATCCGACAAGCGAATAAATCTTGCATTGGTTTCAGAAATCTCACTAACTTGCTCACATCCATTATTTTAGTAACACCTATAGTTTTATGTGCATGAAAAAAAGTTTCATGCTTTTTTATCATATTTGTCAGTTGTGATAACTTAGGCATGAATGCAAAGCTACTCAATTAAAGGACTTTACTTCTTCCTAAGTTAAATTATCACAATATGCAAAATTCATAAGGAAATTGTAGCTTATTACAAGGGCTAAGGTGAAGTGGAAGTTGAATGGTGCAATATGTTATAATGTTAGTACTTGCTATGATTTGGCTTTGTAATATGCAGTTGTAGTTACATGACTATTGTGTGCTATGCTCTTGTGTAGTGGTGTGCACATGATCGCAAAATTGTGAGTGCCCATGGCATCCTGTGTAGGTAGTGGGACCCACAAATTGAAACTTTTTTGTAATTGTTTTATGTGGATTATTGGTCCTTAGATAAGGTGCTTCCAATGGTGATGTCACTAGGTGTAATACAGATTTGTGTCGCCTTTCTTGCTAGATTGGGATTTGATTGGTATAGTGTTTGCTCGTGTTGTAGTGCAACTTTAGTGGTAAAAATTCTACTTGGCCATATATTCGTTAAGTGTGTTATTGCCTCAACATGTTGCGGTGCACACTATCATGCCACACCCAGTTTCAAGAAGGCAATTTGCTTGTTTGCTATTGTGAAGCTTAGATAAAAACATTTTTTTTGTTACATAAGTAATGCTCAACATGTTCCATTTTTAAGGAACAATAATGTTCAACAATTTTAATGTTCTGTTTCTTGTGCCATACAGGTGCTAGCTAAGGCCTTCTTCCTTTATTAGACCATTTTTACTTATGTTTGTATATCTTTGAAGATTTTTGGGAAATTAGGATTTGAATGGCTTGAGATACCATTTATATAAGAGAAGTTTTTTGGGGTGTTTTACCTTTTCGCTTGACTACATTTTTATAGGTACAGTAATTATGTGTAGGGCTTTATCATGAAATAAAACCTTCATAAGTAAGAAATTTGTATGTTTCATAAAATTTTATTAGATGGCTAGGTTCCATTTAATTATTTGGTTAACAACACACTTCTCTTATGTTGGAACTATAGGCATTCCATAATACTATTAAACTTGTGATCATCCCTACTATTATGTTGGCACGGTCTTGGAAATCATTTGTTTAGATGTTCATTCTCTACGAGGGAGGGTTGTCATCGAAGAATGCATTTGTCAAGAATTTTTGTTTTAAAACTTGTGGGATCGTATCCCAACTTGGGAGCATTTGCTCTTCCTTTATGGGTTTCATCAGAAAGAATGAGTATGTCAATTATGACATATGGTGCTACTTAATGCTTTATCTTTATATTGCTACCTAGTTGAAATTTCTAGTAGTTATATGCTTTTCTCAAAGATTAATCTGTGCATGTGTAAGTATGAATAATTTCAAACTATGAAACTATGAATAACTCATTAATTTAGTTATAGTTTATTTTGATGGTACATGCTACTTGGATATCTATAATAATTCTATAGCTAATATGTGCTTTGAAACAAAACTTTGAGATTGGATGGATTTGTTAGGTAAATGAGTGATGTGATATTTGTCTTGTCTCCTCCATAATCCAAGATAACTTGCCAGGTCATATGGATTTGATTCTCGCAATGTAGTATTCAAATTTTTGTTGGATCAACATTTGATATTAGGATAGGGATAAAACATGGTAGTGATGGGCAATAGGAAATAGGGTTTCATTCTAGAGAGGGAGCCTAAGAGTGGTCTACCACAATCAAGAAAGTCAACAGGTGCTCAAGTTTGACACTAGGAGCTAGTGATAATAAGTAACAATATATGGCTTTACAAGTTTGGTAGTTAGAATGAATACAATTAAAGTATCTTAGTAAGAACCAATTAGAGATCTTGTTTGATGCTAGAAGCCATGACGATTCATGCTCCAATAACATAGATTTATGTTCTTTCAATAAAAAAGCTCATAGTTGGACATTGGTTTGGGTCTATTTGTTCACCTTTTGAGGGGCACAGCCTACCCTAATGCGTTTATTAATTATGTATTCTAGCCTTACTTAGCTAAGTCATTCCCTCAGCATCATTTCTTTGGGTAATGATATTTATATATAACTCGATAGTTCTTTTCAAAATAAGCCCAACAAAGTTGTTTCCATCTTAAATTGACCTCTTATAGAATTACTATGAAATTTTAAACAAAATAAACATAAATACTAAAAATTATTATTCTATAATTAATAATATATATATTAAATCATAAATAAATGAAACCGAAGCAATGTAATATGACTAAATCAAAATGATATAAATTTTAAACTAAAAGGGATTTAGAGTTGCATAATAATATAAAAAAGAAAACCAAAAGATTTGAACTGATTAGATAAATTGTTTTCAAAACACGAATTCGAAGATACTAAGTAGATCAAGCATAATATCATTGAGGACAATCATGGATGAATTAAAATATCTCGAATATCCTACCAAAACATTAGAAAATAAAGTAATTCAAATTATTAAAAAAGAATATCAAATTAGATTGAGCTACTTGTGATGAGTCCTACAATGTTTGATCTCTATTAGTTCTCATTTTGAATCTGTGAATTACTTAATGAAATTTACGTAAATTTTAATAAATTATTATTTTAATTTAGGGAAATATGTGATAAAAGTGAAATGAGATAAACTGTAGTATTATAATATAACTAAATCAAAGTGAGTAAATACCACACAAGTGGAGATTTAGAGAAACAAAAAATATAGCCAGATCTAAATAAAAAATAAGAGGAAATGAGATAGATTGTATGAGAAAGTTGCATTTGATAATATTTAGGAGATCGAGTATAAATTTTTTTATCATCCAATCATGTATAAAATTTAAAGGTCTCTCAAAGAATTCGAATTATCTATAATATAAAATTTTTTAAAATGTAAAAATGAATATTTAATTTATAGAGATTATTGAGATGAGTGAGACAATATTTCTGTCTTCTCCATATGACCTTGTTTAGAATTTACAAATATCTTTTGCTATTAAAGAAAATTTAATATCTTGTAAAGAATTATAGAATTATATAAAATAAAATATTTAAAAAAAATATAAAAATAAATATTTAAATGGATAATAATCTTTTGAACTAGTCCGATGACATTTATTTTGTCTTGACCGAATATCATTTGGAATGATGATGAAGTACCAAATTTAAGGGTTGATAAATTCTTATTTAAATTTCTAATATATATATATATATATATAATATATTGAAACTTGAAATGGGATAAGTTTAAGTTGGCTAACATAACCAAATTAAAATAATCTAAAGGCCATGAAAATGGATATTTTGAGGAATAAGTAACATAAGAAAATCGAAACAAGAAATTTAAAAAAATGAGATAAACTATATGAGAAAGTTGAATTCTAAAATACTAAATAGATTAAGTATGACATTCTAAATTATTAACCTAAGTATGAATCAAAATGTCACATAAAAGGTGCCATTACTCCATATAATAAAATATTTAAGAGTAATCCAAATATATATTTAGAAGAAACAACTCATCGATGTTTATCTAATGACATTTGTTTAATCTCCATAAGATCTCATGTAGAATTACAATGAATTACAAAATATATATAAAAACCTAATAAATTATTATGTTAACAATAAGTAAATATATATTAATGATGAATTATATGAATTTAACAAATTTAATATTTCTAAGTCATAGTGATGTAAATGTCACACAAACTAAAAATAGAGTTTGATAGTAATATAACAAAATAAAAAAAAATAGAAAAGGACTTTAATTGTATAAAAATTTTGCATTCAATTATAATATATTAGGAAGATCAAGTGTAACATCATTAATCATTAAATAAGGTATGAATCCAAATATTTTGCAAATCGAGCCAACAACTGTAGAAAAGAAAGTTGTTAAAAAATATTAAAATAAATATTTGGTTGTATAGAGGTCATTAAGATAAATCCAATTGGATTTTTTACACTTTGTTGAGACCTCTTTTGAAATAATTACAAATTATAAAATTAAAAAAATGTAATACAACAAAATCCAAGTGACGTAAATGTGACAAAAGAGGAGAATTTAAGTTTAATGGTAATTTAACTAGCTTGAAAGAAAAAATATTAAGGACAATAGTTAAATTATAAGAGAAAGTTTAATTCTGAGATATTTAGAAGATGAAGTGCAATGTCCTCCATCATCATATTAGGTACGAATTAAATTTTTTTTAAAGTATGCCGAAATCTTAGAAAATAACAAATTTATGATGTATAAATGAAGTTTGTATTAGATAAAGATAGCTTACATAACTCTAATGACATTTCTTTTATCTTGAATGTAATTCAATTGGAATTTCATCAAATTTCAAAGAAAAATATCTGTAAATAAAAAAGTATTCTTTTAACTTATCCCAATCAAAATACTGTAAAAATCTTAGAAAATAAAATATTGAAAAATTATTATTTAATTAGGTGGAGCTTATCCAAACAAATGTAATGATATTTGTTTTGTAATGATTTTCTCTTATTTATTGTTATTATGAAATACCCATTAAAATATGCATTAATACATTTTTTACTTTAATATAAAGAACAAATATACTATCTAGAGTTAAGATAAATAGAAATAATTTGATATGCATAAACTAAGCAATGTAAAGATCACATGAGCTAAGACTTAGAGATTGATGCTACTGTACCTAAATCAAAGTGAAGCGTTTTAGAAAATATGATAAATTGTGTGGGAAAAGCACATTCTAGGCTATTGAGGAGATTGAATGTAAAATTCATGATTCTCATACTTAGTTAAAATATCTTATAAAACTTTAAAAATCTCAAGAAAGGAAAATTTTTAAAAATTTAAAAATGAATGTTTGATTTGATAGAACACTTCGAGATGAGTCTAACAAAATTTGTTTCATCTCTACATGTCATTGTTTCGACTTATGGCAAATTACAAATTAAAAAAACATAAATAATAATAAATTATTTTTTTATCATTTAAATATAGTTTTATAATAAAATGAGATAAATTAATGGAAAGTAATACAACAAAATTATTGTAATATAATGACTATATAAAAGAGTACAATTATAGGTACATAAAAGTATGACAAAGTTTGCATAAAAAATATACATATTTGAGATACATAGTTTGAGAAAGTTATATTCTTAGGTACTAAGAAGATTTAGTGTGACATTCTTAATCATCAAATTAGGTAGGAATTAAAATATATTATAAAGAATGTTGAAAACTTAGAAAATAAATGATTTCAAAAAATAAAAATAAAAATTTACTTAACAGATCTTTTTGAGATGAGTCCAACAACATTTATTTCTTGTCAATTGGAATTCATTTTGTAAATACAATAAATTACCAAAAAAAAGAAGCATAAAAAATGAAGTATTAAATAAAAATTAGGCAAATATATGGTGAAGCTAAAAGGAGAAAAATTGAAGTCATATGACATAATTAAATGAATGACATGAAAACAACCCGCAAGAAGAGATTTATGTTTTCATGGTAACAAAGATATCAAAATGAATAATAGTAGAAAATATGATAATTTTATAACAAATTTTCTTTCCAAGATGTTAAGCAAATAGATATAATAACTTTGATTACAAAATTAGTTATGAATCAAAACATCGTATTGAATATGTTAAAAAACTAAAAATATTAAATATTTATGAACATTTAAATGAATATTTAATTTTATATCGTTTATTGAGGCAAGTCTAAAGTTATTTGTTTCGTCTACATTAGATATCACTTAGAAGCACTACACATTATAAACATAAGTAAGCTTAAAAGCAATAAATTATTATTTAATATTAGGAAATATTTATTAAAATTGAAATGAGATAAATTAAAATAATATGAAATAACTAAAATATAGTGACATAGATGTCTCATTAGAGAAGAATTAGAGTTTCATATAACATAATAGAATCAAAGTCGAATAGTTGATGAAATGGAATAAATTATACGTGAAAGATGCATTCCAACACAGTGATGTGGCCAACTGCAATATCATTGATCATCAAGTAAATTATTAATTAAAACATCTTGTAAAGAATTCTAAACCTTAAGAAAAAAAATAAAAAAATCATTATTTAATTATGTTGAGAATGATTGGAAAAGTTAAACAACGTTTGTATCATCTTAATCGAACCTAGATTAGAATATTTGTGAATTAAAAATTTTTAAATAAATATAAATATTAAAAACTCATTGTTTTAGCTTTAAATATTTATACATAAATTGAAGCTAAAATAAGCTAAATTATAGCATTCAAATATAAATAAATTGAACTATTACAAAAGTCACGTTAGATGAGATTTAGAGTTTGTAAATAATGCAACCAAATAAAGAAAAAAAAGGTTGAATAAATTATATAAAATGTATGTAAAAGTTATATTTAAAGATTTTAAGAGATCTAGTGTAATATCCTTAATCATTAAATCAGGTACAAATGAAAAGGTTTAATAAAGGATTTGAACACCTTAACAAACAACATATTTAAAAAAACAATATGAAAATTAATATTTAATTAGATAAAACTCATTAAGATGTGCTTAAAAAAGTTTTTTCTTCTCCATTTAACCTCATATTATCAATCATTCAAAATAAATAGATATAAATAACATGAAATTATTATTTAAATATTAGATAAATATATATTAAAGCTAAAAGGAGATACAATAATGTGATGAAATATAACAAAATAAAAGCAATATAAAGGTTACATGATAGAAAATTTGGATTTAAAAATTATAATCAAATCAAATTGAAACTTCTAAAGAAATAAGAAAAATTGTTTAGAAAAATTTTATTCCATTATGTTAAGAAGTTCAAGCGTAACATCCAAGATCATCAAATCATCAACAATTCAAGATTTTTTGAAGAGTTTGTCAACACCTTAAAAAGTATTTTAAAATAAAAAAGTATTATTAACAAGATACAGACTATTGAGATGACTCAAATGGGGTTTTTCTAATCTCCATTTGTCATATTTTGCCATTATTAAAAATTAGCAAAAAAACTAAACATAAATACAAAAAATTGTTATTGTTATATTGAAAACATTTATATTAAAGATGAAGTGAGAGAAATAATTGCAATGTAATATAACCAAATAAAAGTAATTTAAAGGTTTGGTAAATGATTGTTTGATTGGATGAAGCTCTTTTACAGGTGTCCAATATCATTTCTTTCATATCTATCAAAACTGGTATAGAATTATTGTTAATTAAAAAGTAGATAATCCTTAATAGCAATACATTAATATTGTAAACTAATATAATATATAATAAGATCAAAATAACATAAATTGAAGAAACTCAATATACCCAACTTAAAGTAATGTAATGGTCAAAGGAATTAGATTTTCATAGTATTGTAATTAAGTCAAAGTAAAAACATTGAAGTTGAGATAAATTGTATATGAGACCAACATTAAAAGATTCCAAAGAGAAAAATTGCAATTTTCTCAACTATCAATTTAGTTATAATCAAAATATCTCATAAAATATAGTAAAAGGTAAGAAACAAAAAAAATTTAAATATTTATAAAATAAACATTTAATTGTGGAGATATAATCGAGATGAGATCAATGGCTTTTGTTTCATTTTGAATAAACCTCGTATGGAATTATTGTGAACTACAAAATTAAATATCCAAAAGTAAAATGTATTATTATTTTAGTATTAAGTAAATCAGTTATAAACTAAAGTAAAAGAAATTGAAGCAAAATAATATAACTAAATCAATAGTATGTTTTGATATCATGATAAAAAATTTAGTGTCTCAAAGCAAAATAACTAAGTTAAAGTCAAAGTTTTAAGGAAATGACAAATTTTGAAGGAATGTGGTTTTTCAATATACTAAGGAGTTCAAGTTTAATATAAAAGACCATTGTAAAAGAACAATAAAATAAATTATTTAAAAATATAAAAATGACTATTTCATTGGATAAAGCTCATTGAGATGACTCAAATGATTTTTGTTCTCGATTACACATCATTTAGAAAAAGTTCAAATAAAAAAATGGTTTAGTGTAAATAGTTAGAAATTAATATTTTTGTGTCATATAAACAAAAATTAAAGAAAAAAAGGATAAATTGAAGTACTATGTTATTGCTGAATCAAAGTAATACAAACATCTTAAGAGAATAGATTTACAATTACATAGTTATATTTCTAAATCAAAATAATGCTTTGAAGATGAGATAAATTATTTAAAAAAGTTGTATTTAAAGATTCTAAAAATAAAAAGTGCAACATTTTAATCAACAAATTTGGTGCAAATCAAGATGACTCTTAAAGTAAGCCAAAAATAAAAGACATATTTCAAAATATACAATTTAATATTTATTTAATAGAGCTTTATGAGACAAAACTAAAGATGTTTGTTTAGTCTCCAACAAACCTCATTTGTAATTACCATAAATTATTGAAGTAAGAAAAAGAATAAATATTAAAAAATATTATTTTGGAATAACAAAATAAAATTTGAATGATAAAATGAGATAAATTTAAGTAATGTATTATAAAAAATGTTGGAAATGTAAAGTTCACACAAGAAGAGAATTAGGGTTTCATTTTAATATAAAAAAGTCTAAGTAAAATATTTGAAGAAATAAGAAATATTGTCTATGAAACGTGCATCTGAGATACCAAAGAGATCGATTATAACATCCTAGATCGTTAAATTTGGTACGAGTGGACACGTTTCATAGAGTATACAAATATTCTTGAAAATAAATATTATTTGTTTAACTTTATAGAAATTATTCAAATTAGTCTAACAAAATTTGTTTCATTCGATCAAACCACACATGCAATTATTATAAATTATCAAGGAAAAAACCATAAATAATAAAATAATGTTATTTGAATATAACTAAATGTATACTAAAGTTGAAATGAGGTAAGGTGAAAAGTGTAATGAAACCAATTCATGGCATTTTAAAGATGACATGAGAAGTGATTTAGAGTTGCATCTATTTCAAAGTAAAATATTTGAGAAAAAGAGAGAAATTACATGGAAAAATTATATTCAAAGATATTAAAGAGATAAGTACAACATCATCGACAATCAATTCATGCTTCTTTTAAGAAAATAATTTATTTTTGAAAAATCCAATGATGTTTATTTTGTTTCCACCAAACCACATTTGGAATTACCATAAATTACCAAAGTAAATAAGAATAAATAATAAATAATTTCTATTTTAATATAAAGTGACAATATATCAAAGATAAAATAAGATAAAAAGAAGCATTGTAAAATAAGAAAATCAAAGTAATATAAAGGTCACATACAAAAAGAACTTAAGTTTCATTGTAATACAAAACAACTTAAGAGAAAAATTTGATGAAATGAGATAAATTGTATGGTAAACTTACATTTCGAGATACTATAAAGATTAGTCATGACATCTTTTGTTATCAGGTGATGTACAATTCCACATATTTGATAAGGCATGAAAAAACCTTTCAAAATAAAATATTTCAAAATATTAAAATTAATATTTAATTTGATAGAGCTTGCTTAAATGAGGGTAATGATATTTGTTTTTTTAGTTCAAACCTCAATATGAATTACCACAATTTACAAATCTAATTACATACAAAAAAATAAAAAAAATTGTTATAATATTATGCAAAAGAGTGCTAAGGTTAAATTAGGTTGGTTGAAGAATTGTAATAAAACCAAGTCAAGGTGACGTAAAAATAACATGAGTTGTGATTTATTGTTTTATAGTAGTATAATTATATCAAAGTGAAGCATTTCAACAAAAATGATAAACTATATAGTAATGCTCTATTCAAAACTTTTATGGAGAATGAGTGTATTATCTTCGTCATTAAAATCATGTAGGTATAAAAAATATTTCATAAAGTGATGTAGAATCAAATATTTAATAGGATAGAGCTTGTTGAGATGAGTCTAAGGACACTTATTTCGTTTTAATTGAATGTCATTTGGAATAACTATGAATTACCAAGTTTAATGAGCGTAAATAATCTTAAATTATTGTTTTGATATTAAGCATATATATATAAAAATCTAAAGATAATAAATAGATGTGATATGACATAACAAAAGCAAAGTAAGATAGCAGTCAAATAAATGGAGAATTAGAATTTCGTTATATTTTAACAAAATCTATGTGATGTGTTTCATAAAAGTGTAAATTATATAGGAACTTTGCATTCGCAGTAACTAAGGCACTGACTGTAACATCCTTAATCTTCAAATAATGTACAAATAAAAATATTAGATAAATCAAGCCAAACATCTTAAAAAATAAGACATAAAAAACATAAAAATTCATTTTTCATTAAAATATTCTTATCAAAATGAGTCCAATAATGCCTATTTCATTGAAACACTCTACGCTAAGAATTAATGCAAATTAATATAGGAAATATTAAAATATAAAAAAATAAATTATTATTTTGATAACATAAACTTAAAAAATAATAATATTAAAAGATTAAAGTAATTTTAATATACCATAAGGGAGATGATTTAGTTTCATAATAATATAATGAAATTCAAAGAAAAGGTTTTAAGAGAAGAGAAAATATTGTGTGGGAAAGTTGCATTACAAAATGCTAAGGCAATCGAGTGTAATGTTCTAAACTGTTAAGCAATGTATGCGATGAAATATCTCATAAAGCACACAAAAAATGTATGAAATGAATTATTATATATATATATATAGTTAAGTATTTAATTGGACAACGCATATTAAGGCAAATCCAATGACATTTGCTTTTTCTCAATCGAACCACATTTGGAAAATTTTTAATTACCTAGAAAGATGAGCAAAAAATAACAATAAATTACTATTTCCATAGTTCACAAATATATATTGATACCAAAATATGATAAATTAAAACAATATAATATAACGAAATCAAAGCGATGTAGAGATCACATGAAATGTAATTTATAGTAACATAGTAATATAACAAGAAAAAACAAAAACATTTTTCGAAATGAGAAAATTGTGGGAGAAAAATACATTCTAAGGTACTAAAGATAATGAACGTAGCAACCATGATAATCAAATAAGGTACAATTCAAGATGTCTCATAAAGCACGTCATAACACTAGTAAAATAAAATATTTAAAAATATTAAAAAGAATATCTGAATTTTATAGATTTTAACGAGACGGGTTGAGTGATATTTATTATTCTACATCACACTTGATTTAGAATTATAGTAAATTGTTAAATTAGTTATCCTTAAATAAATAATATTAAATCACTATTCGATTTTAACTCAATTTTTATTAAAATTGAAACAAGGTAAATTGAGGTAATATAATATAACTAAACCATAATGATTTAATGGTCATAATGAAATAAGATAGTGGAGAACTATAGTTTCATAATGATATAACCATATAAGAGGGATAAGTTTGAAGAAATCACATAAATTTTATGAGTACAATGCATCCTAATTTACTAAGGAAATTGAGTGTAAGATCATATAATGTTAAAAGAGGTACGAAGCGTAATATTCAAAAAACAATTGAAATAAAAATATAAAAAAAATATTTTGTTGGATAGAGCATATTGAGAAAAGTCAAATGAAATTTGTATAGCCTTGATTACACCTTGTTTGGAATAATTGAAAATTGTAATTGTAAATAATCCTAAATAATAATAGATACTCTATTTTAAAATAAAAAATATATCAAAGTGGTGTAAAGTACACACAAAGAGAAATTTGAAGTTAATAAGAAATTTAAAAAGGAAGGAAAATTTTTTAAAAATGAGGTAGAAGTTTTGAAAAAGGTGCATTACCTGATGCAACAAAGATTTTTGTGCAATGTCATTGATTGACAAATCAAGCATATATCAAAATATCTTATAAATCATGTCAACACCTTAGAAAACAAACATATTTAGTCATATAAAAAATGAATATTTATTTTATTGGACTCATCGAAATGAACCCAATAACTTTTTTGAAATCCAGTGGACATTATTTTGAATTATAAAGAATTATGAAGTTACTTATAAATAAAAATATAATAAGTTGTTAATTTAAAATTAATTAAATATATATATTAAAGAAATGTGATGAAACAAAATAAAAATGTTACAAAGTTAACATTAGTGGAGAAGAAAACTTTTGTGCTAATACAACCAAATCAAAATAAGAAGTTTGATAAAATGACATGTAGAATATTGACTTCCAAAATACTAAGAAGATAGAGCTCAACATCATCGATCACTAAAGCAAGTAAAAATTAAAATATCTCCTAAATTATGTTAAAACTATGATAAATAAATTATTTTAAAATATAAAAATGAATATATAATTGATGGGAGATCATCTAGAGAAATTGACAATGTTTATTTTGAATTAAAAAATAAATAACCATACATAGTAAAATAGTAACTTATTGAAGAAATAAGAAAACTTATTAAAGAAAGTTGTATTCCATGGCTGTAAGAAGATCATACATAACATCCTCAGAGGTCAAATATGTCAGAAATTGAGAAGCCATATAAATCATACTTACCCCTTGTAAAATAAAATATTTAAAAAATATAAAAAATATATGTTAAAATAGATAGAGCTTGATGGGTCAACAACAAAAACATTTTTTCATTTTTATGGAATGTCCTTTGGAATTGTTAAGAATTAGAAAATTATTTAAACTTAAATAAAGAAAATGTTAATTTTCACATTAAGTGAATATATATTAATGCTTAATTGAGATCAAAAGAATTTTTGTAATATTACGATGAAAATGAAAGTAAAAGGTTACAAGAGAAGAGAATTAGAGTTCATTCTGACTTAAGTAATTCAAACAAACTTTTTTTAAGAAATGAGACAAATTATTCAAGAATGTTCAACTCTATGATATTAAAAAGTTCGAGTGTAGCAATCTCGATAGTCAAATGAGGAAGTAGTTGAAATGTCACATAAATAATGCCAAAACCCTAGAAAATAAAATATTTTCTAAAAAGTAAAGGAATATTTTATTTGATAAAGCTTGTTTAAATGTGTCAAACAATTTTTATTTCATCTTCATCAATCCTATTTTGTCATTACTGTGAATTACAAAATTAAATAAGAGCACATAGTAGTGAATTATTATTTTAATACTAAGTAGATCTATAACACAACTAAAATAAGATAAACAAAAGATATTTAGCTTACCCAAACGAAAGAAATATAAAGGCCACATTGGAGAAAAATTCTTGTTTCATTATAATATATCCAAATCAAAGAAAAATGTTATAGAAATAAGAAAGATTTTGCTAGAAAGCTAAGTTCAAAGATATTATAGAGTTTGAGTGTAACTTGATCATCAAAATTTTACGAAAATAGAATTTTTTAAAATGAAAGATTGCACATCTAATCGGATATAGGTTATCAAAAGGAGTCCTACAGTATTTGTTTCATCTCGACAAGACCACATTTGAATTTACTATGAATAATGAAAGTAATCCTACTTAAAGAATAATAAATTATTGTTTTTATTAATTACATAAATATTAAAATGTAATTGAGATAAAATGAAACATGTAATATAATTAAATGCAACATATGTAAAGGTCACATGGAATGGGATTTAGAGTTACAAAGTGATACAACTAATTAAAAGCAAAAAAATTTAAAAAAATTAGATAAATTGTAACATAATGTTACATTCTCAGTTACTAAGGGTATCAAATGAAAATTTTCAATCATTAACTATAAGAAAAAAGATAATATATTATAAAAATGTAAAAAATTTAACATAAAATAATAAAATGAATATTATTTTAGTAGAGCAGTTCGAGATTAGTCCAATTACTTTTTTCTCTCACAGTCGAAGGTTTGTTTATGTATCTGCAAGTTATTAAATTAAATCAACATAAATAGTATTATATTATTATGTTAATATTGACAAAATATATTTGAAAGTTGAAATGAGATAACTTGAGGTAAATAGTATAATAAATAAAAGTGTTGGAATACTCATCTTAGTGGAGATTTATAGAAAATATTAATATAATCAAATGAAACCATCATATTTGCAAAAAAGAGAAAAATTACATCAGAAAGGTAAAGTGCAAGTTTACTATAAGAACATAGATAACTATGAAGAATATGAAATTGCAAAAGATTAAAATATTTTTTTAAAGTGTGCAAACTTTGGCTAGAAAACATTTGAATTTATAAAATTAAATTCATAATTGGATAAAGCTGATCGAGATGACTAAAATGTCATTTTTGGTCTCCATTAGTAATATAAAAAAATGCTAAGAAATTTAAGAAATAAGATAAATTGTAAAAAAATAAATGTATTCTTACATTGAAAGGAGGTTCAATATAATATCCTCAAACTTCAAAAAAAGTAATAATAAATATATGTTATAAATCTAATTAAGCATAAATACGAATGAGTTATTATTTTAATATTAAGTAAATTTAAATTAAAGTTGACAAATGATTAATTGAAGTAATGTAATGTAACTAAATTAAAGCAATTTAAATGTCTCAAGAGACTAAATTAATAGTTACTTAATAGTGTAACTAGACCAAAAAAATAATTTAATAAATTGAGATAAATTGTATCAGAGTCATACAATGAATGATACTAAGGCTATTGATTGTAAATTTTAAATCATCATATTAGTTACTAATCAAAACGTCTTGTGAAAGTTATCAAAAGACAATATTTTAAAATTTAAAAAATATATAAACAAATAATTATTCATAGGGAGCTTATTAAGTTGAATGCAATGATAGTTATTTTTATCTTGATCGGACCTCATTTGAATCTTCTTAGAATTACAAAATTAAATAAGTATGAAAGTTAATGACTTATAATTGTAATATTGATTAAATATATATTTAATAAAAAATGAGATAAGTTGAAACAATATGATAACCAAATCAAAAAAATATAGGCGCCAGATAATAAGAGAAAATAGGTACATAGTATACTAAACAAATCAAAGAAAAACTTTTGAAGTATTCAGATAAGGTATGTGGGAATTTTAAGTTCTAGGATGCTAAGGAGATTGAGTCTAACATTATTGATCGTCAAATCAGGCATGAATAAAAAGAGCTCTTTAACCTTGTCAAAGACATGAAAAAAAAAAATTTAAATAATTAAAAAATAAATATTTAATTTTGTAGAGTTCATTTAGATGGGTCCGTGATGTTTGTTTCAAATTGATCAAAATTACTTAGGTACTACAATGTATTACAAGATTAAATAAGCTTAAATTTTAATAATTTATTGTTTGAATACTGATTATATATATATTAAAGCTTAAAAGGGTGAATTAAAGTAAGATAACAAAATAAAAGAAAATTAAAAGACATAAGGGATTAATATTAGACTATTAAAATAATATTACCAAATTAAATCGAAACATTTGAACAAATGACAAAATTTATAGGAAACATGCATTCCAAGATACTAAGCATATCAAATAAAACTTGCTCCATCGTCAAATCTACTATGGTTTGAATTGACTATATGGCTTGCGAAATCCTTCGAAAATAACATATTTTTCGAAATGAAAAAGTTATTTTATTGAATAGTGCTTATAAAGATGTGTCACACGACGTTTTCTTCATCCTAATCAACCTCACTTAGAATTACAATATATTGCAAAAATAAATCTTCATAAATAGTAATAAATGGCTATTTTAATCTTAAATAAATTTATACTACACAGAAAATAAGATAGATTGAAACAATATCATTTAAGAAAATAAATCAATTATGAAGCACACCTTAAAGAGGATTTAGAGTAATATATTAACATAACAAAATAAAAGTGAAAAATGTGATGTTATGGGATAAGTTGTATGAATATGTCATATTTCATTAAACTAAAGAGATCAAACGTATCATTCTCGATCATCAAATGTTGTACAAATCAAAATACTTTATTAAGCAAGCCAAAAAATGGAAAATAAAATATTTTTAAATATAGAAAAAGGTATTTAATTAGATAGACATCATCAAGATGAGTCTAAATATATTTTTTAATCTCAAATGGATCTCATTTACCATTAATCTAATTACTAAATAAATAAACTCAAAAAGTTATAAATTATAATTTTACTATAAAGTAAGTGTATCTTAAATCTAAAATAAGATATGGTGAAGAAAAAAAAATTTAATTTAATCAAAGTGATATAAATGTCACATTGCTTCCAAGAAGCCCATTAAGTGGAAAGTTGTGTTGGATATCCGAAGGGATGAGGCCAAAGGTTAGACCCTTGCTAGTTCTAGGGGATTTCATTGTTATTCTGTTGTAGGAGGAGAAAAAGGGGGAAGAGCTTTAGGAGGAGGCTGAGATAGTAGAAATTTTCTAGAATCATTCAAGAACAAGAGTTGATGGACTTAGGATATGTTGGTAATAGGTATACGTGGTACAACGGGAAGGAAGTGCTAGAATATTAGGGAGGTTTGATAGAATGTTGATGACTCTCTAAGAGATCCATGCTTTTCCTATAATTATCATATCACATTTGTAACTAATTGAATCAAATCACTACCCTTTGTTCATTGAGATAGGTACATAATAGGGGATGGCCACAACTAGAAGAAAGTAATTTAAGAGGGTTTGGCTCATATTTTTTGAGATTGTGGGCATTGTGCACAAAATGTGGAACAAATTGATTAGAGGAAATGTTATGAAGAGGCTCTCGACAAAATTTTCTGTATAATTAATTACCTTTAGTAGGGGAAGTTAGATGGAGATGTAAAATATTATTTATAGAAATGGTGAACTAGAAAATGAAATTAAAAATATATAATTCAAGTAGTTTAACATGGTTATGAGTGATCAGGACCACATCCAACATAGACACCTTGTTGCTTCTTTTCATAGGGCTACTACACTTGAGGAGAGTTGGTGTTGGCAAAGAGCAAAGGTTGAATGGGACTAATTAGGGGACTATAACACGAGGTTATTCCAATCTACTACAACTTGTAAGCAGAGGGACAAGAAAATACTACATTTGAAGGATGATAAGGGGAAGTGGCCAGTTTAATAGAGAATATAAAATGTTTGTTGGTTAAAACTTTTTGGATGATGTGGTGCCATATTGGTATCTACCATCCTCCATTATAATTCCATTCATACAGATGCATTGACATGGAATATTAAGGAATGCTTACCTTGTACGTTATCATTGAAGAACTCAAGAGTGCTATCAGATCAATAAGGAAGAACAAGGCACCAGGGATGGATGGCATCACAACAGAGTTTGTACATAGATATTGAGCTATTACTCAAGCTGATGTTGTTAGAGTTGTACTGCAATGTTTTCATGATAGATATTTACCAAAAGCTTGGAAGGATACTCATATTTTGTTTATTGCAAAAGTGTGGTGTGTAGATAGATCGAAATAGTTTATGGCCATAAATTTGTTTAGTATTATGTATAAAGCCCATGCAAAGGTCTTTGTTTAAAGATTGAAGAAAGTCTTACCTAGACTTATTGCAGAGGAACAAGTTGCATTTGTGTCAAGCAGATCTATCTCAAATAATATCTTTATTACTCAAGAAATGTTAATCATGTTGCACTCTTTGGCATCCAGAGAGGGCCTTATAACAATTAAGGTGGATACGGAGAAAGCATGTGATAAGGTGAGATGGTAGTTCGTCACTGACGTGATTAGTTTCATTGGCTTTGTAGTAGTGTGGTGTGAGTGGGTGACTGCTTGTGTCTCATGTCTGAGATTTATGGTGTTATTGAATGGGTTCAGACTATTATAAATTGAGGCTACTAGAAGCTCGAGGAAAGGATGCCTGTTGTCACCCTATTAGTTTACTACTACATCTAAACTTTTGTCTAGGATTATCAGGAAATATAAAGCTATGGCAGTGTTTGGATTTCATTATGGGCCAACCTCTCTTATCATTTCACACTTATTAAATGCTGATGATGTGATGATATATATATATATATATGTTGTTAAATTTTTTATTGATAAAGATTTTTAAAATTTTTTATTTTTTTCTATATATTATAGTGTTACTTTTATCCTCTTATAGTGTGATCCTTGCAATACTTTCACTAGGTTATGTTACTTTATTTAAATTTATCTACTTTTAACTTTAATAATGATTTATTTGACATTTCAGTAATAAACTATTATTATTTATGCTTTTTTCCCTTTTTAATTCAAAATAATTCCACATAAGATCCTATAAACTCTATAGATATTTTTAGCCATATCTCTATAAGCTCTATATAATTAAATATTTATTTTTATATATATCAGGTTTAAATATAATTTTCTTCAAGATTTTGGCACACTAGTTAACATTTCAATTTGCATATGATATGATAATTGAGGACATTACACTCATTCTTTATAGTGTTTTATAGTACAACTTCCCCTGATAATTTTCTAAATTTCATAAAATGTTTTGCTTTAATTTTCTTATATTACTAGGTAACACTACATTTAATTTTTTATGACCTTTGCATTAGTTTCATTTCCAAATGTTACATTATTTCAACTTATCATATATCAAATTTATTCAATATTTACTGAAAATTAATGTTTTAATTTATTATTGTTTGTTCCCATTTAAAATGGTAGTTTGTAATTGTTTCAAACTATGTTTTATGAGAATGAAATAAATGTCAATGCACTCCTCTCGATGAGCTCTAACAAATTAATTTTTTTTAATATTTTGAAATATCTTTCTTCATGGCTCTCCTAGTAGTTTGCAAGACTTTTTTAATTTTACCTAATTTTATGATCAAGATGTTGGCACTCAATCATCTTGTTGTCTTAAAATGCAACATTTGAGTACAACTAATTTCAAAAGATTCCACCGTGTTGCTCTAAATCTCTTTTTGTATGACTTTTTAAAGGATTTTTTTTGGCTATATTACATTATTTCAATTTTTCTCATTGTTAATTTAAAATTATTTAATTAATATTAAAAATATAATTTATTATTATTTGTTCTCTTTAAACTTTTTGAATTTTTAGTAATTACAAAAAAGTCTGATCGAGACAAAACAAACATCTATGGACTGAAATCAATAATTTCTATGAAATTAAATATTTATTTCTATATATATTATTTAAATATTTTATTTTTTACGGTTGTGGAATACTAAATAAGACATTACGATTCATGCATGATTTTTGTATCAAAGATGATACCCTCAAACATTTTAGTATCTTAGAGTGCAACTTTCCCACATATTTCTTTAAATTTTTTATTTTTATTATGTTATATTTTATGTTACTCTAAATCTCATCACATGAGACATTTACAACATTTTGATTCAGTTATATTTTATTACATCAATTAACATCCCTTTAGTTTTATTATAAATTTACTAAGTATAATAATAATAAATTGTTATTATTAATTTTTATGTAATTTTTTATTTTAAGTTACAAACAATTTTTTGTTAATAAAAGACAAACATTGTTTCACTCCTTTTTTTATTTTTGAAAAATTTTTCATGCTTTATGAAATATTTTGAATCGCACCAGATTTGATGAATCACATATCTTGGTCTTTAATAACAAATAAAATATATATTTTTAATATTTTAAAATATTTTTTTATTTTTTATGGTTTTAGAATGCCTAACAAGACATTTTTTGTTTTTACTTAATTTCACGATTGGGTATGTCAAACTCAATCTCCAGTGTATCTTTGCTATGCCACTTTCCTAAAACTTTTTCTTATTTCTTAAAATATTTCATTTTGATTTGGATACATTACTATGAAACTATAAATTTCTTCTTATGTATCCTTTAGATAACTTTAAGTATACTATATCATAATGCATCAATTTAAGTTATTTCATATTTAAAATATATTTAGTTATTCTAAAAATGGTAATTTATTATCATTTATATTTATTTTTTTCAGTAATTTGCATTATTATAAAATGATTTTAATGATGAGAAAATAAATAACACTAGAGTCTTTATGATGAGTTATATCAAAAAAAATATTTTTCTAGGTATTTTAAATTTTTATGACATATTTTTTTATAGTTGATTTCATGATTGATTATCATGCACTTCATCTTCTTGACTTCTTCAAATGTTTTTCTTTTATTATTTTATATTACAATGTAATTCAAAATTTCTTTCAAGCAAAATTTTGATGATTTTGATTTAATTATATTATATTTCAAAAATTAAAAGAATTTTATATTTAATTTATATTTAATTGACATTAAAATAATACTTCATTGTGTAATCAACTCAAAAAATATATTTTGGGGTACTTTGTCATGAACTCTATCTAATTAAATATCCATTCTATCTTTTTAATTGTTTAAGTATTAAGGGTTTTAGCAAGTTCTAGAATATAATATAATTCATAGCTATTTGATGTATGAAGATGTTACACTCTATCTCTTTAGAATAATTTCTCTCTTGGAACACAACTTTAATATGTAATATATCTCTTTCTTTCAATTTTTTCTTTCACATAAAAATATAATAATATAACATAATTCTTCTTTCATAGACTTTTACATCTTATTGATTTAGTTATATTGTATTACTTCATTTTATTTAATTTAAAGTTGAATATATATTCACTTAAAAATAAAATAATAATTTATTGTTATCTATGTTATTTATCTCAAAAATTCTTTGAAATTAAAAATGAGGTTTTATTAAGAAAAAAATTTCAATAAACTATACTTGATGTGAAATATTTAATTAAATATTAATTTCTATATTTTTATGCATTTTACTTTCTATTATTTTTACAAACTTTATTGGAAACTTTTATTCATACTTAATTTGATGATCGAGAATATTATGCTCAATCGCCTCAATAACAAGACGTGCAAGTTTTACCTACTATTTATCTGTTTTCATGAAAGTATTTCTTTAATTTTCTATAATATTTTACAACTACCATGTCATCTAAGATTAAATATATTTATTCTTGATTTTATTAAAATAATATCTTTTTATTTATGCTTATTTAAATTTTTTAATTTGTGATAATTATAAAAGAGGTCTGATCAAGATGAAACAAATGTTGACGAACTCATCTTGAAGAGTATTATCCTATTAAATTTTTATTATTTATATTTTTTAAATATTTTATATATTCTAAACCTTGCATAGCTTTTACAAGACATTACCATTCATGCTTGATTTTGAAATTGAAGATGCTACACCCGATAACCTTAGTGTCTTGGAGTGCAACTTTTTGTAAAATTTTTTTCATTTCTTAAAATATTTTTGTTAATTTGGTTTTTTTATTATGTAATTATAAATATCATCACATACTAATACATTGCTCTATTTTAGTTATGTTATATTTTTAAAATTTTGTCAATTTCTCTTTGATATATATTTACTTATTTTTAAAATAATAACTTATTATTATTTATTGATAATTAACATGGTAATTCATACTATTCCAAATGCGGTCCAATAGAGATAAAATAAACATGGTTATTCACATCTCAATGAGCTCTATTCATTTAAATTTTTGTTCAAAATTTTCAAATTATTTTTTTAATTATTTTTCTTGTTTTTTGAGGCATTTCAATTCATATCATAAAAAAATAAGGAAGTTAGTCCTGATCTCCTTTATATTATGAAATTCATCTTTCTTATAAAATTTTCACATTTCTTCAAAGTTTTCAATTTTAATGTACTATCTTACTATGTAGCTAAAAAACCTCTTTTTATGTGACCTTTACATTATATTGATTTGGTTATATTACATTGTTTGAGTTAATCTCATGTTAACTTTAATAAATATGAGTTTTACTTTAAAATAGTAATTTGTTATTGTTTATGCTTTTTTTAAGGTAGTCCATATTAATGGTAATTGAGGCCACATTAAGGAGAAATGATTGTAAAACTCATCTCTATGAGATCTATCCAATTAAAACATTATTTATATATTTCCAAACTTTTGTTTTCTTTGGTTTTGGATTGCTTTATGAAATAATTAAAAACAACTTTAACATACAATTTCAATCATTTCTTCAAATATTATAATTGAATTTCATTATATCACCTAAAACTATAGTCATCTTTTAAAATTTTTATATCACTTTGATTTTAATATATTCCAATACTTAATTTATCTAATTTTAGATTTAATTAATATATTAACTGTTAAAAAAATTATATCTTTTTTTAATTGAGTTTACTAATTCATTGTAATTCCAAACAATGTCTATATAGATAACAAAAACACTATTAGACTTGACTCGACAATCTATATTAAATTAAATATTATTTTTTTTTTAATTTTCTTATAATTTTTTTTATTTCTTTGGAATGTTTTACATGATATTTCAATTAATAACTAGTTCTAATATCAAGGTTGTTACACTTAATTTCCTTAGTATCTTTTAGTGTAACATTATCATATAATTTGTCCTCGTTCTGTAAACATTTTGCTTTGATTTGATTATATTTCTTCGTAACTCCAAATCTCCTTGCGTGACACATTTATAACTTTTTTATTTGGTAAATATTTCATTTCTATAATTAATACTAATATAAAAATAATATTTTATTATTATTTAGTTGTATTAAATTTCGAAATTTGCAGCAATTCCAAACGAAAACAATCAAGATAAAAAATCATGGTATGACTTGTGTTAAAGTGCGCTATCTTATTAAACATTTATTTTTATATTTTTAAGTATTTTATTTTCTATTACTTCAACATGCTTTTTGAGACATTTATAATCATACATGATTTGATGTTCAATGATTATAATATTTATTTGCCTCATACAAAAATAATAGTTTTTTATTATTTATGCTTAGTTACTTTCATATTTAGTTATATTTCAAGAATAAGACTAATCATGATAGAACTATCAATGTTGGAGTAACCTTTGTGAGCTCTATCCAATTAAATATTTATTTTTGCATTCTAAAATATTTTTTTCAAGGTGTTTAGCCCACTTTGTGAGGTATCTTGATTTGTGCTTGATTTGAAGATTGATGATGTTATATTTGATCTCTTTACTAACATGGAATAAAAATTTCTCGTACAATATATCCCATTTTCCAAATAATTAAATTATTTTGTTACATTACTATTCACTCTAACTCTACTCCCATGTGGCCCTTACAATACTTAAATTTAATTTTATTATATTGTTTTAATTTCTCTTATTTCAACTTTAATTTATACTTTCCTAATATTTAAATTTATTTTATTATTTTCTCTTATTTATTTTTAAGTTAGTTATAATTTTAAATGAGAAATAAACATGATTAGAAGATGTTGTTCGATTACTATAACAAGCACTATCTCAAAATATATTCATTCTTACATTTTAAACATTTTCTTTTATAGGGCTTCCGAATACTTTTTGAGACTTTTTAATTTGTGTCAGATTTGATGATCAAGGATCACGCAATTAGTCTCCTTCATCTTGGATGTCATATCAAGGATGTTACTTTATATCTTTAAATCTCCCCTACATGTCCTTTACATCTCTTTTATTTTATCATATTGCATTGCTTTTGTATATCTCATGTTAATTTTAATATGTATTTACTTAGTATTAAAATGATATCTTATTATCACTTATTTCTCCTTATTTGTGTGATTTGGATAAATGCCAAATTAAGTCCAATCTACATGAAAGTAACATCATTGGAAGTAACCAAATGAGCTTTATGTTTTAAATATTAATTAATAATTACATTTTTAAATATTTTATTTTCATTTCCTTGGCTTGATTTTCAAGATATTTTGATTAGTACTTGAGTTGAAAAATGACGTCATTACACTCGATTACCATAGTACCTTGAAAGGCAACATTTTTGCACAAGTAAAATCATTTTTTTAAATTTTCACTTTGATTTTTTTATGTTATTATGAATTTGAAAATTTACTCTCATATGATGTTTACAACACTCTTATTTGGCATTATTTCTTTGCTTCAATTTGTCACATTTCATAATTAATATATATTTAGAAACTAATTAAAAAAATTATATATTATGGTTTTTTATTTTTTATTTCAATAGTTTAGAGTGATTCCAAAAAATGTCTAACTGAGATGAAGTAAATGATGTTGGATCCAACTTGACCAACTTTACCAAATTATATATTTATTTTAATAATGGAAACTATCATATTTTCTTTTATTTTTTCATTGTTTTTTAGTCATCTTTATTTGTGACAATGTTAATGATCAATGATGTGACTCTCCATCTCTTATATGTCTTGGAATGCATTTATACTTCATAATTTACCACATTTTTTCAATTCTTTTACTTTGATTTGGCCACACTAATATTTAACACAAAAACTCCTCTTGTGTAAACATTACATTACTCAAATTTATTTATATCATGTTATTTTAATTTATTGCATTTTAGATTTAATACATAGTTATTTATTATTTAAAAGAAATAACTTTTTCTACTAAGCTTACTTTGCAATTCATATGAATTTCAAAGGAGGCTTGATGGAGCTAGAATAAGCATCATTAGACTCTCCTAGATGGGCTCTAAACAACTAAGTATTCATTTTTTATATTTAAAAATATATTATTTTCTCATTTTCTCACATTTTTTGTAAGAAATTCATTTCATACCTGATATGACAATTTATGTCATTTCAACAAATTTTTGACTTTCATTGTTCATATGATTATATAACTCTAAATATTCTTTCATGTGACTTTAATATCATTGAGATTTAGTTATAATGCATTACTTCATTTATTCTCATTTTATTTTTAATAAATATTTACTTTGTATTAAAGTAATAAATTATTATTATTTAAGCTTTTTTACATTGATAATTTGTTGTCATTCTAAAAATCTTCTAATTGTGAAGAAATAAAGTTGTTGGATAAGTTTTGAAGAATTGTACCTAATTGCATATTTGTTTTAATATTTTTTACATATTTTATTTTCTAGTGTTTTTTCATGGTTTACAAGATATTTCAATTCAAACATGATTTCATAATCTAGAATGTCACACACAATCTCCTTAAAATCTTTGAATGCAACTTTTCTATATAATTTGTATCATTTTTTTATAATTGCTTAATTTTATATTGTCATATTTTTATATAATAGTAAAACTCTTCTCATGTAGACTTCATACAAATTTGATTTTGTTATATTACCTTACTTCTATTTTTTCAGCTTTAATATATATTGACTTCATATTAAAATAATAACTTCTCATAATTTATATTTATTTATTTAGATAATTCACAATCTTCTAAGTGAAGTTTTATTAAGATGGAAAAAATATCACATTTCACTTGTGTTAACAAGTATTATCGAATCGAAATGTCAATTTTTTATTTTAATTATTTATTTAACAAATATTTTTGGATACGTTAGTAGACCTTTGTACTTATATGTAATTTGACAATCGAGCATGGTAAACTTCATCTTTTTAATATCTTCGAATTGAACTTTCCCAATAACATATTTCATTTTATAAACTTCTCATTTTAGTTTGGCTAAATTATTATGTTACTATAAATATCCTCTTCAATAACATTTACATTTCTTTGGCTTGGTTAGATTATAATTTTTTATATTTTATAATTTGAACTTTATAATATTTATTTCTTTATATTAAAATAATAATATGTTTTTTATGCATACTTACCTATGTAATGCAAAAATATTAAAAATGAGGTATGACCAAAATGAAAGAAATGTTCTTGGACTCATCTCAACAAACTCTATCAAGTTGTATATTCCATGTTATATATTAGATATTTGTAGTTTACATGATTTTTGTATGGTTTACGGGACAATTCGATACATACCTTTTTTAGCAAACATGAATGTAGAATTGGATCCCTTCTGTATCTTAATATACAATTTTCCTATATAATTTGTCACAATTCTTCAAAAGTATTACTTTGATTTGGTTACACTCTTACATAATTCCCTTTCTCATCAAGTGTGAGCTTTACGTCACATTAATGTCTTGATATTACATTATGTGTATAATATTTTAACTATACTCTATTTTTACTTGATATTGAGATATTTTTTTATTTTGAAATCATTTATAGTAGAAATTTATTATAATTCAAAGAGCTACATAAAATTAGATATATATTTTTATATTTTTTAAATTTTTAATTAAATTTATTTTTATAGTTTTTTATATTTTATGAGCCAAAAATATTTGTTTCTTTTTTGACAATTGTTGATGGTATACAAACTCTCCTTAGCATATTGAAATGCATTTTTGATGTACAACATTTTAAATTTTTTCAAATTTTTTTTTTCTCTGGATATGTTGCTAGTAACTCTAAATCTAACCTCTACATCACTTTCATAGGTTATATTATATTTCATTTATTTTTTTAATTTATAATTTAGTATAATATACTCAATATTGAAATAATTATTTGTCATAATTTATTGTTATCCTTTTTGAAGTTCATAGTTATTCCAAACAAGGTCCGATCGAGATTGAAAGAAATTATTTTGTACACCTCTTAATGAGCTACATTAAGTTAATATTCATTACATACATATATATTTTTTTTTAAATTTTAGCAATCATTATAAGGCATGTCGTTTTGCACATTTTTCAACTATTTGATTGTCTTACCCTTAATCACTTTATTGTCTTGGAAACAAACTTCATCTATGATTTATCTTATTTCTTCTTGTGTTTTGCTTCGAGTTGGTTATATTTCTTTGTAACTCTAAATCTCTTCTTGTTTGACATTTTCATTGCTTTGATTTCGTGCTACATTATTTCAATTTATATTATTCTTGCTTGAATGCAAATTTTTCTAAAAATTAAAAAATTAATTCAATGTTATTAATTCTTTTTTTTTATAATTTTCATGGTAATTCAAAATAATGTATAATTCAAAAGAAGGAAAGGTTGGTGGATTCATCTCGATCAGTCATATCAAATACTATTTATATAATTTTCAGCATTTTGTTCTAGAATTTTTTCATGTGTTACGCGACATTTTGATTTACCTAATTTGATGGTGGAGGTGGTCACACTCAAGTCCTTTGTTATCTTTGAAAGAAATTTTGTCATAAAATTCATGTAATTTCTTCAAATATTTTTCTTTGATTTGATCATACTACTGTGAAACACCAAATCACCTCTTATGTGACGTTTATGTCCAACTGATTTGTTAATATTAAATTGCTTCAATTTATCTAATTTTGCATTAATATTTAGTTTCTTTGAAATCAAATTAATTAGTTTTTGTTAATTTTTATTTATTTAAGTATATAATAATAGTTAAAAATAGCTTTGATTGGGACTAAACAAACATTTTGTAATTTACTATAAATCCATGAAAGAATTATTTTAAAGGAAACAAGCGACCTTGAACTCTTCTTAAAGAGATCTATCAAACTAAATATCCATTTTAATGGTTTAAAAATGGTATATGTAATATTTTAATAGGCTAGAAAAAGCATTTTATTCGTACGTGATTAGTCGATTGAAAATATTACACTTAATATCCTAATTATGTTGAAAAGATATTTTTTTTTAAAAATTCGTCTAATTTTTGAAATTTTTTAATTTGATTTGGTTATATTGAAACATGTTCCAAATCGCATCGCTTATGACATTTATATGGTTTTGATTTTCTTTTTTTTCTATTACTTTAATTTATCGCATTCTAGCTTTAACATATTTTTAATTTACATTAAAGTAATAAATTATTATTATTAATTCTTATTTAAGTTGAAAATTAAAAAATAATTCGAAATGAGATCCCATTCGCATGAAATAATTTTTTTTGGATTTATCTTGATAAGCTATATCCAATTTGGTATTTTTTTTACATTTCATTAATAAGTTTTTACGGTTTTGACATATCATATAAGAAATTTTGTTTCATAAGTCATTTAATAATTGAGGTTGTTAAATGAAGCCCCCACAAAACCTTGGAAAGCAAATTTCCAATATAATTTATCTAATTTGCTTAAATTTTTTTATTTGTTTATTTTGTCTACATAACTATAAATTGTCTATGGCATGACCTTTACATTGCTTTGATTTGCTTATATTGCATTACTCTAATTCATTTCATTTGAACTTTAGTGTATAATTATCAACATTAAAAATAACAATTCATAATAATTTATGCTTAATTAATTTGATAATATGTAGTAATTTGAAAGGTCTCAATGAGATGAAATAAACATTATTGTTGTCGCAAGGAGCTCTATGTGGTTATAAATGTCAAAGAATATAAAATTTTAAGTTATATAGTGAAATGACTTAGCAAAGTAAAATATTTAATAAAATGAGACAAACTATATGGGAATGTTGTATTTCAAAGATACAATGGTGCTAGAGTGTAACATCCTTAATTGACAAATTAGTCACATGTCAAAATGTCTCATATTCTCAACAAAGTCATAAAATGTAAAATATTTAAAAAATTTACAATATATATTTTATTACATTGTGATCATTAAGATGAGCACAATGATGGTCATTTCTTCTCAATTAGACCATGTTTATAATTTTTGCAAATTTCCAAAACAAATAAGCATTAATAATGTTAAATTTTCTTTAAAATATTAAGAAAATATGTATATTAAAAATGAAATAAGATAAATTAGATCAATTTAATATAACCCAATTAATAACAACACAAAAGTCACAATATAAAAGAATCAAAGTTTCATAATCATAGAGCCAAATAAAAAAAACATTTGAGGTGGTGGGATAAGTTATATAGAAATCACGTATGTATTATAATAAAGAGATAGGGCGTGACATTCTTAATCATCAAATAATATACCATAAAAATATCTAAAATTTTTTAAATAAATAGTAGAATATTAAATAATTAAAAAACATAAAAAATAATAATTTAATTGGATAGAGCCCATGGAGGCAAGTTGAATGATGTATGTTTTGTCTCACTCAAAACTTTTTTGGAATTACTCTAAGTAAAAAAAATGCTTGAATAATAATAAATTATTATTTAATTTTAAATAACTATAAATAAACCTAAAATTTGATAAACTAAAGAAATATAATGCAACTAAATCAAAGTAATCTAAAAGTCACATAAGAGCAAACTTAGTGTTACATAGTAATATAATGAAATGAAACAAAAGAGTTTTAAAAATGAGAAATTATAGAGGAAATTTGTGCTAAAAAATATAAATGAGATTGAGCATAATATCCTTTATCATTAAACCTGGTACAAATTAAAATATCTTATACAACATGCAAAAAAAAATAAAATAATGTATTTTAGAAATGTAAAAGTCAATAATTTATCATATAAGGTTTATGAAGATGACTTTAATGATATTTATTTGTATCAATTTGATTAGTTTGTAATTAACATGAATTGCCATTATTAATTAGCATAAATAAATAAAAAATAATTATTGTAATTAACTAAATATATAATAAAGATAAAATGGCATAAATGGAAGTAGTGAAGTATAATGAAATCAAAGTAATGTAAATGTCACATGGGAGGGGAATTAAAGATGCAGTGTAATATTACCAAACTAAAGTAAAAGAATAAGAGAAATAAGATAAAATTTATAAGAAACTTGCATTCCAAGATACTAAAGATATTGAGTGTGAAATCTTTGGCTATCACATAAGGTACAAACCTAAGGTTTCTAAAGCATGCCAAAGCTAAAAAAATAAAATATTTTAAAAATTATAAATAATTATTTAATTTAATAGAGCTACTTAAAACAAGTCCATTGAAATTTGTTTCTTCTCCATTAGCCCTTATAAGGAAATACTATGAGTTATCAAAATTAATAAGCAAAAATGAGAACAAATTATTATTTTAACATTAAATAAATATATAATAAAAAAAGATGAGACAAATTGAATCAAAGAAAAATAATCAAATTAAATTAATGTAAATGTAGTGTGAGAGGAAAGTTAAAGTTAACTATGTTATAACCAAATCAAATTTAAAAATTTGAAGAAATGAAAAAACTTTTATGTCAAAGTTGCATTCCAAGTTACCAAGTAGATGAAGTATAATATTCATGATCATAAAATTAGGCATCAAAGGAAATGCCTAGTAAAGCATGTAATAATACTTGTCAAGACAAGTCCAATTATGTTTGTTTTGTTTTGATCCAACATCAATAGGAATTACTACAAATTACAAAATTAAACAAGCATAGACAACAAAAAATTATTCTTTTAATATCAAGTAAATATGAATTAAAGATAAAATAACATAAATTGAGATAATGTCACATAACAAATCAATATTTGTTAGGTTAAAAGAGATGGGTGTTACACTTTATAAGTCATTTAACAAAAATAGCATAAAAAATTTGAACAAATGAGATATTTCACGGGAAAGTTGTGTTCCATGATACCATGGCGATCGAGTGTAAGATCTTTGATCAACTAATTGGAAAAATTTTAAATACCTCATAGAGAATACAAACAAGAAAATAAAATATTTCAAATACATAAATAAATATTTCATTAATATAATCATTGAGATGAGTCCAATGATATTTGTTTTGTCTTAATCAGAGCACATTTTTAATAACCATGAATTATAAAAATAAAGTTGTAAATATAATAATAACTTATTATTTTAATAACAAGACATTATATACTAAAGTTTAGAATAAGATTACTTGAAGCAATGTAATGTTAAGAAATCAAAGCAATGTAATGGTAACATAATAGCAGATTTAGAATTATGTGCTAATATGTCCGAATCAAGATGAATAATTTCAAGAAATATGATAATTTAAATTGGAAAGTTGTATTCCAAGATATTATAACAATCATTCGTAATGTATTCCATAGTTAAATATAAAATAAATCAAAATGTCTCACAATCCATATAAAATAATTTATTAAAAAAATATTTAAAAATATAAAATGAATACTTAATTATAAAGAGCTCATTGAGATACCTCCAACAAAATTTGTTTCGTCTTATTTGTTCCTTGTTTTTTATACTACTAATCACTAAAGTGAATATTAATAATAAAATATTTTTTTTCATATTTAGTAAATAAATAATAAAGTTGAAATGAGGTAAATAGAAGTAATGTAATGCTAATAAATCAAAGCAACATAACAATCATATGAAAGGAGATTTAAACTCCTATAGTAATACAGTCAATTCAAGTGAAACATCTGTTGAAATAAAAAAAATTTATACAAAATGCTGCATTTTCATATCGTAAGGAGATTGAGTGTAAGAATATTGATCATAAAGTCAACTATGATCAAAACATGCTAATAAAATGAGCCAATACAAAAGAAAATTAAATATTTTGAAAAAGAAACAGGAACAATTAATTCAACAGATCCAATAAAATGTGTTGAACAAAGATAATTTATCTTAATTTGTAATACTACAAACTACTAATCTAAATGGGCATAAAAAATAATAATTATTATTTTAAGATTATATAAACAAATATTAAAGCTAAAACATCATAAGCTGAAATAATATAATATAACTAGATCAAGTGAAGTAAAATTCAATTATTAGGGGAATAAATGTTTAATACTATAATAAGAAAAGTTAAGTGTAAGATCTTTAATTATCAAATAAAGTATGAATCAAAATATGTAATAAAATTTATGTAAACCATCACAAATAAAAAATTAAAAAAAATATATATAAATTTATATTTGAAATATTAGAGCATGTTTAGATAAATCTAGTGCAGTTTCTTTCATCTTGTTTAGACATTATTTGGAATTACTAAGACTTACTAATGTAAATAATCAGGGACAAAAAAATATTTTCTAAATAGAAGTAAAAATATAGTAAAGTCGAAATAAAATAAATGAAATAACGTAGTATGACAAAATTCAAACGATGTAATTATCATAGTAGAAGATAGTTGGGGTTATGTAGACATATAGACAAATTAAAGTTAAAAAGTTCATGAAATTAGTTAAAATGTATAAGAAAGCTACATTCCAAGTTATAAAATTTATTGAGGGTCATATCATTAATTCTTTATTCTAGTATGAATCAAATAATCTCATAAAGTACGAAAAAACAAGGAAGTAAAATGTGCTAAAAGATATAAAAATGAATATTTTATTATATAAAATATGTCAAGATGAGACCAATGATATTTGTTTTATATTTATTGGACAACTTTTAGAATTATTTTGAATTGTAAAAGTAATAAAACAAAAATAATAACAAATTAATGTTTTAAGATTAAGTAAACATATATTAAACCTAAAATGATACAAATTGTAGAAGTGTAATATGACCAACTTATTATGATATAATTGTCAAAAGAGAGGAGAGGTAGAGCATTGTAGTAATGTACCTAAATAAAAAAAATAAAAAAAATGAGATTAACTGTGTGAGAAAGCTACATCTCAATGTATAAAGTAGATTGAGTGTATCTCATTTGAAGGTATAAATGATATAAGAATGAAAATGCCATGTAAAATATTCAAGGCCTTAGAAACAGGTGATTCAAAATATAAAAGAATATTCGATTAGGTAAAACTTGTCATGACGAGTCCAACTACATTTGTGTTGTCTTAATCAGACATTGTTTGAAATTATTATAATTTAATAAATGTAATACAAATAAATTATACCTAATTATTATTATAATATTTTTATGAAAAAAGATAAATTAAATAAATTTAATATATTGTAATAAAAATGATGTAAATGTCACATGAAAGAAGAATTAAAATTATAGAGTAATATATCCAAATCAAAACAAAAAAATTGAAAGAAAGAGATAACTTGTAATGGAAAGTTGCATTCCTAGATATTAATGATATTGAGTGCAAAATCATCAATCATCTTTATACAAAAAAATTCAAATTATTGTTAAGCATGTTGAATCCATAGAAAATAAAATGTTACAAAATATAAAAGTAAATATTTCATTGGTTGGTGCTGAAAAGTTAAAATATGATGAGATTTATGTACCCATATACACATATTGAAATAAATGTCAAAAATTTGAAAAAAAAGGTAAGAAAAAGGTTATGTGAATGGTTCATTCCAAACTACTAAAAAGATTACATGTAGCATGCTTAATTATCAAATGAAAGATTAATCAAAATATCTCATAAAAGGTGTTAAATCAAAAGATAATTTAATATGTAATTAGATAGGGCTTCTGGAGTTTTGACAAACGAATTCTGCTAAGTACATAAGATAAAAAATAATAATATTTTTTTATATATTAAAGTTTAAAAGATATAAATTTATGCAATGTACTATTTGAAATTTTAAGTGATTCTAAGGACACATCAAATAAGATTTTGAGTTACATAGTGATATAACTAATTTAAAATGAAAAATTTGGAAAAATTAAATAAATTATTAACAAAACTTGCATTCATAGATATTAACAAGAGCAGGTGTAACATCTTTGAAAGTCAAACATGTATGAATAAAAATTTTTTTTAAAGCATGCAGAACCCCATATACCAACATATTATACAATATAAAAAAATTTAATTGGATTGAGCTAGTTGGGTTGAGTCCAATTATGTATGTTTCAAGTAAATCATAACTCTTTTGTGGTCATTGAAAACGACCAAAGTAAATACACTTAAAAAGTAACAAATTTTTTTAACATTTTATAGGTATATATTGAAGTTGAAATGAGATAAACTAAAGTTTTGTATCATAAAAAAAAAATTGATGTATTTATTGATAACATAAGAGGAAATTTGGAGTTGCATAACAATATCAAAGTAAAACAAATGATGAAATTTTATAAATTATATGATAATATTACATTGTAAGATATTAAGGAATTTAATTGTAACATTCTCGATCACAAAATAAAGTGTCATTCAAAATATCTCATATAGGGTACCAAAATCTTCAAAAATAAAATATTTAAAAATTTAAAAATAAATATTTAATTAGATTGTAGCCATCGAGATTTTATAATGATGTCAGCTTCAATCCAACTAGACATTCGTTAGAATTACCACATGTTACAAAAGTGAACATGCATAAATAATAATAAATTATTATATGAATATTACATAATTTTATAATTAAGTAGAAATTAAAGCAAAAAATCTAGTATAATATATCAAAATAAATGTTATGTAAAGCTTGCAAGAGAGGATATTTATAGTTTACATTAATATAACTAAAAAAAATAAAACAATTTTAAGAAATAACATAAATTATAATGAAAAGATTCATTTTAATATAATAATGTTATTGAACAAAACTTTGTTGATTGCATTGTAAGAAAGATGAAAAAAACGTTAGTAGACTTATCTTAGCTAGCTTTATCAATTTCAATAATCATTTTTATGTTTTTAAGTATTTCATTTTGTTGGGATTTAATGCAGTACATGAGCCATTTCCATTTGTTTATAATCTAACAATGGATGTTACACTTGATCTCCATATCATCCTAAAATAAAACTTTCATGTACAATTTATCTTATTTTTTAAAATATTTCACTTTGACTTTGTTATATTACCTTTTTTATTTTAAATCTTCCCAATAAGAACTTTACATGACTTTGATGTGGTTATGATACATTATTTCAATTTATCCAATTTCAACTTTAATAAATATTTACTCAACATTCAAAATAATTTTTTTTATTACTTATGTTTTTTGACATTAATAATTCATGGTAATTCATAACATGTTCCAATCAAACGAAAACATTATTGGAGTTATCTAAATGAGCTCTATCCAATTAGCATTACTTTTTGTAATTTAAAAAAGGCTATTTTTTTACTATTTTCCCCTCCTTCTCTAAGTTATTTTTTCATAGATGATTTTTTTATCGAGGATGTCACACTTGAACTACATAGTATCTTGGAATTCAACTTTTACTTTAATTCTTTTACATTCTTCGAACTGTTTTGTTTGATTTGTTCATACTAATTTGAAATTCAAATTTTCTCCTTATTTAACCATTATATTATTCTTTTTAGGTTATGATACTATGCTTCAATTTTTATATTTTTTATCTTTAATATAAATTTTGATGATGTTAAACCAATAATTTTTTAATTTATGCTTATTTACTTTGGTACTTCATAGTAATTCCAAAAGTGGCCTAGTTGAGAAGAAGAAAATGTTATCAACACATCTCGACTTAGCTCTATCTAATTAAAAATTTACTTTTATATTTTCAAATATTTTTCTTAATGATTATAAGCCATTTTGATTTGCACCTAAAATGACTGTTGATTATGTTTATCTTATTTTTCTATTTTTTTCGTTAATTAATTTATACTACTATATAACTCCAAAATGTCTTCTAACATGACCATCATAGCACTTTGATGTGATATATATTTTTTTATTTCATCTTATATCATTTTAGCTTTAATTTATTTATTTATTTGATTTTATAATAATACTTTTTTATTATTTATGGTTATTTACATTGGTAATTTCAAAATAATTTAATTTTACATTCAATTATGACACAAAACATTGTTGGTGTCATACCTTTGAATTATATCCATTTCAATAATATTTTAATATTTGAAAATATTATATTTTAGGATTTTTGCATTGTTAACAAAATGTTTTATTCATAACTTATTTGACCATTATCAATGCCACACTTAATCTCAAAAGTGTCTTTGAACAAAAAAAATTTGTGTAATTTATCTTCTAAATTTCTCCTCTTGAATTGGTTACATTACTTTTTAACTCTAAATCTTCTATTATGGGATGTTTTCATTCCATTCATTTGATAGTGTTATATTTCTTCAATTCCTTTTATTTCTTCTTCAATATATATAACTTAGTATTAAAATAATAATTTCTAATTATTTATCCTTATTTACTTTTATAATTTACCATAATTTTGAGCATTTCATTATTAAGAAAAAACATCATTGGAGTTATCTTGACTATCTTTATTCAATTATGTCATTTTTTATGATTTTGTGTATTAAATTTTCTATAATTTTAATTTTTTGAAAGAAAATACATTTCATATCTATTTGAACAATCGAGGATGTTATACTAATTCTCCTCAATATCATGGAATGTAGTTTTGCTTTAAATTTAATGATATTTCTTTAAATGATTCGTTTCGGTTTGGATATTTTCGCTAATTATCTAATCATTTGACATTTACACAACATTTGTTTTGTTATTTTACAATATATTTTAATTATCATATTTAAAATTAATGTATATTTACTATAGTTTTTAATAGTAATTTATTATTATTTATGCTTTTTAGTTTCTAATTTTTCATAATTTTATAAGAGATCTGATGGAGATGAAATAAAAATAACTCAACTCTTAATAATGAACTTTTCCTAATTAAAACTTACTTTTTATATATTTAAGTTATTTATTTTATTTTTTGGGCCTAATTTTTAAGATAATTAAATTCATACTTGATTTGTTAAAAGAGAATGTTATGCTCAATTTTTTTAGTATTTTAGAATTAACTTTTTGCATAATTTATCCCAGTTCTTCGACTATTTTGCTTTTGTTTTATTATATTATTATGATGCTCTAGTTTTTCTTTCATATGACATTAACAACGCTTGTATTTTTTTATATTTTATAACTATAATTAGTTTTATTTTAGGTCTACTATATATTTGCATGATATTTAAAAAATTATTTACTATTATTTATTTTTAATTAGTATAATGATTGGCTCTGTTTGCAAACATGGTCAAATTGAGACGTAAAAAATGTCAATGGTCCCATGTTGATCAACTTTATCCAATTTAATATTTATATTTCATAATTTTTAAATATCTTATTTTTTACCATGTTGACATGCTTTATGAGATATTTCAATTGATCATTAATTTTATTAACAAGGATATTAAACTAAATTTCCTTAAAATTTTTTAACATAATTAGCTCATAAAATTCATCTCATTTTCTAAAGTTTTTTCATTTATTTTGTCATGTTAATATGTAACTCCAAATTTCCTCTCACATGATCTTTTTTAATTTGGCTATATTACATTGCTTCAATTTGTGTTCTTTCATCTTTTGTTTACAACAACTTAATTAAAAAAATCATTTTCTATTATTTAATCTAGTTTAATTGTTTAATTTGAAGTAATTCAATAATAATTTTGTAGTGAGATGAATTAAAAATCATTAGAGCCATCTCAATATTTTTACGCTTGTAAATATGATTTTTTAATTTTTTCTAAATTTGTTAAACATATTTTGTACACTTTATAATAATTAATGTTTTATTATTTTGGCAAGATTTATGAGAGATTTGTTTTTGTACCTAATTTAATAATCAAGCATGTTGTATTCGATCTCCTTAGTTTCTTCGAATGGCACTTTCCCATATCATTTACCTCATTTTATTAGATATTTTAGTTTGGTTTCATATTATTACAATGCAACTCGACGTTTCCTTTTGATTTTTGCATTGCTTTGATTTTGTTTTGTTACATCTCATAAATTTATCTTTTTTATGTTTCATATTAATTTTCTTAATAAAAAATAATGAATTATTATTATATGTGTTTCATTAATTTGATAATTGAGGATGTCACATTTGACCACCTTAGTTACTTGGAGTTACACTTTCACGCATAACTTTTCCTATTTTATTAAATATTTTACAGGATTTAGTTATTTTATAATGTAACTTTATGTCTCCTTTTCGTGTTTTTTGCGTTGCTTTTATTTTGTTGTGTCATATTCTTTAAATTTATGTTATTTTATGTTTGATATTTATTTTCTTAATAATAAAGGAGCCAAAATATTATTAATTGTGTTTATTTAATTTAATAGTTTGTACTAATTATAAGTAAGTTTTTTTAGATGTAATAATTGCCATTGGACTCACCTCAATAACTTACATGCATTTAAATATCATATTTATATTTTTTAATTTTTTCCCAGTTCCTTTTCATGAATTACGAGACCATTTTATTTGTTCTTTATTGAATGATCCACAATGTTACAGTTGATCTTCATAGCATCTTTGAAAAGAACTTTCATGCAAAATTTCTCATTTCTTAAAACTTTTCCCTTTTATTATATTTTTTTACTATGTAAGACTAAATCTGTTTTCACGTGATCTTGATATCTCCCTCATTTGGTTGTATTACAATACTTTAATTTATCTTATTTTAGCTTTAATATATATTTTCTTAATATAAAAATAATATTTTGTCCATAGTTATGGATATTTCCTTTAGCAATTTATTCATTCAAAATGAAGTATCATCGACTTGAAATAGATGTCAGAATTGTACTAATGACCTTTATTCAATTAATTATTCTTTTCCATCGTTTTAAATAATTTATTTTCTAAAATTTCGTAATTTTTTATGAGATATTTTGTTTCATAGCTAATTTGATGATTAGAGATATTATACTCGATCTCTTTAGTTTCCTTGAGTGAAACTTTATAATAAATTTTATCTTATTTTTTTTGGCTTTTTTCTTTGACTTTTTTATATTTACTTTCTAACTATGAATCTTTTATAGTATGACATGTACATGACTTTTAATTAGTAATATTGCATCACTTTAATTTATCTTATTACAATTTTATTATAAAGTTACCAAATACGAAATTAATAATTTATAGTTATTTATTCTCATTTACTTTGTTATTTAATAGTAATTAAAGTTGAGGTATCATTTACAAAAGAAACATAGTTCGACTTGTTGAGTAAACTATATCTAATTTAAAATTTATTTTTTTATATTTTTAAAAAAGTTATTCACTTTGTCTGTAGATGCTTAACAATATATATTAATTTGCTTCACCTTGCTATAATCAAGGATGTTAAAGGCTTTCCTCTTAGTATCTCTGAAGGCAACGTTCCATTATAATTTATCATATTTTTTAAATTTCTCATTTTTAATTGGATAAGTTACTACTAACACTATATTTCATTTCATGTGACTTTTACATTGTACTAATTTGGTTATATTATATTGCATAGTTCCTAAATCATTATTGCTTTGATATATATTTTTTAAAAATTCAAAACATAATTTATTAATGTTTGTTGTTTTCATTTTGAAATTCTAAGTAATTTCAAAAAAATCTAATTTAGGCAAAAAACAAAAGTCCTTGTCACCTTTTTCAAATATTTTATCAACAAGAAGTTTTGCATAGTATATAAAAAATTTTTTATCATGCTTTATTAGATGATCGAAGATGTTACATTCTATCTCCTAAGCATCTTAAAATGCATGTTTTTCATTTACTTTATATTTTTCCTTTAATTCTTTCATTTTGATTTGGATAGATTATTATAATATTTAAATTCTCCTCTCATGTCACCTTTATGTCACTTTTCTTTTGTAATTCATTTTGATACGAAATAAGATTTGTTTGTGTGAAAACAAAAGATCTTGGGCTCAGCTTGGTTACATCAATCTAATAAAATATTTTTTTTAGGATTTTAAACTTTTTTCATTATAACATTTTTTACTTGACATTTTGATTTGTAGCTACTTTGGTAATCAAGGATGTCACACACAATCTTCTTAGTATCTTGCAATTCAAACTTCTCACCCAATTTTTCTCATTTCTTTAACTTTTCCTTTTTCTTTTACTTAATTACTTTATATCTCTATATTCTTCTTATAACACGTTTACATCACCTTAACTTGATTATATTCATGAGTTCAATTGATCTCATTTCAAATTTGACATATAATTACTTAATGTTAAAATAATAATTTATTATTATTTGTTATTATTTATTATTATTTATAGTGATAATTAATCTTTGTTGCAAATGTGGTATGATAAAGATACGACAAATGTTGTTTCACTCATCTTGAAGATCATTGACTAATTGAATGCCATTTTTATAATTCTAATTATCTTATATTTGATAGTTTTTGTTCACTAGAAAAAATAATTTGATTCATACCTAATTTGATGATGGAAGATTTTCCATTTGGTCCTCACAATATTTTTGAATGTAACATTCTAGAATAATTTATCCAATTTCTTTAAATCTTCTACTTTTGTTATGTTACATTACTATGAAACACTAATTCTTCCCTTATGTGACATTTATATCACTTTAGTTTCATTATATCATATTACTTTAATTTATCTTATTTAAGATTTAATTTATATCCTCTAAATATTAAGATATCAATTTATTATTATTTTTATTTAATAACTTTGGTAATTTTCCATAATTCCGATTGTAGCATTATGGAGATAAGTAAATATTATAGAATCAATCTCACTAGTTATATTTAATTAAATAATCATTTTTATGTATAGATATTTTATTTTAATTGTTTTGGGATGCTGTATGAGAATATTAGATTTGGACCTAATTTTATGATCAAGGATTGGTGAGGTCACCCTTATGCTTAATGAGTCAAGCTATAAATGCTTAGCATTTTCTTATAACAATCCTACTTTAGTGTGAATCAAGATTAATTGTGATGAACAAGTTATGCACTTTCCAAGGCGATAAATTAATGATCTTCAAAAAGTTCTTGAAGTGTTCAACAAGCTTTAAGGATTAACGACATGCACATTAGTTTTCAAAACTTTCACATTTTATCATCAAATATAAAGTTGGATTGTCTGTTATTAATCATCAATCACAGCACTTTACTCAAATCATTTCAAATCTAGCTTAAAACTTTCCTTTGTTTAAGAAATATAGGATTTCATTTTTTTTAATAGTTTAATAATTTAAATCTTCCTTAAATCATTCTTTGAATAAAAAATTTTAAGATTTCACCTTTCATTCATTTAATTCTTTCATTGGTTAAATCCTACTAAAAGTCTTTGATAAGTTTGATGTCAACTCCTACAGTGTTTAATTTGACAGACTAGGCTTCTCTAATCAAATCCAGCAACACTCGTTGATCCTATCTAGCAGTTAATTCTTTGGTACTCATTCGAGCTATTGTGCAGTAATTTTTAAGGAAATATTTAATTTTTTTGGTAAAAGATTTTGAAACAACTTTTTCTTAACTTTCTAACAACTATGATCAAAGTATTCCAATAAAAACCTCATCATTAAATGAAATTCAAAATAAAAATTGAATAAATTTTAAAATCTCAAAAAAGCACTACATGATAATCTACTAGTGTGAAACTATCCTATCAACACACTACAACTTAGTACTCCAAGTTAAACTTTCTTCCAGCTGTGCCTATCACTTATAAGCTTTCATTTTGATACTTCTTTACATAACACCTAGCTCAATTTACATTTTTAATGAAAATTTCTTCCTTAACGTATTTTAATTTTTGTATAGGTTGTTCTACTTGATAATTTTTAAATCCCATGATCGATTTTATCAAGTGAAAAAATTGAGTTTGCTTTGAGCTCCAAAATGCTTGAGTTATAATTGAACCAAGGGAAGGTAGTAGGAAGGCAGTGAATAGCAAGAAATAACCTAAACTAGGTTCAAGGTGAATAGTAAAGTAAAATCTTAAGTAGATTAGAGTTGAAATATAAAGCAAGACCTAAAATTAAAACTCTTTTAATAATGGAGTTCTTCCCATCATCGATTAGGATTGTCTTAATGTTCTAATTTAAATGGAATAAAATAAAATCAGAACTAACAAAATTTTGTTTGAAAAATTAAAATTTTTTTTGTAAAGTACTTGAGAAAGATAAACAACATAAAATTAGAACAAATATTTTAAAACCTAAACTTTCCTCCTCTCTTGTATGATTCATACACACTTATTTTATAGTGGAATGTCATACATAATCTCAAATGTGACTTCGAATATTTGTTTCCTATACAATTTTTCTCATTTTTTCAAATATCTTACTTTGATTTAGTTGTTTCACTATATAACTATAAATCTACTCTCATGTGACCTTTACAACTCATTAATTTAAATATATTATGCTACTTCTATTAATCTTATTTCAATTATAAAAAATATTTAGCTATGATTGAAGTAAAAATTTATTATTATTTATGCTTGTTTATTTTAATATTTCTTAGTAATTCTAGAGGAGATTTTGTCAAGATTACACAAGAAACGTTGGACTCATCTCAATAAACTATATCCAATAGAAGATGTTTTTTATTTCTAAATGCTTCATTTTTTAGGATTTTCGTGTGCTATTTGTAACAGTTTTATTCTATTTAATTTTATAGTTGAGAATGTTACACATATTCCTTGTAGCAACTCATAATACAATTTTCTTATATATTTTACCATACTTTTTTAAATCTCTCTTTGAATTAGTTTTTATAATGAAAATATAATACTTCCCTCATGTGACCTTTTATATCACTTAGAATTTGTTATATGTCATGACCTCAGTTTATATAATGTCAACATTAATATATATATATATATATATATATATATATATATATATATATATATATATATAATGAATATTTAAATAATAATTTATCATTACTTTGGTACTTACTTGGTTATTTGTACAAATTCCAAATTATGTCACATGAGACAAAAAAATTTATCTTTGGAAACATCTCGATGAGTTCTATCTAGTTAAATATTTTATTTTCATTCTTTAAGATCAAAGATATTACATTGAATCTCCTTAGAATAATAGAATGTGACTTTATCGTAAATTTAATGTCATTTATTCAATTGGTTATGATACACTTATTTAATTTATCTCACTTTAACTCCAATATAAATTATTTAGTATTGAAAAAATAATTAACTACTATTCATGTTTATTTATTTTGATAATCTATAGTAATTGAAAATGTGGTCCAATGACAAGAAACCAAATTGTCATTAATTGGTTTAATTTATCTCATTTCAAATTTAAAATATATTTACTTAATTTTGAAATAATCATTCATCTTTCTTTATTTTTATTTCAATTTGTAATTCATAGTAATTCTAAGCTAATTATATTAGATGAAACAAACACTATCAAAATAATTTTCATTGGCTCTATTGAACAAAAAATTATTTTTAGTTGTTACATTATTAGACAACCAAAGATGTTATACTTTATTTTTTTAGTGCTATAGAGTTTAACTTTCTTATACTATAATTCTTATTTCTTTAAATAATCTCCTTTTAATTTCATTATTTTACAATAAAACTGTAATTCTCTACTTCTATGAACTTTACATCCATTCACTTAGTTATATACATTCCTCCACTTTGTCTACTTTTATCTTTAATATATGTCTACTTTAAGCTTTATTACTTGTGCTTACTTGTTTTTAATAATTAGAAATATTCTCAATGAGGTTAAATAAAGATTAAACAAACTTCATTGAACTCATCTTGATGAGCTCCACTTTGTTAAATATCATTTTTTAATTTTTTTGATATTTTAGTAACGCTTTAACAAATATTTAGAGTCATACCTCATTTGATGATTGAGGATTACAAACTTTTCCTTTTGTGTCATGGAAAGTAAATTTCCTGTTTAATTTATCTTATTTCTTGAAATTTTCACTTTGATTTCTAATATTGCATAGTAATTCAATGAGCTCTAAGTAATTCATAATTTAATTTTATATCTTTTTCTTTCATTTGTTCCTTACTACATTATCGAGGATGTTATGCCTGATATTTTTAATGTCATATAATGAAAAATTCAAGTAAACTTTATCTACTTTATTGAAATCTTTGGCTTTAATTTTATTAGATTACTATGAAACACTAATTCTACACAAGTATGACCTTTTGATTACTTTAGTTTGTTGAAATTACATTACTGAAGTTTAAATTTTTAAACTTTAATATATGTCTACCAAAGATTAAATAATTATTTATTAACATTAATCTTATTTAATCTTCTAATTCATACTTAATCTAAATGAGGTTTAATTGAGACAAAAAAAAGGTTGCTAAACTCGTCTTTTGAAGCTTTATTCTAATAAAATATTTAGTTTATATTTTTTTATTTTTTTTCTCTAGATTTTTAACACACTTCATATTACATCTACATTTGTAGCTAGCTTGATGACAAAGGTTGTTATAAGCGATCTCCTTAGTGACTTGGAATGTAACTTTCCAAAATAATTTATCACATATTTTCAAATATTTCACATTGAATTGGTCATTTAACTATGAATCTTTGTTCTACCATCGTGTGACATTTACGTCATAATGTTTTTGTTACATTACATTACTTTAACATATCTCATTTCTATTTTAAAACATATATGCATTACATTAAAAAAAATAAAATAACATCGTTTACGTATAATTACTTTGGTAATTCATACTAATTTCAGACAACATCTAAATCATACAAAAAAAATGTCGTCGAACTCTATTCCGTGAATTCTTTCCAATTAAATATTTATTTTTATAATTTATTATGTATTTTATATGGTTTTTGTTCAATATATGATGGTTTGGTTAATACCCCATTTTGTGATTGAGATTGTTACACTCTATCTTTTCAATATCATGAAATGCTTTTTTTGGTATAATTTATCTAATCGTTCTAAATTTTACATTTTCATTTGGTCATATTTTATTTCTATATTTTATCTAATTTTATATTTAATATATATTTAATTAATAATAAAAATAAAGTCCAATCATTACGAAGCAAACATTGTTGGCTTGATTTGATGAGCACTATCAAATTAAGTATTATGTTTTATCATTAAAGTATTTTCTTTGTAAAGATTTTTACAAGCCTTATAAGACATTTTTATTTATTGTTATTTTAATGGTTAAGGATATTTCACTTGGTCTTAGTAGTATCTCAAAATGAACATTTGTTATACACTATATCTCATTTGTTTAAACTTTTTTATTAAATTTGGTTATGATATTATGTAACTGTAAATTTTCTCAATTATGTTTGTTACATTGCATTGATTTTGTTGTATTAATTACTTCAATTTTTCTCATTTCAACTTAGCTTATATATGCATAGCATGAAGAAAATAATTTAATATTATGTTTTTTTTTTACTTTGCTAAAAAACTTGAGGCCCTATTGAAACATTCATTTTTATGTTTTTAAATATTTTATTTTATTTTCTTCTAACATGGTTTATGAAATATTTTGAATCATAAATGATATTACAATCAAGAATCTTGCAATTAATCTTTTTACTATCATAGAATTAAATTTTCTCATTATATCTTATTCCTTAAAGGTTATCAATTAAAATTGGTTACATTGTTATTTAATTCTAAATCTCCTCCCATGGGATGTTTACTTCAAATTTGTTTAGTTAAATTGTATTGCTTCAATTTATTCCATTTTAACATAAATATATATTAACTAAATATTTAAATAATTATTTATCATTAAGTTTAATTATATTGTTGAGTCATTGTATTCTAAACAAGATATGATGGAGATCAATTAATTGTTATTAGTCTCATCTCAAAAAATATTTTTAATAAATACTCATTTTTTTAAGTATTTTTACTTACTAATCTTTCGGCAATTTTTAGTGTAATTTTTATTTCTAGTTTATTTGATAATCGAGAATTTTAAACTTGATCTAATATGGGTCTTTGATTGCAAATTCCACATAAAATTTATCTCATTTATTCAATTCTTTTTTTTTATTTTGTTATATCACAGTGTAACTTTGATTCTCCTTTAATGAGACAATTTCCTAACTTTGATTTGGACACATTATATCCTTTTAATTTACCTAGTCTCAATTCTAATACATATTTACTTAATATTTAAAAACATTTTATTATTTTTTATGCTTCTTTTCATTTATTAATTTATTGAATTTCCAAATGAGGTCTTCTCAACATGAAGCAAATGTTGATGGTCTCATCATAGAAAGCTCTTTCAAAATAGATATTTATTTTTAAATATTAAATATTCTAAATGAATGAGATTTGAATGTTGTTTTTTTGTACAATTTTTCTCATTTCTCTTAATTTTTTTTTATTGATTTGATTATATTACTATGAAACTCATATTCTTCTTTTGCAAGAAAATTGCATCGCTCTAATACGATTATATCACATTGCGTCAATTTATCTCATTTAACCATGAAGACAAATTTACTTAATATTAAAAAAATTAATGGCTCTTTATGTTCAATGTTTTCAACAATGCACAAAAATTGCCATTTAAAAATATTCTTCGCATTAATTTGGTAATATGACTTTGAAACACTAGTTCCCCTCTCGTTCAACCTTTACATTATTTATTTTGCTCATATAACTTCTTTTTACTGTTTATATCATTTCAACATTGATATATATTTACTTAATATAAAAATAATAATTTACCACTATTTACATTTAACTAAATTTGTAATTTGCAGCAATTCTAAAACCTGGCAAAAATAGACAAAGCAAACATAGATGGAGTCATTTGGATGAGCTATAAACAATTAATATTCACTTTAATTTTTTTCAATAGTTTATTTTTAAGAGCTTTTGTAGGTTTCATTAGAATTTTTAATTTGTGCTTGATTTAATGATTGATGATAAAGAACTCCATTTATTTAGTTTGCAATGAAACTTTCGCATAAAACTTATCTTATTATTTCAATTTTTTCTTTTTACTTGATTATATTACTATGAAAGTCTAATTCTTCTCTCTTCTAACAATTGAAACACTTTGGTTTAGTTATGTTATGCTACTTCAATTTATCTTATGTTAGCTTTAAAATATAAACATTGTTAAAATTAAAACAATAATTTGTTGTTAATTATGATTAATTACTTATATAACTTATAGTAATGCCTATCGTTGATTGGTCAAGACGAATAAAATATCATTGGGCTCCTCTTGACGAGCTCCAACCATTTAATGTATTTTTACACTTCAAATAATATATTTTTATTATTTTCACTCATTTAAAAAGTCATTTTAATATATTCCTAGTTTGTTCTATAGAGAATGACACACTCACGTCCTTAGTATCTTGTAATCTAATTTTTCCATAAAATTTATCTCATTTTTTCAAAATTGGTCCTTCATTTTGGAAATAAGATTATGTAACTCTCGATCTTCTCTACTATGACCATTACATAAATTTGTCTAGCTTATTATTATGTTTCTTGAATTTGTCCTTTTTTCCTTTAACATATATCTACTTAATTTCAAATAATAATTTATTTTCTTTGTGTTTAGATAATTTACCATTTCATAGTAATTTTAGATGAGTTCTACTTGAGTTTAATTAAAAATCATTAGACTCACCTTGATGAAATGCACATAATTTAATATTCATTTTATATTTTTTTTGATAATTGAGGATGTTACACTCTCTCTCCTAAATATCTCATAATAAAATTATTTTGTATAGTTTATCATATTTTTTTAAATTTTATTCTCTGATTTAATAATATTATTATTTAACCATATATCTCCTATTTTGTGACCATGACAATACTTCAATTTTTTTATATTATATTATTTTAATTTTTCATATGTCAATTATAATATATATTTATTTAATATTAAAATAATTACTTTTTTAATATTTATGATTGATAAAATTGATAATTTATTGTATTCCAAATGAGGTCCAAGTGAAATGAAATAAACAACATTGGAGACATCTTGAAAGCTATAACAAATGAAATAATCACTTTTAGATTTTAAGTAGTTTTTTATTAGTTTTTGGATTTTCACTAGGCATTTTCATTCATACTTAACATTGGGACCAAGGATGTTAAACAAGATCTCTTAAGTACATTGGAATGTAACATTTGTAAAGAATTGATATTATTTCAACAAAAGTTTTTGTTTGAATTGTTATATTACTATAAAACTATAATTATCCTCGACTTTGTCTTTTGGATTCCTTTCAATTGGTTAAATTATTTTTCTTAAATTCACCCCCATTTAAATTTTTAAAATTTAAATTTACTTAATATAAAAATAACTTTTTTTATTATTTCTGTTTAATTAATTAATAACGCATAATAATGCTAAAAGGTTTCCTTTTTGGCTGAAACAAATGTTGTTCGACTCAACTAGACTAGCACTATCCAATTTGTTATTAATTTTTTATATTTTTAAATATTATATTTTAAGGTTTTATAATATTTTATTAGACATTTTTATTTGTGCCTAACTCAATGAATGAGAATGTTACCCAAAATATCATATGTATCTTTCAAAGACATTTTCTTATACAATTTATCTACTTTTTCTAATATTTCTTTTATTTGTCATGGTTATATTACAATGTAACATTGAATCTCCTCTTATGTGACCTTTACATTACTTGTATATATCAATAGCTATATTTCTTTAATTTTACAAATTTTAACTTTAATATATATCTATTAAATTTTAAAAACATAATGCATTTTTTTTATATTTATATACTTTTATAATTCATAATAAGTCCAAATGAGGTCCTATGAAGACTAAATACATGTCACAAGACTCATTTCAATGACGTCAATCTAATAAAATATTCTTTTTCATATTTTAAAAATATTTTATTTTCTAATTGTTGTGCATTCTTTATGAAACAATTTCATGGACCTCACTTCATAATTGAAGAAGATTCAATCCATTTTCCTAGTACTTCCAAATGATGTTTTTATATATAATTTATCCAATTTCTTGAAATTGCTTGTTTTCATTTCATTATATTACTATGAATCCATAAATTTCTTCTAGTATGATCTTTCAACAACTTTTTTTGTTTATATTATTACCTTTCAATTTATTTTATTTCATTTATAAATTAAATTTACTTAGATTAATAATTTTAATTTATTATCATTTATTCTTATTTAATTTGATAATTCATAATAATTCTAAACAAGGAGTGATGGAAAAAAATAAAATATCATTGGACTTGTCTCGATAAGTTCTATTCTAATTAGTATTTAAAATATTTTATTTTATGAGGTCTTTTAATTTAATGCCATATTTTGTTTCATACTTGGTTTGATGATCTAAGTGTTACACTATCACTTTTGTATCTTAGGATGCAACTTTCTCATTAATTTATCTCATTTTTTTAAATTATTTTTAAATTTTCTTTCCTTGTTATTAACTTTTAATGTCATCTTTTGTGACATTTGAATTACTTTGGAATAACAATTATTTATTACTTTTACTTATTTACTTTGATAGTTCATAATAACTCTAAATGAGGGCTCAATGAGATGAAACAAATCTCATTGAACTTATCATGATGTGCTCTATATTTTTAACTATTTATTCTTATATTTTTGAAATATTTTGTTTTCAAATGTATTGGTATACTTTTTGAGACATTTCAAATTATTCATAATTTGGTGACTCATGATTTGAACTCTATGTCCTTAGTATCTATGAAAGTAATTTTCTAATCTAATTTACCTGATTTCAACTTTAATATACATTTACTTCACATTTAAAAAATAACCTAAAATTATTTGTCTTTATTTATGTTGATAATTTATAGTACTTCTAAGGAGGTCTAATCGAGAAAAAATAAACGTTACATTGCTTCCATTTAGGACACATTTTGATTCTACCTAATTTGTTGACTAACAATGCTACAATTGATCCTTTTAGTATCTTGTAATGTTAAGTTTCTCAATAATTTAACATATTAAAAAAATTTTACATTTATTTGGCTTTATTACTATGCTACTCTAATCTTTCTTTCACGTCACATTTAAATCACCTTAATTTTGTTTTATTATATTGCTTTGGTTTACGTTATTTCAATGATATTATATTTTAATTAAATATTAAAAAATTATTTTAGTATTATTTAAGTTTTTGACTATCATAATTTATTGAAATTCAAAACAAAGTTCTATCAAGACTAAATAAATATCATTTTACCTAAAATGATTAGTTGTGCTCCATTAAATATTTTTGTTCTCCAAATATTGTTTTGGTTAAGTTTTGAGACAATTTTCAAGATATTTTTATTTCTACCTTATTTAATAATTGTGGATGTTAGGCGTAATCTCCTTTGTATTTGGAAATGTAATTTTTCTATGTAGTTTATGTCATATTTTCAAAATTTTTTCCTTAATTTTGTTTTACTATTATATTTCTCAAAACCACCTTTCATGTGACCTTTGCATCAGTTTGATTCTCTTATTTTACACTACTTTTATTTATGTCACTTTTTTAATTTGTTTTTATCGAGTATTAAAATTATTTTTTGTTATTATTTATGTTTACTTACTTTTGTAATTGATTATTATTCCAAATAAGGACGAAATGAGTAAAACAAAAATCATTGGACACAATAGATAAACTCTATCTTGTTAAATATTTATTTTTCTTTTCTTCTAAATATTTTTTTCTTTAGTTTTTTTACTTTTCTTGAGACATTTTAATTCATAGCTAATTTGATGACCATGGTAGTTTTTTTCAATCTACTTAATAACATGGAATGCCACTTTTGTCTATATTATATTTAAATTTTTTAGATTTTTCACTTTTATTTTTTTATATTATGATGTGATTCTTAATCTTCATTCATGTTGCCTTTTTATTTCTTTGATTTAGTTATATTACATTCTCTTAATTGAAATAATTTAAACTTTAATAAAGATTTAATTATTATTAAAATTTCAATGTATTCTTACTTATAATAATTTATTTTGATAATTCTACATCAAACTTATCTTGATAAGCTTTGTCTAATTTAAAATTTATTTTTATACTTATTAGTATTTCTTATTATAGTTCATTAGCATGTTTTATAAGACATTTCATTTTGTAAATAATTTGAAGACCAACAATGCTACAATCTATTTTCATAGTATTTTGGAATGTAAATTTGACATATAATTATCTCATTTACTAAAAATGTTTACTTTCATTTGGGACTATCACTTATTTTTTATGCCTATTTATATTATTAATTCACAATAATTACAAATGAGTTTTATTGGATAAGAATAAATTGTTAGACTCATCTTGATAAATGTTGTCAAATATTCATTTTATATATTTTGGAATATTTTATTTTTCTCCAATTTTGCACAAATTATGAGATATATTTTTGATACCTAATTTGATGTTTAAATCTATGAACATAACATTCTCATTATCTTAGAATGAAAATTTTTATAACAATTTCTTTTATTTATTATTAAGTTTTTCAATTTTCTCATGAGATTACTACTTAGCCCTCAGTCTTTTCTCATGTAAACTATACATCTTGTTGATTATGTTATATTATAATGATTTTATTTTATCATTTTAGCTTTTTTTATACATTTACCTAATATTAAATAATAATTTATTATTATTTATGCTTATTAATTTTAATATTTCTTAATATTTCTAAATGAGATTCATTCAAGGCAAACAAACATCTTTACACTTGTCACTATAGGTTATATCCCATTAAATATCCATTTTACACTTTTTAATTAATTTTTATTTTCTTTGGTTTTGTAACTTTGATGAGATATTTTTATCCATACTAATTTAAGAATCAAAGATATTACACCCAATCTATTTTTGTTTCTTAATTATTGTTCTTATTATTTTAGAATGCAATCTTTTCACACAATTTAGCACATTTCATTAAGTGTATTTGCTTTAATTTTGTTATAAAAAAATGAAAAACTTATTTTGCTTTTATATGGCCTTTACATTGTTTTCATTTAGTTGTATAATGTTTCTTCATTTGATCTCCTTTCAACATTAAAATGCATTTACTTAATATTAAAGTAACTATGTTTTAATATTATTATTTTATTTATTGTTGTAACTCACTATAATTCTAAATGAGATTTGATTGAGATGAAATTAGGATCATTTACTCTCCCATGCAATATTTTTCATTTTCTCAACTTTTTTGCTTTGAATCGATTAAATTACTTTTTAATTCTGAATCACCTCTTTTGTTACCATTTCATGGCTTTGAATTTTCTTTATGACATTGCTTCAATATATATTTTTTAGTTTTAATATACAATTAATATAAAAAATCTAGTATGATTTCTACTTATTTAATTTTGCAAGTCATCGTGATTCCAAATCATGTCCAATTAAGAGGAAGCAAGTGTCATCGGAGTCATCTTAACGTGATCTACCATATTATATATTCAACTTTATATTTTTAAATATTTTATTTTCATTGGTTTTTGTAAGGCATATAAGGCATTTTAATTCGTACCTCATTTGATGGTCACGGATGTTGCAATCATTTTTGTCAACATTTTTTGATGTAGATTTTACCATATAATTTTTTTGATTTCATACAGTTTTTCTCATTGATTTAGTTTTATTGTTTTAGCACAACAAAATACTTGATTAATATTAAAATAATAGTCTCTTTTTTGTTTTTTTATTTCATAATAAACCTAAAGATGGTCTAATTCAGATGAATTAGATGTTGTTGCACCTGTTTCAGCATGCTATATATAATAAAAAATTAATTTTTATTTTTCAAACAATTTTTTATCGTGCTTTATCAGACATTTTAATTTATATCATGCAATGAAATTTTCCCAAACTTTTTAACTCATTCTCCTAAATATCTTCTGTTTGCATTTTCATTTAACTATATAACTCTACATCTCATTATCAGTGACATTTGCATCATCATGGTTTGTTTATGTTCAATTACTTAAATTAATCTAATTTTAAGTTTTCTATAGATTTATGCAATATAAAAATGATATTTATAGATATTTATTCTTATTTATTTTCATAATTTATAATAATTCAAAATTAAGTCCATGTAAGATGAAATAAATTTTCTTGGACAAGCCTTGTCGAGCTCAATCCATTGCAGAAATTTTTTTATATTTTAAAATATTTCTTTTTTATTTTTTTGTATATTTTTTGAGACACTATAATTTCTACTTGATTTGATGATCTCTGACTCATTCCTCTTATATCCTTGCAATGTGCAACTTCGACATAATTTATCTTGTTTTAAACATTGTTTGATTTAATGTTTTTAGACACGTGTTAACGAGCTCTTTACAATTGAGTATTCATTTTTAGGTTTTAAAATTATTTATCTTATAAGCATCACAAAGGTGTTTTAAGACATTTTAATTCGTACTTGTTTTAATGATCACATATTTTACTCTTGATCTCCTAACAAACATGGAATGCAACTTCGCTTATAATTTTTCTCATTGTTTAAATTTTTGTACTTTGATTTGACTGTATTACTATTTAAATATCAATTTCTTCATGTGTGTCCCTACGTAATTTTATTAATATATATTAGATTTATTAAATAAATTTTGTTTTAAATTTAACATATATTAACTCAATATTATAATAATAGTTCTTTATTATTTATTATTTTATGCTTTCGTAATTAATAGTAATGCTAGATATGGTTTCTTTTAAACAAAATAAAAGTTATTGAACATCGACCTTATTTGATAAAACAAAAATGGTTTGATTAAAATGAAAGAAGCATGGACTTATTTTTGTCCATTGCATGAGTTTTGAGACATTTGTATTCATACTGCATTTGATTGTTGTGGATGCTACACTTAATCTCTGTAGAATTATATTGTATTATGACAAAATAAAAGCAAAACAAATTACAAACTGGGACAAATTTTGAGCTAAAATTGCACTTGAAAATGTTAAGAACATGAACTATGATATCCTCCATCATTAAATTTGTCACAAAAAAAATATCATAATAAGAAAAGGCATTTAAGAATAAAATAGATCTCATTATCTAAGTGACAAATTAGTTGGATAAAGCAGGTCGAGTTGCATCAAACATCATTTATTTCATCTGAATTAAACATTATTTTGAATTACTATGAATTACAAAGATAAAATGACATAAATAATAAAGTATTACTATTTTTAATTTGAAATAAATATATATTAATAGTGGAATTAGGTAAATTGAAGAAATCTAGTAATACCAAATGAAAGTGTTATAGACATCACTTGAGAGAAGATTTAGAGTTTATAGTAATATAATAAAATCAAATTGAAGACTTTGAAGAAATGAGATTAATTACATAAGAAAGTTATCTCTAAAGATACCAACCTATTTAAATGTGACATTTTCATTTGTAAAATGAAGTACTAATCAAAATATCCCACAAATAAGCTAAAAGATTTAAAAATTAAATATTTAAAATATAATAATAATTATTTAGTTAACATGCTAACTGAGATGAGTCTAATGATTTTTACTTTATCTAAGTTAGACCAGGTTTTTTCTACCCAAAATTATGAAAAAAAATAATAGAAAATAAAATATTAGCTTAACACAAAGTAAATATATAGTAATCTAAAATAAGGTAAACTAAAGCAATGTAGTATAGCAAAATAAAATGTGTTGTAAAGATGACATAAGAGTAGATAAAGAGATATGCAATAATGTCACAAAATTAAAGAGCAAAAAATTAAGAAGAAATTATTAAATTCTATCAAAAAATTCCATTCAAGATATTAAGGAGATCTAGCATAACATCTTGATCATCTAATTAGGTCTGAAACAATGTCTCATAAAAAGATAAAAAAACTCCTATAAAATTAAATATCCACAAGTATAAAATTGAATATTTGTTCAGATAGAGCTCGTTATCGCATATCAAGCAACATATTTTCATCTTTGTCAGTTCTTGTTCAGAATTACAATAAATGGCAAAAATAAATAAGTACAAATAATAAAAAAAAGATTCCTCTAATATTAACAAGATTAATAAAAAAACTCAAATAAGAAAAATTAAAGTAGTTTAATATAACAAAATCAAAACAATGCATAGGTCACACATGAAGAGGAATTGGGTGAATAGCTATGTGAGAAAATTAAAAAAAGCTGGTGAAATTAGATATATTATATGTGAAAGTAGCATTCTGTGTGAGTAAGAAGATTATGTATAACATAGTTGATGCCCAAATCAAGTACAAATTAAGGTTCCTCAATTAAGTTACATTGTGACAATCAAATAGAAGTGAAAACTTTCAGGAGATGAGATATTTTGTATAGGAGAGTTATATTTTGAGGTATAAAGGATTGTAAAGAAATCAAGTGTAACAACCTCATTCATCAAATTAGGTACCAATAGTATTGTCTCATAAAATATACGAAAATCCTAGAAAATATAATGCTTAAAATAAAGAAATGATATTTAGTTAGAGAGTTCATCAATTTGAGTCTAACAACATTCAATTTCACTTGATTAGATAATGTTTGGAAGTACTAAGAATTAAAAAAATTAAATAATAAAAAATAATAATAAAATATAATATTAAATATAAAAAGTAAACATTAAAAATATAAATAGTATATTTAATTAGATATAACTCATCATGATGAGTCAAAAAACTTTTATTTTATTTAGATTTATTTTTTTTTGAAATAGCATTAATTACGAAAGAAAAAAAACTAAATAATAATAAATTAAAATTTTTATAATAACTAAAAATTTATTAAATGTGGAATAAATTAAATTGATTCAATGTGTCGTAGTATAATCAAACTAATGTAAAGGAGGAAATAAAGGATAATTAGAGTTTCAAGGTAAGATAGCCAAATAAAAGCTAAAGTTTTAAAGAAATAAGAAAAATTATTCAAGCAGCATTCCAAGATACTATGGAGATTAAGTTTACCATCCTCAATTGTCAAATTAAGTATAATTAAAAATGCCATGTAAAAAATTCTAAAGTCATAAAAAATAAAAAATAATATTTAAAAACAAAAAATGGATACTTTGTTGGACCTAAGAAATCAAGATGAGTCCAATAACATTTTTATTACTTAATTACACTTCGTTTGTAAATACTACAAATTACAAAACTAAAAAAACATATATTATAATATAATATTCTTTTAACATTATATATATATATATATATATATATATATATATATATATATATATATATATATATATATATATATATATGAAGGCTTAAATGAGATAAATTAAAGCGATATAATACAACTAAATCAAAATGATGTAAATGTCATACAAACGTCAGTTTAGTGGTCTATATTAATAAATCTAAGAGCAAATAACATATGTAAAGAAATTGGATTAATTATTCTAGAAAGTTTTATTCTAATGTATTAATGAATTGAAATGTAACATCTTGGATAATGAAATCTGGTATTATTTAAAAAATCTTATAAAACATGCAAAAGTCTGAGAAAATAATATTTATAAATTTAAAAATAAAAATTTAATTCGATATAGCTTGTTGAGATAAATGAAAATCCTTAGGAAAAAATGGTATATGATAGTAGACTTTGAGTTACATAGTAAAATAACCATACCAAAGGGAAAATCTCTAAGAAATGAAATAAATTATTGAAAAAGTTTGTACTTCAAGATTTTAAGGAGGTTAAGTCCAATAGTCTTAATCTTCAAATTAGGAACAAATTAAAATATCTCAATAATAATTAAAAATCCAAGAAAATAACATATTTGAAAACATAAAAACATATTTAATTTGTTAGATCCTATCGATGTGAGTCCAACAACATATTTTAACATAAAGGAAACATATAATAAAGCTAAAATCGGATAAATTGAATAAATGTAATATGACCAAATCATTTTTGTGTAAATCTCACACACAAGAAGGATTAGTTTTTTGTGGTAATATTGCAAAATTAAATAAAACATTCGAAGAAATGTGGTAAATTAGATGAGAAAACATCATTCCAAGATATTAAGAAAATCAATCATGACATCCACAATCATAAACTCAACTAATAATAAAACATATTTTAAATTATAAAACTCCTTATCTAATGGAATAGAGCTTGTCAACACAAGTCCATCAAAGTTTATTTCATTTCAGGTGGACATTATCTCCAATTCCTAGAAATTACCAAATTAAATAAGTATAAATGGACAATATTATTTTAATGTTAATTAAATATATATTTAGATTGTAAAAAGACAAACTATCGCAATGTAAAATGACATAGTCAAAATTTTGTGAATTTCAAATGAACAGATATTTTGAGTTAGTAAAGTAGCCAATTCGAAGCAAACAAATTGATAAAATGACAAATTATGTGACAAGGTTGATTTTTTTTATATTAAGAACAACTTTGAAGAATAGATGAAGTATAAATCAAAATGACTTGTAAATTGTTCAAAAAACCTACCAAATAAAGTAATTAAAATTATAAAATTGAATATTTAATTAAACAGAGCATGAACTATAGAGTCTGATGCTACTTGTTTTGTCTTGACTGGACCTTTTTTGGAATTTCAATAAATTACAAAATTTTGTAAAAATAATTAATAATAACAATTATATTAAGTAAATATATTTTAAATTTACAATGACATTAACAAATTAAATATAATATAAAGTAATCTAAATGATGTAAAGCTCATAATGGAAGAGAATTAGAGTTTCTTAGTAATGCAACCAAATAAATACCAAACATTTCTTAAAATAATATAATTTGTGAGCAAAAGTTGTAATAAAAGGTACTAGTTAGATCAATTTTAAAATTTTCTATCATCAAACACGACAAGAACCAAAATGATTTATAAAGTGTTCCAAATGTATAGAAAAAAGTCAAAGCAAGTCCAAGATGTTTGTTTCATCCCGATAGAATCTCCTTCAGACTTGTAGAAATTTATCGAAGTAAATAAACAAAACTAATAATAAATTATTATAGTAATATTTTAAGAATGTAGATCAAAGTTACCATGAGATAAATTGAGGCAACGTAATATATCAAAATCAAAGCAAATGTAATGCTCACAATTAAAAAAGTTTTACTAGTACATAGTATTATAACCAAATCAAATAAATAATTTAGAAAAATTAGATAAATTAGTCAAGATATTTATTTTCCATGATGCTAGAGATATCAAATAGAACTTTAATTATTAAATTATTTATGGATTGAATTTGATAAAATTGGTCAAGATGAGTCAAATGACATTTGCTATCTTACCGTAAGTCCTCAATTAGAATTAATAGCAATTTCAAAACAAAATATGCAAAAAAAATATTATTATTTTAATATTAAGTTACAAATGAGTATAACCAAATCTTGGCAAAACAATTGGAAGAAATAATATAAGTTACACAAGAAAGTTGCACTACAACCTTCTAATGAGATTGAGTGCACTTCAATATTTCATGAAATCTAGTGTGAATCAGAAAGTTGAAAAATAAAAAAGAAACTTCTCCAAACTTAAAAAAGTAATTAATCTAAAATAACTAAAAATTATCATTTTAATATTAAAAAAATCTATATTAAAGTCAATTAGAGTTAAACTCAGGCAATGTAGTTTAACTAAATGAAAGTGTTGTAAAGATCACATGATATGAGAATTACTTTGTCATAGAAGCATAATGAATTTGAAGAAATAATTTGATAAAATGAGAGAATATGAATTGGTACGTTTCAGTACATTGTACTTAAGAGATTAAGTGTAATATTCTTATTCCTTAAATCTTGTATAAATCAAACATCTTCAAAATCATGACAAAAAAGTCAATAATTAAATATTTGAAAATAAAAAATAAAATTTAATTTTATGGAGCTAATAGAAATTAGACCAAAGATGTTTGTTTCATCTTAGTTAGTCCTTATTGAAATTACTCAAAATTTTTAAAATAAATAGACATTAATATAACTAATAAAATTTATAATATAAAGTAAATATATATTAAAGTTTAAAAAAGCTAAATGGAAGTATTGTAATATATCATAACCATAGCTCAATAAGTGTCACACAAGCAGAGATTTAATTTGTGTAAAATCCTTGATCATTAAAGTTGTCATAAAAAATAATTTAAAAAGCATGCATAAATACGTGAAAAGAAAATAGTTACTTATAAAGGTTATCAAGTTGCATCCAACATTATTTATTACAACTCAATCTAAAACTTTTTAGAATTAATATGAATTGCTAAAAAAGAAAACCATAAATAATAAAAAAATTATTATTTTCATTTGATGTAAATTAATTTTAGTGAGGAAATGGGATAGAATGAATCAATGTAATAACTTAAAAAATGAAAAATAATTGATAACAAAACATTCTTTTAATACTATGTAAATATATATTATTGCGAAAATGAGATAAATTGAAGAAATATAATTTAACAAAGAAAAATAATTTAATGGTAATATAGGAGGAGATTTAGTTATATATAGTAATATAATGAAGTTAAAGAAAAAAGTTAAAAAATGAAAATTCTATCAAAAAACAATATTCCAAGAAAATAAAGAGATAAAATGTAACATCCATGATCATCAAATTAGGTATTGATGAAAATATCATGTAAAGAATGCAAAATTCCTATGAAACAAAATACTTGGAAATACAAAAATGAAACTTTATTTAGGTAGAGCTTGTTACCGTATTTCAAGCAACATATCTACATAATGATTCGTTCTCATCTCGAATTATAATAAATTTCGAAAATAAAAAGAATAAAAAATTAAAAATTTTATTTAATATAAGTAAAATAAATAATAAAGGTGAAATATAAATTGTGCCAAACTCCAACCAAACAAAATATTTAAGATTATAAAAGAAAAAATTTAATTAGGGAGAGCTCACAGAGATGACTCCAATAATGCTTGTTTTATGCTAATCTATCTTAGTTTGAAATTACTGCTCATTATGAAAGTAAATAATCATAAATAACAACAATTTTTATTTTTAAATTAAGCAAATATATATAAAAAATCAAAATCGGATAAACAAAAGAAATGTAAATAACTTGATCAAAGCGAGATAGTTGACAAACTTGAAGAGATTTAATGTTCCAAAGTTATATAGGAAAATAAAAGAAAAATATTGGAAAAAATTGGATAAATTTATGCAAACATTTAATTTCAAGATAATATGAAAACTTGGTGTAGCATCCTTAATTACCAAATGAAATACAAATCAAAATTACATATAAAATTTAGCAAAATAATATTAAATTAAATAATTAAAAATGTAATAATAAATATTTAATTATATAAAACATGTCGAGAGAACTCCAATGGCATTTGTTTAATCATGATTGAGACACATCTAGAATAACTATTAAATATTATTGTAAATAAGCATAAATAAGAAAAAATTATTATTTTAAAATTAAGAAAATACAAATTGATGCTCAAATAAGATAAATTAAAGAAAGGTAATATAACCAAATCAAAGCTATGTAAGGGGTGCACTTGAGGAGATCTACATTTTCATAATAGTATAACTAAATCAAAACAAAAAATTTGAATTAATCACATAAAGTATGAAATAAAGTTGTATTCCATATTGCAAAGTAGATGGACTGTAAGATCATTAATCAAGTTCGATAGACCTCTTTGAGAGGGATCCAATCACATTTGTTTCTTTTTAAACAAATCCCTTTTATATTTATTGTGAATTACCAAAAATCGATAAGAATTAATAATAATAAATTATATTTTTGATATTATATAAAAATATTTTAAATGTAAATTAAGATAAATTTAACTTATATAATAACACCCAATTTAAGTGACCTAAATGTATTATGATAAAAGAAATTGATATTCATACTAATATAGACAAATGAGAATCAAAGATTTGAAAAAAAGGAAAAATGACACAGGATTGTTGGATTGTAAGGTATTATGATTATTAAGTATAATACCTTTCGTTATAAAATTAGATATGAGAAAAAATTCCTTGTTAGGTGTTCCAAAATCGTTAAAAATGAAATATTCAAAATAATTAAAAATATTATTTAATTAGATCAAACTTTTCTTGATTACTCTAAACAGATTTATTAAATCTTTATTTTGCATCATTTAGAATAATACCAATTGCAAAAAAAAATAAGAATTAATAATAAATAATTATTTTTAAAATTTTTTTAAATAAAAAATAAAGCTCATATAACATAAATTTAAAATATATGTTGCCACAAAATTAAACTGATGAAAAGCTCACAAAAGAGGAGAATAAGAATTTCATAACAATCAAACGAAATTATAGAGGGAAAATTGAATATTTGAGATAAATTGTATAGAAAAATTACCTTTTAAGATACTATGGTCTTCAATTGTGACATCTTGAATGGTGAAATGTGATATGAATTGAAATCTCTCATAAATCATCTCACAACAATTAAAAATAAAACTAGTTAAAAACATATAGAAATAAAAATTTAATAGGACAAACCTCTTTGAGATTAGTCCAACAATCTTTAAGATAGATCACATTAGGAATTATTTCAAATTACCAAACTAAATATACATAAAAAATAACTATTTAATATTTTAGTTTTATGTAAATATATAGTAAATATGAAATGAAATAAATTAATGCAATGTCATATAACGAAATCAATGCAATATAAAAGTTTCTCAAGTGGAAAATTAAGGTAACCGCATGACATAATAAAATCATTGAAAAAAATTTGAAAAAAATGAGACAAATTAATACAATGTTATAAAACAAAATCAATTCAGTATAATGGCTACTATTCAGGAGAATTAATGTATCCTTATAAAATAACAAAATAAATTCAAAAATATTGAAAAAATGAGACAAATTGGTGCATTGCTATATAAATAAATAAAAATAATATAAAGGTAACATAAGAGTATCATTAATGCATGCTCATAAACTATGAAAATTAAAGCAAAACATTTGAAAAAATCAACAAAATTTCACACAAAACTTTGGTTATAAAATAGTAAAGAGACTAAGTGAAATCATTGAATATGAGATATTGTATGAACAAAAATATCTCCCAAAAAAAATTCGAATAATAGAAAATAAAAAATATTTAAAAACATAAAAATAAAAATTTAATAGGAAAGTGCTAAACTGCGCAGGTCTTATAATGACTTGTTGATCTCAATCAGATGTCTTTAAGAATTGCTATAAATTAACTAAGTAAATAAGAATAAATAATAATAAACTATTATTTTAATATAAAATATAAATATGTTGAAGATCAAATGAGATTAATTTAGGCATTGAAATATTACAAAATAAAAGCATTGTAAAGGGGGCAAGTTAGAAGATTTGGACTTGCAAAGTGATAAAACAAAATCAAAGCCATACTTTTATAAAAATAAGATAAAATTTGTTGTATTCTAAGATACCAAAGAGATTGAGTATACAATGTTGATAGTATGGTTAGTTATAAATTGAAATATCATGGAAATCATGCAAAGTCATAAAAAATTAAAATATTTTAAAAATATTAAATAAAATATTTAATTAAATATTGCTGTTTAAAGGAGTTCAATGAAGATTGTTTAATCTTCATTCGACATCATTTTGAATTATAGTGAGTTGTACAACTAAATAAAGAAAAAATAACAATGATATAAAAAATGTCTTATATTAAAATTAAAATGATGTACACATCTCATGGGAGGAGAGGTATAATTTCATAATAATATAAAAATCAATTTATAGAATTTAAAGAAATAAGATAAATTTTATGGTATTTTTCATTTCAATACATTAAGAGGATTAAGAGTGTGTCCTCATTGATTATAAAAATTAGTACAATTTAAAATACATAACAAAGCATCATAAAACCTTAGAAAATAAAATTTTAAAATATTAAAAAAATAGTTGGATAGATTTGGTCAATTGACTTTGACATTCATTTGATCTCAATTGGACCTTGATTATGAATAATACGATTTACGAAAGTAAATAAGCATAAATAATAATAAGTTTCTATGTTAAAAATAAGTTAATGTTTACTAAAGCAAATCTGAGATAAGTTGAGGCAATGTAACATAACGTAAACCACACAACATAATGGTCACCTGAAAGGATGTTTTTAGCTACATAAGAATATAACCAAATTAAAGTAAAACCTTTGAAAAAAATGAAAAAAAGTGTATAAGAAAGTTCCATTTCATGATACTTGGAATATAGAGGGTAACTTCCTCATTTATAAAAAAGATATGATTTAAAATCCTCATCAAGCTAGCAAAAATAATAAAAAGTTTAGAAATATAGTAACTAAAATTTAAATCAGTAGTGCTTTTTAAGACATGTCCAAGTACATTTCTTGATCTCAATCAAAACTCACTTGAAATTACTCTTAATTATCAAATTAAATATGCATAAATAATAATAGGTTATTGTTTTAATAATAAGTAAATATACAATAAAGAAAAATTGAGAGAATTTAGACAATGCAATAGAATGAAAATACAATAATATAAACGCCCATTATGTTGAGATTTATAGTTACATAGTAAAATAACAAAATTAAAGAAAAAAGTTTTGATGAACAGAAATAAATATTTTGGAAAAATTACACTCCAATAAACAGTGGTTATCAAGTGTAACATCTTTAATTTTAAAATCATGTATCAACTATAAAGCCTCTTCCAAGTTATGAAAAGTTTAGAGTGAAAAACATTTAAAAAATTAAAAATGAAAAAAAATTAAATATAGCTCTATGAGGTGAGTCTGCCGAATTTCGATTCATATGGGTTGGAACTCATTTGGGATTATCGCCAATTAAAGATTTAAGTAAGCATAAATTCAAAAAGTATTATTTTTATAATATTACAAAAATATATATATTTATGTTGAGATGAGAATATTGAAGCAATATAACATAACTAAATCAAAGTAATGTAAAGGTTGCAAAAATAATAGATTTATCGTTGCATTGTAATATAAAAAATTAAAGTGAAATCTTGGAAGAAATGAGATAACAATTACGTAAAAGTAGCATACCATTTTGATAAGGATATCGAGGGTACATCCTCAGTTATCTGATCAAGTATGAATAAAAATATATGGTGAAGCATGTCAAAATAATAAAAAATAAAACATATTTAAATCTATCAAAATGAAAATTTACTTAGATAATGCTCATAAGTGTAGTGTAGTAATGATTTTTTGATCTCGATAGAACGTTGTTAGGAACTTCTATGAATTATTAAAATAAATATATATAGATATTAATAAATTATGCTTTTATTACAAAACAAATATATATATTCAATTTTAAATGAAATAAATTGAAGTAATGTAATACAATAAAATCCAAATTATATAAAAGTCATATAAGAGGAGAATCGAGTTATATTATCATGCAAACAAATCTAAGTGAAAAGTTAAAGAGATGATAAATGTTGTAAGGGAAAGTTTTAATCGAACATTCTAATGATTATTAAGAAATAAAGTGTAAAATCCTCATTCATCAAATGAAGTACCAATTGCGACATCTCATAAGACATGCCAAAACCTTAGAAAATATAGATCCTAAATATGTAAAAAAAATATTTAATTTGTTACAGCTTGTTGCAGATAGTCCAACAACATTTGTTTCAACTCGACCAAATAATGTTTGGAATTACTATGAATTACCTAACTAAATGATCATAAATAACAATAAATTTTTGCTTCAAAATTTATTAAACTTAGATGAAACCTAAAATTTGATAAAATTGAATATTAAAATGTAACCAAATTAAAGTGATCTAAATGTAATAAAAAAGAAGATTTAGAAATATATAGTAATATAAATAAATCAAAGCAAACTAATTGAAGAAATTAAGAACGCAAGGTGCAACATCCTTTGCTATCAAATAAATTAATAATAAAAATATCTCAACGAATGTACTAAATTCAAAGAAAATAAAGTACTTTAAAATATAAAAAATAATATTTCATTATATAAATCCCATAATGATTAGTCCAACAAAGTTAGTTTTATGCTCATCAAACTCATATGGAAATGATGCAAATAACCAAAGAAAATAAACATATTCAATAAAAATTTATAATTTTTAAAAATAACTAAATATGTACAAAATGTGAAATAATGTAAATTGATGAAATTTGATAAAGTATAATCAAAGTAATGTAAAGGATGCGTGGAAGGAGACTTAGGGTTTCATAATAATATGACCAAATCAAAGTAAAAGATTTGAAGAAATAAGAAACTTATTTAGGAAAGTTGCAATCCAAGATATCATGAAGGTGGAGTTTAATATCCTCGATCTCAAAGTTAAGCACACAAGAAATGCCTTGTAAAGCATTTCAAAACCCATAATGAAGCAAAGTATTTAAAAAAAATAAATAAATATTGTATTTAACATAACACGTCAAGATTAGTCTAATGACATTTGTCTTAATTCAATCGACCATAATTCGAATTACTTTAAATAACAAACTTAAATTACCATAAATAATAATATAATATTATGTTAATATTAACAACAAATATACTAAAGCTTAAATTAAACAAATTAAGGTAATATAATACAACGAAATCAAATGATGTAAATGTCACACATAAGATAATTTAAAGTTCTATACTAATATAACTAGGCCCAAATGAAAAATTTGAAGAAAGTTTATTTATTATATGGGAATGTTCAATTCCAAGATGCTTAGGAGATCAAGTGCAACATCTTGAATCATCAAATTTGATACAAATGTAAATATCTCATAAATATGTCGAAATATTTAAAAGATTATAATATTTATAAATTAAACAAATGAAGGTTTAATTTGATAAACCTTGTAGGGAAAAAGAAAATTTCTTGGGACATAAATGTGACATGATAAAAGATTTTAAATTACATAGTAATATTCCCATATGAAAGAGAAAATGATGCAGAGATGAAGTCAAATATTGAGAAAAGCTATACTCCAAGATGTGAACAAGATTAAATGCAATGTTATTGACCATCAAATTAGGCACAAATTAAAATATCTCGTAAAGCATGCCAAAATCTTAGAAAATGACATCTAAAAATATCAAAAAAATGTTTAACTTGTTAAAGCTTGTCATTTTTAGTCTAATGATATTTTTTGTCTACATTGCACCTCATTTGGAAATATTGTAAATTACTAAAGTAAATAAACATAGATAATAATAATAAATTCTTATTTAAATATTTACTTGATAACTGTTAAAGTTGAAATAAGATAAACTAAAGCATTGTAATATGAAAAAATCAAGTGATGTAATGGGTACATTACAGCGGAAATAGAGTCTCATTATAGTATAACCAAATCAAAGAGAGTAATTTGAAGAAATGAGATAAACTACGTAATAAAGTGGCATTCAAAGATACTAAAAAGTAAGTACAACATTCTTTATTTTTAATCAATTATAAATCAAAATGCCTCATAAATAAGCTTAGACATTAAAAATAAATATTGAAAAAATTAATATTTAATTAATTAGTGTCATTAACATGAATTGAACAATGAATGCTTTATATCAATCAAACATTGTTTGGAATTTTTGGAAATTGCTAAAGTAAATAAGGATGAATAATGATGATTTATTATTATTATACTTAATAAATTTATAAAAAAAATAGAAAAAAACATTTATTGAAGTAATAAAATATAACCAAATCAAAATGATGTAAATGTCATATGTGATAAGATTTAGAGTTAGTAATATAAAAACATTAAAAAACTATAAATGACCTATATTCTATAAGAGAGTTACTCTACAAGATAATAAAGAGATAAAGAGTAACTTTTCTATTTACAAAGTCATATATGAATCATAAGGTATTATAATGTTTGTAAATAACCTAATGAATTAAATTTTTCAATAATATAGAAATTCATTTAATTTGAAAGAGGATTGTTTAGATGAGTCTAATAATATTTGTTTTGCCTTTGCCAATCATGTTTTGGAATTATAAATAATTTAAAAAGTATAAATAAGAATTAATTATTAATTTAATGTTAAAAAAAATAGTTATTAAAGTAATAATAAGAAAACATTAAGTAAATTAACAAAACAAAACCAAACCTCTATAAGGATGACCTTAGACGACATTTAGTTTATCATCGCGAAAGGTTTTAAGTGAAAAGATGTAATTGAAAGTTATAGTAATAAATACTAGGAAGATTAAAAATAAACAAATATCACAAAGTACCGTAAGAGAAAAGAAAATAAATTATTTTAAGAAATAATATTAAATATTTAACTCCATAGAGCTCATTGAGATGACTTCATATGAGAATTGTTTGACCTCGTTCGACCCTAATTAGAAATATTATTAATTAAAAATTTAAAAAAGCATAAATAATGATAAGGTATTTATTTAAAATTAATTAAATAACCAATAATACAAATAAATTTAAAAGATTTGATGGAAGGAGCAAGGGAAAGTTTAATTATATGATGTTGAGGAGAACAACTGTAATATCCTTAATCATCACATCATGTACAAATTGAAATATCATTTGAAGTGTACAAATACACTAGAAATTATTATATTAAAATAATATATTTAAAAAAGAAATTTATTAAATAGTGTTTGTTTCATGTTCATGGTATGTTGTTTGGAATTACTATTAATTAAAAGATAAATAAGCTTAAATAATAACAATTTACTAAAAGTAATATTGAATAAATATATATCAAACCTAAAATGACATAAATTGAGGTAAGGTAATATAACTAAAAAAAGAAATGCAATGATCAAATTATAGGAGATTAAGATTCACATAATAATATATTCAAAATAAAATCAAAACATTTGATTAAATAATTAATTTTAAAATTTTTTAATAACATATATATTTATATATATTCACAATTAGATATAGCTCATCGACATGAGTCTAATAATATTTCTTTTATCTTAATTGATCCTCATTTGAAATTGCTATGAATTACAAAAATAAATAGGAAAAATAGTAACCAAAAAATTATTTATATTTTTACTAAATATATTATAAAAATGTTAGATAAGTTGAATCAATGTAATATTATATATTTATAGTATTATAAACAAATCAAGTATAATAAGTTGGTTTATTATTGTATCATATATCACAAAATAAAATGCAAATAAAAATATCTCGAAAGTCTTAAAATAGACCTTGAATAGAAAAAATTTAGAAATAAATAAATTAACATTAATTTTGATGGAGCTCATTGAGAGGAGAAAAATAACTTCGAATTTTCATGAGTTCACCTCATTTAGAATTAATAAAAATTACCAAATTTAACAGGCATAAGTAATAAAAATTTATTATATTACCATTTATTAAATTTATATAAATAATAAATAAAGTGAGATAATGTAATAAATTAAATAATAGAAATATATAGTTCATATAATAAGAGATTTGGGGTAACATAATAATATAACCAAATCGAAGAAAAACATCTAAACAATTAAGATAAATTAGATTGAAAAATTACATTTCTAGAAAGGAAGAAGATCAATTATAACATTCATAATCTTCCAATTATGTATGAATTGAAATGTCTTAAAAACTATGAAGAAACTTGAAAAATAAACTATTTAAAAAAATAAAAAAAAGTTTAAAATGATATGGACTTATCGACATCAGTTCAATGATGCTTGTTTCATAAAGATCAAATATCATTTTAAATGTTTTTAAATTAACAAAAATAAATAAGAAAATAATAATAAATTATTCTTTTAAAATTAAAAAATAATATATTAATGCTAAAAAGAGATAAGTTGAATGAATGCAATATAACCATATCGAAGTGAATGCATGGGAAAGTCATAGGAGAAGAGAATTATATCTATCCTGCAATATAACAAAATAATAGAAAAAAATTTGCAAAAATGAGAAAATTATGTGGGAAAATTAAACACCAAATTATTAAGGTGACCAAGTGTGACATCCTTAATTGTCAAATCAAGGGCAAAATAATGTCTAAAAAGGAGTGTTAAAATCAAGGCGAATAAAATTTTAAAGAATTAGTAATGAATATTTAATTTTAGAAAGCAGTAAGAGCTATGTTTTATAGGTTTTGTTTTATGTCAAGTTATCCTCAATTTAAGTTACTATAAATTACAAATTAAGTATGGATAAATAACAAAAAATATCATTTTCATATTTATAAAATACATGATAAAAAAATAAGTTAAATAGAGGTATTGTAATATAGCCAAATCAAAGAGATGTATTGATCACATAATAAGAGGATTATAGTTTCAAACTAACAAACCCAAAAAAAATTAAAAGGAATGAAGTAATTTGTGGTAGAAAACTTAAGGATTATGGATCAAGGATAATCTCAAGTGTGATAATCCCAATCAACAAGTCATGCATCAAATGAAAAAGCCTGACAAAGTGTTTAAAACCCATAAAACAATAAATTATTTTAAGTAGAAAAGGTGATTATGTTATTAGATAGAGGTCTCTAAGATAAATGAAACAATTTTTGCTTCTTGACCCATAGACTTTGTTAGGAATTATATTGAATTACAAAATTAATTATACAAAATAATAATACATTTTTTATATTATATATATATATAATTGAAATTAAATAGATTTAAATAAAATAAAATGACCAAATCAAAGTTATGTAATGGTCACTTGCTAGAAGAATAAGAGTTTCATAGAAATATAAGAAATTAAAAGCAAAACGTTTGAATAAATGTGATAAATTGTATGTGAAACTTTATTCATAGATGCTAAGAAGTTCAAACATAACATCCTTCACCATGGAAAAAGGTATGAATGAAATATTTCATACAATGAGCAAAACCTCTGAAAAAATAAAAAAAATCTTTAACTTGATTTTTAAATGGAAAAAAAATTTACATGAGACATAAGGTGTTGATAAGGTTGGCTCAAAATTTTTATTTGTTTTGAAGTCATCTTTCCACTTATATTACTATAGTCTAATGGCACACATCTTTTCTAGGCTTTTATACACTTAAATTTCTCTCATAATATTTTAAAAGTAACCATACTTTGATTCATAGTTTGCTATCCAGTGAGAATGAATACTTTGGTGAAAAAAATTAATATTAAAAAATATCCTATTTTTACTTTTATTATGGAATAATCACACAATATGAGTTGTTAGCCATGTGAATATGCAAAGTTTCAAGCATAATTGATTCTATGAAAACTTGATTAAATGTGATTTATACATGTGCAACATGCACACCATATAGGTGTTGCTCTATTTCTCGAAGGAGGTGAAGGGAGGTATAAAACTATCATGCCTTGTCAAATTCAATGTCCTTGTCATAATTTTATGATCAATTCATTGGTAGAAATTGAAAAGGTGTTTATAATAGGTGATTGAGTTTGTTTATAGTTTGACTTATCATATATGTACAACATATGATAATTGTATGACAACATTTTTTTGGACATGATACTTGTGACATAGGCATTAAGCAAAGTCGCTTGCATTTACAACTATGATTTCGTTATTCTATACAAGTGATGCTTTATTTATAGTGACAGTAGCACATTTCAATGGCTTTGAATACATGCATTAATTCTTATGTTGTTATATGACCCTATGAAAATTTAAGAGATGAAAATCTTGATTTGGATTGTCTTTTCGTTCATATATGTGTGATGTTGTTATTGTATCGATATGATTATTTTTTAGTATGTGAAGAATACAAATAAAAATTAGCTATTAGTTAAATGATGGGTATATGATAGAATCATAAATGCATATCCTTAGATTAAACAATGATTAGTGGGTGATGACTAATTTGACTAGATTTTAAAAATAATGATTATTTGTATTTAAGGATTGTTTGGAGCCACAGGAGAGTACTATAAGTTAATTTACATACCAATCTTGGATTACTTTAATGATATTTTAGGCAGCTCATTACTTAAATTTATTTTTGTCATAAAACCTTCTAATTAAGAGATATAAGAGATTTCTTTATCCAATTATAGCGACTTTTTATTTTCTCTCTCTTTCGATCCTCTAGCTAGTTGTAATTTTTTTTTGGCCTTGTCATTTTTTGGCTTTTTTTCCTAAACATTTTAATGGCTTTTGTTCTACTAATTTCCATACTACTTTCACTAGCATTGTAAGATTTGATGTGCTGCTTTCTATGGTCTTTTTGTTTAGGTGATTATAGAATCATTTTGACAAATGTGTAGCTATTTTTCGGCTACTAGCTTTTATAAAATGTATTTCATTTTCTTAACGTGTTGAATTGAGTTAAGATTGACGAATGTGAAAATCTTTTCCTTATCATTTTCTAATGCTCACTCACTAAAAATTTTCAAAGTTAAAAAATTGTTTTTAAAACAAAATTTTTTAAATGGCTTCAAGAAAGGGATAATTTTTTTGTTGTAGCACATTTAACACTATTCAAGTTTATGATTTTTGCAATTCATGCACAATGAGCTCTACATCATGCTCTTTTGTTGCAAAGCTTTTCCTTCACAAAGTAATACATTGGATATTCATATTAAAAAGGTATTGTTTTATGATTTCTTTTCATTGCTTTCATTTTAATTGTCTTATATTACGAGAAAACTTTTATTGAAATATCATGTAAATATGATTAAGTATAAAATATATTTACTTTTTATGAAAATTTTGCATTCTAATAGAAGAAAACATGAACTAACAAAGTTTACATTCAGAGTGCAACATAATTAGATATTGCCAGCAGATATTTCACTATGGTCAAAAAAGGAAAGAAAAATATTCGATATCAAGAATGAAAGATGACATATCTAACACCATGAAGGACTTAAAAACATTGGAGGTAGTTTTAAAACAAACTAAACTCTTCAATATAATGAAAATATCATTTGGAAACTCACAATTAATGGAAACTTTAGCACTCGGTAAGCCTCAAAATCAAACAGTAGAAAAATTCTAATACTAAATTCAAAGTAGAAGATTAAGATTTTTTAAATGTGCATTTTAACTATCACTTCCATTTTGAGAAGTTATAATACTCATCTAAAATTCTCTGAGTGTTTAATAAAGATCAAAATTTAGAAGGATTCTAAGAGCAGTCACAACTTTAATGATGGCTAAATTAACGATGCAATTATATGTTGATAAAAATAGGGCATATTCTATCTTTGCCAATACTCTTCAAACTAAACAACTAAAAAGAACTAGAATTATCTACAAAATATCACATTAATGTTCACAATGAAACAACAACAATTCTTCAAGAGAAGGTACTCCATTCTACCTACTTATAACACTATGCAAATGACATACTACTGACAAAATACTAGCATCATAATAGGATGATTAGCCTTCTCTTAGTTATCTATAATTAGGCTTCATGGACATGCCTGAGTAAAATCGTAACATCTTAAATGTAGGAATTTCAAATTGAAAGCAATAGAGATTTACAACAAGTTATTATTCACACTATTCATATTACAAGATCATCATGCCTTTCGAAACCATTTTCTTTAACATAAATGTAACAAAAATTCAATAATCAAAATATCAAACGAAAAAACAATTTATCATATAACAACAGTCAAAATACTATCATGTTAAGATTCCAAATAGATTTTGGCCATCCATATAGCAAAAGCATAATTATATTATGCACAAAATTTAAAAGCCATTTCAATCTACCTCTTTCTCCACCAATAACTACAAAAGATTCCTAAAAAACTTAGTAAGAAATAGCCAGGCTTAATTTAATAATCTAATTGAATCATATGTCTAATAAAAATAATTGATGACAAAAAATATCAAATCGACCACTACGAATGCTAAAATAAAGATGGTGAATTGTCCAAATGATGCACTCATTTTGATATTCTCTAGCTTCTTACAATTGAACCTTTCCTCTCAAATCCAACAAATATATAAGGAGTTATACTTGGATCCTCAATAAGGAATTCTTGATCCATAACATAAAACTACGATTTAGTAGCCAAGAAGTTTGCTCGTATCAATTGAGTAAATCACACTAATAAATGGAATTTTTTTCACTATCACATGACATCATCATCAATATATATATATATATCTTATATTGTGCCTTAGTTCCTCTTGTGTGCTTTAATAGAACCTTTTATCCATGAGAATCATTATAGGTATTGGAATCTCTTTCACATGAGATGATCTAGCACGTACCAAAGGACCATTGATCACATGAGCCGACCCCATATGTTTCAAGAAGTCTTCAAAAACCATTTGTGCTCCCCTCCAAAATATAGCATATTACGTGATTCTCCATGGTGTTAAATGTGCAACAATTCCCTCCTAGGACAACTTTTATGATCACATTTAGCCAATTCAATAAAATATTATAATGCAATCTAGCACTAATCTCATAGGCTCAACCAACCATATGTAACAACCTCTTCATAAACATAATAGAGCAGTTTAACTTACTTATCTCAAGAATGAGAATTCATGATCAAGGATCCACTACATTTAAAATTCACTTGATTTAAGCATTGACCTTAAGGTGCAACATCCCACTAACTCTATTCCATAACCATCAAGGATTCTTCAAGCCCTAAACCAATTTAGGTTTTATACCCTAAGTTATTTTTCATTTATTTAATGTCATTATTAACTAAATATCATAGCGTTTCTTCTAAACAATAATTTTTTCTTTTTATAATATCATAACCCATTTTATTATGTTTATTCTGATCCATATTTTTCTTAAGACCATTCCTTATATAAGTTAACTTTAGTGTTTACAAAGCTTTTCCTTTTTCTCTTATGTTCCATTTATAGGTTATTATGATTACAATAATGTCTATGTTCAGACAAGTATTATTAATGACCATTATGTCCCAAACGATAACATGAGTCACCGTAACTATACTAAAGCTTCTTCTAAGGCATCGCATGTCCCCATGGCCTTCATGTAGGGTCCTATCATATATGCAAAGAGATTAAATAAGCTTAGTCATGTTCTTATCCAAATGGCCCAATCAACAAATTGGTCTAGCCAACATTTTTACCATATTATTTCCTTGTTAAAACATTGCTACATTTCAATGTCTTCTTTTAGGCTCTTTTACATTCTTCTAAGGCCTCACCAAGGAGCATAACAAACCAAACCTTAGTTTACAATATTCATAGAGCTCTAACAGTGGTATTTACTTAGCCCGTCATTAAGGCATTTGATTATATATTCCTTTTTCACGAATTAATTCTAAGCCTTTAAGCATAATTCCAAGACTAAGCATTGCTTAGATAGCTATATCAATGCAGCTCAATTCTATAATCTAAGCTTTATTAGGGACTATCCATATAACCTTCAAGTCTAACCATAGCCTTAGCACTTCTAGTCATAACCAACTCTTTGGTTACCAACAATATCTCTACTCAACCAAGCCTTCATCTAAGTCCTTAGATCAAGCTCTCCAAAGCTTCCAACCAAAAACAAAGGGCAACACAAACATACCATAGAAACCTTGTTGATTCTCTTCAAGTGTTGAACTTGTGCATCCTATGAGATACTCAGGCCTTGGTTCCAGGCTTTGAAAGCTAACTTATGTTAAGAGATAATTTTCCATAAATTTTGATGTAGTGTATTAATAATACTTCTAAGTTTCATATCATTATTCATTATCAAATAAATTTAATTTTTTTATATAATAGGTGGCATAATTCTATAGATGAGTTTACAACAAATATACACATTTATATCATGTTATGAAGTGAATCAAATTAAAGCTTTTGTTTTGTTGAGATTTCATATTTTTCATTGTTTATTACTTGGAAACACATTTACATACATGCTTGGAATCTAATCTTTTGCATAGAAATAAAAAATAAAATAAAGAATGCATTTCTTAGTTTTGTGACCCATACACATTAGAATTTGTTATGCTATGATTTAAATGTTTTATGACATTAATTTCACAAAAAATTTTATATTGCAAAAAAATATTGAGATTATGATCAAAGCTTTAACATTTTCATATTTCATGATAATTTCTCAATTATCAGATTTTTTTAACTAGAAATAACCACTTTAAATCCATAATCTTGTATGTTTAGTAAGTAAAGTTAAACATGTTAGCATATGAATAAGAATTTAACTTATAATCAAAATTTAGTTAATATCACACATTCTTGCATAATTTAATTAAAATAATTACATAATAAATGAATTATAAACAAACATTATGTGCTTACAAAAATAAACTTTTCTCATGGGTATAATAGGTTTCACTTTTGTAAAAACAATGTTTGTGGAACAAAATCAACATTCTATTAACCAAATCCCATTCCCTAGGTTCTAAATGCCAATTTATTATGATAATATTTTTCCAACCTTTCTTATACCATACACAGACTTTTTCCATGTTAAAAAGGGTCATCTTACCTAAAAAGTAATATAGAGTTCTTCTCCTGGGATAGCTTTTTCTTGGCTTGAAAACTTGAACCCTCTTTCTTCTTGTTCTTTTTCATGGCTTATCTACTTTCCACCTTAATATTCCAATAGTTAGCACTACCAAATCACCCTTATGACCAACATTTTGTAATACCCAAATAGAGTCATCTTAGGGGCTTAAATTTCCTTATCCATAACTCCTTAAACCACATATTGTATTTAAGAAAAACTAGTTTGCTTACTTTAAGCCATGCTTCACCCATTTATGTTAAACCTTACTTCATTTTCGGCCTTTTGGCTTGTCATATAAAGCTACCAAAGTTTAGGAATCTATTTATGATATGGCCAAAAGATATTTCACATCTATTCTTCTTTCTGATATATTTTATTTTAAGATATTCCTATAGGCAACACAAATCATTTTCCCTTTTTAATCCTCTTATCATGACTAAACAACTAACTACTAATTTTTCAAATACTATCTATATCTCCCTTACCCAAGAGTAAATTTCTCTTTTGAAGAAAACATTAGGATAGAGACAAAGTGAGATGGGAAGAGAAGGAAGGGATGGTTATTAAGGAAGAAAGAATGCATGACATGCCATGTTTTATGGAAAAAGGGATATTAGGAAAGGAAAGACTGAGGTTATGATTTTTTGGTTTTTTTGGTAAGACCAACTTGTCAAGGTAAGGATCTTACTCAAGCTTTCTCCATAAGTAATAGCTACCTATGAATTAGAACTAGGGTCAAAAGTGGTTTGATCCTATTAAGACTTTTCAGCAAAAATTATCATATTTGATGGTCAACAAGATCATACTTGTAAAACCATGAATATAAGCATTGGAATGTTTTCATGATAACTAAAAAGATGGAGTTGTCTCAAAATTATATTAATGCAATTAGTATTTCCTACTTGTACAGTGTTGTAATTCGAGTGTATAAATATATTATCTATCATACAAGTATGAAAGTCATAATGGACCTGTGTGATTGAGGTATGGTATTACATGTTGAATGATAGATCAAAATGGTGCGAAGAATGGCAAAAAATTGCACAATATGGTTTTTGATAGCTTAGTAAACATTTTTTCCATGATTAGATGTTTGATTATCATCAAGCAAGAATTGTATAAATGAATTGTGATATCCTTTTGTACAATTTGAAATAAAAAAAAAATAAGTCATGCTTTTGTAATATGAAATAATAATTAGACTATTACAATTATTTGATAAAAAAGTTTACTTTGATCATTAATTTGACCCCTAACGTAAGCCATTGATAGTGTTAGGTCATACTGGTGTGACACTTATATCAAATTGGTAAGATTATTGCAATTCAATGGTCTAACCATTGCAAAGCTCTTGCTATATTATATGATAGGGTTGATCTTACTATACAATATGATGACAACAAAGCAAAAGAAGGCATTTTCTTAAACTTAGAACTCAGAATGTACGTTTATAATGCAAATTGAATTGTTATTAATAAAATAATAAAGATATAAGTGGGTTATCAAATAATCTTTTGTTTTTATCATTGAATGTTCAGTGACAGGCTTTCACAAGGCATAACTTGGTTTTTAGAAGTGTTCTTATTTCAATATAGCACTCTATGATTATTGCATATAAAAATTAATACAATTACACATGTATAGTTGTTTGAGTATTTCAACACCATAAATTAGAAAAAAAATAAAAGAAAAATCTAGAAAAAAGAAGAAGAAGCAAAAGAAGATAATATAGTGAGAGGAAAAGCATGATATTATTTTGTGGCACCTTGACTCATGTGAGATATATGATGTACATCACCACTAGTGTCATGGTGTTGAACCCTACCCATATTGCTTTGTTTGACAATAACTAAACCTAATATTTATAATGAAGTTGATCGAGTAATGTTTACATTTTCAATAACTTATGTTTATGTTCATGGTGGAACATAGAAAAGAGTAAATGTCAAATCCAAAAAGTTGATTTTGGTTAAAGTGCAAAACCAGCAAGCGGATCATGTTGAATTTAATTTTAGAAATTTAGTTTTTTTGACAAGATTGTTAGGTATAGTTAAAAAGTTTTTTCAACATAAAAATTATATTTTATCATCACCAAAAATGTTCTAAATTACTCCTGCAAATAAAATGTGAGTCCTAATAATTTGATCATCTTAGACATCCCCTCATGTTGAACAAATCTTTGAAAGCCACTTTTAATGAGTTGTTGCAAAAATTAAATTTATAAAAACCAACTTCTGGGGAAGCTATGCGTAAAACTACTAACCAATTTAGAATTCTATTACGTCATGAAAGTGTCTGGTATGAGCATGACTCTTGAACCAATATCTTATTGTGTCAGGTTAGGGAATGACTCCTAAATTTGTTATGCACTTGTTGGCATGCAAGGGTATTTATCACTTAAGCAAACTAGGGTGCAACTGACCTTACAAGTTTGATTGATTATATGAATATGTCTACTATCTCTCATAAAAAGATATTATGGGACAAAATTCACATGCATTTCTTTACATATGGCTTTCAAATTGTACTGGTCAATGCGTGTTACTAAATATCATATTGAGATCAAATAGTCTACAATTCCTTTAATTTCTTAAATCTCACATATAGAAATCTAGCCATTTCATCATGTAATTTTCATGACCCAATAGTTGAAATTCATCTATTTAAGAAAAATATTTTGCTTAAATGGTGAAAATAAAAAGGCAAATTTATATCAATTCAATTGATCATATAATTTTTCTGATAACAGTCCAAGTTAAATGTTAACTCCAAAGCCTATAGTGTGACTCATTTATCTTAATCAAATATAAAATGGGATAGTCTCGATGATGTTCGATGGATTGTAATGGCTATTTTTAAGCATCGTTGAGCCAACTGACCCTTTTTTGTGTAATAATGGCTTTCAAATATTTGTCACTAAAATCGATCTATTCAATACATAACAGCTAAGTGGAATGTTTGTTAATTATTATTAATTGTCATAATGCATTTATAAATAATAGTTTTTTTAACATGGATGATTGATTAAAGAGAGGAAAATAGTACACGTTATTAAATTTAAGCCTTAGCAACAAATGCTCGCTATTATTTCCAATTGCTACATCATTCATTCTTCAAGCTCTAACTCTCCTTTCTACTTCAATGGTATAAGAATATATTATTTTATTTCAATATTTATTTAGCTAAAAAGAGATACACTTTCTCTTTCTTAAATTTTACTTCAAACATAGTGTTATGTTACACATCAAACTCGAACTTTTGTCCCTACAACTATTCTTTCTTTGCTTTTTTTATTCAATGTGAGACTACATAACCGATTTAATTTATTTCATTATTGTTAAATGAAAGGCATATATTTGTTATCTTTTTTGTTGCCTTATTTTTGTTGTAGGTAAGGGTGGATTTAAGCTTGAATTTTAGTAGAACTACAAAAAATTTGGACATGTACTTTGTTATTTTTTGAAATGTTTCATTACAAAAAGTTGATTTTAAATTTAGAAAAACGTATTTTATTTTAAATTAAATTTTAAAGTCCCAAAAAAAATTTATAATGATTTACTAGAGTATATTAAACATCCTAAAATTTTTACTTTATAGAAATTTTTTAAATAAGTTTTTTAGAAGTCAAAATTTTCATCCAAAGTAATTTGCTCCTCTTTTTTATGACCATTTCAATTGGAATAAAAGTTACTTCCCTTGTTAGAAGATATTAGCTATCAAGACCCATGCCTTCTCTTACTAATGGTTTAGTGAATTTATGTGAAGGTGTAGCTTCAAATAAGCAACCATTCTTTTTTGGTGAAAACTATCTTTAATGAAGAACTAGGAGGGTCCTTCACTTCAAGTTAAGTGTCCTTCACTTCAAGTTAAGTGGGAAGGAAATAAAGGGGCTATTTTAAACTCCAATTAGATTTCTTAGAAAGAAAATGTTTAAAGATATATTTTTACATAAACTATTTAGTGAAATGGTTGAGAAGAAAAAACATAGTGTGTGATAAAACCATTGCACTAGAAATATTTTTCATTTTTGTTTAAATGCTACTAAGTTTAATAGAATGATGAATTTCAAAGTATTTTTAAAATATGGCATAAGTAAATGGTAACTTATCATGGTACATCTCTATTTAATGAAAATGAAAAAACCATGGTGATACTTTATTATGATTTGTTGACAATGATTTCCAATGAATTTATTGAAAGTATGTTTACTAGATTTATAAACACTACAAATGGACTTTATAATTTTGGAATACATGTATCAATGAATGAATATGTAAAGAATATCCTTAAAATTCTAAGTAGTATTTTCCTTCGATGAGTTTCGTCGGCATAGCTTTGAACATTTCTACCAAGACATTAAATGACTAGATGGACGAACTCATAGAAATGAGTCAGAGATGGACAGGAAAAAAAGAAAGAAGGCTTGATTAAGACTAATAAAATAGAGTGGAAAAATAAAATAATAGAAATAAAGATTTTGATAGAAATTTAAATGAAAGAGTCTATAGAAAGTATTATAGAGCTCTAATCTCAAAAGCTTTATTTAAAGCGTTTTGTATTGAAAGAAAATAAAGGAATCAAAGGTCCAAGAAGATAGTAAGAAGAAATGAGTAGATTATTTGCAATGAAAGTGGAAAAGAAGGACATATCAAACTCATATGTCCTATGGTGCAAGAAAGAATTTGAATAAAGAATAAAGAACTGAAGAAGACAAAATTCTAAGAAGGAATCATTGAAAGCACATTGAAGGTACCCGATGAAAACTGCCACCAGTGAAGAGAATGAGGGCAATGATTGGCGATCTTGTATGATGGCTTAAGAAGTTGAAGAATACCAAAGAGTATCATAAAGTGAAGAAAAATTAAGTTATTTTAATGAAGAAATAGCTCAATTGTTACATTATTTTTGTAATAAATATAAAATTCTTTGTGAAAGATATAAGGAACAAAAAAAAATCTATCATAGCGAATATTTTTTCTTTATGAAAATTTTATTTATAAGCCTAACTAACTCTTAATGAACAAGAAAAAGGCTAATAATAGATTAGAAAAAATAATTAATGAGTATATATATTTAGTTGTTACAGAGAAATTTTTGTGGCAAATGCTAAAAGATTTAATATGCAATCACATAATGGTAACATCAACATTTTGCATGGTTACAACAAATATTGCATGGTGTTATTGAATGCCACTTGGCCATACAACACATTCTTGCAGGATTGTTGCCAATATTAATTCTAATTGTCTTACATTTTCTTGGTTTTTTTAGGAAAAAAGTCATTCTTTTTTTTTTAAATGTGTTGCACCCAAAATAGTTTGGGTTCCTTAATCTAACAATTAATTTGGGTGTGTAGGCTTTTTTTCACCAACATTTGAGCAAGATAGGTAGTTCTTGGTAAATTGGTATTTGACACAAGAGTAGAAATATTAATTTATTTACCTAACTAAAGGCCAACGATAGAAGAAAATTACAAGTTGGTGACAACTCAAAAAAATCTTTTAAAACAATAAGTAACATTGGAAACTTTACATTTCACATTTCTAAACTTCTATAAGTTCAAGGTTTAAGGTATAATTTATTTATTAAAAGTCAACTATATGATAGCAATTTTAATATTTCATTCGAGACCATTGCATATAAAATAAGCATTGATGAAAATAGAAAAAGTTATTGCACAAATAGGAAATAAAATTTATTAACATTACTTAGAAATATTTAATATTTCTCAACTAAAACGCTTTGCTTTATATGGTAATGACTACAATATATAGCAAAGGAAACTTTAGCATTCCATCAAACATTTCTTAAGAAAAGAGAGGCCTACCAAAATTGACTTTTATTGATGATCATCAATGTAGTCAATGTAGTTTACGTAAAGCTACAAAATCATTTATTAAAACAAAAAGTGTGTAACATCTAAAATGCCTGTTGAACTTTAACAAATAGTTTTTATTAAAACCATACACCTCAAGAGGTTAGATGGTAAGACATGTGGATTAGTTTTTTAAAATAACCATTTTAGACATGCATAAGATGCATTCATAAGGAAATGGAGTGAATCATGCAAATAGTTTCACACCATTATCACTCAATTACAAAAATGAGTTAGGCAACAACTTAGTTTTTTTATTAGAAATAAAAATAAACTAGAACTTAGAAATAAGTTATTCATTGTATATTGTGATAGTAATTGAATTTTACATATATTTTTTGCTCCAAGGATATCACAAAGCATAGTAGAAAGGAAAAGAATTTTATTAGATTTATCTAAAAATATGGTAAATAAATATAAAATATATAATTTTTTTTGGTAGAATCTATTACTATAGCTTGTTATGTTTCAAATAAAATATTTCATAGAAATAAATTAAATAGATTACTATACGAACTGGTAGTACACACATGAAATAAAAAATTGCTCATTTGCATTATTCTTGTTGTAAATGATAGAGATTAAATAATGGGAAGAAAGAGTTATAAAAATTCAAAGTCAAATGAAGAAATTTTAATAAGAAATTTATTTAGCATTAGTAATTATATAGACTATAACAAAACAAATAATCATGTAGAAAAATATATCCAAATATGCATTGCTAAATGAATTTCAACAAAACAAGATATTGTGAAGATGAATGATAAATATATAGCATTTGAAAAATTATATTTACAAGATTCAAATGAAATAGATATGGAAATGGAAGTAATGGATGAAAATGTAATACACAAAACATGATGTTTACGTCAAACAACCTAAAAGTTTTGAAGTTTATGAAAAAAATAAATCATCTATGCAAAATAAATAAAGTTTAAGTTGACTTAATCAAGTATCTATAGTACAGTAGGATACACAATATACTTTTTTTACTTTCATATGACTTTACAAAGGAAAAAGTAAATAAAACATTTTTATTAAAAATAAAGATGAAGATCAACATATATACTAAATATATATGGAAGACATAGTATTTCGAGCTAGTATGTAGATTTATTTAAATATTATTTTAGATTTAATAAAAAATTAATTTGAAAACATTTCAATGTGTGGGATAACTATCCCCTTAGATCTTCAACTAAGGTAGACAATAAGCAAAGTTTCATATCACAAACAAAATATAGTTTAGAATTATTATTAAAATATGGTTTCATAAATATCAAACCTAGAAAAACATTTATTATCATTGACACTCATCTAGATAAAGGTAAAAAGGAAAATTAATAGATATTAAAATCCATAAATGTATTATTAGATAATTTTTTTATCTTACCATACATACACTTGATATAACACAATATTTATGCAAGTACTAGGTTCAAAGCTTATCCCAAAGAATCCCATTTAGCAACAATAAAATGTTTATTTAATTGTAACTTGGAATATGTCAACAAATACTATAGTATTTGATGGATGATCAAATTTTCAATTAAAAGAATTCTCCATTTTAGGTTATGTTAAAGTAGAACTTATAAGAAAATCATAAGTAGAACTTGCCAATTTTTAAGTAATTCGTTAATTTGATGCAGTAAGAAGAAACTATTTTACACAATCTACAAAGAAGTTTTACTATGTTGCTAGTAGCACAAGCTTTTTGTATCAAATAATCATTAGGAAATTATAGTGTTACACTAGAAAAATTCTTGTTTGCATGATAGCTTAAGAACAATAAACTTAAGCAAAAATACAACAAATAATTATTAAGCATAGTTATAGATTTTGATATCATTTAAAGAAAGAACATGTTGGAGTAATCATGTTTAATTAAATTTTCTACATAATGATGATTAATAACCAATCATTTTTGCAAAATCAATACGTTGGAATAATATACAAAACTTAGTTTGAGTTTAGGAGTTTTAAATCCCTTTGAGTGATAACAAAAGGGAAAATATAATAACAATTGAAAGAAACAACCCTACATTAAGGTTATGGATTAATGTACTCATTGCATATGGGTACAGAAAGTTAACCTCTCATTATATTGAATACTTTTTGAACAAAAAAATTATATTTTTTGTTTATCAATTTTATTATGGGTCTTATTGTCACCAAAAGGAGAACATTGTAATGGTTTGACATCTACTCGTGTTTTTTTGTTTTATGATAACAAACTTTAAACGTTTTTAATAAATTTGGTTGATAAAATTTTAGATAATTGGCATTTACACTAATAAGAGAACTTAAAGAATAGAAGTTAATGCAAGTTCCTATGAAGAACATCTAGGTTGGTTTCGTAGAGCATTGCTCGATTTATTTCAAATTTAATTATATATATTTCACTTATATTTCGAAGAGAATGTTAAGCTTGATTGAGAAAACTTTTCTATGTTATGGAATTATATTTCTTCATCACAAAAATCATTGTTTAAATTACTCATCTCAAAAAACATATGATTTCAAATCTTTGACCAGCATAAAATTTATCTTTACTTGGTTACAATTTCAAAAACTAGCACACAATGAGTAGTTATAAAAATTAAATTTTAAATAATAGCCTAGTTCTAATAAACATAGGCATAAACTTTGGTAAATTATTAAAAATTCTAACAGATCATGATAGTACAAAGTCAGGGCATGATTGCTAAATGCATATTATAATTTGTCGGGTTAGGGAATCACTTCGAAAATGGTTATGCTCTTAATAACAAGTAAGGCCATGTTGTCTCAAGCAAAGTAATGGGCAACCAATCTAAAATGTTCTATCAATTGTATGCATGTAGGTAAAACATCATATATAGCTATCTCTCACACAAACATTTAATGTATGATAAAAATTCAAAACATTATTTGTGCATTTAACTTATCAAATTTTGAAGTGAACATGAACAATATGATGTAGTCGTTAGATTGAACAGTAAAAAAATTCTTGCTTTTTTCAAAATCACGATATTTCAAATCAAATCAATTGTTCATGCGATTTTTCTGTTTGAATAGTTGAAATTTGTTTACATTTTTAATGCACATTGATTCAAATTCAATCATTTGATCATGTTATTTTCATGGCCAAATAGTCATAAATTTTTCAAACTTTCAAAATATGACAAATTCATGTTAGCCACTTAATCATGCAATTTTTTTAAAGAAATAAACAAGACTAAATCTTAAGGCCATAGTTAATTTTGTGACTCTTATCTACCTCAATAAAATTTTAAATTAAGCATCCTAAGGATATCAAATAAGCTATGTTTTAAATTTTCTAAACATCATTGTGCTAGCTAGGCCATTATTTTTTCTTAATAGTTATTTTTGAAATGTTGTTATTAAAATCTACCAACTCAAACAATAATGATAAATTTTTTCTTAGAAATTTCTTCTACTTATTGTAACATACTTATAAATAGTAGACTTTTTAACATAAAAGATTGAGAAAAAAGTTTAAGCTACAAAAATTAAGCCATAGCATTGGAGTTGACTATTATATCCACTTATTATGTCATTCATTATTTGAGGTTTAACTTTACTTCGTAATTCTATTATCTAAGCTTTTTCCTTTTATTTCCTAATTGATTCATGTAAAAGGATCATACACTTGTCTTGTTAAATGATTTTATTAACCATAAGAATAGTTTATGTATAATATTAGATTTGGGTTGCTAGTATTTTTTACTTATTTATTTTATTATAATGTTTTTGTAATCTATTTGTTTTAATTTGTTCTTGTTTTAGTTTCTCCTACCTATCATTTTGTAAGAGGCATATATTGGTTAGTTATGTTTTTGGCTGGTATTTAATGGTTGTAGATGGCGATTTCAATTTAAGCAATACCACATAAAAGCATCTATGTAATTTCTCATTGTTCATTGATTTTTCATTTCATAGATCTGATTTTAAATTTTAAAAAAATTAATGCTCTTTGAATTAAAATTTTAGTCTTGCAAAAAAATTAGTTAATATATTTGCTCATGCTTTCTATATATTAAAAAATAATTATTTTAAAATATTTTCAAATAAATTGTTTAGAAGTTATAATATTTGTTCTTAGCAATTCACCTCTTCTTATTAGACCACAAGTCACATATATTAATATAGATCATATTTATGCAAATCTAAAACATAAACTAGATTCATAAGATAATAGCAACAATATTAATGTGATAAAACTCTTAGCATTGTAATCATGCAAGGATGAACATGAAATTAAACATGTTTTATTGATTCTCTTAGACTTTTAACCAAGTAGATAACCAATATATTGATCATACTATTATTAAAATAAAATTCATACTTTTCTAATTCATATTAAGCTTCTTTTCCTATGAGATTTAGTAGGATTGAACTTGTTGTATACCTATATTATTCTTATTCAATGGTCGGTTGCTAAAATGAACAATTAGAGCCACGATGTCTCACTAGTGACACGAGTTTTTGCTGTAACTGTAAATTTTTTAAAATTTTGACATCAAAATTCTTAGCACTTGAATGAGTTTTACTTGTCTTTTGGTGTATATTATACAAGAATAATATAAACTATTTTTCTACCATAACACTTCTAAACCCACAATTCAAGTCTTCATGAACGTGTTTTTCAAAATGCATATATTTCTTATTACTAACCAATTTCCAACAAAATGTTGTCAACCCATTATTATGTTCAGATTGTGATACGTATTAATATAGGAAGCACTCATCCTTGCTTAAAGTTTCCTTAAAACATAGCTAAGGTGATAATCATACCCTTATCTTTCAACTATGGATCACTTTCCTATCTAATGCTATACACATGCACACACACACAATTAAATATGATGAATTTCACTTTTAATAATGAAGGAACAATGCTCTTTTTGAATATACATTTGAAATTTTCATTAGTTAGTAAAGCAAAAAGGAGACAAAACTATAAGAAAAATGGTGTCCAAACATGAAATAGGAAGTGATTACTTTGTAGATCTTATATATTAAGGTTAAAAAGTAGGATAATGTTTCATAACATACACTAAAGCTAGCTGAGACCTATGGAAAGATCAAAGGGCTACCTTATTATGTTGCATGTAGAATCCTTGCGAAATTGAATTTGATAATAGCTATCTAATCTACTTCAAAATAATAGCTATGGAAATGGAGGTAAATTTTTTATCATGCCTAAAGAAAGCTATATCTAGCTCGTAAATGATTACTTAACATGTTATCTTATGAACAATTGTTAAGAGAATCATGCAAAAATGTACCTTAATGTCCTGTCTAAGAAAAATAAATTAAGTTACATTAATATAAACTCTTTAAAATAGCATCATTTATTTGTAATTGTCAATCTTAGACTACAAGAAATTTTCTTGGACATATCATTGATGCCATTTGTTGATATCCTTGCACAACTTTGTAAGTATTATATGCTTAAATCTTATTGAAAGATCTTTTGATGGTTATATGCTTTCATTGGTAAGCTATACATTATTAATGTTCTTGGGGATTCAATTGTTGAACTTAGAACATTGATTATTAATCAAAATTCCCTCTTAACCAAGACATTAATTGTCATGAAAAGCATAATAAATTTTTTACCTTTGTAATTAGGTTATTGTGTACATAAAATAACTGTATTCTTAATATGAAAAACTTAATGAGGTCTTGGAAAAAAGTATTAATTATAGATTAGCACATCCAACACAACTGAGATAGAGCCATGTGGAATAAAAGAAAATGGTCATTAATTTAACTACTTTAAGGGTTGTCTAAGTAACCTTGGCATAGCATGATAGTTTTTATGAAATTAGAAGGATGAAAGAGTAAATATATTGAATATATTTCACATGACCATGACATGATGACGTTGTTCTTTTATTATATCTTGTTCGAAATTAAGCTCTTTAACGATCTCCCTTTCCATCTATATAAATTTTATGAATGATAACTTAGGTTAATTAAAATTTTCACTATGTTTGTGGGGTGCAAAACAACTAAGAATTTTATGGCACTCTAAAGAGTTGAAGTGTAAAATTGATTTGATGTTCACAATTTTATTTCAGTCCGAGTTATGCGATATATGTATATATGTTATAACATCTTTGTTAGTCTTGATATAACTACAAATCAAATGAGTACTTTGACATGCTAAAGATGTATGACATAGTTGTAAAACCATTAGTAGTGGTGTGAATCAGCAGTAGCATTACATTATTAACGTACACATGGACTTAATTGCGGAACTTAGAACATTGAATATTAGTCCAAATTTTAGTAGGCCATAGAATTAAAACTCTCATAAAAAGGTTCCACTTTGTAAGCACCACCAACCACTTGCAAAAGATGTTGAAGGATGTGCATGAACTACCTGCTACACATGCACATTGTACCTTTTTTTTTGCAATCTTACAGTGCACTAACGAATATGTAAGTGTTGCCAAGAGTGCTTAGGCCACAGATAATGTGCATAAGACCTTAGCACAAATTGTACCATCCATCTTTTGCATCAATGTAGCCACTCCATGGTACATATTGGCCATTGTTGATTGTTTATTGTAAAAATTCTTTCAAGAAAGAATGCAAGTCTCACAATAAGGGAATGCATCATGCAACAGCTAGTAGCCCACAATGCTAAAAATCACAATAGAAGTTACACTCTATAGTTACCCCTGAAAACTTGAAGCCGTAGGGCAAGCATAGACTAATTGTGGTGGAAATGAACATAATGAATTGTCATGCGTTGAGCCACAATGGTGAGTTGTTAGGACTACATCTCAGTAAACACAAACCATATTGCATATTTCAATTTCACCACTTCACTATTGGTTATATTCCCCTTTGAAATTGAACATTGCAACAATTTCATTAAGGAAGAAAGCAAGTCTCCTAATAGAGTGACTTTGAATCCATGCCTGAGTAATCACAAGAATTAATAGGGCAAAAAAAGTTGGGAATGTTTGCCATGCACATAGAACTGCTATAGGTGCTTCTTTAATAATGGATGCTAGCAAGAGAGAAATTTTTGAAAATTTATGTGACGTATTTAGGTTTTTAGGGATGAATCTATTTTACATAAGTTTGGATCTAAATGGATTGTGATAATTTGTAGAGAAGGAAAAGTGCAATAATTCCAACATTGTATAGTCCAACTTCCATGACAAGCAATGTGAGGGCAATCAACCTTGTAGTCAAGAAAGTCTCCAATGGGTGAAATGTTATTCACATTGTGCCACAAAAAGTGTTACACAAGGTATCACATTAGGTGGAGCAAGTAGAGCAAACTGAGTAAGATGAGTAAGCAAGCAAGTGAGCAAGAGATGCTTTGGAACCTTTATGATGTCTACGTTTGTGAAGGGATGAAGTTGCTTTGACATAGTTTTGGGTCTTAGTAGATTAGGACAACAAAGCCACTCTAACATTGGAGATGTTGCCTGTGTGAAACATTGGAGATATTGGCTATGTGAAACATTAGAGGCATTAAAGATGTAAGAAGTTAGAGATGTTTGTAGCAATAGCAACATTGGAAGAGTATGGATAATGCAAAGGTGATATGTGGCTACCTGGACAATATCACTAGTGATGGCATGGATGATTTTTTGTTCTAGCTGGAGTTGGCATCTTGCTAAAAGTTGTTTCATTCCATTTTTAATTATCTCTAAAAATGGACCTTGAATACAAAATTCTCTAAGTACACCATGAGTGGTGGCAAATCATAGGAATGAAATATAGAAATATTGTAGAAAAAAATAAAGGGTAGCTTTGTTCAATTAACCTAGCACGTGTGGCAAGTGAAGATGTATAAAACCTTTTATGTGACAATTTTGTGGCAATTTTAGATGTTGGGGATATTCTTGTAATTGAAGCTTCAATGAATAGTGGTAGTGGAGATCAAGGAAGTATAGGGAATAAAGTTTCAACATCAATGGAAGCATCATATTTTGAAGGGTCCTATTATGATGAGAGTATGTCGATAACGAGGGTGTTTCTTTAGGGCTACGAAATTCATTAATAATTGAACTAAGAATCAAATAGGGATAGTGTAAAAGGAGGAAAAGTTGAACAAACTAAATTATGAAAGGAAGATGAATGGACATATTGGATTATGTATTGGTTCATAGGAAAATGCTATATGTCCCATTGATATTATTGACATTGATTTTTGTCATTACGCACTAAGTGGTTATGATAGTGATGTATTGTAAGTAGAAGAAAAAGTTTTGAATCGAAACCATAGAATACATAGTCTAAGAATGCTAAGCATCAAGGATCCTCTTTCAAGAGGGAGAATGAGCATTGATAGTAATACTCTCATAGGAGAACCCTTTCTTAATTACTCAGAGAGATAAAAAAATTTAGATGTGAAGATGCAATCATAAAGGGATACTTGGTTTATTATTAGTGGTGAAATGCATCTTTGAATGATGCATGTGATCATTAGATTCATAACTACCAATTCAACCATTTCGGTATAGTGTACAGTAGTTGTTTGTTCATTCAATGTATTGCAAGGATTTCTAGTTGCATTTTAGTTCCGCTAAGGATAAAGATTTAGTTTGGTTTACAGGACTATAGTAAGTAGTAAGTTGTTGGCGTTGCATTGTGGTTGCATATGTAGACCCTTAAATTTAAACCAAGTTCTTCAACAATTATGTGTGCACTAGTTTGGATTTACTTTTTAATGCTCAAAATTGTGTATTAGGAACGAATATTTTTGCATTATCAAACCTATAAGAGTTGTTTTTTAAATTGATGGTTGGATCATAGTAATGAAAAGCTTATCATTTTCTTTGATATGTGTAAGAATGGATCGTATAAAGACAGCTACAGTAGGAACGTGGTTTAATGGACCATTGGGCCACTCTTTTCAATAGTTTAAGTATGGGAGTATTCCCTTTATTTGCATTATTTGTGGTAGGGTAGGACAATAATCAAAGGCTTGCATACCAATGAGCTAATTCACACTATTGCTATTATTGGGAGCTGATGTCCTGTAATGATAGGACATGACATGATCAAGATAAAAATGTGGGGGTTCATATTGTTTCAAGTGGGAATAAATAATCACAAAGAGATGGCACAATGGATTGAAACCTTGGATGGTTCTTCAACCATGGAAGAGGGGGATGATTGTAGCAGCACAGTAGCGATGGATCATAATAGGCAAAGCAATGGGCAAGTAGAAGATTGGTAAGACTTACAAGCTTGAGTATAAGGTGCAAGTAATGCAAATATGTAGATCGAAAGCCAAGTATGATTGGAGCAGTAGACGCACAACTAGGATTGAATAGGAATTGAAGAAAAAAGCATAAGAAGGTGGTGAATTTATCTCTAACAAACAGCATAGTTCATCAAGTAGCAAGAAAGTGTATGAAGACCATATCAATTCTTTAAGAATATGTTGTAAACTTAAGAGAAGCAGGATGAATTTTCACAAGAGCTTATTCCATTCACTACAATGATATTGCTTAGATTTTTGGGAAACTTAAAAGAAATAATTGTGATAAGGTAAGAGAATGTGGCAATTAGCAAGCAATGGATCAATAGCTTCTCACAAAAAGTTTTTGAGGAACTACAAATGGCTTTGTTGTTATTAGGATCACTTGGAAAATATATTTTGAATTGCACAAGGTTTTACCTTGACATGAATAAAGGGCACTATAGCTAGGGCATGCAATAACATAGAGGTTGTTTGTACTATTATATTTCTACTGAGTGCATGAAGCTCACATGGCATAGAGTTTAGACATATTCCATTACATATAGTGGGTTTATATTGCTAAGTAAGATTTAGGCTAGGGTTTTTCTTGGCCATAGTCATGATGTGGGGTAAGCAAGACTACTTTTATACTTGTTATAATGATAAACTAATATGCGTATTTCTTGATCTATAACAAGGGCACATTTTAAATAGGCAATGGAGGGAGGTAATGTTTTTGGGGCTATGCTCTACATATGGAAAGTATAAATTGTAGTGCATTTTAAGCTGTGTTCCTCAGTTTTATTAAGGACAAGACAACTAATTGCTATTATGTAAACTACTATCATAACTTTATGTATGGTAATAATTTTACCATGCCCAAGAAATTCTACAAAAATAGTCACTATGAGAAGTATTATCCATGAAAGGAACCTTTGTATATCAATTTACTCCATCAAGTGTGTATTGAAAGTAATGATTTGCTTATTCGAGAAACATCGTCATTTGGTGCACTTGAATGAATTATCTTAGTATGTTTATAATGGCAGGAGTTCCCCTTCAACTTAGACTCATGACTATCTAAGTAAGACCAAGTAATGAGGTATTAAAAGATCAAGCATCAATTATATTAATCTTGCTTAATAAAATGTCATCAACAGGGTATAAAAGGTGATTATTTAGGGAGGGAGCTCATTGAAGTACGTTGAATCTATTAGTGAAAAGGTGTCACAATACTAATTTATTTATTATAGGAGTACAGTGTCAGACATGAGTATCTTTGGTTCAGTAACATCAGCTATAGGGAACCATGAATAAGGATTATATGGATTAGCACTCTAGATCGTAATATTTGAGGGCTTGGTGAAGCAGTTCCTATGATGGACCTATATAAGTTTTATCAAAATGTTTATAAGGAATATTGATGGAGATTGGTCATGGTGGTATGGGTCCAAGCTTGATTAGCGTGGAAGATGTCGATTTACATCTACTCTATAAGGCATATAGATCAAGTTAAGTTTTCATATGTTTTCTTAACTTTAGCTACTGGGAGCATAACTTCATGTTTGTATAGATCAATGACACAGGATAACAATATAGAAGGTTAGTGATAAGCTACATACTGGTGTGGGGGAAGACATTTCAAGTAGTTAGAAGAATTGGGGGAGAGTTGAAAATAATTTATTAAATATTTGTAGAATATGTTTACAATGTGAAACTTGTGGCAACATAGCATGACTATTACTATGCTGTAAATGCTCAATTATTGAATTTGGACTCATTGCTATGTGTGGTGGGAAGTAAATTGTTCTATTAATTATTGCAATATTGTAAGATACTAGAATTCCACTTCTATAATTGGCTTGGATTAGCAATGCTTAGCAATAATATACAAGGATAGGGATAGCTATTAATGCATAAGAATTATGGTTGCATATAATCAGCTTAATAACTTCAAGTTCATTAATGAAATGGGAAGATTTGTCACTCTAGCATAGAACATATGTGTAATTTAACTATAAAGTAGCTAGGGGAGTAACATTTTTGGACAATTGTTGTGAATGGCTACTATAGTAAATGGTTTTCTATGCATTGTCTAATCATTATGTTTGTAGGGTGGGTTACATGTTTTTTTTGTATCATAAACGGAGTGCACACTTCTAACTAAGTTAATGTTTATCAATTGTGAGCATCTAGAAATTTGTTTGTGAAGGTTTGTTATTTTTAAACTTTGTGTTATCTAATAAATTAACTAACATGTACGTACTATAGTGGAATTATTATTACTTAAAATGCATATTTTGAATAGATAAAATGTGCAGTAGGGGTTCCATCTTTTCCAAGGCCATTGCATTTTTATTAAAAAATTTTGACTTCTTTTCTTGTGTGGAACATAAGGGGGATTTATTAAAGTATTAAACTATTTTGGCTAATTGTAGCATTCAGTGAGGCAAAATAGAGTCTTTGAAATTACACTACTAGAAACTTGGTTGAAGACCTTTAATCAACAGAAGGTAGATTAGCTTTTTTGTAGAAACTAAACTACTTTGTGTAATATTCATCAAGACTATCTGGGGGCATTGTAGTATTATAGAGGGATTGGCTCTAGCTTGATATTATGTACTATTCATAAGTAATGACTATTCATGTCAAATCATGCACTAATGAGATTTGGTGATGCTATGTTTTGTATGCATCAAAAGATGATATTGACTTATGAGTATCCTAGGACCAAATTAGAGATTTTGTAGAGCTTGGAGGTTTGTTACTTATTGTAGAGGACTTCAATGCCTAACATGCATAAGGAGACAAAAGAGGTGGAAAATGTTTACCAGTAAGTAGGCTTAATATGAGATCTCAATCTCATTCATGTTTTAGGTTAGACTGACCTATAATTTATTTGGAATTGATGTGCCTAAGGCAACAATAAAGAGGAGAAGTCTTGTATATAAAAAATAGTTTTCATGAATATTGATGTTATAAAAGCCTTCTTAAGCACTACTTTGACCCATCTTCCTCACATTAGCTCAGATAGGTTCCACTACATATAAAGTTTAGAAAATTGTAATTAGAAAAAACTAATAAAAGAACTCAATTTGAAAACATCTAGTTGTCATTTCCGCAATAAACTATTGTGGTATATGTAGCTTGGAAAAGTCTGATTAGATGAAACTCTATTGAAATTCTTTTCATCAAATTTAGTAGAGCCTTATCTACTTTAAAGAACTAGAGTGCAACAGAACTTCATAATGTCCTTTGTAAGCCTAGTTTGTTGGAATAAGAAATCCAGGAGCATGTAACTAAAGAAATTTGTAAATGGCTAAAACGAGTTGTAGGATAAGCTTTTGGCACAACTTACTACTTCCATTCATAAAGTTGTGGCTTCAAAAGCAGCATGGTGGTAGCAACATGCCAAGGTTCATTGGCCACCCTTGTGGATTGCAACGAATGCATTTTTTTGGGAAGTGGCTACTTCTATGTCTAGAAGCAATTACATCCACAAACTTAAAAATGAAGTTAGAAATTGGTGGCCTCCCCAACTCAAATTAAAGACATTCTCATGTAGTTTTTTTTAGTAAGAAGTGTAGCCAAAGGAAGTATGACCCTCCATCATTCTAGCCTTCAAGAACTATAGATAGTGATCAAGCATCCATAGTTGTGGATTTAATTACTATTACAAGATTAGAAATGTAGTGATGTCCATATAAAGATGTAAATCACCTAGTATGGATGGCATGTTTGATGAGTCTATTTATGGCTTTTAGACCACTACTTAGGTGGATATTATCAAACAATTACTTAACAATAGCTTCATGCCCAAATAATGGAACAAAATGTTGGTCGTTCTCATTTCTAAAGCTTAAGGTAATTCTAAACATGAACTTTTCAAGTCTATTTGCCCATACAATGTGATTTATAAATTAATGACAAAAATTTTTATGGCTCAAAAGAAGTCAATGCTTCCAACTATTTTATTAGGGAATAAGTAGCTTTTATGTGCTACATCTAATAATATATTATTAGCATTGGAAATGTTTTCCTTTTTGTATATATATACTTCCAAAGAGGTTTTGATGATTCTAAATTTAGATGAGGACAAAGATTATGACAAGATAAATAAGAAAATCGTGTTGAATAAGCTAAAGAAGGATGTTTTGAACACTTTGTAGTGATTTGATTGAGGCTTGTTTCACTATTCCAAGATTTTTTATCATCTTTATTGGTGTTTATCTATAATAGATTGAAGAAGTAAGAAGCTTAGATAGGAATGTCTACTCTCATCATGCCTTTTTATTATTGTCTCAGTATCTCTTATGACTTATATAGTACCAACTTGAATATGCTTTCTTAGTTAGGTTTAGGATTAGCCATTCCTCTATAATGATTACACACCTTCTATATGTCTAATCATATAATGATTATGCATAAGTAATATGTGTTATTAAGAGGACCATTAAGAATATTATGGGGCATTATAGATGATACCAAGGTTAAGTTGTGATTCTTAATAAGACTTGAGCATTACCCAATAAGGGGATGAAACACAAGTGAAGAAAGATGATAGTAGAGAAAAAGCACATGCATTATGTTATTCAATTGAAATATCTAGGTATACTAATTACAAATGCTACACTATGAAAAAGGACTTCAGTTTTATCACTAGTTGAGTTGAAAAGTATGTCAAGATAAATGATTAAGTAATTGTGGATGTCAGGCCGTACTCTTATGATTGACTTAGTGTTAATTATTGTTGCAATGTACTACCTAGCCAATTCTTTAATACTAAATGATACACTAATAGAGTTAGAGAAATTGATAATCTATTATTTATGGAGCAATTCAAATGCCAACAACACAAAACAATACTTTTACTATAAAATGGTTACTCTTCCAAAGCATTGTAAAAGACTTAGAATGTATAATTTGTCAACATGGAAATTAGCATTCCTTGTAAAACATTATAAGTGAGTGATGTCTCAAGAAGATTGTTTATGGGTTCAATACATTAGGTCCACATACCTTACATCTAAAGTTATGAGTATTGCAACTCATTAGATAATTAACAATACGTTTTGGAGGATTACTGTGGGTAATACTATTTAATTTTCTTTAGATAATTTTTTTGCATCATCCTTATTTCTTCATGACCAGTATATCATAACATGAAAGTGGACCATCCGACACTTGAAGCAGAGTTTGTTATGAAGCATGATGTGTTAGATTTTTGTAAAGTACGAAACTTATTTTCTTTAGATTTGGGAACTCATATTGTACATTCATTGTTGGCCAAATCAAATGAAAAAGATGTGTTGTACTTCAAATAATGTGACAATACATTTTTTGGACTAAATGATCATTTATAATAACATGCATACAAAATTCTACTTCAAAAGAGGTAGCTTCGGTTTGGAAAGTGAAGGTGAAGTGTTGGGTTAACATATTATCATGGAGATTAATGCTAAATTAACTTCCCACTTGCTCTTATCTATATACCTGAGGCATTATAAAATTGAATCATTTTCTATGGGATGCTAATGTGTTTTAAAATATGCAACACTATTTTCTGGGAATTCTATGGTGTGAAAGAATTATGGTTTAGATGCTTCACAAATGAGAATTTCAATATGTGTTTTGTAAAATGTAGGAAAATTTCCCTATTAATGGTGCTTCTTAGCTAAATTTTTTAGAATGTGAGAATGTCTAATACATCTCATATAGTTAATTTTGCATCTTGTGTCTTATTTAATCTTTGTTTTAACAAAAATTTATAATCTCATAAGGAAATGGCTCTCAATTTTAGCTACACCCTAAAGAAATATTGATTGGCTATTATAACTTGTTTCAACTTTCCTATCTCATATTATTGGAGCTCTAACAACCTCCATAGGAAACTAGTAATCCATTATTAGACTCCTCCTAGAATGAGATGCATTAAACTCAACTACAATGCAATAGTGTAGGAAGATGTTAATGTTTGAATTATTATAGTTGTTCAAGTCAACATGGGTAGACCTATTATTATTGTTGGAAAAACTTGGATTTCATGTTCAATTATGGCCATTGAAACTATTGTTATTCTTGAAGTAATGGAACTCCTTAGAACTCCACATGTATCCAAGGATTGGAGATCTAATTAGACTCTAAGATGATAATTATTATAATGAACTAATTATTGTTGTCTAACGCAAATAGAAGTACCTACCATCGACCTATTCTTATGTTTAGGGTATGTAGCCCTTCAAACAATCCTACATAAAGTACCAAGTAATTGTGTTGTAGATTAGATGGCTCAACAAGCATTCTTGTATGACTTTCTTTAGGACTAAGTAATGTTCTTTTCCAAATCAGTTCAATTTTTTACTTTGTATTGATTTTAGGTATGAACCATCTTAAGAAGAGTATGATGTTGTGTTCGACAATTTCATAATCATGGAACCCAAATATTTTATAGGCATGGTCAACAAAGATGCACTAATGCAGTAGATGAGCGTCATGGGCATAGGAGAAGGAGTCATACATACAAATGGTGATGTATGATTAGTTGGTTGGTAGCATCAATCATAGATGGAGGCAAAAAGTTAGAATTGGATGGAGAATAGATTTACCTGACATTTTTAGTATGGTATGGCAAGCTTATAATTCTTTATTTATTCTATTTGCTTCCAATTGTTTCAAAAATTGATTTAAACTCCTAATCATTTAAATTCACATTGGTTATGGTTAACAATGTAGTTAACTAAATCTCATAAGATGGTGAAGGAAACCAAAAGTAATTTGTCGAAATTGCCCCCATCATAGATGGAAGGTACTAATGTCCTTCAGTCAACTAAACAAAACTTATTGCTGAACAAGCCTACCATGATGATCCAAGATGTCAGCATAATCCTTAAAATTAGAGCATTAGTGAGTTTTTTTGTGAAATTTACAACCATGTAGGGACGAATGTAGTTCACTTTATGGAAATGTCTTAGTTTGAGGAGGCTAGCTAGAATGAGATTATTTTTGAATAAGTCAAAGTTGCCACATCACAAAAAGTGCTATTGGAAGAGGACAAATATAATCCACTAGATAGTGAGGAGGATTTGAATGAACATACTAAAAATATGTACTATTCCACAAGAGAAGCCTCCTTATTCAAAAGGTACTGATGATGGTGAATTGTGTGGTTACACATAACACAGCTCTAAAATGCTAAAATTCACATTGAAGATAATCATCAAAATGGCAAACATGGATCACATGGACCAGTTAGGGTCACATTTAAGGAGCACTTGTTTGATAGAGAAGGACCATTGATAATATGAAAATAATGAGAGGTCTCTACTAACTACTCAGAGAGACCATCTAATGAGAGGTCCTAGAATCTGAATGCATGGCTGTTTGTGTAATGTTTTTTTTTTGTTAAAATTACCTTTCCAAATCTTTATTTCACTTGTAGCATGGAATCTTTTCAGACAACAATAGTGAGCATGAACATTCTTTCAAGCTATATTTTTTTGTAGGCAAGAGTGAGAAATTATATGATATAATTGTTTTTAAGAAGAAATTCAAACATGCTTTGGGAGTTTTAGATTACTAGTTACTAAGAAAAGTATTATTCTTTAAAGGAGTTTATATGTATCAATCCACTATGATTGAAGTGTATTGAAATCAAAGATCTGTGGGCTTTAAGAAGTTGCTTCATATGGAGGTCCTATTTGAATTTTACCAAAATATTTATAAAGCTATTGATGGATATTGGTTGCACGGTTGCTCGTCAATGAATGTTGAGGTTGCTATTAGGAAGACGATGATTAACTTGTGAAGTAAGAATTATCGCTTGTGTATTAAGATCGCAACAATTTTCTCATACAAGTCTCCTGATGACCATGTAGGCAGTTGACATCATTAAAAATCCCAAATAAAGTTACACTTTGTGGGCCAACAAGTCATGTGCATAGAATGTCACAAATTAACCGAACACAGTGCATTGTCTTGAGCAACTTGGACTGAAGCTCAATATGTACAAAACATAGTACATAATACATAAATCAACTTCATCTTAGCCACAAGCCACATTACATTGCACATTGCTCATTGTGGATTGCATATTGCAACAATTTTATTGAGGAAGTGGAAAGTCTCTTAATAGAGTGACTCCACAGCTATGCCCAAATCACAACTAATGAATAGAGTAAAGAAAGTGACACTTTTTCCTTAGCACATAAAACAAGAATAGGTATGACATTAATATTGGATATCAGTAAGAAAGCAAAATGCTTGAAACCTACATGATATCTTTAAGTTTGTGGGGACAAATCTGGTTCAACTTCCATAATGGGGAATGTGAGCCATTTCAACCTTCAACAAAAGCAAGCCTCTAAGGTTTGCTTTTTACACATGTGCCATTATGGAAAATGATAGGGTTTATGCATCGCATTACAACGTGGATTCTAACATAGAGGTGTTCAGTCATACTACTTCACATGATCGCTTTACGCCATTAGCTTTTTTATCAATTGTGATGACTACTCCTATGAATAAATGATTGGTATCATACTACAATAAATTTCAACAACGACACATTGGTTAGCATGGTAAAACTAACAAATCTAATGATGGTCTAAACCCAGCTCATGTTCCTAATTAATTAGATAATTATCTAACACTGGGTGAATTCTACTTAACAATGATAAGAATTCCTAACATTGATGGATAAAAAAGAAACACTATTTTGAATCCCTTGGTTTCCATAATTGAGATTAAAGATATTCATATGTAATTTTTCAACTAAAGGTTGTATAAACATATGTAGTATTAGCCTTCTCAATCCTCTAGAGAACTTTTAATAGTGAATAAACAACTACAATTGGAGCTCTAATCCATGATGATGAGATTAAAACTACTTTGATGTCCATCTAAAGAAATAAATCCTCTATTATGGATGGCGTCACCACTAAATTATTGCTTGGTTATTAGATGATCACATAGTTGAACATTATTAAAGTAGGGACACAAGCCTCTATTGATAACTTTTGCCAAAACATTGAAAAAAAACACTTGTAATACTCATCCCTAAATTTTAAGGGGGTATCCAAAATTGAGCAAATTAGGCCCATTAGCCTTTGTAATGTGATTTATAAAGTACTAACTAACTTTTTTTGGTTAGAGTAAATGTGGTGCTTCCTATAATTATTTCCATGGACTTAGTTACTTTTGTGCTAGGTCATGCTATATCAAATAGTATTTTTTGTCACAAAAACATTCTACCAATTGTCACATATGTACTTCAAAAGAAGGTTTGATGGCGCTAAAATTAGATATGGACCAAGGTTATCACAGGGTAAGCTAGACATTTGTGCTAGATATTCTTAAGAATTTTTTCTAATCTACTCTTTTGTATGATGTGATTTAGACCTATACCACTGCATCAAGATTTTGGAATATGTTTAGTCGTATCCATCTACTATGGATCAAAATAATTGGGATCCTAGATTACGATGACCTCACTCACCATACTTCTTTACTACTATGTTTGAGAATCTTTCATGGCTTGTTCAATACTAGATGGATCCTGTTGTTTGGGAGGGTTAGGAATTTGCCATTCTTTGCTTATGATTAATCACATCGTATAAGCTAATGATGATGATTTATGCACACTCATTCTCTATAATAATGATTGTTTAGGGCATTATGGAGTAGTATAGGCATCACTTTTGTCAACAGGTGAATCTAAACAAATTTAAATTGTTGTTTGGTAAAGAGATTAAGCATAAGAATAAGAAGATGAATACAAGAAAAAAGTATATGTGCAAGGTTGCTCAGTTGAAATATTTAGGAATGCAAATTATAGGAACCAAACTTCAAGAACAAGACTTGAATTTCATTATTAATCATGCTGAAAAGTAGCATAGATGGATGCTTAGGTCACTATCAAGATGAGCAATAAGGTCATGATTAACTTATTTTTACCCACTATTTTAGCTTATTACTTAGCCCACATACCAAATTCAAGTGATACTATAATAGAGTTAGAGAAATCTTTGTGTTGTTACTTGTAGAGTAGTTCAAATAATAGTAACAAAATCAATTAGGAGGTTTGCAATTTTTCAACCTGGTGGTCAATGTTTGTTGCAAAACACTATTAGAAGGTTTATGACTTGACAAGAATGTTTGTGGATTCAATTCTTTAGGTCAAAATACTTTATAACAAATAATACTTTCCATATGCATTGTTTTGAATCTCATATTTGTAAGTTACTTAATATTATAGTCCCCTAGATTGCAAACAATATAGCTTGGTAGATTATTGTAGGTAATGTTGTTACCTTTTTGTTGGATAGTTGGCTTTCTTCCTATGACTACATGGCCAACCTACCTTAACATGGACGTGGAGCATCCAACATTAGTAATATAGCTGATGAAATAGGTGTGCCTTGCTTCAAATTGAGTGAGGATGTAGTGCTGGACATAAAGACTATACATGATAGAAGATATATGAGCCATAATTCTTCAAGGAAGGATTTCACATGGGTTTGGAAAGTGTAAGAGCAACCCTTGGTAAAATTTTTTGTATGGAGAGTATCATTAAATCTACTTTCTACTTGCACCTAGCTTCATGGACAAGGGATTGAGACTTGTAATTTTTTCCTTGGGGAAGTACTACCATTGAAGGAGCTCAACATTATTTTTAGGAGTGCCATATTATGAAAGAACTCTAGTCTGATAGCTTTGTACATTATTGATTAATGCTTAATTAGATTAACTATAGGGATGCCACTTCTATTTTTGAGCTCCTTAATCTGATGTTTATTGATATGTAGGTGGCAACGACTTCTTATGAAGTCAGATATGCTACTATAACTTTATTCAACCTTTCTTGTAACAAGAATTTTTTGGCACATGTGCAAAAGGTATTCAAGTTAGCTGCTCTTCAAAGGAACATTCACATCATAGCTACATCTTGTCACAACTACCGAATCATGTCCAATAGGAGCTCTGATGGCATTGACAAGCTATCTATTACAACTTATTAGACTCTTCCTCTAATGGATTTGATTAAATTCAATTCCAAGAAAGTTGTGCATGATGATTTGAATGTAGAATTTTTATTTTTTTGCATTGAATGACATATGTAGAATAATTATTATTATAGATAAAAATTTTGTCACATGTTTAGCTTTTACCATGGAGATAACTGCTATTCTTGACACAATAAAACTTCTGAGAACTCTAGCTCCTAATGTCAAGGTAGTGGTCATTGAATAAGTTTCAACTAAAACCCTTCCACATTTAATTAGTTACTTCTTTTTCCAATAAATAATTGTATATGTTCACGGTATGCAGTCCTTTAAACTATGCCATCTAAATTGCTAAGGAAATATTATTGTTGAATATGTTGCACATTAGTCAATGTTATAATTTTAATTGCGACTGGGGAATAACCCTTAAAAATTTCAACATTATCTTTTCAAGAATATTATGCAGAGTCCAAAGAGCAAAATTCACCAACCTCTAGCTGGTATAGTCTATTGTTGGGACTATAATGGTATCCGGGCATCTTAGAGCCCCTGCCATTCATTCTTAATAAATGAAAATGTCCTTGAAAAATACTTTCATGGTGGATCGTCATTCATAAATCCATAAAGTTCCCATCTAACTATGAAGAAAGAAGGCCCATTTCTATTCCTCACCATTTCTCAATTCCCAAAAACATGCATAATGGGATCAAAATCCTATGATATTATCACATGCCAATGTATCTAGAGTGGCCTTTCTTTGAGCTTGTTAATTTCTTCAAAGTAGTGGCACTATGGAATTAACCAACCAACTAAGGTAAGAATGCATCTTTAACAAAAGGATCAAGATGATAAGAGCACACAAAAGGACAGATCAATTGATTAACTACCACAAAAAAAATTTATTCCACTAGAGCTGGAAATTCAATGATGGCTTTTGCTAGACCAACCCATCATTAGATCCTTATTAAGGTATTTAGATTGTACAAATTCTAATTTCTAGGCATGTTAAGCCTTGTATATTATTTAATATCATTAACTCCTCGTGTCAAGATAAGGTCATTTGTGCACTAACTACCATCTTTGGATGTGGTAGCTATCGTTAAAGCTTCCTCTATAGAATCGGGTCCTAATTATCCTTCACTTGTCACCTCCATGGTTGGCCATTATCATATAATCAAATTTTCTAGGTGCAAAAATTTCAATGATGCAACTTTGACACAGAGTTCATGTGATTCAAATCATCAAGAAGTCGAGCAAAATTTACATAACCCTTTTGCTTAATAAATGCGTCTCTCAAAAAGTCACAGTTTGGTGCACATATTGGCTATAGGATTACTAATATGTTTTAAGTAAAATGTACTATTAAACAAACTATAGATGATTTAATGAGCCATTCAAAGTTTTATAGCCTAAAATTGTTTATACTTACATAGGCATGGCTTAATCTTCAAGACAAGCATATGACTACTAAGAGAATCAACCAAGTAGTAATACAATGATGAAACATAAGGCAAAACTTTATGTCGTAATTGACATGTTCGTCATCTGTTGCAATGCTCCATAAAGGAGGAGCAAATGCTCCCAAGTTGGGTTATAGTCTGTCACGCTCAAAAATGTTTTCTCTCATTAATAGCATTCTTTGACAAAACTCAACCCCTATGGATAATAAAGACAAAAATCAACGATTTCCAAGACCGTGCCAGCATGAGCTAGGATGATGACATGTAAGATAACATTATAGAATGCAAAAAGTTTAAGCAAAGACAAAATGTGAAATCAACAAACTAATAGAATGAAGCCTACCCATCCAATAAAAAGTGGGTAAGATATGAACTTCATCCATAGGAAGGTTTCATTTCATGACAAAGCCATACACATAATGACTAATCACACTAAGAGGTTGCCAAGACATAAGAAGTAGTAGTACAAAGAACATCTCAATTCTAAAGTACTCTGAAGTCGACCTCATCTTGTTAACACATAGAGCACCAATGATATACCAAAAGAAGAATAAAGGTTCTAACTAATATTGAAGGCCATGGCAAGCACCCACATGACACATGTAGCAAGCCCTACAAAATGGGAACAGGCATACAAATGATCAATAATGACATGCATTGATCAAACAATAATAAAAGTTACTAAAAATTATTGTACATTTCAAATTGAAGATGTTGAGCATGACTTACAATAATAGTGTTATTTTCTAAGATCCATTTCAAGACAACAAGCAAACTGTATGCTCAAAACTTGGCCATCCACCAAGCAACAACATGTTAACCACATAAAAAAGTCATAATTCCACATCTAATTTGCACTACATACCAGACCATATAGAAGCAATAACATGCTCAACTAAATCATAGCTTAATCTAAGTTGCACTACAAAAGCTTCACTATAATAATTGCAAAAACTACACCAAGCAAAGGCAGAGTTGCAAGAATGGTGAAAAAGTTCCACATATCACTTAGTCAAATCCCCTTTATAGCATCACATAATTCTTCCATAAGTACTTTGATGTAATGAAAATGGTCAAAATGAGTTATGCATTTTTGGAAAAAAATCGTACACATGAAGAAAGCCACCACATGAGCCAAGAAATGGCCCCACATATGACACAAGAAGGGTAGTCGCATAGAAGACAAAGAGATTGCTATGTACATACAACACCACTAAACCTTCACTGTAATAGGAGCAAAACCATACCTCATAATGCTGCCAATGTTGCATATTATATTGTGTTGCTCAATGTGCCATGCGAATTGCATATTGTAATAATTTTGTCCAAGTAGGAATGCAATCCTTCTTATAGTGAAGCTTTGCATCCATGTCCAACTAATCACAAGCATTGGATAACATAAAAAGATGACACTTTTTCCAAGCAAATCGAGTTACTATAAGTATCACTCTAATACGTGATGTGCGCAAGAAAGAAAAATTTTTGAAACTTATGTAATATCTTTGGGTTTGTCGAGATGAATCTACTAACAGATTGGGTTGGGTATTATCACAATTTGTTGAGAAGAGAATGTGCTATAATTCCTATATCACACCTCAAACTTCTACAATGGCCAATGTAATGTATTTCCTTCTTGCACCCAAGCAAGCATCCAAGGGGTGGGACATGAACTCATAGTACTACATAAATTACCAAATGAGTACCACTTGAAGTACCACATGAAGTACCATATGGAGCACCACACAAAATGCTGCAATAAGTACCATAATAGGTAAAGCATGTGAAGTAAGTCGAGGGAGCAAGCAAGTGGTGTTTTGAAAGTATTATGATGCTATGTCTCTAATGAGATGAATCTACTATGACATAGGGGTGGAACTTAATGGATCATGGGTGCTAGAGGACACTACTAACAATAGTGCACCCTTATAAATTCAAGTCATCTACAAAGGATTCTAGCCATCGTTTACACTTAGTTATCATTTCTTTATGTGCTTGTACCATCCCAAATTTTTGCAACTCTAGTCAAACATGTGGTGGTGTGACCTTGGCATACAATGCCCTTACTATCAACCAATAGGAGAATGATAGTCCTAGCCATCACATCTTAGTGTGGAGTTTGACATTGAGGCATTGAATCATAATCTTACATGCAATAGCTTCTTGTTAGTGCCTTCCAACGAAGTGTGGTGACTAATTATGCGAATCAATGGTTTCTCTTGTACTGGGTTGAACAACTATCATGATACGTTCATCAATTAAGTTAAACTCACCTATCTCATGGTAGCCTAAATCAAGCACAAATTAGTTTTTGGTAGGTGAACAGTTCAACACTTGGTGAATTCTATTTCAGAATGATAGAGAGAGCCAAAATCAAAGGACAAAAACTAATATTTTTATGAACATATGACCATAAGGTAGTTATCTCTATGGCAATTTTTTTGACACTTATAGCTTAAATTTTATAATGTCTAAGAGATCAATATGCCACTCTTTTACTATTCAAATTGGTCATATAAATTTCAATAAGCATTTACCTATTTGTTCTATATGAGATTTCTGTTATGATTGAGTTCATCTTTGAACACCTGTGATATCTTCTAACAAATGTGTCACCCTTACCAAAGTGCTTACCAGATAATGTCATTTGCCCATATCAACCCATCAAGAATGGACCTGGAGCAAAAAGGTGGAGTTGGGCCCTACCTCTATTTCACAAAATAAGTAAAATAATATTAAAAGTTGACATTTCAATCTAGTCAACATGCTGACTCCGTTTGTGCTACACTTCTTAAGTCATTTCATAAAGTTGAAGTAGAGTCTAGCACAATAAGGTCTTCATTCCTCACTGATTCTACCTAGCCCATTCCTTTGATTGTGATTATCATTATAATAGAGAAGGATAGTGAGAATCTCTTTATCCTATTCATGCATATCACTAATTAGATAACAAGGCATTTTTTTCCTTAAGAGAGTCATAATTACTCTTATCAATTACTTATATTTAGTTCAATTTCTTCACTTTAACATTTAGAGTACTAGGCATAAATAAAATTTTGTGAGCATCCTCAAGAAAATCTTAACTATTTATTTTAATTAAATAGTATGCTCCCCTATGACTACACCACGGATAAGTTCATTATTCGACATCCAAGAGAAAGTCCTTATAGGGGTTCCTACCAATCCATATTCTAGTCGAGGCATGTTGAGCCACTTTCACAATGTGAGTTGCTCAAGCAGTTTGTTGATAGCAGACATATTTAGGATTGGCACCCATTTGCCTAACCCTAAGAGACAAACATGTTCTTGAAGTTATGAATGCATTTTGTCAAAATCACTTGTGCACGTAACATTATCAACTAGAGATTGTCCACTTTGTGGACCTGATGCAAATATTAGTATAACTAAGCATGCATGGTTGTGATGACTATTTTTTTCATAAAAAGACTGCATTTATTTTCTAGAATTAATTCATACTTTGATACCACCTCTATTATAACTATTTATTTTCTTATCATATACTAAAATATAAATTTTTTTCAAATTACAACATACTCTTATAACACCAACATGGCATCCCTTATTTTTATAACATATTTAATCAATTTTTTTCCAAAATTTAGAATTTAATTAATAGAATATCCACTAATTTTTGTATATTGTATAATTACAAATACATTAATATGACATTTTCATCTACAACATAATATTAGCACACTTTATATTCACATTTAGTAACTACAAACATTGGTGACCAATTAAAAGAATCCCAACAATTACATGTTATAGTTTTTATAATTTTCAACAATATTACAACAAATTTGCACTTATAAATATAATGCTAAATTTATTACATGATTAACATGTCATTCACCTCAACTCTTGTAATTTAAGCCTTGTAGTTTTTATTTATGTTATTGGCTATCCTTAGGTGTAATACTCTTTTTGTTGGGCACCAATATGCTTAAAATGTTAGCACCAAATAAAGGAAAGCCAATCATAATAAAAAAAATATGCAAACAAAGCAATAATTTTGGAAAACAAAATATAGGATTTAGCATAAGCATGAATCATAGCATATAAGTATGTAGAGTTTGATTTATGTTAAAATGTTGACGAAAATTATGATATGCTATTAAAAGAAAAGCATATTACAATCTCTAAAAGAAAAATAACAATAACATGCAACTTATTGTATTTTTAGGTTTTCTTTGAAGTGGTCTTATTTATAAACATCAGTTTGCACATAACAAAGTAAATCTTAAAATGGCTATTGCTGGTGCTCCCTCACTCTTAGGTTGTATCCTCCTTTTTGTTTTCTTAATTCTAATAGAAACGAATTTTGTTGATTTACCACATCATGTTTTCATGCATAATTTCATTTAGAAATTTTATATTTTTGAATGGCTATGTCCTTGCTAGAAATTACAAACGATGCAGTCAACTAGCCACAAACCACCTCACGATGAAAACTACCTTAATATACTTTCACATGTATAGTTCTTATTTTTTATATTATTCCGAAAATATGCATTAACATTAGCATATCAATGTCATGCTTACATAGTTAATCATGCTAAAAAAAAATGTTATCAATATTAAATGACATAAATCTACCTACAAGCATAATTTTTAATATTTTTGTATATAATAGTGTTACATTATAACACTTGTTCTATTAAAATTGACATGCATGGCAAACAAATTCATACTGATTTTGGTAATCAACAACGTTACAATTTAACTTTTTTATCAGCAGATACAATATTCATATGCATTTTAAGTCATTTCTTCAAAGTTTTTGTTTTGAATTTTGTTATATTACTAAGAAATTGTAATTTTGTTCGCTATGATGTCTACATCACATTGATGAGATATATTAAATTTCTTTAATTTATCTAATTTCATCTTTAACATGTATTTACTTTTTATTAAAATAACAATTTTTTATTTCTTAAGTTTATTTACTTTGGTAATTAGTAATAATTCAAAATGAGGTGTAATGTAGATGAAACAAATGTGATTATACTCCTCTTATTCTACTCTATTAAAACAAGTACTTATTTCTATATCTTCATAAAATTTATTCTTCTATATTTTTACATGTTTTGTGAGATATTATGATTCATAATAGATTTCGTTATCTACTATTTACATTGTATCATCATTGTATCTAAAAATGAAACTTTTCTACACAATTTATATCATTTTTTAAACTTTTTGTTTGATTTAGTTATATATTATGAAACTCCAAATTTTCACTCATGTAACATTTATGTTGATTTATTTTCGTTATATTACAATTATTTATTAATTTTATTTAACAAGAACATATATTTAATTAATAATAAAATATTAATTTATTAGTATTTATGTTTCATTATTTTTTTTAAATCATAGAAATCCCAAACAAGGCTTGATTTAGGTCAAATAAGTGATTAGGCTCATCTAAATGAGCTCTATCAAATTTAAAGTTTATTTCCTGATTTTAAAATATTTTTTACTTTTTAAAAGATTGTCATGTATTTTGAAGCATTTTATTTATTGCCTAATTTAAAGACCAAGGTATTCCAATTGCTCTTCTTAATAGCCTATAATACATCTTTCCTAGATAATTTATCTTAATTATTTGGACTTCTCATTTTTATTGGGTTATATCAATATGGTGCGCTAAGTCTTTTCCCATGCAATCTTTACATCACTTTAATTTGCTTATAATACATTGCTTTTCCTAGCAAAATCCTATCAAGAAGAAGGAAATATCATTCAACTCATCTCAACGACTATTATCAAATTAAATAATCATTATTATATTTTTAAATATTTTATGGTTTATGGTTCTGGCATGCTTTGTTAAACATTTTTCTTCATTCATGATTTTATAATCGATGATGTCACAATAGATGCCCACAATAGCTTTTAATATAATAGTCACATTCTATTTAATTTATTTCCTTTAATTTTTTTCTTTAAATTAGTTATACTAATATAAAAGTGAAATTTTTCCATCACATGAACTTTATGTAACTTCTACTTTATCATACTACATTATTTTAAATATTTTTGTTTGGTATTTAGTATATATTTAACTTATATTCAATGAATAAATTATTGTTATTTATCTATATTTTATTTTTTAATTAGCAGTGTTTTGCAATGTTGACTAATGGTGACCGAATATGCATCATTGGACTTATTGAGATGACCTCTGTCATATTAAATTTTTTTCTAAGATTTTCAAATATTTTGTTTTCTATTGCTTTATCACATCATGTGACATTTTTATTTATATAACATTTGAGGATCAGGAATGTTATATACAATCTACTTAGTATCATTCAATACACCATTACCATATAATTTATCATATTTTATTAAACTTTTTGCATTAATTTAGTTAAACTATTATGTTGCTCTAATACTCCTCTGATGTGTTTCTTGTATCGATTTAATTTTTTTATATCATCTTACTTCATTATTTTCTATTTTAGCTTTAATATGTATTTACGTAACTTCACTATTAAATAATTTACCTCAATTTAAGCTATTTTTGTTTTGTAATATGTAGTAATTGTAAACGATGTTTCCTCAAGAAAACACCAAAATTGTTAGACTAGACATGATGAATTTTATCTAATAAAATATTCAATTTTAAAAATTTTAATCAATCCTCTTAATAACTTTGAAAGACAATTCCTCATAAAATTTATCTTATTTTTAAATTTTTTTAATTTAATTTGTTATAAAAATAAAGAAATTTCAATCTCTCCCCTTGTGATGTTTACATTGCCATAATTTTGTAATATTACATTGCATCAATTTTTATTATTTCATCATTAATAGATATTTTTAGAAAATATTAAAATAAATTTTTTTTATTTATATGCTTGATTAATTTTGTACTTCATAACAATTCCAAATGATGTCGTATTAGAAAAAAATAAACTTTACTGGACTCATCTTGATTAGCTTTATACAATTCTGAGGTCTTGCCTCATTTTACTAGATATTTTTTCTTATTTTATTTGATCTTAAAGAATGTCACTTTTTAATCTTTTTAGTTTCTTATAATGTAACTTTTCTTTGCAATTTATATCATATATTTAAAATTTTCACTTCAATTTAGTTATATTACTACATATCTCTCTTTCTTGTTTCTTTTGACCTTTATACAACTTTTATTTTTAAATATTCTATTCTCTAATTTATGCCATTTTAACCTTAATTTTTTTAATTTAATATCAAAATAATTTGTTACTATTATTTAATATATTTATTTTTTAATTTGTAATAACTCGAATTTTGTTTTAATTAGGAGTAAAAAAATTTTAATTGACCCATCTCAATGTGCTCTACCTTATTTAATATTAAATTTCAAATATTCATAATTTTTATTGTTTTTATTTTTTTATTTTTATAAGATATTTTGATTAGTACCTGATTTGTTCATTAATGATGTTACATTATATCTCTCTAGTGTCTTAAAGTATAACTTTCTTGTATAATATTTATCATTTTTGAAATTTACCACCATGAGTTTGTTATATTGCTTTGAAATTCAAATATGTGCTTTTAATTAAAATATATATACTTAGTTTTAGAAAAATGATTATTTTTTGTTTATGCTTATTTAATTTGATGCTTTGTATTAACACCAATTAAGTTATATTGGACACGTAACAATGTTCCTCACACTCATCTAAATGACATCTAGCTAATAAATTATTAATGTTAAATTTTTTTAAATATTTTATTTCCCATGGCTTTTGTCAATTTTATAACACATTTTATTTATACCTAACTTGATGATTGATGATGTTAAACAATATCTTTATATTATGTTGTAATCATAATTTCTAAATTAATTAATGTCATATCTCCAAATCTTCAAAGCTTTAGGTTTTTTTGTTATTTCACCAAGTTTTAATCTCGTGTAATGTTTCCTCTACATCACCTTGATATAGTTACATTATATTAGTTTAATTTATTTTATTTGAGCTTTAATTTATATCAACTTAGAAATTAAAAAATAATTTACTAATATCTTTGTTTTTTAAATTTTATAATAAAGTATTTATATTATTTCTTTTATTTTTGTTATTTCATTATATTAATATAAAACTCTATTCTTATTTTTATGTGACTTTTACATTATTTTGATTTGTGTATATTATGTTGCTTAATATAATTTTAGCTTTAATTTATAATACAAAATACTAAAATAATTTGTTAGAATTCTCTGCATTTTTTATCTTTTAAATTTTATCACAATTTCAAATAATGTTTGATTAAGAAGAAACCAAAAATGTTGAGGTCATGTCAAAAAGCCCATCACATGAAATATTTATTGTTATTTTTTTAGGTATTTTATTTTTTATGAGTCATTACAATTCATACCTTATTTTTTGATCGAGGATGCTGCAATCAATCACCATAGTATCTCAAAATGCAGCTTTTCTTATGGAATTTCTTTTTTAGTTTTCTACTTTAACTTAGTTGTACTATAAGAATTTATAAAGCTTCTCTCTATTGATTTTATTTTGCATCGATTTATTTTTGTTACAAAGCTTTAATTTATATCGTCATATTTAATTTATATAGAGGCAGCATTAAATTATAACTTATTATTATTTATCTTTATTTACCATTATATTTTGTGGCTCCTTTGAATGACGTCTAATAGAAACAAAACAAGCATTTATGGACTTGTGTCAGTGACCTCTATCTAATTAAATATTCAATTTACTATTTTTATATATTTTATTTTCTGTGACTTTTTCATATTTTATGAGACATTTCGTTTTCTTTCCAATTTTGTAGTAAAGGATGATACACTAGCTCTCTTAGAAATTAAAAGGTACAACTGATTAACATGAAACAAACATCATTCAAATTTTCATGACAAGCTCAATAGAATTAAGAATTCCTTTCCAAAATTCTACATATTTTGTTTTAAATAGATTTGGCATGATTTATGGGACACTTTCTTTTTCTTGATTTCAAGATCAAGGACTCTGCATTTGACCACTTTTATACCATGGAATGAAATTTTCATTGATAATGATTTCTTTTGTTTTCATTTTTTTCTTTTATTTTAATATATTACTATGAAATGTAATTCTCCTCCCTTCTTACATTGATATTAAGGTGATAATTTTTTAATTTTTTCTTAATTAATTTATTATTTCATAGTAATTTTTTATGAGGTCCAATTCACATTATGCAAATATTTTTTGACAAACTTGATCAGCTTTATCAAATAAAACATTTATTTCAATATTACTTAATATTTTATTTTCTATTTTTTTGGCATATTTTTTTTGACATTTCGATTCATAGTAGATTTGACAGTTGAGGACGAAACCTCAATCACTTTTCTATCTTGCAGTGGGACATTTGTGTGTAATTTATTCCATTTTTTTCGAATCTCTGTCGCAGATTTTGTTATATTTCTATGTAACGCTAAATATCCTATTATGTAGCTTACATTACTGTCATTTTTATACATTACATATCTTAAAAATCACATTTTAGTTTTTTTTAATTTTCTTAAAAATAAAATAATAATATATTATAACTTATACTTATTTAATCTCTTTAATTCACAGTAATTCCAATCGAGGTCCGAGGTAGATATTTCAATGGATACACAATTTGATGATTGAGGATGTAACCCCATATCTCCTTAATAATTTTGAATGCTAACTCAACATATAATTTATAATATTTTTTTCAAAGTTTGTGTCCTTATTTTCTTATATTACTATGTAACTATAATCTCTGCTCATATGGCCTTTCCAATTCTTTAATTTTGTTATGCTATATTACTTTAAATTCTCTGACTTTAATATATATATATATATATATATATATATATATATTTAGTTAATATTAGTCAAGTTTTTTCTATTATTTATTCTTAACTACAATAGTAATTTGATGTAATTCGAAAAGGTCCAAAAAAACAAAACAAATTTAGTTAGGTTCATAATCTTAACTTTTACCAAATAAAATAACAATTTTAATTTTTAAGATATTGTATTTTTTGGTATTTTCATATACTTTACAAATGTTTTGTATTATTATCCAGTCTGATAGTCGAGAATGTTGCTGTCCATCTCTATATATCTTGTAATGCAACTTTCTCATAAAATTTGTCTCAATTCTAAAAAGTCTTGCTTTATTTAGTTTTACTACTATGTTACTCTAAATGTCCTGTCATATTGTCCATGTCTCATTATGACTTTGTTGCAGTACATTGCTACAATTTATCAAATTTTAGCTTTAAAATATATTCACTTAGTATATAGTAGTAATGTATTATTATTATGCTTATTTACTTTTTAATTCATAGTAATAATGTAATAATATTTTTTAATATTTTTATTTTTTTTGGCCTATTTTATGAGACATTTCTTTTCAAATCTAGTTTGGTTATTGAGAATGTTACACTTCATCATGTTAGTATTTCGGAATGCGACTTTCTTAAATACTTTTAAAATTTCTTCAACTTTTTTGCTTCACTTTTAGTGTACTTTACGGTCTAATTCTCCTCTCATGTGAACTTCACGTCGCTTTGATTTGGTTATATAATATTTTTTATTTAACTCATTTTATATTTAATATATATTTATTTATATTAAAATTAATAGATTTATTTTCATAATTATTTAATTATATTCATAAAAGTTCCAATTGAGATCTGATCAAGATTAAACATGCATTGTTGGACTCATCTTGAAAAGCTCTCTCTACTTAAACATTTATTTCTATAATTTTAAATATTTTGTTTTGATATATTTTTATATTCTTGTGATATTTTGATTCAAACCATCTTTGTTGATAGATACTACTACTCTCAATCTCCTTCATTCTTCGAAAGAACCTTTCTAACATATTATTTCTTATTTTTTATATTTTTCTTTTTGATTTATATATATTATCTTGTTAATTGAAATCTTCTTTAACATAACCTTCATATTAGTTTATTTACATTAATTAATTAATTTAATTTGTTTAAATTTTTAAATCTTTTTTGACTTAATATAAAATATTTTGCTAATTTTTTTGCATTCTTTTGGTAATTAATATTAATTCCAAATAAAGATTAATCGTGATGAAACATTGGTCATTACAATCGTCTTACTAAGCTCTACCTTTTAAATATTAATTTTTATATTTTTCAAATACTATATATGCTAAAGGTTTTACATAGTTCACTAAAAAATCCATTTTGTACATGATATGATGATCATGGATGCTACAATCGATCCCCCTTAATATCTTGAGATTCTACATTTCAAAATAGTTTATTTCTTTTCTTGAAATGTTTCTCTTTTATTTGCATCTATTATAGCAAAAAATTAATTCTCCTCTAGGTTTCTCTTTTATTTGCTTTTATTTTGCTATATTACATTACTTTAATTTATCTTGTGCCAACTTGAATATATGTTCTCCTAATAATACTAAAATATTTTATTATAAGTTTTACTTTTTAAATTTTGTAATTCCTAGTAATTGAAAGTAAGATCATATTAAGATGAAATAAACATAATTGTATTTCTCGATATGAGTTGTCCTATAAAATATTCTTTTTTAAAATTTTCAAAATTTATTTTTTTGAGGGAATTTTTTACATTAGAATTGATAATCAAGGATATTACATTCAACCTACTTAGCACATTGGAATCAAACTTTATCATAAAATTTATCTCGTTTAATCGAAGTTTACTCTTTGATTTTTGATGTTGTTATGTTATGCTAAATCTAACCATATATTACTATTTTCACTTTTCAACGTAAATATATACTTATTTGGTATTAAATAAAAAATTTATTACTTCTTATGCTTGTAATTTTTTTAATTTATAGCTATTCCAAACACAAATCTATTGGACAAAACAATTTTAGTCAACTCATCTTGTAGTGCTAAAATAAATTATTTTTTAAAAACATTAAATTTATTTTTTTATAGTTTTGGTAATCTTCATGAGACATCTCAAATAATGAATGATGTTGATAATTAAAGAATTTATACAAAAAAATATTAATACCTTAGAATGAAAATTTCTAGTGCAATTTATCTCACTTTTTATAATTTCGTTGTTTTCAAATCGTTATGTTGTTATGTAATAGTAAATGTCGTCTTAAGTAACATTTAAATCGATTTCATTATGATATTATAGATTGATTAAATTTATTTCAATTTTTTAAAATATTATTACTTCAATATTCGAGAAGTTATTATTATTTATGATTATTTTTTTAAATACATTGTAAGTCCAATGAAGGTTTGATAAAGGTAAAACAAACATAATTAGACACATCTAGACGAGATATCTCCAATCAAATATTAAATTATGCAAGAGTTTCTTTTCTTGTATTTTGATATTCTTTAAGAGAAATTTTTATTCATATCTAATTTGACTATTAAGAGTATCATACTTGATCATTTCAATATCTTTTCATGGATTTCAAGGTATAATTTTTGTAATTTTTTGAAACTTTTTGCTTAATTTGATTGCATTACTATGAAACAATAATTCTTTTCTCACATACTACTTATAAAAATTCGATTTGGTCATATTATTTTTTATAATTTATCACTATTTAGCTTAAGTAAAAATTTTTTAAGCTTTAAAATAATTATATACTATTATTGATGGTCATTTACTTCCATAAGTTGTAATTGTGAATAAGATTAATAAAAGAATTATATTTGAAATCATCTCAATGAGCTCCATGGAATTAAATGTTAATTTTTAAAATTTTAAACATTTTAACTTCTAAGGTTTTGTGCACTTTACAAGATTAATAGAGTCATGCTTGATTTGATGATTGAAGATGCTATAATCGATTAGTTTTTTATCATTAGTTTTTTTCCTCCTTTTTTAAAAGGTTTTTTCTTTATTTTCTTTTATTATGATGAATCACAAATTTTCCTCTTATGTGACCTTTACATTTGTTTTGTTAATTTATATTACTCTTCTTAAATTTAACTTATTTCAATATTGTAATGTATTAACTTAAAATTAAAATTCTAAATAATTATTATTTATGTTTAGCTAATCGTAGAAGTTTTAGCAATTCCAAATGAGCTTTGATCATAACAAAATGAACACCATTGTGCTCATATTGACAAGCATTAAGCAATTAAATATTCATTTTTGTTTGTTTTAGAAGTGTTTTCTAATCCTTGGCACACTATATTAGACATTTTGATTCAATCTTGATTTGGTGATAAACGATGTTATGTTTCATTGCCATAGTATCTTGTAATGTTATTTTCCTTTAAAATTTATTATCATTTTTGAAATGTTTTTCTTTTATTAGGTTATATTACTATGTTAATCCAATTATGCCTTAATGTGACATTTATGTCATTCCTATTTGGTTATATTGTATTGCTACAATTTACCTTATTTGACCTTTAATATTGATTTTCGAATTATCAAAATAATAATTTACTCTTTTTTATGTTTACCTTGTTAGTTTCTAGTAATTTTGAATGAGATCTCATAGAGACAAAATAAATGTCATCCAAATTGCCTCAAGTACGTCTATTTAATTAAATATTCATTTATATATTTTTTAAAAACTTATTTTCCAAGAATTACGCATACTTCAAAAGAAATTTTGATTCCAAGTTGATTTGGTCAACAACCATATTATAATCAATCTCCTCCATATCTTTGAATACAACTTTCATATATAATATAGCTCTTTCTTCAAATTATCTTTGATTTTGTTAAATGAGTATAAAACTCTATATCTTGTTTGGTGTGGTCATTATAATACTTTTATTTGGTTATATTATATTTTTTTAATACATCATAGTTTGGCAATAATATTTAATTACATAACATTAAAATAATCAGTTATTATTATTTTTGCAGATAAAATTTTGTAATTCATACTAATTCAAATTGATTTTTAAGCAAGAAGAAATAAATATCACTTGAATAGTCTCAAAGAGTTCTACAAAATCATATATTTATGTTTTAACTTTAAAAAATTTTAATTTGTATAACTTTGGAATGTTTTATTGGACATTTTCATTCATATCTTATTTGATGTTCAAGAAGTTACATTTGATGTTTATTATATCTTAAAATCGAACTTAAACAATTTATCTTATTTCTTAAATTATTTCTCTTTTATTTGGTTATATTATGATGCAACTCTAAATCTCATCGCTTTTAATCTTTACATCACTTTGATTTGATTATGTTGTAGGGTTTCATTTTTTCTCATTTTACCTTTAAAATATATTTAATTAATATTAGAATCATAATTTATTATTTCATTGTATATATTTTACTTATTCTTTCAAGTTACAAGTGAGAACCAATTAAGACAAAATTATGGTCATTGCACTTTTCATGATGGGCTCTACATTATATTATATTAATTTCTATATTTTTCAGCATTTTATTTGTAGGGATTTTTTTTAATTTACTTTTCCATTCATGTTTGATTTTGTGATCAAGGTTGTTACACTTGAACTGCTTTGTATTTTGAAATGCAATAATCTAGCACAATTGATCTCATTTATTTTAATTTTTTTATTTGATTTATAAGATTACTATGTAACTTTAAATCTCTACAAATAAAACCTTTACAACACCTTAAAAAAGATACATCACTTCTCTTCAATTTTGCACATTTCAACTGTAATATATATTTTGTTAACATTCAAACAATAATTTGTTATTTTTAATAAATTTACTTTATTTATTCAAATTAATTGAAAAAGACATTTATATGAGATGTTATTTAGTATTTTTTATTATTTAATTTAAATCCTTTCATATTTTATTTTCTATTTCTTTTTTAGTTTTTTAGATATTTTGATACATACTACATTTTATGAATGAGGATATTACCCAAATCCCCATAGTATCTTAGAGTTTAACTTTCCTATATAATTTACGATGTAAATTTAAATCATATTAAGTGTAGCCATTACATCACCTCTATTTTTTTTATTATACTTCATAAATTTATTTCATTTCAAGTTTAATATATATTTCCTAATTATTTGATAGTTAAGTTTTCTTACACTTCTTGGAGTGCAACTTTCTCGTACAGTTTGCTACATTTTCTTCAAATTTTATTCTTCGATTTTGTGATATCATTGTTCAACACTAAAATTTCTCATGCATGACTTCTAAATATATTTATATATTTATATTAAATTTTTTATCTTATTTCAATTTTAATAAAATGAAAATATATTATTTTTCTTTTGTTATTCATAGAAATTAAACATAATGTCCAATTAAAATGAAAAAATGTTATTTGACTTATTTTGATGATTTCTTTGAACTATATATTCTGTTTATATTTAAATGTCTTATTTTTATTTTACTAAATATCTAACAACACATTTTTATTTGTACTTATTTTTGTGAGAGAGAGTGTCACACTCGATCCTCTAAGTATCTTAGAATTAAAGATTTTTGGAAAATTTATTTTATTTTTTCGAATGTTTTATTGTGTTTTGATTTTATCATTTTTTAACAATAAATGTTCTCTCATGAGACCTTCATATCCTTTTCATTTTATTATATTATATTACAAAAATTTTGTTGCACATGATCTTCGTACTATCTTCCATTACAAATTTCTTGGATAGTTTTCTTCTTTAAAGGCTTTGATTTTTTTATATTACTATGTAGATCCAAACATTCTCGTATTTGACCATTATATTGCCATGATATTCTTACACTATGTTGCTTCACTTTATCTTATTTTAGTTTAATGTATTTTTACTTCATGTTAATATAATAATTTACTAATATTTGCACTTATTTACTTCATTAATTCCTGATAATTGCAAGGATGTCCAATCAAAAATAGAAAAATCATTCCAATTGTTCTAATGAGCCTTATTTAATTAGGTTTCGTTTCCATATTTTAAAAAATTTTCATCGTGCCATCACATTGTTTTAGAACTATTACTTTTCAGTTGTTTAACTTATTTTTTGGTTTAATAAATATTTAATTAAAATCAAAAGAACTGTTATTTTTATTTGTGCTTATTTTTTAAATATTAATTTATTATAATTCAAAATTGGACTTGATCCATTTGAAGTAATCATCATTAAACTCATCACAATGAACTGAATCCTTTTGAATATTCATATATGTATGCTCAAATATTTTATGTTCCATTTTTTCGCAAAGTTTATGACATATTGTGATTTGTGATTGAATTGACCATTGGCAAAATTTTACAAAGTTCCTTTAATATCTTGGAATGAAATTTTCTTATAAAATAGTATTTTCTAGAAAGTTTTTACTTCAATTTGTTTTTTTACTATCTAACTCTAAATTAATTGTCATCTAAATTTAACTTAAATATATATTTAATTAGCACTAAAAAATTATAGTCGATTATTATTTGTACTTACTTTGATTATTCATTAAAATTCTAACGGTAATATAATCGAGATGAAATAAATGTCATTACACTCATCTTGACTAGTTTTATATAATTATATTCTCAATTTGTGTGTTTTTATATGTTATTATATATGGCTTTAGTTGGCTTACAAGACCTTTTAATTCTTACCAAATTTAATAATAACAATGCTACCATCAACGTATACTACATCTTGAAGTGTAACTCTCTCGTATAATTCATCTCATTTTATAAAGCATTTTCTTTGATTTTGTTATATTTACATGATATTCTAAATCTCTCCTACTATGATATTTTTCTCTAATTTTGTTATATTAAAAAGATAAAAATTATCAAGTAACATTCACATCACTTTAATTTTGTTATACTTCAATTTATCTTTTTTTTATTAATATATATTTAATAAATATTGAGTAATAATTCATTTCAATTTTTTTTTCAAATTACTTTGATAAGTTGTAATAATTACAAATGATATCTGACCAAGCGCAAAAAATGTTGTCAAACTTGCCGTGATGAGTTTTGTCTTATAAGATATTCAAACAAGATTAGATTGCAACGAAACAAATATCATTCACCTAGTATCAATTAGCTTGAACAAACTAAATATTAATTACTTTATCTTTTAAGTATTTTATTTACAAGATTTTTGCCATGCTTTATAACATATTTTTATTGTTTGCTTGATTTGACAATAGATGATGTTGCAATTAATTCCCTTAGTACCTTGGAATGCAACTTTCCCATCAAATATACTTCTTTTCTTTAAATGTTTCATTTTGAATTAGCGATGCTACAACGTAACTTTAAACGTTTGCTAATGTTAGCTTTGCTTCTCATTGATTTAATTATAATATATTTCTTCAATTTATGTCATTTTGGCATTCACTTAAACTTAATTAAAAATTAAATTATAATTTTTGTATTTATGATTACTTTCATTAGTTATTCATAATAATTCCAAATGAGGTCAAATTGGGATGACACAAATGAAACTTAATTTATTTAAATGAGATCAAAAAAATTTAATGTGAATTTTGATTTTTTAATGTTTTGTCCTTTTGTTCTAGCATGTTATATGAGGCACTTTTATTTGAACATTATTTGATGATTTGGGATGTCATAGTTAATGTCCTCAGTTTCCTAGAAAGCAAATTTCTTTTAAAATTTATCTCATTTCAACAAATGTTCTTCTTTGATTTCTTTATATTACTTTTCATCAATTTAACATAACAAATTTGTATTATGGATTTAAAAATAAAAAATAAATTTTTGATTATTTTTTATTTATTTAGTTTTCCAATAGATAAAAATTGTAAGAAAGGAACAAAAGAAAAGAATCAATCGGTATTTGAATCATCACAAGTAGTTTTATAAAAATAAATATTCATTTTTATAGGTTTTTTAAATTACATATATTAGTTTTAAGCTATAATTATCCAGTCACATGAATTTGGCAACACTTTTATCTTGTCAAATTATTATTTTTTTATGTCATCTAATCATCAATATATGTTTATTTAATACAAAAACTTAATTGCTTTCTTCGCTTATTTTTTTTGTAATTTACATACTTGAAAGTAAGGTTCAATCAAGATGAAAAAATCATCGTTAGACTGTCTTTATGGCCTTTATCTCTCAAAAAATACATTTTAAAATATCTTGTATTTAAAACTTTTGTCACATTTTACCAATCTTTTTATTCCCACTTTATTTTAGAATTATGGATGTTATAATTTGTCTCTTCGATATCGTGGAAATTAACCTCCCCCATACATTTATTATTTCATTTTTTGGATTACTTTTATTTATTTTTATTATGGAATAGCTCTCAAACTCTTATTGTGTGACTTTTACATTGTAGTGATTTTACTATATTACATTGCTTCAATTTATCTTATTTCAATTATAATGCATATTCAAATAATATTGAAATAACAATTTATTAATATTTAAGCTTGTTAACTTTGATAGCTCATAGTAACTCTAAATGATTTTCTATTGTAATAAAACAAACATCATTGGGACCATGTCGATAAGTTTTATGAAATTAAAAAATTATTATTATATTTTTAATATATCTATTTTTCAATTTCTTATTGATGCTTTTGGACGCATGTAAATTATTTTTATATATTTGTTTTTCACTTTGTAAATGTTTTGCTTTGATTTGGTTATATCACAATTAAGCTTTGATTCTATTCTTGGGTGAATTTTATATTATTTCAACTTTGTTATATTGATTTCCTTCAAATTATGTAATTTTACATCTATTATATTTTAATTAAATGTCAAAATAATATTTTATTATTATTTATGCTTGTTTATTTTACAATTGACATTAATTCCAATAAGGTTCTAATAAAGACAAAGTTAACATCGTTAGACTAATCTTGATAAACTTTATCTAACTATAATTTACTATTTATTTTTTAAATATTTTATTTTTTATGACTTTGGAACACATTATGAGAGATTTTGTTCAAACATCATTTAATGATCTTAGAATATAAATTTCTTATGCAATTAATTCTATTTCACAAAACTTCATTCTTTGTTCTAGATATATATTTGTGTATCTAAAAATCTCTTATCATGTCATTTTTACATTGTTTTGATTTGTCTACATTACAATGCCTAAATATATCATATTTAAGGTTTATTTAATTTTTCTTGTATTGAAATATTAATTAATTAATATTTGTGCATGTTTAATTTTTGGTTTCATAGAAATTCGAAATGTGTACTGATCATGATGAAACAAATGTCATTAGATAAGTGTTGATGAGCTTAATGGAACTAAATATTGATTTTTATATTTTTTTAAATATTTTTTATTTCCATTCATTGGCATTTATAAAATAAAATATTTTTATTCATACTTGATCTGATGATTTTGGATGTTTTCTTGATCTTCTTAATATCTTGGAATACAATTTTCCAATAATGGTTCTCTTATTTCTTTAAATGTTTCATTTTTATTTTGTTATTTTACAACATAACTCTACGAATCCTCTCTTGTAACCATTTTATCATTTTGATATGGTTAAACTATAATCGTTTAGTTTCTCATGTCTTATACTTCATTTATTTTTATTAAACATGTTCCTAATAATTTATTTTCATTTGTGTTTACTTATTAGTCATAGTATATAATAATTCGAAAGGTGGTGAGTTTGAGACATAAAATATGTTTCTGGTCCCTACTCAATAAATTCTATAATTTTAATTATTTATTGTTATATTTTTTGGTATTTTTTAAAGCTATTGGATTCTATACAAGTCATTTTGTTTTATACATAATTCAATAAATGAGTATGTTACACTCGAACTCATAAGGACCTTGTAATAAAATCTTTTTGTACAACTTGCCTCACATTTGTAAATGCTTCAAGTTAAATTGGTTAAGTTACAATGAAGTTCTAATTTTCCTCTCTTAAGAACTATACAACACTTTGATTTAGATATATTACATTACTTTAATTTTTATCAATTTTACTTAATTATAGGTATTACTTAATATTATTTCATAATTTATGAGTGGTTTTCCTTGTTTACTCTTATAACTCGTAGTAGTTCCAAGAAAAATCCAATTGATAGAATTAAATTTTAACTTCTATATTTCCAAATATATTTTTCTTTTGTTTTTGCATGATTTTCATGCTATTTTAATTCATGCCTAATTGAGGTTATGGTTGATCTCCTCATTATCCTTGACATTTGATAAAAACAAAACAAATGACAATGGACTCATCCTTCCAAACTCTATCCAATTAAAAATTAATTGATGCACTTTGAAATATTTTTTTTCTAGTGTTATGATATGGTTTTCAAGTCCTTTTGATTCAAAAACGACTTATTGATTGAGTTTGCTACACTTGATGCCATTAGTATCCTAGATTGCAATTTACTTGAATCAAATTTTTTTGAATTGGTTTGTAAATATTACTATATAACTCTAATTCCCAACTTGCTTTACTTTTATACTCTTTTATTTTATTAAATTACATTACTTCAATTTAGTATTCACTCAAAAATGAAGACAATAGTTAGAAATTATTTCCATTTATTTAATCTTTTTATTTATAATAATTCAAAAAGTATACGATTGACATTTAACAAAGGATTTTGGAGTCTACTTGGCAACCTCCATGCAATATAATTTTCACTTTCATATCTTTTAAATATTTAATTTTCTATTGTTTTGCACCTTTTATGTAAGATTTAGATTTATTCTCAATTAAAGAATCAAGGATGTTTGACTCCTATAATTTGTCACTTTTGCACTGTAATATTAATATTTAGTTTAATGTACATTAATATAACATTTATGTCACTTTGATTTGGATATGTTACATTATTTCAATTTAACCTCTTTTGTGTTTTCTATATATTTAATTAACATTAAAGCAATAATTCTTTATTATTTATGCTTCTTAACATTAGTAATTTGTATTACTTTGAAAAAATGTTTAGTCTAGGCAACATGGAGATCATTAGATTTGCCTCGACGAGTTACTTTTTTTGAATAATATTTAATGGGGTTTTAAATATTTTATGCTGTATTTTAATTTATATTTGAGTTGATGACTGAAAATGTTACTCTCGAATGCCTTAATATCTTATAATATAGTTTTCTAGTGTAATTTGACTTATTTATTCAGATTTTTAACTTTGAATTATTTTTATTACTATAAAACTTTAATTCTTATCTTATGTGAATTTTATATCGCTTTAATTTAGTTACATTATATTAATAATTCCTAAGGAATTAAAAAGAGTTTTGATAAATGAAAAAAATCATTGTTTGGTTCATCTCGACAAGCTCGAGTAAGTAAATACTCATTTTTATATTTTTAAAATTTTTAATTCATGGTTTGTATGATATTTTGATTCATACATAGTTTATCATGTTATTATGCTTAAACTACATTGTATGATGAAAATGAACTTTCCCATAAAGTTTATCTCATTTCATGAAATGTTTCACTTTAACTTGGTATGCAACTATATAATTCTTATTCTTCTATCTCATTAATTTACAAATATTCTATTTTGCTACATTATATTTTTTAAATTTTATAAATTTTAGCTTAAATTTTCATTTTTTTAATATCATTTTTAATTGAATAAATTGTTGTATTTCGAAATAAATTCTAAGCAAGAAGAAATTAATATCATTGGACTCTCCTCGATGAGCTCTGCTAAATAGAAAAAAAATTTTCAAAAACAATTTATTTAGGAATTTTTGCCATGATTTATGACACATTTAAATTATTAGACAATTTGATGATTAATAATTTTACCATTGATCAGCTTAATATCTTTGAATGCCACTTCCCATAAATTTTTTTTATCAATTTTCTTACTTTGATTTGGTTTTATTTTGTTGTAAGTATAACTAGCCTTTGGTGTCACCTTTACATCATGTTAAGTACAAAATATAACAATTCTTTAGTTTATATCATTTCAATTTTATTATATAATAAACAAATTTTAAAGTATTAATTTATTATTATTTATGATGCTTATTTATTTTAGTAATTCATTGTAATTTCAAATGGTATCTTATCAAGTTTCTCCAAACATTATTTGACATGTCCCCATATGTGTTTAAATGTTTTATTTAGTGTTGTTTTGCAATGCTTTATGAGGCATTATGATTCATTACAGATTTTGTTATCGGGGATGTTACACTATAACATTAATCTCCTGGAATGAAACATTTTAATACAATTTAATTCATTTTTTAAAATATTTACTTCAATTTGGTAATAACAATACTTGAAATCTCCTCACATGTGATATTTATATTGTTTTTTTTGTTAAATTAAATATGAGATTCTTACTATTTTTGAATGCATTTTCTTGTAAAATATATTCCATTCCTTAAACTTTTTCACTTCGATATAGTTATATTATATGAAACTTTAAATCTATTATTTTATAACTTTTACATCCTCCTGATTTGGTTTATAACATTGCTTCAAATTAACTTTTGTCAAGTGTATTATACTTTTAATTAATGTTCAAATAATAATTTATTATTATCTATGGCTATCATTGTTAGTAATTTATAATAATTCTAATGAATGCTTTGTAATTAATGTTCATTTTTATTTTTTTTAAATAGTTTCTTTTTCTTGGGTTTTAACATCAATTATGAGACATTTCAATTCATGTCCTATTTGACAATAGAGTATATTATACTTTATTTCCTTTGCATCTTTTAATGTAATTTTCTAATATATATTAAGTCATTTAATAAACCTTTTTAACTTTGAATTGGTTATATATTACTTAATAACTCTAAACGGTCCTCTCATGGAACCTTTAAAATTTTTTTATTTTCTTATATTAAATTAATAAAATTAATATTATTTTAGAATTAATATATATTTAGTTAATATTTAAATAATAATTTACAATTTTATATCCTCAATTATTTTTAGGTGAGATCTATTGGAGGACTAACAATTGTCTTAAACTCATCGGAAAGTGTTCAATGAAATTTAATATTAATTTTTATTTTTCCAAATACTTCTATGTTCAAAATGTTTCATATGCTTTATGAGCTTTTTGTTTCAAACATAATTTTTTGATCAAGGGGGACACACTTGATCTCTTAAGTTTTTTGTGAAGTGACTTTCCCAAACTATTTTGTTGCAATATTTTGCTTTGATTAATTCTAAATCTCATAATGTGTGACATTTAAATTCATTTGATTGGTTATATTACATTTCTCAAATTAATTTTATTTCATTTTTTGTATGTACTTTATATGAAAATGATCATTTTTTCATTTATCTTATTTATTTTCTTATTCATAGTTATTCCAAACAATGTGTCAACATGACAATACAAACATTTTGGACTTGACTCAACAAGTTCTATCAAAGTAAATATTCATTTATATTAGTTTTTAAGTTTCCCATTTTTTAGGGTTCTAGTATGTTTTATGAGACCTTTAGATTCTTTTGTGATTAAACATCGATGATATCACACTTTACATTTTTAGTATATTAGAAAATAAAATTCCTACAAAATTTTCTTATTTATTTAAATTTTTTTGTAATATTATGTTACTCTAATTTGCCTTATCTGTATTTTCATACATATTTACACACCATTTAAATAATAATTTATTATTATTAATATTTATTTATTTTTGAAATTCAAAATAATTCCAAATGAGCAATAATTAAAATAAAAAATTTTGTTTCGTAAATACTGATGATATTTATCAAGATAAATATTTCTTTTCCTATTTTTTTAATAATTATTTTCTTTTGTTCTGACATGTTTTTGGTGATATTATAATTCTGACCTAATTTAATGATGAAAGATATTATAGTAGAACATCTTAATGTCTTTGTTTGCAACTTTCACAAAAAATATATCTTTGAATCACAATTTATTCTCATGTGATCATTAAACCACTTTGGTTGGTTAATAATCTATTGCTTCAATTTCTCTCATTTTACTTGTAAGTAATATCTACTTATGAGTAAAATAAAAATTTTTTATTATTATTTCATTTTTGCTTATGGCAATTCTTAATAATTTGAAATGATGTTTGGTTGAAGAGCAACAAATGTTGTTAGAAATGTCTCAATGAACTTTATCCAATAATATTTTTTGTTATTATTTTTAGATTTCTTTTCCTATGGTGTTCACATGCTTTATGGTACATTTTGATTAGTAGCTAAAATAATAATCAATAATGTTACACACATTCCCTTATTCTCTTGGCTTTCTTTTATCTTGCACATATTATCTCATTTCTACAAGTATTCTAGTTTTATTTTGTTAAATCAGTATTCTTCTCTAAATATGCTCTCATGTTTCATTTACATCACTTTTGCTTTTGCATATTACATTCCTTAAACTTTCCTACTTTTAGCTTTAATAGTGATTTAGTTAATGTTAAAATAAAAAAGTGTAATTATTTATTTTGAACAAGGTGTGATCCACATGAAATAGTGGTTATTGGATCCTTCTCTACGAGCACTATCAAATTAAGTGATTATTTTTTAAGAATTTGAATATTTTCTTTTGTAGTTCTAATAGTTTTTCGTAACTTTTTACTCATTTTTTATTTGATAGTTGAGTATATTACTCTTAATCTTCCTTGTATTTTTGAATGTAAATTTCTAGTATAGTTTACCTATCCTTAAGTTATAGTGTAACTGAAAATCTCCTCTCATGGGTCCTGTACATCTCACTAATTTGTTTATATTACATTTCTTCAATTTATCTTATTTTAGCATTAATATATATTTGCTTCATAAGAAAATAATAACTTTTATTCTTTAAGATTATTTATGATGATTGAGCTCTATCTTATTAAATATATATTTTTAGTTTTTAGATATTTTACTTATGTTCTTGTACCATTTTTGAATTATTTTGATTAATACTATATTTGATGATCAATGATGTTCCCCTTGGTCTCCTCACAATATTAGAATGCAACCTTCCCACCAAATTGGTCAGTTCTTTCCAATTTTTTTTGCATCGTATGTATACATTACAATAAAACTATAAATTTTCCTCTTGACATGAAACAAATAAATGCTTTATGATACATTCTTTGTATTTTGAAATATTTTATTTTCTAGTATTTTTACATGCTTAACAACAAATTTTTATTTATACCAGATTTTAAGATCATGGATGTCACTCTCAATCTTTACTGTACCTTGGATTACAACTTTCGTATTTAATTTGTTTCATTTCTTCAAAATTTTTTAATTTTATTTCTATGTAATACAATGATCTTTATTTCTTCTTAGATGTGACCTCTACATTAGTTGCACATGGTTACATTGTAATGTTTTAATTTATCTTATTTCCACTCTAGTATTATTTTACTTCCAACAAAAAGAATTTTCATCCTTATTTACTTCATTAACTCATAATAATTCTAAGCAATGTCAACTAAATAAGAAGTTAATGTCCTCAAACTCACCTTAATAAGTACTATCCAATTAATATTTTTATTTCTATTTTGAAATATTATAATTTTTATGCTTTTATTATTTTTTTCAAGATATTTTAATTTGCACCAACTTCAAGTATCTATTATGATACAACTGATGATGCTAGAATCAATGAAGTCTTTGAGTGCACATTTTCCATTCAAATTATCTTGTTCTTTCAAATTTATTACATTCAATTAGTTACAATACCATGTCACCCTAGTTCTACTTTCACTTGACCTTTACATCACTTTTAGTTTGTTGTTTTTTATATGTTCAATTTCTCTCGTTTAACATTAAAATATTTTTAATCAATTTTAAAATTATAATTTTTTTTATGCTAGTTTACCTTGATAATTAGTAGTCATTTAAAATATGATTTCTTTAGATGGAGGAAATTTTGTTGGACTTGTGTTATGGAGCTTCATCAAATTTGATTTATATTTTTATATTTTTATATTTTTAAATGTGTTTTCCATAGATTTGGAATGGTTTACAATATTTTTCAATTCAAACAAGATTTGATGATCGAAGATGTTACACTTGATCATGTTAATATCATGGAATATGACTTTTCATACAACTTACATCATCTTCTCAAACTTTTTGTAATTATTTTTTAAATCACTAGGGAATTATAAATCTCCTCTCATTTAGCATTTACATTACTTTTATTCAATTTTATTTCATTTCTTTCATTAATTTAATTTCAACTTTAACATATATTTTATTTACATTAAAATAGTAGTTTGCTATTATTTATCTTTATTTAGCTTTGTAATTCACTATAATTCAAAAAAAGGTAAATTATTAACAAAATGAACGTCAGTGAACACATTTTATTGAGCTTTATTCAACTAAATATTTATTTGTTACATTAAATTAATTTTCTTCCATGTTTTTGTCTTTTTTATGAGGCATTGTGATTTGTACTTCATTTTTATTATCAAGGTTGTTACATATGATCTCTTTTTAATCTTGGAATGTAATGTCCCTATATAATTTATCATATTTTAGCTTTTAAAAAATATTTACATAATATTGAATTGATAAATTAATATTGTTTATGTTTTTTTATCGTTAGCAATTCACTATAATTTTAAATAAGGCACATTCCAAACAAGAGTTAATGGGCTCTATACAAATAAATATGAAATTTCATATTTATTTAATATATTATTTTATAGGCTTTTGCATAATTTTTGACACATTTCGATCAATAACTCATTTGATAATTTAAAATGTTATAGTGTATCTCCTTTGTATCTTCGAATGGAATATTCCCTTACACTTTATGTCATTTACTTAAATTTTTTTTTTAATTTTATATTTATGTTTTGCAAATTAAAATCTCCTTTTATGTGACCTTTACATCACAATAATTTTATTGCATTATTGTTCTTCCATTATTCTTTTTTTAGGAATAACATATACACTATTTGTGTAAAAATATTATTTTATTAATATTTATAAGTATTTATTTTTTTATTTATAGTAATTCAAGACTAAAATTTGATAGAAATGAAACAAATGAGAATGGACTAATCCAAATGAGACATGCCCCATTAAAGATTAAGTTTTAAATTTCTTAATGTTTTGTTTCATTTTTTGCGGAGCCTTTAAGAGATAATTTGATTCATTTCTAATTTGATAATGAAGGAAGTTACACTCCATCTTTTTAAAATTATACAATAATAATTTCTTGTTCAATTTTTCTTATTCACTCAAAAGTTTTCTCTTTAGTCTATCGATATTGTTATGTAACTCTAAATCTTTCTTTTAGGGCCTTCACATCCAATCGAATTAGTTAAATTACTTTGGTTCAAAATATCTCATATCTGCTTTAATATATATTTACTTAGTATTTGTTTTTTTAATTATTTATGATTATTTACCTCCTTAATTTGAAGTCATTCCAAACTACATATGTTTGGGATGAAACCAACACTATTAAACCTGTCTCCACACGTACTATCCAATTAAAAAAATATTTTTTACATCTTTATTTGTCATACATTTTTTATCATTCCTTCAAATTTTTTATTTGAATTTATTATACTATTATGAACTGTATTTCTGTTGTTATGTGATGTTTGCTTTATTTTGATTTGATTTTGTTGTATTTTTTAATTTAACTCGTTTATCTTTCATTATATATTTACTTTTTATTAGAATAATATTTTTTAATTTATGCTTATTTTATTTTAAACTTTTTCGCAATTCCTAAGAGCATGTGATTGAGATGACAAAAATGTTATATGATGCAACCTCAACAGCTCCATCTATCCAAAAGTTCATTTTCATATTTTTAATTATTTTAATGTTTTTTTTTTAATTTTCACATCTTTTTATATGTTGTTTGAATGCTTACCTTATTTGATGATAAATGATGTTATAATCCATCTCCTTAGTATGTTACAATGAAACCTTTTTATACAATTCATATTATTTCTTCAAATATTTTATTTTTATTTTTGGATATCACTATTTAACTATAATTCTTCTCTCGTGTGACCATTGTCTTACTTTATTTTGATTATATTTCATTTATTTATTTGATCCTACTTCAACTTTTATAATATATAATTTGCAATAAAATAATAATTTTTTATTATTTATTTTTATTTAATTTTATAATTCATAGTAAATCTAAGTAATGCTCGATTGAAATGACGTAAATGTTGCTAGACTCTTTTTTACAAGATCTCTGAGGTTATTTGATTTTATTAATGTTTAGTAATTAATGACCTCATAGTCGATCTACTTAATACTATGCTATGCACCTTTTTAAAAATAATTTATCTTCAAATTTTATATCCTCTTGTGTGACCTTTACATCACTTTTATCTTGCCAAATGGCCATACTTTGTTTTATTTCATTTTAGCTCAACTATATATATATATATATATATATATATATATATATATATATATATATATATGCATTATTTCTAACGATTTATCATTATTTTATAAGATATTTTTTGTTCATTATTTTATGATCAATTATTTTACTAGCAATTTCCATGTTAAATTGGTTATTTACCATTTATATTGGCCTCATTTGGTTATGTTATATTACTTTTGATTTATTTTACCAATATTTTAATATTTATTTTAATAACATTAGTATAATAATTTATTTTTTTTGTTATAATTTGTTGTTTTTCCAAAGAAGGTTCAAACAAGATGAAGAAAAATTGTTGGATTTAACGATATGAAACAAGATGAATGCAATTTTTTTATACAATGTATCTCAGTTATTCTAATTTTTACTTTAATATTGTTAAAAATTTATGTAACTCAAATTTTTCTTTGTAGTGACTTTTACAACATTTTCATTTGGTTACGTTATATTGTTTAAGTTTAAATGTAACAAATTTAGTATATATTTAAATATTATTAAAATAATAATTTATTATTATTTTTGTTAACTTTTAGTAATTCAAAATGATGTTTGTTTTTCAAAAATAATAAGCACCATCTAATTCAATACCACATGGTGAGCCACTATGAATGATATGGATAATGACTTATGATAGGAAAAATCTAAGTAAAAAGCTTGAAAGAAAGTCAGAGGGCTTAGCATAGCCTTAGAGAGATGCAATGCTATGATAAGCAGTTCATTACTTTTAGAATGTTGGATAAACCATTAGCTTCAAATGGTTTATTAGTTAAGAATATGTGTCTTTTTATTTTTAAATAGTTTTTTAGTTGGTTTATCATGTTTCATGATGCTTTTTGATCATATTTCATTTGTTCATGAAGGATGATACAACAAATCTCCTTTGTGTTTTAGATTGCATCTTTGTTATATAATTTATTTCATTTCATTAAATTTTTAATTTTGTCTTGGTTGTTTTACAATGACCTCATTTCCACCTCTCATGTGACCTTTAAATCATTTTAATTTAGTTAATTGAATTGCTTCAACAAATCTAATGTTTGGCATTTTTTTGAAACATTTTCATTTATTAATGATTTAATGTTCAAGGATGTTAAATCAATCTCCTTAGAATCTCAGAATATAAAAGAACCAATTTTTTAGTTTAATATATATTTACATAATATTAAAACAACAATTTATCATTATATAAGTTTTTTACATGAGTTTTTTGTAGCAAATTTTAATAAGCTTTGATGTACATAAAATAAAAGTTGTTGCATATGTTTTTTTGATATATGTGTAATTAAGTATATACTTTTATATTTTTAAATATTTAATATTATATTTATTTAGTATTTTTTAATAGCTATTTGGATAAAACGTAATTTCATGATAAAGGAAGTTGGACATCATCTCCTTAGTATCTTGGAATGCAACATTCTTAACCAATATATTTGATTTTAAATTTGACATATATATAAACATCATTAGACTACTACCAATGAGTTATATGCATTAAATATTTATTTTTATAATTTTAAACATATTTTCTATGGTTACTACGTACTTTATGAAATATTTAGATTTATTCCTAATTTCATTATTGGGGATGCTATGCTGGATATCCTTCTTACAGTGAAATGTACTATTCCCTTTCAATTTATCTCTCTTATTTAGATTTTTTTTCTTTAATTTGATATTATTACTATATAACTAAAAATCATTTCCCATGTACCATTTACTTTGATTTTGTCCAAAGTGGTTTGATCAACATGAATGAAATGTAGGTTCACTCATCTATGAGAGATCTATCCAATAACATAATAATTTTTTTTATATTTTCTTAAAACATTTCATCCATGATATTTCTACCAAGCTTTATTAGATGCTTTGCTTCATATTTAATTTGATGATCTAGGATTTTGTACACAATCTTCTCAATATCACTGAATGCAAAACACAAGAAAATTTATTTCATTTACACTTTAATATTTATTAATTCAATGTTGAAAGAAACATTTGGTATTCTTTATGTTTATTTAGTTTGATAATTTAAATTAGTTCCTAATTACTTTTAATTGACACAAAACAAATGTTGTTGGACTCGACTCTATGAGCTTTATCCATTTAAATAATTGACTTTATATTTTTTAATTTTTTTTTTCTATATTTTTATATGATGTATGTGAAATTTTTATTTGTGACAAAGTTGATAATGTTGTATGTTACACTCGATTTTTATTGTATATCAAAATTTATATTCTAGTGTAATTTTTCTCTTTTCCTTAAATTTTTTTTACTTTAGTTTGGTTATATTTCTATGAAACTCTAAATTTTCTCTTGTGTGACTTTTAAATTGCTTTGTTTGGTTATAGTAAATTTTTCCAGTTTACTTTTTTTTGTTCTAATATATGTTATCTTAGTAATTGGATATTAATTTTAAAATTTATTTTGCTTATTTGTTTTCATAATTAAATTTCTCTTTGAAATAAGATCTGATTGAGATAAAAACAAAGCCATTTGAATCAACTCAATTATGACTATAAAAAAAATTATTCATTATTATATTTTTTGTATTTTTATTTTTTAATTTTTTCAATCTTTTATTAAACATTTCATTTCGTTACTAATTTAAGAAATGATGATGTTATACTATATCTCCTTATTATCTTGTAATGAAACTTTCACCATTAACTTATGTCAGTTTTAGAAACTTATTTTAATTTTTTCATATTGTTATGTAATTCTAAACCTTCTACGATGTGACCTGTACAAGTTCTTAATTTGATTATATTATTTTTCTTCAATTTATCTCCATTTGTTGTTATTACATATTTGCTTAAAATAAAAAAAATGATTGTCAAACAACTGAATGAGTTATATCTATTTAAAAGAATTTATTTTGATGTGCTTAAATATTGTTTTCAAGGGTTTTGGAATTTTTTTAAGATAAATTTTCATTTGTGCTTCACTAGTCAAACAAGAAAATCACACAAATTCTCTTGAAATTTTGGAAATTGATGTTACTTCTACTATTTATCTTACTCATTTTCAAGTACTTACCATTGATTTAAGTATATTATATTTCTTCAATTTATCTTACATAGACATTAATTTGATTATTTACTTGATAAAAAAATTATAGTTTATTTTTATTTATGTCTATTTATTTTGGAAATTCATAAAATTCTTATTAAGGTCTAATCAAGATGAGAAATAAATTGTTCAACTCGCCCGGATCAATTCTATGTTTTTAATTATTGTTTAATTTTTTAAATATTTTTTCGTTTAGGTTTACCACTCATTATGAGATATTTCTATTTTTACTTTTTTATGATTGAGCATGACATAATGAATCACTATACATTGGAAAGCTACTTCTATAATTTATCTTTTTCTTTGAAATCTTTTTTTATTTAGTTATATTACTACATAACTCTAAATCACCCCTCAAATTCGTTTACTTTGATTTCATTTTATTATGTTAAATTACATTATTTTGTCTCCTTTTATTTCTAATATATGTATACTTAATATAAAAAAATAACTTATTATTCAATATGCTTATTTTTTTTATAATTCACAATAATTCCAAATGATGTAATAGCAAGAAAAACTAAACATAGCTGGAAATGTCATGATAACTGTTATCTAATTAACTCTTTATTTATGTTATTTATAAATATTTTTTTTCATTATTTGTGAGAAATTTGACTTTTACATTATTTGATAATTGGGTATTTTGTACTCAAAGCAATTTGTGACATGGAATGCAACTTTCCTATTTAATTTGTCAAATTCCTTTTAAATTTTTATTGAGTTTTTTAAATTATAATTTTTCCCAAACTCTCCTCTTTTATTTAATGTTTTTTCCAATTTTAGTGCTTATTTAATATACTTTCAACTTTAAAAAAATGTATTTAAATATTTAAGATTGCATAAAAATTTATTGCTTTTTATTTGTATTTGGTTTGATAATTTTCAATAATTACAAATCCTATCAAATTGAAAAAAGAAAATGTCATTGGCTCGTCTTCATGATCTGTATTCAATTAAATAGACATATTTTTTATATGTAGTTTTTATTGATTTTTATGATTTACAAGATATTTTTATTCATACTTTATTTGATAATGATGGACACTGTACTACATCGTTTTAGTATTTTGTAATAAATCTTTCTCACATAATTTATCTCATTTCTTTAAATTTTTGTGTTTGATTTGGTTTAGTAATCTTGTAACTCTAAATCCCCCTCTTATGTGATCTTTACATTTCTTTGATTTTGTTGTAACACATTACCTCAATTAAAATAATGTCTTCTTTAATATTTATTTACATGATATTAAAAGAATATTTTTTTAACTTTTTTTTTCATTTCTTTCATAATTAATAGAAATTTCAAACCTAATAAAATAAAGATGAAAACGTTATTGTTGGACTCCACTCAAATATCTTTAACTAATTAGATATGCATATTTTTTTAAAGGTATTTTTAATAGATTTGCATGATTCTTGAATCATTCCATTTGATACATAGTTTGACGACAAAAAAGTTACACTTGGTCTACTTAGTTTTTTGTAATAGATCTTCCCTATACATTTTATATTGTTTCTTAATTTTCTATTTAATTTGGTGATATTGCTATGAAACTCCAACTCTTTTATGATATGACCTACCCAACCCTTTGATTTGGTTATATTCTACTCCTTCAATTTATGTCATTTTAACATTAAAATATAGTTAGTTAATATTAAAAATATAATTTATTATTATTTGCACTTAGTTAAATTTTTTCTTTATGCTGTCTCCAAACTATGTCTGATGCAGATCAAATAAAGGTCATTCAATTGCTCTCAACAAACTCATTCTAACTAAATATTTTTTTGATATGAATATTATTTTTTTTGTTTTGTGTGCATTTAATGAGACATCTCTATTTCTATTTAATTTGATGATTTAGGATGTCATAGTCCTTGGAATCTTATAATAAAACTTTCATTAAAAAATTCTTATTTCTCCAAAAGTTTTTTGCTTTGACATGTTGTCTTACTACTTAGCTCTTAATCTTCTCTTATGTTCTCTTTGTAATAATTTCGCTTGGTTATAGCATAATACATTAATTTATCACACTATAATCCCAATATATTTTAGTTATAATTAAAATAATTATATATTATTATTTATAGTTTAGTTCTTCATAGTAATTGAAAATGAAGTTCAATGATGACGAAACTGATGTTGTTGAACTCATCATGTTAAGTTCCTTACAATTAAATATTCTTTTCTATATTTTTAATATATTTTCCATTATTTTAACACTTTTAAGAGGTAATTCACTTCATTCTAGATTTAATGGTCAAATATGTTACACTCGATCTTCTTAGACCTTGCAATGTAACTTTCTAATATAATTTATTTCATTACTTCAAATTCCTTGCTTTAATTTAGTTCTATAGCAATGTAATAATAAAACACGTTTCTTTACTTTGCTTTAATTTTGTTATATTATGTTTCATGAAGTCTTCAAATCTTAGCTTTAGTATAAATTTACCAAAAATTAATATATTAGTTTATTATTATCTATGCATATTTAGTTTGGTAATTTGTTGTAACTCAAAATGAAGCCCAATTGAGGAAAAAACTTTTTTGGGCTCATCTTAGTGAGGTCTATCTAATTAAGAATTTATTTTATAATGTTAAATATTTCATTTTTGTAGTTATTACATGTTTTATGAGATATTTTGATTCTCACATGATTTTATAATTGTAAATACTATGTCTGATATTGATAGTATTATTGAAGAAAACTTTTGCAAAATATTTATCTCATTTCATCATATTTGTTTTTTTATTACATGAAAATTTAACTCAAAATCTCGTCTCCTATTAAATTTACGTGGGTTTCAATTACTTATATTGCAATGTTTGAATTTTTCTTTTTATAGAATTAAAATACATTTATTTAATACTAAAATAATAATTTAATAGTTTTTTGCTTATTTGATTTGGTAATTTGTAGTATTCCAATTGGGCATTATTCGAGAAAACAACGGACAACAGTGCATTCTTCTTGACGAGTGTTATATTATTATATAATCATTTTTTCTAGTTCTAAAAAATTTTCTTATTATTTTTATATTTTTTCTTATATTTAAATTAATTCTTAAATTAACGATCAAACATGTACTTTGAATCTCTTTTGTATCATGGAATGTTGTTTTCTATAAAATTAATCTCAGTTCATTTGTTTTTTCACAACGATTTGGCAAAATAGTTCTGTAACTATAAATCTCTATGCATGTAATGTTCTCATGTCTTTGATTTGGTTATATTCTATTGCTTCATTTCATGTCACATTTGTAAATATTATGTATTTGTATAAAATGAAGATAATTATTTAATTTGGTTTATACTTTCTTTCATAATTTATAATAATTCCAAATGAGATCTGATATAAGTGAAACAAATATCATTGGACTTATCTTAATCTGCCCTATCTTTTTTAATTTTTATTTATACAATTATAAATATTTATTTCTATGGATTTGGATTGCTTCACAAGATATTTCTTTCATTCCTTATTTGAATGTTTAATAATCTTCTTGGCATGATTGAATGCTAGTTTCCAAGGATGAAAATGCAAATATTGTTAGCCTCATCTCTATGAACTTTATAAATTTAAGTGTTCATTTTAATGTTTTCTAATATCTTATTTTAAATTATATGTCTTGTTATAATAGATATTTGTAATCATATCATGTTTGAAGATTATGGTTATTCTGTCTTTTGATGGCCTTGAGAATGGGCTTTATCTTTATTTTGGTTATGTTATTATATAACTCTAAATCTCATGTCATGTTACTTTTAAATATCTTTGATTTGGTAATATCATAGTTACTCAACAACTTATCTTATTTCTACTTTATTATATTTTTACTTAATATGAAAATAAAAACTTTTCATTATTTACCTTATTTAAATTTGTAATTCATAATAGTTTCAAGCAAGGTGTGATCCATAGGAAATAGTTGTCGATTGACACTTACAGATGAGATTTGTCTAATTCAATATTTATTATTATTTTTGAAATACTTTTTATGACATTTTCCTCACTTTACAAGGCATTTCTATGTGCACCTTATTTGATGATCAAGGATAATGTGCTTGATCTCATAAGTATCTTGTAGCTCAAAATCTTTGTACAATTAGCCTAATTTATTTAAACTTTTTTGTTTGGTTTAATTATCTTACAGAGACACACTAATTCTAGTGTCATGTGGGCATTAAATGACTTTAATTTAATTATATTATATTTTTTAAATTTATCTCATTCCATATTTCTTATATATTTAATTAATTTTAAAGTAATTATTTTATTTTTATTTTTTTTGGCAATTCATAATACTTCTAAATGAGCTATGATCTAGATGAAATAAACATGTTTAGATTTTTTTCAATAAGTTCTATGAAATTAATTATTTATTTTTATAATATTAGATATTTTAATTCCTAGAATGTTTATATCCTTTATCATGCATTTTGATTTGTTTCTAGTTCTATGATGAGAGATGTTGCACAGTATTTCCTTAGTACCACTAACTAAAGCATTCACATATAACTTATCTTATTTGTTCAATTATCTTACAATGATTCGGATATATTAGTGTGTTAATCTAAATGTCGTCCTTTTTAACCTTTAAATTATGTTAATTTGACGATCTTTTTTCTCTTAAATTAATTTTATTTTTGTTAATATTGTATCACTGAATAAAAATATAATATTTTAATATTATTTCAACAAATTTACTTTAATAATTCATAATAAGTCCAAATGAGATATGATTAAGAAGAAAGAAACCTCTATGGAGTATTCTCGACCAATTTTATTTAGGCAACTATTCCTATAATGTTTTTAATCTTTTAATGTTTCTGAAATGTTTGTAACTTTTATGGGTCATTTTGATTCATACAATATTTTATCATTGTGAACATTACACTCAATCTCCAAAGTTTTATTCAATGTAATACTATGTCATTCGTTTGCTCCATAATTTTAATTAAATTAATTTTTTTCTACCATAATAATTTACTTAATATTAAAATAATAACAAATTATTCTTTATGGCTATTTATTTTGCAATTCAGAGCAATTCAAAATGAGGTATCATAGTGATAAAACAATTATTATTATGCGCATATTGATGAGCTCTATATTATTAAATATTAATTTTTATAATTCTAGATATTTTGTTTGTGAATGTTTTGGAATGTTTTCTAGTGCATTTGGAATTGTGAAAGATTTGATTATTGAAGTGGTTACACTCCATTTTGTAGGTATCTTGCAGTTCAACTATCTTACAGAATGAAAATCATGTATACAAAATTTTATCTTTCATTTCCTTTTTTGTAATGAATATATAATTATTATATAGTGTGGCCTTTGCATCTTATTGCTTTTGTTATAAGATATTTTTTTTAATTTATCTCATTTTACCTTAAATAATTACAAATGTATGTTTAAAATAATAATGTTTTATGATTTACATTAAAGTATTTAGTAATTTATTGTCATTCTTAATAAGGATTGCTGGAAATAAAGCAAATGTCATTAGACTAATCTCAATAAGCTTTATCAAATTAAATATTCATATTTAAATTTTTAAATATTTTATCTTATACAACTAAACCATTTAGTATCTTAGAATATAGCATTCTTATTAAATTTATCTTAGTAATTAAATTTATTATTTTTTTGTTATATTTTAGTTGTTCAATTTGTTTCATTTTAAACTTAATATTGATTTAATTAATATTTAAATAAGAATTTATTGTTATTTAAATGTATTTAATTTAGTAATTCATATTATTTCAAAACATTGTCCAATTACATTGAAATAAAAAACATTGGACTTGTTTTGTTCAACTTTATCCAATTAGAAAGTTTTTTTAATCTTTTTTAACTAAGAAAAGTGAAAATTTACTTTTTAAGATGATTCAATGAGCTAGTATAAATTCCTCAATCAATAAATTAGGTACAAATCTAAATATCTTGATTGTAGTACCAACACCCTAGAAAATTAAATATTTAAATAAAATAAAACTAACATTGAATATGATAAAGCTCTTTGTGATTTGTCGAGCTATAATTGCTTTGTCTATATCAAGCCTTGTGCAATTACTATGAATTAGAAAAACAAATAAGCATAAATGATATAGAAATATTATTCTAAATTTAATAAAAATATATTGAGTTTGTAATAAGATAAATGAAAGTAATGTAAAAAAATAATTCATAATAAAGTGAAGTCACACAAGAAGAGAATTAGAGTTTATGATAAAATAAATTATTTTAAGAATAATAAAATAAGAAATGACATAAATTCTAATGTAATTTTACATTCTAGTACTAAGTAGATTATGTGTAAGAACATGAATCATCAAATGGGACACAAGTTGCAATCTCATAAAAGAGTAAAAAACAATAGAAAAAATAGTTTAAAAATATAAATATGAATATTTAGTATGATAAAACTTACCTAGGTGAGTCCAACCAGATTTGTTTCATCACCATCTTACCTTATCTTGAATAACTAGGAATAACAAAACTAAATATGCTTAAAAAAAGATATATTTTTATTTCAATATCATGTAAAAAATACATTAAAGTTAGAACCACCAAATTAATGTAAAGTAAAATCTAAAAAAGGGAGTATAATGCATTAAAATAATATAATCTAATTAAAGAAAGACATTTTGATTAAAGAAATAAATTACATAACAAAGTTGAATTATTGGATAGTAATGACACTGAGTGCATCAAGTTTGATCATCAAATTATGTATGAATCAAAATGCATAGTAAAGCAAGACAAGAGCATAGAAAACAATTGAAAAAATAAAAATTAATTTTAATTAGATAGAGCTCATCAATTCATAAATAGTTCTTTCATGTTCATTAGACGTCATTTGAATATAGATTTTGTTCCAAAACCAAGTAAGCATAAATATCGATAAATTATAATTTGAATATATATTAATTATATGTTAAAATTAAAATGAGATATATTGATGTAATGTAGTATATCGAAATCAATGACATGTAAAGGTAACTCAAGAAAAGTCTTTGAGTTATGTAGTATTGTAACCAAAATTTTGTTAAACATCTAAATAAATGAAAAAAAATTACACATTAAAGTTTCACTCCAAGATGTTAAGTAGATCATGCATAATATCCTCGGTCATCAAATTTGGTTTGATTCAAATGTCTTGTAATGAATGTGGAGGCCAATGAAGATAAATTATTTAAAAATAAAAATATAATTTTGCTTGATGGAGCTTTTTTGGAGGAGCTTAATGACTTTTCTTATCTTAATTAGTGCTCTTTTTGAAAAACTATAATTTACCAAAAAGATTATCATCAATAAAAATAATTTTATAATTCTAATGTAAATAAAATATATAATAAGGCTAAAATAAGATAAATTGATAAGATTTAAAATTTTTTAATTCAAATAATAGTAAAGGTCACACGATAAGAAAGTTAAAATTTCATAATAATATAACAAAATCAAAGAAAATATTCTTAAGAAATGAAATAAATTACAATATAAAGCCACATTGAATGTTAGTAAGATGATTGAAGGTAATATCGTTGAACTTCATAATAATGTAGAGGTTTGTGATTTATTATTCTAAAAAGAAGGCCATAATCTATCTATTTTGACTCCTTGATTTGATCTAATTTATAGTAAACTAATAAGGTCCAACGCATTTTGCTATCTACTCCTTAGAGTTTTTTCATAGTGATTTTCAACAAGTTTAGCAACTCTTCATGATATGTGATTTGAAACTATAGCCTTTTTAAACATCTCATTTGTATAGGGCTATCTATATTTTTTCTTAGCTGAATTGGTATGTCTATTAATGGAGCCCAAATTTTAGTTTTTCATTGTCATAGAAACGAAAACTTCCTTCGCCTCCAAATTAGTTCATCATTTAAGTGTTTTAAAGTTTTAAGAGCTAAATATTCAATTATTAGATTTTGTGAATGAAGGCATGATAATGTATAGATTTTCTCGCTTAAATGCCTTTGCCATTTTTATTTTAAAGGACCATTTTTAGCAAATGTATGTGGACCACTAGGTACTTAATAATGTAGCAATCAAGAACTAATAACCCTTACCAAGAATTATTGATTTGATGTATCAACTTATTTGTTCTAAATTCTACTTTAAATTGATCATCAATCACGATATCATGATATCCCAACTTTAGAGAAAGATATACGAAAGATTACATTCAAAATAAGGAACAAGCATTTTTAGTAGCCCATGTTGCCCTTTGCATAGTCTAATTCACTTACTATATTTATGTATCTTACGATAGACTTCTTGTAATCATCCTCAAATAGTTATATTTGTCTTTATTGTTGAATCTTGTTGCATTATAGGAGCAAAAAAATTAACAAAAAATTTGTTAGAGCTCCTTTGTCTTAGATCAATAAGTTTTCCATAGTCACATTATGAATGCTAAAGACTCCAATGGATCCCATCAAGATTTGAACTATCACTAAGTGAGACACATTGACTCTAGCTTTAAATATACATAGTTGTTATGTTTTGTTTATGATTACCATATTAATTGTTTTGAAATTTCTCTAAGACTATCATACCTATTACTAAGTTGATAAAGTAAGGCATGGTTTTCTCTTAGACAAATCACTATGAGTAAAGTTTTTGTGAACAAATGGAATTCTTGAATGTTATTTTTGAGTGGCCCAAATAAAGGCTCTGATACTAAATCACTCACTTCCATAGTTGTACTTATTAAATGTTATTGAATGAAAGCATATGCATCTAGACACTTGCATGAACATAATTATAACAAAAATTACTTGACTTGGAGTTTGTAAAGGTGGTGTTTTCTCATATGTTATGGCCATACAACTTTTATAAGGTGTAGGATTAGCTTTTAACAAATCAAAAAATCTTTAAATATTTCTTTTCTCAAAGTGAGCCTAACTTGAGGTAGAGATGACTATTTGAGCTCATTAATGTCAATGATATTGACACTATGTATCGTAAGTGATAGAGAAGTTATGAGGCAAATGCATTGATTATGAGCACAACTATCAAGTCTTAACTTATGGAGAAATCATAGAGAGAGGTCATGATGACTATTAGTGCTATTCATAACTATTTTTTTGTAGGGTTTGGTTGCTCTAATTAGTGCACTTGGCATCTATTTAAATTAGATGGATGAGTTGAGAACACTTTTTTTTGAGACCTTAAGCTTTATGTTGAGATTTCTTCACTACAACATAGTCAGTCTAAGGATTTTGCCGTAAAGGATCATATGTTAACCTTTCTTGGTAAGTGGCTTTTTCCATAATTGTGGAAGTTCAAAGACTGGCTTTTTAGAGAAGCTCATGATAGCAATTTAATGGAGTAATCTAAAGATGTATGTTACTCAATGTTGGGAACTACTTGATATGAAAGATAATGATAGTAAAACGTCATAATTCTTACAATTTACTCTAAAATAATGCAAAATTATGTTTGAAGTTAGATGGGAACACTTTAGAAGTCATCCTAGACTGACAACTTGTATCAATGATCATGGATTATTGGCTAAATTGGCTCACTTTCTTACTATTAAAAGAACTCATTTAAATGATAATATGGTTCAATATTTTTGTAGTAGATTATTCAAAAAGAAGGACAACCAAAACTAATTATTTCTAGTAAAGATGCAGCAATAACTTCTTAGTTCTAGAATCATTTGGATTGGCATTTGGGAGCCACTGAATAGTTTAATGTTGTTAAAAATATGGCCAATCATACACATTAATGCAAACTAGTTGCATATTCTTCTTGAGAACATTGATGAGCAGTAGCTACAAATAGATGCATCTTATAAGGAGTTCTTTGTGTGTGTTTTGAGGTTAATATAAGAAAGATTAAGTGCAAGAGCTTGTCCATTATTAAATTGCTGTGTATAATGAGGAAAAAAGACTAACCAATAGGAAGATAGTGAAGTCTACCATAGATGGTCAGAGCTAATTTCTTGATTTTGGTGATAGTAATTTTAGCAAGACAATTAAACAACTCAGTTTAGCAAGCCTAAGCAGAACATTTAAAAGACTTAGCGTCTATTTTTTATTACACTTCTTAATTTAATAATGTTCTTCCAAAACTAATTTATTAAACTGCTAGTTATCATTTGATATTCAAATGATCATAAATTCTCTTAATCTATTTAAACCTTGAGCTAAAGTCCCAGATTACTTTTATTAAAAAATTAGAAAGTAGGGGCAAAATTTGTTAAAGTGGACTAAAAATATAAATTCAAATCATGAATAATAATAGGAGTTGTGTGAGTCATAACTATAGTTGTGACACTTTGTTGCACCTCAAAATTAATAAGTTATGTTAACATTTAATATTAATGATACAAGAGATGGTTTTTTATTAGATTTGAAAAAGAATTCCATAAGAAGGCTAATGGAAACCATTTCCATAAGAGAGAGCAAGGATGAAACCCTAATTTTGATAAAAAAAGAAAGAGATCCAAGACAAAAGTAAGGTAAAAGAGGAGAAATCAACAAGCTTGAAGAGAAGGATACTTTCCTATTGGGATTGACAATTACATAGCACAAGTGGAAGGATCATCCACAAAACTATGTGGGCTAAAAGTAGAACATATCAGGCAAAATTATGAATTTCAAAATATCATGCTTAATAATAAGTTTTGGTCATCATAAAGAAAATTATGAACAACTTCCTAGCATGATGGTCTTATATCCTCATGAGATGAATTATGTTAAGTGAAAATGCTAACTCTATTAAAATTATAAAAGCTCTTATACCACCATATGTTCTTTGAACATAAAATCTCACAATATTCTTCATCTTTTGGTAGACACTAATTCATGACTTCTTGTTGCCAAAATTATTTATTGCATCATCCAACAATTATAGCGTGATTTCCTTTCTAAACTAATGGCATAAGAGGACTTATTGAGATCTCTTGTGATCTTAAATAGCTTTATGATAGCTAGTAGATCTTTATTTTCTAGGTTTACAAAGTTGGGGCTCTCAGATTTATGCATTAATAGAAATATAGGAATTTATGAAGTACTTGGGTCAACAAGTAAGAAAATGTTGAGTTGAGCCATAGGCAATTGTTAAGAGCTAAGATTAGGTAAGGGATGGTAGGTGGAATATTATCTTGGTAAGTGCATGATTTTTGAAAAGAGAGGTTTAGATTTTATTAAAATTCTAACAAAGTTTAAGTATATGGGCTCGATCTTTGCATTAAGAAAAATTTATGATGTTTGTTGAATTCTTTAGATAAACATTTCAAAGAAAATGAGGCCATATGCAGCTATAATAAACATTTCAGGTAAGGCCAGTTTTGGATTTTTTTTATAATTATCTTAAAGATTTAGTTTAATCATGTGAAAGGCATCAAAGAAAGATTTCAGGAACATTAGTGTTGGGCCTTATTTTGGATGGGCACTAGCTTTTTAACTTCAAATTATAATTAGGTTGAGGGATGTCTCAGTTATAACCTTAACAGAGATGTTATGCATTAGCCTACGAGAAAAGTAGTTCTCATAAAGTTTAGCCAAGACTAACCTTGGAAAATGAGTAAGTTCCAGTGGGCCTACTAATCTCAAAGGCATGTGTTGGTCACCTTAGATTGTATTTTAGTGATATGAGTAGCAAACAAGTGACAATTAAGAATGATGTAGTGTCTCATGTTATCTTAATAGGTATGTAGAGTCACTAATAAGACTTATGTAAATAAAAGTTTTGAAAAGAATGGCTATGCTCTTAACTGGTGCTTAAGGCTTAAAGCCAAGTTTATGGTGTTCATGAAAGGTGAAGTGCAAGGTTAGATAAGAAAAAAATACCTTAGAGTTGACTCAAATATAGGGAAAGCTAAAATGTAAGTTATATGAATAGAATCTATGAGGTTTGGAAAACCTAAATAGTAAAGTACGATTTTGACCAAACATTAGGATCACCTGACATAAACAATTTTTGTTTAAGAGGTAACTCAAGTTAACCTCAAATTGCTTTTTTAAGGAACTTTTAAAGTAGTTCCTAATAGATTATCATATGTTGTCATATATAGTAGTATTCTTTTAGAACTTTTGTAAAGAATATAATAATAGAAATTTAATAAAGTCTTTTAATTACTCCCAAGATTGAAGCATGAAGTTGTCATAATATAGACCAAACATTTTGGGGACAAGGTAGGAGACGAGATGCTATTATGGGCATAGTTTTTATAATTGAGGTACCAAAATGTTCGAGTAGATTCCTTAGATATAGTGTTCAATATTTAATGATAAAAAACTCCTATGTTTTGACAGCGTGTCAATTTCCTTTTATGATTCATACTTTGTAAGGGGAATTCCGTTTCACATGATTACACACGATGGCTTAAGAAGTGTTAGTCATTGATTACAAATTCCCAAAATGGCTAACTAGCACATAGCTATTGAGCACATCTTAGGGACTATGAATGTGCTAGACTACATTATGAAGGAGTGTACATGTTTATTGATAGCCCTTTAGAGTTGTTAAGGTACTAACTATTTCAACTAATCTCCTTGATTACATGATAATAGATTATGAAAATGGCTTAGTGTTAAACATTTTCTAAGAATCAAGGGACACAAAATTGATAGTGGGACACTCGTCGTCATGTTTAGCTAAGTCATTGAATAAGAAGGTTACAATAATTATTAAGGTTGCAATGGATACTAAAAAAGTTAAGGATCTTACTATTCATTGAAGAGGTTAGTGACTAATGGAATTCTTTTGTGATAGCATCATAGCTTTTGTACTTGTTCTACTTGGTAAGCAAAAAAGCTATAATATAATAATTTAACAATGGCTTTGTGCCTTAGTACTATTGATGATTTATCATTTTATTTTGTGAGGTCTTAGTCATAATGATAATTTTTCCTTTATAGTAAATTTTGTTTATAGGTTGTTGAACCCCATGGCCTAAAAGATAATTTGATGATAACAAAACAGTGTATTCTAATTGCTTGCTTGAGTATTTGTTACAGTGACATGAAGCTTAAATGACTTGAAGGAGGTTACCAACAACTTTGATCGTGATGAAGCAGCCCCTGGTACTCCAGATGGTGTGGCAACCATTATGGAGGTGTATAAGTTTTTTTAGGACACAATGTAAAACTTACAACTTTGTTTGTGTGGCACATTATAAATGTTTTTTTTTTTTCAAGTTTTAATTGCCTAAGGGTTGTACCATACGATTTTATATATCGTATTAGTGCAACTCTACGTATGAGGCTTAAATTTAAGAAGGTGTTGTGATTAAACAAATCCTTGACTTGTATAATCAACACTTTACACCATATTTATTTTGGGTTAAATAAAAATATAATTTATTAAAGTATTTTTCTTTTTTCGGCGCAACGGCGTTTTCGGCGCAACGGCGTTTCCGGCGCAACGGCGTTTCCGGTTATTAAAGTATTTTTCTTTTCGGCGCAACGGCGTTTTATTTTTACTGTTTTCCCGGCGCAACTGCGTTTGCTTTCGGCGTTCCTTTCCTGCTTTTCCGGCGCAAGGACTCCATGTTTTCTGCTCTTTGCTCAATCTCCTTCTATAAGAAGGATTGAATTCGAGGGATTTAATAACAAAAAAAAGAACTAAAAAATTCCCTGCAAAGACGGACGAAAAAGATTTACTGTTCATCGTCTTCCTCAGCCTTCTCGGGTCGAAACGAAACGCGTTCTTTTCGCTTCAAATTTGCGCGGTTTTTCATTCCTTTCCGTTTCAATTAACTTTTCGAAATCCAATTTACCTGTTTCAATTCTTTTGAAGTCAAATTTTAGACCTAATTTCTCCAAAACCCTCTTCCGCACGAAAACAGAACAGCGCCTTTCGCAAACGCAATTTGGGCTTTGCCCAGTTTGGAAAGCGCGGTCAGAAGTGCGTTTGGGTTATTTTAATTTCGAAGAAAGTTTTTTTTTGTGCCACCTTGTTTCACAAGTTGTAAGGTCTGTGGAATTTTAATTTTGTTTAAGAAAATTTTGTTTGCCTTTTGACGACGACGGTGTATTGTGGTCTTGGTGTGAAAACCAAGCTGATTGTATTTGTGTGTGACCAATCTTGTGATTGGGTGCTGTGAGGGTTTTTGGCCTACCCGCCGGTTTGGGCAAAAGGCATTGGATTGGTAGTGAAGCCCAGCTAGGTTAGCTGGGGGTGGACGTAGGCAAAGGTTTTGCCGAACCACTTGAAATCGTGTGCCTTGCTATTTTATTTCTTAAGTTCACAAATTCAAGCTTAAATTTACTCTGTTACGTTTTATTTTTGTGAACGATTCAATTCACCCCCCCCTCCTCTTGTAACCAGCATTTTCCAACATAGGTTTCATAGTTTACTACATATAAACGTCGTATTTCATTGTTGTTTACTACATATAAATGTTGTATTTCATTGTTGTTTTAAGTAACTTGTATTAATTAATATAAAGATCGATCAAGATGAAATAAACATCACTGAACTCACGACAATGGTAATTTTTTAATTAAATATTAATTTTAAATTTTTTTTTTGTGAGATTTTGACATGCTTTATGGACATTTTAATTCAAACATGATTTGATGGTTAAAGATGTTACAATCGATCTCAAAAACATTTTTTAGTGCTACTTTCAGGTGCAATGTATCACATTTCTTCAATTTTCTTCTTTGAATTAGTAATTTATAATGTAAATCTATGCCCCATCTCATGTGTTGTTTACATCACTTTGATTTGGCTATATTATACAAGCATAATTTATCTTATTTTCACTTATATATATATATACTTAATAAAAAATAAATCTTTTTTATTTTTCCTTATTTTTATTAACAAGAAATTTAATTTATCTTTTTTCTTGGACTTTTCTCTAAAAGCCCTATTTGATAAAATATTTTTTAAATTTTCATATATTTTATTTTCTAGGCTTTTGCAGTATTATGGACGCATTTTATTTTTTATATGATTTTATAGCAAAGAAAGTTAACACTAATGTCTTGTCATCTTGGAATTCATCTTTTCAGCAAAATCCATATAATTACTTAAAAAGTTTAGCATTTATATGGTTATATTAATATGCTGCTTGAAATCATACATCATTTAATCTTCACAAATCCTTGACTTTGATATATTACATTATTTCAATATATCTAATTTCAATTTTATTATTGATTTACTTGTTATAAAAGTAATATTTTTTTGTTATTTTGCTTTTATTTAATTAAGGTATTCTTAGCAATACTAATCATGGCTTGCCTAAGGTGAAACAAACATTATTTGACATATTTTTATGACCTCTGTATAATTAAAGAATTATATTTATGTTTGAAAACGTTTTTTTCAATGGGTTTGGCTTGCTTAACAATATAATTCATACTTGATTTGATAATTAACAATTTTACATTGAATCATGTTGATATTATGAAGTATGGCTATCTTATACAATTGATTACATTTCTTCAAATGTCTCCCTTTTATTTTGTTATATCACTATGAATCTCTATTTCTCTTCATATGTGAACTTCATATCACATTGACTTAGATAATTTATATTATTTCAAATTTTATCATTCCAATCATAACATATATATCAAAACAATTCCAATGCTAATCTATTTTTCTTTATGCATATTTTTTTGGCGACTCATAGTAGCTCCAAATGTTGTTAGACAGAGATAAAATAACCATCATTAAATTCAAGTTGTACACATGATATGAGATAATTTCATTCTTATCTAATTTCATGATCAGGCATGATCCGTATGAGGACCTTAATATCATAGAATGCATGTTTTCCATTCAATTTCTATCATTTCCTCATTTTTTTTATCATTCAATGGGTTATATTATTAGGAAACTATAGTTTTGCTCAAAGGTGACCATCTAATTCCTTCAATTTTTTCACATATTACAGTTCTGCCAAACACAGTTCACCTTAATTAAATATTCACCTGATTTTAAAAAAATAATTAATATTTATTTATGATTATTCTTTATTGTAATCCATAGTAGTTCTAAATTAGTTTCGAAATAGATGAATAAAATACCATTTGATTTATCTTAATGAAATCTATCCTATTAAATATTCATTATTACATTTTTAAAAATTTTATTTTTTTAATACTTATGTACATTTTACAATGCATTTTAACTTGTACTTCTTTTGTTGGTTTGGGACGTTGCACTGGATCTCTTTACTGTGGTAATGTATTTTAACTATACAATTTGTCCTATCAACCCAAAGCTTTCATTTAGATTTACTCATTTTTTTATGAAATACTTGATTTCCTCTCATGTGACCTTTCTAATTCTTTAATTATCAAATGTTATACTTCATTATTTTTCCCACTTTGACTTTATTAAATTTTGTTAAATATAAAATTCATAATTTGTTATTACTTATTATTATTTTATTAAGTAACTCAAAGTAATTTTAAACAAGTTTCAATTGACTCGTAAGAAATATTTTTAGGCCATTGTTGATGAGCTCTATATGTCTAAATACTTATTTTTATATTTCAAAATTTTTTAAATTTGTTCTATTTTATTTATATTTTGAGACATTTCCTACAAAAATTATTTAATAATCTTGGTTGTTATTCTCAATTTTGTAAGTATTTTGGAATGCTTCTACGTAACTTTAATTCTCCATTTATTTGACATTTACTAATGTTTTATTTAGTTATATTATATTTTTTATTTTAAAAAAATTTAGCTTTAACTTTCATTTATATAATATTAAAATAGTATTTTGCACTATTTATTTATTTTTTTTACTTTGGTGATTCATAGTAATTACAATCAAGATCCAATCAAAACTAAATAAACATAACTAGAATCATCTAATTGAGCTTTGTCTAATTAAATATATATTTTCATGTGTTAAAATATTTTATTTACATTTTTTTGTCATCATTTTATGACGTTTGGACTCATACACAATTAGATGACTAGGAATATTAGAAGACTAGGAATTTTACATTGGCCTAACAAATATCATGGAGTGCTACATTTCTATGTAATTTATCTTATGTTTTGAAATATTTTTCTTTGATTTGATTACGTATTTGTAAAATTCAAAAAATTATATCGAGTCACAAATAGATCATATTTATTTTCCTTTATTACATTGCCTAAATAAGTCTCACATTTGCTCTTTTATATATTTTTTCCATATTGTTTTTAAAAATAAGTTTACCTTATTATGTTTCGTAAATTTATCCAATTTTAAATTTAATATCACTTTTGTTGATATTAAATAGTTTATTCTCATCTATGATAATTTAAATTTATAATTCTTAGTTGTTCTAACCTGATTGAGACAACAAAATATTTTTGAACCCGTTTGGAAGAGCCTTATCATTGATATACTCTTTGATAAATTATTTTTTTTTTAATTTTTCCATCCTTTGCAAAAAAATTTTATTCCTAATAGATTTGTTGATGAAGGATGTTACAATTCATCACCTTTTAATGTTGGAAGGCAACTTTCCCATCACATTAATTTCATTGCATCAAATTTTTTTTATTTTGATATATTATAATGAATCTTGAAATCTCTTAATGTGTTACCTTTGTATCATGTTTATTTTCTTTACTATATAGCCCAAATTTTTCTTCTTTTTAACATTGATATGCATTTTTTGAACGTTAAAATAACATTATAATTAATGCTTATTTCGTTGGTAATTCACCATGTTTCAAAACATGGTTCAGTCAACTCATCTCAATGATCTTTATCCATTAATTTTTTGTTTATAAACACTTAAATATTTTTACGAGGTTTATGGCACTCGTCATGTGATACTTTGACTCATACTAATTTGATAACCGAGGATGCTACACTCGATATCCTTTCAATGAGTGAATGCAACTTTCGTGTACAAATTATCTAATTTTTTAATATTTTTCTCTTTTGTTTATTTATGTTAGTATGAAACTTTCAATCTCCTTCTATGTCATTGTAAGACGTTATTTATTTTTCTATATTATATATGTAAAAACTGAAATTAAATATATTGTATAAGAATGTTGCATTCCAAGATGCTAAAGAGATGATGTCCAACTTACTTAATCATGAAATTACATTTTATCCAATTAGCTATTAAAAAATACAAAATAAATATAATATAAAATATTTAAAAATATAACATTATATACTAAATTGCACATATCTCACAAAAACGTATCCAACAACTTTTATTTTATGTAGATCAAAGCGTATTAAAATTTGCTACACATAACACAAGCAAAAAACTTATACAATAATAAATTATTGTTTTAATATTATGTAAATTTATATTAAAGTTGAAATTGTTTATTTCATATTCTAAGACACTAAGGAAATTGATTGTAGCATCCTTGAACATAAAATTTTTAATAAATCAAAATGTTTCAAAAACTGTTCATGTAATTTAACTAACTAAATCAAAGTGAATTAAAAGTCACATGATAGGAGGAAATGAGGTCATTGTAAAAAAACCATGATGGAATTAAAAAATTAATGGAATGAAAAATTATATATCAAAGATGCAATCTAAAACACTAAGGAGATTTGTTTTATTAGCCTTCATGAACAAATCAATTATGTGTCAAAAGCATCATCAAACATGATAAAACACACAAAAAATAAATTATTTAAAAATAAAAGACACATATTCAATTCGATAAAGCAAAGTAAGGCCATTTAGTGATATAAAAGTGAAGTAAAGGTCACACGAGGATATAAAATTTGAAGATAAATAATTTTTCAAAAGGTGCATACCATAGTACTAAGTAGATCGACAGTGAGATTTTTAATTGCTAAACATGAATAAAATCAAATAACCACAGAGATCTTGTGAAGAAGAGTTTAACAACATTTACGTCAGTTAAATTGAGCATTACTTTGATTTACTATGAATTATAAAATTAAATAAAAAATAAATATTAAAAAATATTATTTTAGTGTAAATTATAAATTTGTCAAAGCTGATGTAAGATCAAATAAACAAATGTAATATAATCAAATAAAGTAAGACAATGGTCAAATGAGAGAAGAATTATTGTTAAATAGTAATATACATAAATAAAAATGAAATATTTAAACAAATAATATGAATTGTATAAAAAGGTTTCATTGTAAGATACTAAGGAGATAGATTATAATATCATCTATCATCAAATCAAGTAAGCATTCAAACAACATATAAAAAGATGTAAAAATCAAAAACATTAAAATATTTAAAAGTATGAAAATGAAATTTTGGGCAGATGGAGCTCTTGAGGATGCATCATATAAAAGTTTTGTCATCTCAGTCACATGTTCTTAGGAATTGCCAAAAAGTTTAAAGTAAAATAAGCATAAGCTAAAAAAATATTATTTTAATAAAAACTAAATATATAATGAAAAATAAATGAGTTAAATTAAAAAAGTACAGCAAAATCAAAACAAAATAATGTAAACATCACATAAAAAGAGAAGTACAGTTCATAGTATAATAAATTCATATAAAAAATTTTAAGGAATGGCAAAAATTATATCACAAATAAAGATGTAAAAAATATTTTTTGCATTAGCATATTGCTTCAAATAAACACACCTATGGGATCTAAATTCCTTTGATTAGGCTATGTGAAATTTGCTTTAATTTTTCTTTTTTTAGTATTTATTTATCTAACGTTAAGAAAAAAATTTATCACTATTTTTTTTTTCTTATTTTCTAATTTGTAGTAATTTTGAATGAGTTATAATTGATTTGGTTATATAATAGTGCTTCAATTTTTCTCACTTTTATTTTATTATATATTTTCTTAGAAATAACATAGCTTAATATTATTTTCTTTCTTATTTATTTTTTTAATAAGAAGCAATCCCAAACTAGGTCCAATTAACCTGAAATAATGGTAGTTGAACTCATCTCAACTAGATGTTTCTAATTACATATTCACTTTTAGACTTTCAAAAATTTTATTTTTTTTGTTTTTCTCGTTTGTTTAAAAATTTGTTTAGTACATAATTTGATGATCAAGAATGTTATAGTCAATGTCCCTAATACTTTTGGATGCAACATTCCTATGCAATTTATTAGAGTACCATATTCATTGTCCATAATATCTTGGAATGTATCATTCTTATGTAATTTATCTCATTTGATTTAACTGTTTTGATTTTATTTTGTTATATTGTTTTAAAACTCTAATTCTTCATTCTTGAGACCTTCAATTGTTTTATTTGGTTAAATTAAAATGCCTAAAAAATTTTCACCTTTTTATATGTTAATATTAAAGTAGTTATTTATTATTATTTATGATTTTAATTTTGTAATTAATAGTAACTTCAAATAAGATCTCATTCAAAAAAAATATTAATGGATTAACCTTCATGGACTTTATAAATTAATTTTTTTTATACTCTTAAATAGTATTTTCTATTTGCACATTTCATGAGATAATGGACAGGAAAGATATGTGATGATTGGGAATGCCATAACAAAACTCCTTAGTATCTTAGAAGACATAATTTTTGTTGCAATTTATCTCACAATTAAAATTGTTCACTTTAATTTTGTTTTAATTTTATCAACTCCAAATCTCTTTTTGTGCAACCTTACATATCTTTGATTTTAAATATTACTCTGCTTAAATTTACGTCATCTTCACTTTAATATTTATTTATTTATTATGAGAATAATAATTTATTCTTATTTATGATTATTTATTTTTATGGCTCAATATAATTCTAAATAAGGTCCAATCTAAACAAAAAATTACCATTGAATCTTGTCCTGTATGAAATAAAATATTCATTTTGATTTTTTTTTTCTTGAATATTTTATATTCATGTTCTTGGATAATTTATAAGACGTTGGAGTCATACCTAATTTTGATGATGAATCATGTTGCACTCAACCACTTTTGTTTATTGTAATATAGGTTTTCTATGTAATTTATCATATTTATTCAAACATTTTCATTTATTTCTTATAATTTGATGAAACTCTAATTCTTCTCTCATATGAACTTTACTTACTATTGATATGGGTAAATTTTAATACTTAAAATTATCTTATTTCATATGTATATATATATGTAATATTAAATTAATAATTTTTTAATATTTTTATTACTTTGTTTGATAATTTATAATAATTCTAAATTATTACTATTAGAGCTGGATGAAATGCTGTTTGATTCATCTTGAAGAACTCCATCCAATTAGATATTTATTTTTTAAAATATTTGATTTTTTTTGTTTTTTGGCATGCACAATGAGATTTTTTTTTAAACATTTTCTATCAATGCAAGAGGTTATAGTCAATATTCATAGATTCATGGTGTGAAACTTTTTTATATAACTCATACCAATTCTAAAAATTTCTCATTTTTGTTTTGTTATATTAATTTCCAACTATAAATCTCATCTAATTTGAGATTTGCATGTCTTTGATTGATTATATTGCATTGTTACAAACTATCATACTTCTATTTTAATGTATATTTATTTAATTTTAAAAGTGTAATTTTGCATAAGTTTGTTTATTCAAATTACATGATTCACAATAATTCAAAAATAGGTCAATTGGGAGCAAACAAATGTCCTTCGTTAAACTCCATATAAGTGAATATTCATTTTAATAATTTTTAATGTTATATTTTTTATTGTTTTCGTATGCTTTATGTGTCATTGATTTGTACATAATTTGATGATCTACGATATTACTTGAGGTTTGTTGTGCTTTTGGGAATGCAACTTTTTTGTAACATTTATCACATTCCTTCAAATTTCTTTTATTTTTTTTGTATTGCTCTCTAACGATATGTTTCTTATTTGGTCCTTTTTCCATCACTTTGGTTTGGTTGAATTTTATTTCTTCAATTAATGTCAATTCAACTTTAATATATTTATTTACTTAATATTAAATTCATAATTTATTATTAATTATTATTTATTATTTCTTTAGTTTGATAACTTTTAGTAATTCTTAATAATGTGAAGATGATACAAAAGTTGTTAGATTCATCTCTATGAGTTCTATCTAATTAGAAATTTATTATCTAAAATATTTAATTTCCTATGTTTTTTGCATTCATTATGAGATTTTTTGAATAATAACTTTTTTGTTACAAGTGCATGTTATGCTCGACCTCATCAATATCATGGAACACAACTTTTCCATAGAACTTATCTCATTTTTGACATATTTCATTTTCATTTGGATATATTACTTTGTAGCTACAAATATCATCTCATTTGATGTTCAGATTTCTTTTTATGTTGTATGGTTTTTTCAAAATTATCTTATTTCAATTTCAATATACATTTACATTGTTTTAAAACTATATACTTTTTATATAAGTTTTGTTTATTTACTATGGTAATTTGTAATAAATCCAAATGATGTCCCATTGAGATGATACAAACATCATTTGACTTCTCTTTGCAATCTCTGTATAATTAAATATTTATTTTATACTTTTATATATTTTTTATATTCTTTTGGCATGCTTTATAGGATATATTGATTTGTTCCTAATTAGATGATCAATGATGCTACCTTTGTAAATCAAGAAAAATTTTGAACACATTGGATGCCTAAGTGACATTTCAAAAGAATGGATGGGTCAATGTTCCTCAATATTAATAATCAATATGGAAAAAAAATTCTGAAAAAAATATAAGCTTTTCAAAGTTCTCACAAATGTCTTCAATCCATGAAGTATGTAAGACACCCCAACATACTTTGAAGACTACTCTTTCGCCATCTTTAGAAGTGCATGGCTTCTTCTTTACAAATAGACCATTTTCACACAAAGTGCTAAACATTTATAGTGTGACACACCAAACACAAGGGTGACTTAATAATTAAAACACTTGAAGTTCAATTATTTACATCATTTCAACATGTTACACTGCTAAGGTTAGTGGGTTAAACTGTAGCTTTTTCTTGACTCAAGGAATGTTACCTCTCATATAGGTTAATTAACCACATTTACAATGATTTATTTTGGTAGGTATGACTGTTTGATATGGAATTGTTGGAATTTCATTTTACTAGAACTAGTTTATACATTGAATTCTTCTAATCTGTCTGAACCATGAGCCACAATCCTAGCCTACCAGAATTCTAGTTGTCATATCTGAATAAGAATTTAAATTTTAACTCCTTTTTCTCCAAATGTTCCTTAAATTTTAGGAAATTAAAGGAATTTTTGGAGAAACAGGATTTAAAATTTAAATTCCTATTTAGATATGACAATTAGTATGTCAATTTCAACATGTTGTAACCCTAGCCATGACACCTTGTAGCACCTTAAATTAAGAAAGTTATAGTTATAAACCATATTAAGGATATATGTGGTACTTTCCCATAATGGACATAAATGAATAGAAATAAGAGAGCATGGGCAACTCTAGCTATAAGTGAGATAAATAAGGAACCCTAACCATTGAGAACTTGGGAAGGTGATCCTAGCCATGAAAAACAAAGTAGTGGACAAACTAGACAGCCTAATGTGAAATAGAAGACTTGTCCATTAAAAAACAACACATTTTAAGAGGTGGAATGAACATTATCACTCTGTGCCACAATAGAATACTTGGGACATTAAAATTTCTCACTTTATTACGACATGCATTGCTCGATTTTTATTATTGTCAAAAGAATTATTCATATTATTTTTTCACATAAAATGCTAGCTTTAACAAATAAATGAGAAGAATTTATGACTCCATGAATAACATCTCAACATGATGATTTTTCTATCAAGATGAAGTCATGTATGATAAATGGAAATGCAAATTTTTTTTAATCCAATGTATATTATTATATTAAAAATTTCAATCCAATGCTATTGTATGGAATGCCATCTATACATGGAAATTATGTCATCTGTTAAAATTTACATGATGTATTATGATGGTTTGCCAATAAAGATTTGTAACTGATGTATTACATACTACCTTGCATGTCCTACAGCACTTACCTAGTTTAAAGGTCATAACAATTTATTGAATTCAAGTGTGGAGACTTATCTATGTGATCTTGCCAAATGGGTTGTATATAAACTTATTTATCTAATCTATGAGGCAAGTAGTTTGTCTAGCGATGATGAGCAGAAATAGTGAATAATGCCAACTCCATATCAAAGAAGATTGAATTAGTAGTTTCCCTTGTCTAAGGATGTAGCTTGTTTGATAGAAACAATATTGGCACTATTGTTAAGAGAAGAATGAAAACCATGACAATATAATTTTGTTTTCTATGTAATGTCATATATTTGAACATATTTATCTAATTAGTAGAATAGCAAAATTTTGAAGTGATGTTAAATGAAAAATTTAAACGTCATCGACCTATATTCTTGAAGAATAAAGCACCAATAGTGATTCATGAGTGGCCACCTTTGTTAAAATTACATTAGGCTTTGTTGTAGAAAAGACATTTGATTAAATGTGCTTAATGTAATCAACAATCCAACATTTCAAAGGTCAAAACAGGCTAACCATGTCAATGTAGCAAATGTTTTTAAATTGCATGTCATGCTTTTAACTAGTAATCATAATTTTGCTCTACTTTTGTTGAATGATAATTTATCATTTGCTACAAAAACACTTTATTACCTCATGTTAACCTCATGGAATAATTTCATGGCTTTTATGGACTATAAAAATTCTAGGTTGAAAGATTTGGATTCATAGATATAGGCCTTATAGCAAAAAAAGATTGATGTAAGATGTTTTTATTTACATAAAAAATTAGGTTTAGGATCAATGGCTTTGCAACAGTTATCTTGAGGTTATAAGGTAGTTGTTGACTCAATAGAATTCTTAGTTTATAATTTCAAAGACAAAGAAGCCATTGTAACTATAAGAATAGAGACCTTAAATTGGGGAGCTCTTAAGTAAACAAATATTAAGTTATTTTTACCAACAAGTTTTTTTTATAATCACGATTAGGATTCAAGTTTTGTATGGAAAAACCATAAAGAATGATTTGAGTTCACAATAATTAACATTGCCACTCTTTGAGTCCTTGAGCAAGCTTTAGATGTAACATTTGTTTTGAGAGGATCTTTATTTAGACCATAAATGATGATTTTTTTAGCAGGTGCTTTTTTGAAGCATAAGGATAGAAGAAATTGCTTGGCCAAAAAACATAGCTCTTCTCATAAGTTTTTACAAATCACTAATCATAAGTGGTGGATTAATTTAAATAGGCCATTGGATAATCACCTTAGGTGATAGTTTAGGGTTGTGGCTAGCCCATGTCTAACCTTTGGGAAGAGAATAATGGTTGAGGTTAGCTTAACAAGGTATAAAGAATCATTGGTGGCATGCTTGTGAACCATGGTTTTGAATTTAATTACCATGAACTAGATTAATAACTAAGGGTTAAAGCCAAGTCAAAGGATATGGGAGAAATCTCAAGTTGAGGCCCTAACATTAAAACCGATCCCAGTGATTTTCCAAATATAATGTAATGGTAAGGGTTAGTTACGTATTTGAAATATGAGAAGCCTAGATAACCAAAAAGAACTCAATGGTTATTTAAGAAAACTTATCTTCAATTTAGATACAAAAATTAACATTTAAAGTGTCACCAAAGGTAATCTTAATTTGTTGGTTATAGTGCATTTAGACTTTTGTATAATGTATTTGATTGGTAGTTAAATTTAGTAGCCACCATTTGAGATCAATACAAAGGAAAAAAATAATAGAATCCTAACAAGGTATTTTCATGAGCTCATGGATTATTGCATAAGTCTATGATGCAATGGACAAAACATTTTAGAATCTAATGAATTAAGAGACCATTGAGAGCAATTATGGGTGCACTTTTTGGTCATTGTTATATCATTTCTCAATGTTCAACTCCCAAATTGCAGGGTTCAACGTTTCATGATCATGCACTTCAATGTACTAGCAAATCGATTTGTCGTTAGGACTGCTAACAAAATGAGATAAACTATTTTGTGTGATTTAACTCCCAAAGTTGTTGGGTTCCAAATTTTTTGATCAATTAGTTGTAGTTTAGCAATGTTTCCCCTGCTTGATAAGGACATCTCAGGGGCCCATGGAATTATCAAAGTACATGGTGGAGTATCACATTTTTATTGAGGATACTTAAGGACCACGGAAGTTTTGTCTCATGTAATTGAACTCTCAACTGTCGAGTACTTAATTACCTGATCATAGACTCGTAGTATGACTAAGGAGTGCAAACTTTTATGCTAAGATTATCAGGCTTAGAGTGAATGCTAAAGCGATTATGGTACACTAGTTGTCTTGTTTAACTATATAAGAAGAACATGAGATGTAAGGACTAAAGAGCTCCTACAAGATATTGAATATGTCATGATATTAAAAAATATATGAGACAAGTGATTGTTTTAGATCTAGTATGGTAGTATCATAAGTAATGTATTAATTTAGCATAGTAAGGTATTACACTCTTATGTAACATTTTAATTTATTATGTATGCTTTTTGGTTATATTTTTCTTGTGCTACATAGCTCTATTTTGATGTTACTACAGATTACTTTTATGGAATGACTTGAGAATTCCCTATTGAGCTTCGCACCTCAACACTTCCATTATATGGAAATCCAAAGTATTAAGAGCTCATATTTTGAGTTTGATTTAGGCACAAAAAGATAGTAAATGTTAGTTTTTTTTATCTTGTAATATCTTAGTCACTATTATTAAGTTTCTTTTAACATACTAACTTTTGTTCTTCCAAGATTTCCTTGTGGCATTAAACATTTCTTTATTATAGACATCTTTTATGTGGTGAATATTAGATTGTGGAAGGAATGTTAATGGTGATGGTATGTTAGCACCATGGATTGTGTATAAATTTTATCACAATATTTTAATGTTTTCAATAGTAATACATTCAAGTTGATTATTGATGCACCATTCCAAAACCTTTTGTACCCATCCAGTAATTAGTTGGTAGATCAACTGGCAGGGGATCAATGTTCACATATAATACACCAAGACTATGATGATCATATTATGGGATGAGGATGGACAATCTGAACATAAAGAATATGAAATGAATAGTGGACAACAAAATACATTTTTCAGGTTTGGTTGCACCATGGGATATTGAAAAGAGAATGTTGCAAAAACTCTTGATCTATATACTAGATCGCAAAGTCCATGTTATGTTGGAGTTCATCATTAAGTGTACTAAGATAACATTTTTTGGAGAGAAAAGTAAGCCATTTCTTAAAGAAACTAAGTTATAATTTCTAAGAATAATAATACAATTTACAAAGTGCAAAATTAGTATTTTTCTTTAATATCTCTTGATTAGGAATTGGCCAATTCATTAAGTAAATAAAAAATGTTTCTTTAACATTTCTTATTGGCAAGCTGGCAACTCCATTAAGCATTTTCTCCAATGTTAGAGCTAAATCATGCTTGTCTTTGATGGTAAAATAGAGATTCTTCAATGCTGTCATGGATTGATTTTGTCTCATTAAATGGGTTAAATGAATCATCCTAAAGAGATGGAAAAGTGTTTTCTTATTTTCATTGGTCTAGTTTGATATAGAGTGTGATTAATATCATAAGTTGTTGACATTCCATTCAGATGTTTGGAAGATGTATTAATTTGATGCAATAGGATGAACATTTTCGAAGTATGATGCACAATCTTTGGGTTCACATATTAGACTTGCCTTATGTATGGTTGGAAACAACCATTAAAACATGAAGATGTGCCAAAAAAAATATCCCTCTCTTTTAAGAGGAATAGATGTGCACTGAAAAATATGATATAGTTGCCCTTGTGCAATAGCATGGTCTAAAATTTCATTGCATGTTCATTTAATTAAGAGTAAGAAGGCAATGTATCATCATGTTGCATCCAAAGGTTAACAATACATACGCAATTGAAAACATGAGAGTGTCATCTTGATCTCTAATGATGAAGTATGTCAGATGATGAGTTCTATCTGCTTATTGCATTTGCTATGAACTTTCCATTTATAATAATTAGGTCATTATTTGAATACAAATAACCATTATTATATGAACTTTTCTAATTCATTACCTGGCTTTGGTGATAGATTAAAATGAGCAATTTTTTGATAATTTTATCTTACTTGAAACATAACTAAAGACGCTTAGAGGAGTGGCATGATTATTTTTTTTGTCACACATTTTATGTGTAACTTGTTAATCCAATGTTGAAAGAAATGTCATGGTATGAAGTTCAAAAATTATGACTAGTGTGGGCTTTGCAAAGTACAATGACAATTGTCTCAATATATGAAACCTTCATGCATAAAGAAAAATCTCCAATTTGATTGTATTTTATCTATACTAGTTCTCTTGGATGAAGCATCAAACCATATATGAAAAATTATTACATGAGAATTGGACATCATCCAGATTCACCAGCTCCTTACATAGCTAGGGAATATTTTCTATGTTTTATATATTTACTTTTATAGATTTAGTTTCTATTTTTTGCACTATGGTTCGCGACCTCAATAACCACTTTTTAAATGTAAGAAAACATTTTCATTACTTGCCACATTATTCTTTACTGGAATATTGTTTAAAAAATTCACAACTTTTGTGCCCTAAAAGTGACTATGGAGAAACAAAATTAAGTTCAACTAATTGAAGTTCTTCTTATGACCTTTGTGTTAGTTTGAAAATAATTAAAGATGTTAAAGCCATTGAAAAAGGCATTATTGTTGATTCTTTTTCCTAGTTCATCAACTTTCATATGGATTCTCTTATTTCATGTCTTCTATAGGCTTCTACAAATAATCAATGAAAGGTTCATAATGCTTTCTCCACAACTTGAGTGGTTATTTCCTTGCTTCCACTAACGATGTTAAATTAGTTATTCAAGTTAACTTTGTTTATTAAATGTGTCAACTATTATGTTATCCTTGTGTCTGATGACTTAGATCATGAATGTTTGGCATTTTATTCTAATGGCCCTATTTAGCATTAATTGGTTCATGTAGTGTTCAACAAGCTTTAAGGATTAAAAATATGTAGATCAAATTTAAGAAGGCTATTTTCTTGTGAAATAGAATATTAGCTTCTTTATTATTAATCCAGATCCACATCTGTTCGTTCAAATTCTACTTAGGAATCTAAATCGTTCAACTTTTCCCTTGAATTTAGAAACATCTCAGATTTAATTTTTCAATCACTTTGTATTTTCTTTTGTTAAATCATTCTTATCCATTCCAAGATATTAAGACAATAAAATATAACATCCTCAATAATCAAATCTAGTATTATTTAAGATATAATATAAATGACCAGAAAGCCATGGAAAATAATTTATTTTAAAATATTTTAAAAAATATCTAATGGGATGGAGCATGCCAAGATGTGTTTGATGATAATATCTTTTTAATGTTAGGTAAATATATATTAAAGATGAAATGAGATAAATTGAAGCAATGTAATAGTGCTAAACCAAAGGGATGTAAATTTTCTATGATAGGAGATTTTTTGTTACATAGTATTGTAACTAGTTCAAAGGGAAAAAATAAGGATAAATCCGACTACAATTACATGAAAGTTGCATTGCAAGTCATTAAAGAGATTGTGTGTAACATCCTTTGTTATGAAATGATACACTAAATGAAATTTGTTGAATAACATGCCAAAGATATAGAAAAAATAATTTAAAACAATATAAATGAATATATAATTATATTAAAGCTTTTTTAACCATGTCTTCTGATTTTATTTCATCTTGATTGGTTCTATTTAGGAAAGTAAGTTAGTTAGAAAAGTAAAAATGCTTAAATGATAACTTTTCAAACTAAATAAATGTCACATTATCTGTTGCACAAGAAAAGTATTCCATTTTTATCTTTATATTTTCATATCAAAGTCAAACATTTGTAGAAATTACACAAATCTACTTGAAATTTGTAATCAAGGATACTATGATGATCGACTGCAACAAGCTGATTCCATAAACTAGTTAAAAAAATATATTGAAAGCATTGTCTAAACCCTAAAAATTAAAATATTTAGAGTTATTAAAAATATATTTGATTTTATTGAGCTCATCAAGATGACTACAACACCTTTTTCTGTTGAAACAAAGATCTCCTTGAATTTTAACAATTTACAAAAAAAATACTGCATAAATAATAATTAATTATTATTCTAATATTAAGTAAATTTATATTAAATTTTAAATGGGTTAAAATGAAGAAATATAATGTAACCAAATCAAAATGATTTACGACCACATTAGCAGAGAATTACAGTTCAACAGTAATGTATGAAAATAAAAGTGAAAGATTTCAAAACATCAAACAAATTTTATATGAATGATCCATTCAAAAATACTATGGAGTTCAAGTGTGACAAACCACATTCTTCAAGTCATGCAGGAATTGAAATGTGCTTTAAAGCTTAACAAAATCCTAGAAAATAAAAATAAACTCAATGTTGTTCATTTCTTCTACATCATTCCTCATTTATAATTAATATTAGTTATCAATGTTAATCAATGCAAATAATAATTAATTATTAATTAAAAATTATGTAAATATATAATAAAACATAAGAAAGATAATTTGAAACATTATAATATAACAAAATTTAATGGATTAGGCGACCTTTGGGCCCAGTACAAAATACCAAAGCAAAATGGCATAAATAAAGGTGATGTAAAAGTTAAATAAGTAGAGATTTAGAATTTCATCAAATTTTAACAAAAATTAAGTGAAATATTTAAACAAATAACATATATTCCACTCGAAAATTGCATTCAAAGATACTAATGAGATAGACTGGAGAATTTTTTTTTTGAAAAATAGGTAAGAAATGAGATGTCTCATAAAGTGTGATATAGCAATCGAAAATAAAATTAAAAAATATCAGATTTAATAGTTAATTGGATAGAACGCATTTACACGAGTATAATCATGTTTGATTTCTTCCAGTTGGATCGTCACTAGAAGTACTATGAAATATAAATTTAAAAACACAAAAAAATATTATTTAAATATAACTAAATCAAAAAAAATATTTTAAAAGAGATAAACAATATGCCAAAACTTTCATTTTGAGATACTAGGGAAGTCAATTCTAACATCCTCAATCATTAAATTAAATATGAATTAAACTTTTTCTTGAAATATTTAAAAAAATACTTACAAACATAAAAAATAAATATTTCATGGGATTGAGCTCGTGAAAGTGATCTCAACATTTTTTTGGTTTTATCTTGATTAGACAAGGTTTGTAATTACTGTGAGATAAAATAATCAATAAATAGAAATAAGAGTGATAAACTAGTTTTGTAGTAAGCAAGCATAAATTAAAGCTAAAATTTTATAAATTGAAGCAACATAATGTAAATAAAAAAAAATATGAAAATGGTCACATGAAAAGAGAGATTAGAGTTTGATACTAATATAACAAAATTAAAGAAAAAAAATGAAAAAATAATACAAATTGCATAAAAAACTTGCATTATGGAATACTATGGAGATCAAGTGTAACATTGTAGATCCTCAAACCATCATTGAATCAAACTTCCTCCTAAGCATGCAAAAGAATTTGAAAAAATTTTACAAATACAAAAGAAATTTAGTTACATAAAATGTTTGAGACTAGTTTTGTAATGTTCTCTTTGGCTTGAATGACCTTCAATAGAAATTATTATGAATTGTATAACAAAATAATTCAAAATACTTGTAAGTAATTATTTTAATATTAATTGAGTATAAATTAAAGCTAAATAATAGAAATCAATGCATTATAATATAAAAAAGAAATGTGAATGACAAAAGACTAAAAAAATACATAGTGAAACAGCCAAAAAGATCTAATTATATAAAGAAATGAGATAAATGATACGAAAAACATGTATTCCATGAAACCAAATATATAGAGTATAACATCCACAGATGTCATACTAGGAATGAATTCAAATGTCTCACAAAATGCCAAAAAAGCAAGAAAATAAAACATATAAAATTATGCGGAATGGTTATTTGTTGGATAAAGGAAACGTGGAAGAGTTTAATGATCTTTTTTTTATCGCACACAGATGTTACAAAGAATTACTATGAATTACCGAAGCAAATAAGTAAAAATAAAAATTTTATTTTTCAAAATATTAACTAAATATATATTAATGCTAAAATGTCGCAAATCGAAGCAATGTAAGCGCCACATGAGAAAACGTTTGGGGTTTCATAGTATTATAATCAAATAATCATCAAAAAGTTGAAGAAATGACATTAATTACATTAGAAAAAACATTCCAAGATGCTATGAAGAGAAAGTTTAACATACTCAACCATCAAATTAGTTATGAATTAAAATATGTAAAGCCTACTGAAGCCATGGAAAATAAAAAATTTGAAAGCTAATACTTAATTAGTTAGAGGATATTGGGACAATGCAATGACCATTGTTCCGTGTAAAACAAATTTGGTTTGGAGTAAGTGCAAAGTAGTAAGGAAAATAAGTAGAAATAAAAAACATTCAGCACTATAACAATAAGTTTATATATTTAAATTAAAATGACATAAATTAAAACAATATAATATAAAAAAATCAAAATGAAGGGGTCACATAAAATAAGATTTAGAATTTCATAGTAACATATTAAACTGAAAGTGGAAAATTAGAAAAATGAGAAATGTTACATAGGAAATGTACATTCCAAAAAACTAGAGAGACAGAGTGCAACATCCTCGACCATAAAATCCTATACTATTCAAAATTTCTTAAAAATGTCAAACTGAAGAAATAAATTTTTAAAATATGAAAAACTGAATGTTAAATTTGATAGTGCCATTTGATATGAGTCATATGACTTTTATTTAGTCATGATTGAAAGTCATTTACAATGATCTTAAAATGAGAGTTATATAGTGATACAACCAAAATAAAGCAAAAAATTTTAAGAAATGATAACTTTTTTGGAAAATTAAATTTTGGTATATTGAAGAGATAAAGTGTGACAATCTTAATGATTAAATTAAAAATGAATCAAAATATCTTATTGGCCTTCTTCTTGATTTGTTGGATAATATTTGTTGGCTCCCAAAGAATGTTGATTTGACCTTACATTATTTAAGGATTGTATTATGGTCCATTTCATGACTACCTTAGGTATGTTCTTTTTATTACTCATAAAAGGTCCCATGAGTGCAAATAATCCTTCATTTGTTTGGTATTAATTTGTTGCCCACAATGGAAGAAATGGATTCCACTATTTGTCTTTTGAGAACACATAATTTGAACATAACCAACATGCCCATTTTGATTATTTACAAAACCATCAATATTTAGCATACACATTTTGGATGTAGAGCACCAATTCTCAACTGGCCAGCTTTTGTAACTCACAAATAATTATGGACTAAACTAAGCAAAGCAAATTAATGATTCTCCTAAGTTATTTTTATGTTGCTAATATAGCTTACTTTTTTGTAGCACTTCAATATGAGATTATTGATATTGGTATTTATAGAATTGTTAACTTCCTTTATGATTTTTGGGTTATTAGCCTACTATATGTTCCATAAAAAAATAAGGTGATGGATTAGAATGCCTTCTCTTCATCCTATGTTACCATTTCCTTACATCCATTGAGGAGATGTTTGGTTGACCTTTCTTGTTGTTTCTACTTTTTTAGCTCATAAAACTTTAGCAAATATAGACCACACCTTTTTTTTCATCAACATAACATGTCATAGCCATGGAGCCTTCATTAGAGTTGTGGGGGCACTTTGAATCCATCTAATAGTTTATCTTTCTTAAATTGCAGAATTATAAAAGACCACAATTTTTAGTTCATAGATGGTTGGTGAAGATAAACCATAATGTGTTTTTCATCAACATAAAATGTCATAACCCATGAAGCATTCACTCGAGTTGTGTGGACACTTTGAATCCTTCTAAAAGTTGATCTTTCTTAAATTAGAGCATTGTAGAAGACAGTTAAAACATGTCACAAAAGAATTGTTAGCCTAAAGCCACATTTAAAAATCCAAATATTCTACTATAAATTCAATATTAGAATTTTTCTACTAATTGCTTTCTAGGCTTACTAAATGCTAAAATTTCCATCAATTATGATTATCAAAATGCTATTTTTAATTGTGTAGGAGACTTTTGTTAGTTCATAAAGCATCTAATTTATTTCTTTGCATGTGCTTCAAGGTGCTTTATATGTTGTCTATCTTTCATGATACCAAATATTTTTCCTTCATTTTACTTCGCTATAGTGACTTGTTGGTTGGCAATTTCTAATTGAGATTTGTTTAGAATACAAACTTAGCCACATCATATTTTCTTTAGTTAGAATTCAAAATTTTCATGAATTGGTCCCACGGTGCTATTATATTGTCTAAGTAACATAAAGTAATTCATTCAAGCTTTCTTAATTCTACTAAAAATTTTATGAAGTTGATTAACTTTCTTCAAGGAGAAGAAAAGTATTTAGGCATTCATGTGACTAAAAGTAGTATGTTTATGTCCTATATTTAATACCATTTTCATCCAGCTTCCTTTCTTTGTATTAATTTAATTTAGGAGGCGGTTAAAAGGAGTAACATTCATTCTCTTAACAAAGAGAGGATATATAAATTTGTTTGTGGGAATCTTATCTGTCTGAGAACAAAGTTCTTAACTTTTTGTTTTCGAGTGATCTAGCTATATTTGTTGTAAGTAATGAATTTCCCATTTTAGGAATTTTTGTGAAGAGCTTATGCAAGTTGTAAGTTAGTTAAAAAGTTTTTAATGTGGAACATAGATTTTAAATTTCTCCTTGAAAAACAAACAAGCCTAATAGAATATTTATAGTGAAAAAAAGCTAACTAAAACCCATCACAAAGCTTTATTCTTATGATTAATATTAAAACTTCTATTAAAAATGAAGTGAAATAAAATAATAGAGTAGAAAAGAATTCAATAATATGATTGAATACGAATAGTTAAAATGAATGCGTAGTAAATGCTTTTGCCAAAAATTAAAAATTACAAAAACATAAAAATTTATTTCTCGATAACAAAACAAACTTATTAAATCAATGATATAAAAATTATAGAAAAAATTTATTTGGTTATTTTAGTAATATAAAATTATTAGAAGAAAAATATTATAAAACTAAAAAAAGACTAGGACATAATAACATTTTAAGATAATCATACTATATCTAATAAACCTTAGTAAATAACTATTTTTGTAATATAGTATAAAACCTTATTTTTTCCATACATAAAAATCAAAGTACTTAGAAATTTAATATTTCATTATAATTATATAATTGTTGTTTTTGATTGTTTGCTTTTTTAACTTGAATTTATGTTAATAATTAAAATATGTTAAGCATTCCAGCACATACAAAAGGCATAAAAAAATAAAATCTTTAATAATAGGATGTCAAAGGAAAAGTTCTTCATAAAATTATACATTCAAAACTTTTTTTACACACCAACATTGAATGTAGTGGCAAAAAAATTTAAATAGGAAATATAATATTTTAATTAAGTAAATTCATATGCATTGCATTTCATTGACAATTCTCTATTATAGATAAAAAAAATTATTAAAACAGATAAAACTTTAAAAATAATTAAAAAATCACATTTAATATTTAACAATATTGCATAATAGGTCAACAAAAGCTTTTCTCGTAACATAAGATTATTAAATATGACAGTGATGAAGTCAGATGTTAAAGTGCAAACTAAACTAAATGAAAGTCTTTAACAAGCAATATAGTTTTAATATGAATATTTATTGTAGTATCTGGTGAAGGAAAAAGTTAAGAGTGAGGGAGCAAGATTTCTATCCTATTGGAGTATGAATTGTGAAAATCAAAAACTTGAATTGTCTTAAAAATAATACTACAATAAATATAATATAACTTGCCAAAAGGCTCTACAAATTTTTAGGACAAGTCATTAAAAACTATACAAAGAAAAAGACCAAAAAATGACAAGGCCAAAATATAATATAACTAGCTGGCAGACCAATACAAAGAAACAAATCAGAGTCTAAGTAATAAGGCAAAGAGATCTTCTATTAGTCTCAATTACAAGGTTCTATGACCAAAATAAATTAAATTAAAAAGTATACTATAACAAGATTAAAGTAATGCGAGATAGATATGGAAATGAACTTATAATTTTCTGTAATGGCTCCAAACATTCCTCAAATACAAATAATAAATTTTTGTAAATTCTAATCAAACTAGTCATTGCACATAATTTCTAAACAAAACAATATACCATCTAAGAGTATGCAAGTGTTATTCAGTCATGTGTACATCATCTAACTATTGGATAATTTTGACTAGAGACATAAAGATTCTAAAAAATAATCGTACCAACACCATAAGCACATTGCACATTTTTAAATAAAAAGACCCTCCAAATTTCGTTTTTCATCTTTTAATTTTTCATAGGTCGATATAATAAGATGACAATTATTGTACAAGTTTAGACAGATTCATGTGGAGCACTCTCGATATAAGTAAAACATCACTCATAAACAATATTGGAATCATACTTGTGAATGCAACTAACTTTGCTTAATGTCAAAGTTATATGTGTCATGTCTCTGAAATGGTTATCATACTATTATATATATGTGACATATAGGATAAGATAAACAAGAACACATACTTAATCACCTTATGTACATACCTTTTCTATTTCTACAAATCAAAATGTTCATACATGTATGACAATGATATTAAATTATACAAACCAAATTGCTTTATATCTCCACTTACCCCCCTTTGAAGAATTTTAGTGACACTTATATGGTGTGGACATAGTACATGTATAAAGCATATTTAATCAAGTTGACCTAGGATAACCTACATCTAACTCTTTGTCTGATGTCATGGCTAACAACTCATGTTGTATAATGAATCCATCATAAAAGAACATTTAGCCTATTTTTTAATATTTATTTTTGTTCTTACTTGATTATGCCATACTAAGTAAGGCACTATATTAAGTTTATAGAACTCTAAGGAATATTTCTAGGTAAATAGACATAAATAAGACTATAGCAATATTAGTGGAAAAATGATTTTAAATTAATTAACACTCACACACAATCTAATCAATGTCTAATGTCTCATGCTAATTTTTATATGTTTAACATTTTAATACTAATAAATATAACTCATTAAGGATCCTCATTAAGAGTTATTAAAGCTTATGCGTTTGTTCATGGTAATTATGGTTAACACCAAAACATCACCACTATGTTATTTTAATAATGTGATCAAGCACATTGCACATGAGCAACATATTTGATATTGTGATCCATGATTTAAAATTACGTCAGAAATGTAGTTAATATGATAACACATATGTTTTGTTCTTATAAGACTATTAGTCTAAACAAAAAGGGTTCAACATAAAGTATAGCTTAGTAATGGAACCATATATACTATTAGCTTTTCATGATAAAATAATGAAAATATAAAAAAATTGAAAACGAGCAAGCAAAGAAACATTATTCATTTAGAAGAAAAGGGTTAAGTAGACAATTTAAGCTATTAATAATAAAAAAATTTCATTTGAAAAATATGTGAATAAAAATTAGTCATGTGTCAAAAATGAATAATTACAAAAAAGTAAAAAATATTATAAAAGAAATTAAGATTTAGGTGATGTGTGCTAATAAATAAGTATAAAAAAGTATTTATAGTAACAATTTGATGAAGATTATAGTGCACTAAGCTATACCAAACGAAGTTAAAAAAATCAAAATCTTAAAACCATGTAATTTAAAATCTTAAAATCTTCATGCAATTTGTAATCCTTCTTCATATTGAAATACTGTTAAATTCAATGACGAAAATGTAAATAAAAATTAATTATTTTAAAAACATTATAAAAAACACAAGTCATTTGAAATATTTATATATTATTAGAAACTAACAAATGGAAAGATAATATTTTATATAATATCAGAATAAAAAAGATAATAATTAAAATAATAAATTATATCCATTAAAACATTTTTATATCTTTGAAAATTAGAGTTATCTTAGGAAGAAAATTAAATATTCAAAATGATTGGGTAATATATCAATAAAATAATTCATAAAAATAAAGTTCGTTGTTGTATAGAATTTTTATGGAAATAATCCATCTTGTTTAAAATAAGGATACTACATGATAATATTTAAAAAGAACAAGTCTGTAATAGTTTTGAAGTAAATATTGCACTGAAAATGTAAAATGTTCATAGCAAGGTAAAAATATGTATTTGTACTTTTTATTTTCACCTAAAACTTATGAAATCATTCTATTAATCAGAATAAATAGTTGTGGTGTGCTTCTTGATGTTGGGCTATTATTGCCATCGTTTCATTTTTTATTTTGATGACTTGATCATCTCCTTATGTTTGCAAAGGAAACTTTGCGATTACTTCCTTCATATCGGAGTTATCTTATGTGGCATAGAAGAAAAGCAAGTCAAGTCGTGACATGTAACCATTCTTTCATTCAATAATGAGGATTGTTATTGGTGGAATATTTTGCATTAATGTAATGAAGAGACTTATTTTTCAATTGCTAAAACCTCCATTTGAATATTTAAGATCATACAGAAATGAGGTGATAGATTTATGAGGGATGTTGGTACCACTCCCTCAAATTTTCCTTCATCGATTGTTTCTCTTTGTACACATTTTTCCAAAACCCTTGTCTCTATTTTATTGTAGAGTTGGAAGTGATTTCTATAGGCTTTAGTTGGTTAGCTTGTGATGTTAGCTAAGCTAATGAAAAGCACACTAGTCACATCCTAAGTGATGATTGCTTTTCCTATAAGCTTGAAATTATCAATGAATTTCCAAAACATGGGATATTATACATTTAAAGATGCATTGCTAAAGATCTATGACTCTGTGGCAATGGTAACATAATATGAGAGAAATTTTTAACTATACTTTTTAAAAAATAGCAATCATTTAAGTTTTATAGATTGGCAAGAAATGTAAAATAGCAAATGCTAATGATCCACTCCTTATGAAGAATTATTAGAGTATTAGGTTCAATTAGATATTCTTTTAGCATTTATATGGTTAGCCTCTTAGAAAGTGTAGGTTATTACTAAATGCAAGGTTCCTGCTTTTCTAAGGTTTGCTTCAATTTCATATTGGTAGTGAGTGAACTCTAAAAGGTTTTAACTAATATTTTCTTGCAATTTTAGGATTTATTTAATGTTGTTTTCAACAATCAATGTATTTTGAATATTAAAAAATTAATTAGAAGATAGACTTCATGGATTGTACTTGGTAAATGATCCTAATAACTTTTTTGTAGTAATGTCTCCTAAATACAAAAAGAAGAATTGAAATATAGTGGGGTTGATTATAAAAAATATTTTGAATGTAATTTCGCATATGATGGATACAATTGATCATAAAACAAGAAGGGCTAAAGAAGATGAATAGATAAGAATGTTATTCCATGAAGAACATTTTTAATGATACTACTTCATATTAGAAAATTAAAATTTTTTGTTGAAAACAAGAGTTTCAGTAGTATATAAGTTTAAATGTTATCCAACAAAGGTGCAAATAATTTAAACTTGAAATTCAAAGAATATATTTTCTTTACTCTTTATAATAAAAATGAATAGCAAAATCCTTCACAAATACATACGTATAGTAAAAAAGGGAAGATTAACCTCATCGAGAAATTTCAATTTGCCAAAAAGATGTGATTGGCAAGTGTCTTCCTCATCAGAGGACAATAAATAAACAAAATTATTAAGTACATTTCAGGTAGGTAGAATGAATCAAATTCATGTGAGAAATTTAGGAAATAACGATTAGAAATTCAAGTTGAGTCTTTTGCATGAAAGTTCTATGGTTTTGAAAATATTTATTAAAATTTGAAATTAATTTCATATCTAGCAGGTATAAGAGCTTCTTGTCATGGCCATTTCCCTACAGTGTTTGGTGTGAACACAGAAAAAGAATTGTGTATGATTCAAACATATCTCTAGAAATAATTTTTAATTTGACTTATACTTCATGATCTAATCAGTGAATTCATTGGTGTAAACAAATTGCCATACCATTCATGAAGTTTGTCATATTATAATTTGATTAAGATAAGAATATTCGATGAGAATTTCATATGGTCCAACAATTTTATTAGTTTTTCTCTAAAGTCTCTAGCAAGTACCCATTAGAGTATTTGGTAAAGATTTAATGGTATCAAATGTTTTAATAGAGGTGTTAAATTGTCTGATAATGATAATTAGGGAAATAAAAAAAATTATATCATATAAATAATAAGTGTTTAATGTTTACCAAATTGGCATCTAATCATTTAATAATTTTGCCAATGTGGCCTACAATGGTGAGATGTAGTGAAAAAATTTATTGTTGTTTATTCATAACGTATAGTAGATTAATGAGAAAAAAAGTAATGTGCATTAAATCTATCAATAAGGTTTGGGAAAAAGGAAAGTGCAAGAAAGGAAACGAAAATTTAACTTGAGTTAAGAAAACTAATTTGTTGTGCTATACATTTGCTTAATATATTAATCATATGTTTAATGCGTGAGGATAGGCTTTGTACAACTTTCATAGCAAAGTTTTGTGATTGTAGTGAAGTCTAATTATATTAAAATTAAACATCTCATTTTTAAATTAATTGGATGTATTATCACTAATGAAACACAACTATGTGATATTTCTTGAAAACAATCAGAAGTACATAAAAAATGACAAGGCAAATTTTGTCACAATGAGAATAAACTCATATATTTTATACATTGTATTAATCAACCCATTTCATGTTTGATGCATAATGATTTATTTACTTACATGAAAATTTTCTTATGGCTGTAGTTCGCATTACAATCCAAACAAGTTATGTGACAGTCTACACTTGTTTTCCCTTGTGTGGTCTCTTATGCAATTTTTGGCTGTTATTTCCATGTGCTATTAATGTAAATCACGGTCGACCATTAGAGTAGTAGTAGAAGATAAAACATATGGAAAGATAATGCTGGATAGGCTATTTGAAAAGGTTATCAACATTGAAATAATTGCATTACGAAGCATTGTCATATACAATCTAGGTATAATGTATCATACATAAAGCTATTATGATATTTATTAATCAATCATTAATTTTTGAACCCTTACCATCATAGGTCCAATTACGATAGTGTGTGAATGTGATGCTTTAACAAACATATTTTTTGAACATGTTCTCTTAGGAATCCATTTATATTTATCTTGCTTTAAATAGACGAGTTTCTTAATTAGCTAATGATAAAAAATATGTTCATATCTATCGCAATAAAACTTAGTATTTAGCATCAAAATAAGACTTATGGAAACTAGCAATATTTATTTCCACATAGTTTAATGATGAAACATTTTTGTACATATATAAAACATAACAACTTCTATTATCATTCACATGTGCATACAAAAATTTTACTCTATATTTTATAGTTAAATTATATATACATTAGAATATACATTAACAATACTATTGCTTCTATTCATATGAGTAAATGATAGAGCATACAAGACCACATATGAATAAGGTTACTCGTATGAAGTAAAGGATCAAAAAGGTGCATTAACATACTTTTCATTAGTCATTTAACTTGTTTTCTATGAAGACAATATTTTTTTATTTTTCTTTCAATATATAAATTAGAAGCTATTTCAAAATAAAGAATTGAGAAGATATAAATCAAGAGACCACACAAATAATCCCTATACATTCATGCTCTACGTTATTATATGAAAATTATATGATTATGCTTTAAATTTTTGATGAAATGAATGTTTTGCATTACTCACATATCATTTTCCTGTTATCATGCATACAGAAATAAAACTAAAGTAAAAGATGCGAAAAAAGCGGAGAATGAAATGTTCTACTCACTACCCAAAAAAATTATTTCTTTAATTACAATTATTGAGTGTTTTAATAAAGAAAGTCAAAGGTACAATTAACTAAAAAGCTTGTTAACTCTCCTTGAATGTATCCTAACTCCCCTATGTTCTAGGACAAAATTCTGATCCATCTTTATCACTAAAAAAGGTTAATCATATTAAGGAATAATGTGAATTTGTGAAGGATTTCAAAAGGTAGTGATTTGGTAAATATAATTTGATATTCTTGGGAGCAACCGTTCATTTCAAATCCATCCAAAATAATGAATAATTAAATTAGAATTTCTAAAAAATTTTCTAATTTCATAAATAATCTCTAGGTTTTACTCACAATTAGTTGCATCCTTAATTTCTAATATATGAATTAAGAGCTTAACATGTATGAAAAACATATATCATAACAAGCTCTATGTTGAATTCTTTAAACTTCTATCTCTAGATTGAATAACATACATCATTAAAAAAAGTATGTTCACTTTAATCCCATGTGATCCTTGGTTCAAAAAAGTCCACATGACCTGAATTCACAAATAGATTTGCATTTCTTATATGAATACCTAAAAAATAATAGTACAAAAACATTATTATTGTTTTATTCATGGTAACAAATCAAAAACATCAGTATTGAAATTTTAACCTTCCTAAAATCATTCAAAGCTAACGTTTGACATTTAAGCTAAATATGGAAATTAGATCTAAAGAATTTCTATAAATTGATATTAACCAAATCTTCTTATGCTGCAAAGAAGATAAAATTACTAATCTTAAAAAAAAGGAACACTCACATGCAAACAACATGAGGCGAAGCTTGTCTTCATAGGCCTTAATTATGTAGATACACATATATAACTACCTAAGCTTGAAAATTTGGAATCCAAACCATCATGGTTTCAATTGTAATATTGTGTGATTATGGTGCTCTTACATATGTATTTTTCAAACATGTTCCCTTAGAATCCATTCATTTTTATCCTACTTTAAATAGATGAATTCCATAATTTGGTAATCTTAAGAAATATGTTCATACCTATCATGATAATTACATACAACATAAGTTTTAGCATCAAAATGTAAGGTATATAGACTTACATTATTTATTATGACTTAGTTATATGGTGAAGCATGTTTGTGCATATGTGGAATATAATAACTTTTATTATCATTCATATGCACATATGAACATTTTAATTTACATTTTTTAGTTAAATGATATGCAACATTAGAATCTGCATTCACAACACAATTTGGTCTATGCATATCAATAAGGGATAGAGCATGTAAGGGCACATGAAAATGAGCATAAACATAGGAGGTAAAGGAACATGAAGGTACACTAGTCAACTTTTCTTACAAATTATTTAACTCTTTTTTCTTTCAAGAAAATATTTTTTACTTAATCTTTCAAAAATAGTATTTTATTTTCTTAAAAAATATCTAACATTTTAAAGGATAAAAACATGAATTTCCTAAGGCTAAAGTTGTATCACATTCATCAATTTGATTTTGTATAGTACTCAAATCGGTAACTTGTGTAAGTAATCCACTTTTAAGCTATTAATTTCTAACTTAAAGCTCAACATATTATCATTCTAATAAGTGAACATGATGCCCTCATTTGTTATTTTTCAATTTCCATCCAGCATAACTCCTTGACAATTTCTTTTGCTCAACTATAACTTCATTAAAAGAAATAAATAATTCATCATCACTAATATCATAAGTATCATTATTATAGGAGAAGAAATGTTGTGCACCTTGAGATTAAGGGTTTTCTTTTAAGGTGCATAAAATTTCTCTCTTCCCTTAACTATTTCTCTTTATCTCTAGATTTCTTTTTGGCTTCATAACTTGTGTTGATACCATAATTAGTTTGTTATATAAATTATGTAGTTCCTTTATAACAACGAAATTAGTCTTTCGATGAGAAAACTTAATTATAATTTGTTAAGAAAAAAAAAACAAAGATAATTCATTCTTTTGGCATTTTTTTACCTTAAACTTTCACATTTTACTTCAGAATTATTTGAAACAATAAAAATATTTTTCAAATAAGAATCATAAATCAACATTAGCATTTAAAATAGATGCTTCAAGTTTATTTTTTTAATAAATCAATATTGTGACCTTCAAAAATGATGTATCTATGAAGTTAACTACATAATCAACAATTCACCACACATAAGAAATAAAAAAAAATCATCTCATAGGAATTTCCTCCCTTGATGTAACTTGTCCCTAATGCTACTTATATAATCTATTCATGACTAGTGCATAAGATGGGTGTGAATTAAGCTTTTAAACTTTTTTCTATTTGTATAACCTTTTCTTAGAATAAAATTTCATGATTGTAAAGTTGTTTATTTAATGATTTTGTCAAGTAAAATGCTAAAATAAAATAAATAGTTTATAATTTTAGCTTATTTTTTAATAAAGAAATGTTATACTTGATAAAACTAATTTTAAAAAAATTCTTTCACATATTTTTTAATTAAATATTTTTAAATAAGAAAGATATTGTAAATTTCATAGTAAAAAAATGAAAGTAATAATACATTTTTAAGTGGTTCTATATAGCTCGTTTCTTAGAACTACGCCCATTAAAACCACAATTGCTCAACATAATAGGCATAGTTAGGATTTACAAACCATACCCATGCATGAATAAATGTAGGATTTCAACAAGACAATTTTAATCATAAAAGCTTATAATGTTAAAGAAAAATATAGGATAATAATTAATCTTAACATTTCAATATTTAGCTGTAAAAGCATATATGGCAGAATACTATGGATTATGAGCTGGAGTGTGAGTACATATATGAAAAAGTCAAAACAACATAAAGGAGATAACTTTGAAATAGTAAATTTAAAATACTTATCAATATTGACTAACATTTGAAGAAAATTATAATCAACAAAGATTTTGTATTAATATGATCTTTTCAAAAACATAAAAATGAAAAAAGTAAATAATTAGTTGTAAAGAACATGTTAACATCATATGCAATCAAAGAGAATGTTGAGGTAAAAATGCGGAACAATTGGTCACAAACATAGCTCTAACAAAGGCATCAACATATTATGGACATTTTTTATTTTGCTCTCTTCCTAAAGCAATGTAGAAAAGTAAAATCATCTATTCTCCAATGCTTAAGCATTGTATATTTATATTACTATATTTCTTATTAAAATAAGATTTTTCCAACAACTAGAAAGGACACCTAAATTGTCATTAACATTTTAGAGTTATAAGTAAACACATCTAACTTTTTGGAACACCAATTCTTAGTAGGAACAATGATCACAATCTAATTTCAGTAGAAAATGTAAAAGAAACTAAATAAAAATATTGAATAAAGGGACAAGATATCATCAAGATGTCCATTAGCTAGGTTAAGAAAAGTATAGATTTTCTTAGCCATTTGATCGACTCGTATGGATGAATGGCTAGATGATGTGAATTGTTCAAAAATGCAAAGAAGATCTTAGTTGTTTTTATCTACTTTTATGAATGAATGGTGCGAAACAAATTTTTCTTCAAAATGATAAGACTGATCTGATCTAATCGATAAGGCTTATTAGATGAAAAATTAGATGCAATCTATTACTCATGAAAGAAGGCATGATCTTGACTATTTGATTATGAATATACATCATTAAATGGCACGAGGTCACTCTAGTTTAGAAGAAAGTAGGGCTAATTTTTAGTCTTACAATCCAAGTATGTATAGGATGTTTGAAATTTATAGTACACTTTCTTAACCTACAAGTTTGCCAAAGGGGGTTTGCTACCCCAAATGCCATTTAGTGGTCATCACCCAGCTCACTTGTGCGTATGTATACTGGTTTGACCAAACAAAATTCAATTCCATGAAACTTTACAAGTTTAGCTTGACTCATTAAGCCAACAAAGGTCCAATACATATTAGCTGACTAGAATTGAGAAAAGCCACTAATGGTTTGATGAAGATTCAAGTCCATCCAAACTAAATTAACCTGGTCTCCTTTATTAGGGTTCCTTAGACCCATTTCTTAACACGTTGGGACGAATGGCCTAGTCTTTTGGTGCCATATCTTGGATTCTTATACCAATTCTTTCTCTTTTCTACAGCGACCCTCTATATATTTATTTTATTTAATTTTGAAGCATTTTGTATCCTATTAAAATAAAAGAATTACAACTATTGAAATAACTAAGTTTAAGAAATCGATAATAATGTAAGTGAATAAATGATGTTATACATCATAATTATGCCATGTGTAAACAACTATTAAAATAATAATTAAACTAATAGATTTTTTGAAGATAAACTCTTGATCATTGGCTAATCGACCAAGAGTTTGTCATATAGCTCCTCGATAAGCTATTTAAGCTATAGCTAGAGCATAGTAACCAACACGGCTTTACAATGTCTCCATGAGCCATTTGATTAGATCTTTCCATTTGATTTATGTTGTATGAGCTTTAAATACGTGGTCTATAGGACACTTGAGAAATAAGTTAAAGCAACAAACACAGTGGTTTTGTTCTCATAAAAAAATAGTGTCATGACCAAGGGTATAATAGTTATTTACAAAAATTTGATCATGTCTAGGTTATTAGTTTTAAATTTAAATTATAACTTAATAAAATAAGTTCTTTAAGTTTTTTTGATATTAAAATTTGAATAATTCTTATAATTAAGTTAAGACATGCCACAGGATGTCATTGATTTAGCTGAAACATGATCTTATCCATGCCATAATACATTTTCTGTTATGATTTTTAATAGATAATTAAATGAAAATTCTTTAAAATTTATAATGATAAATATACAATCATTATTTTGTAAAACAATATTACATTTGTCATTGATATTATAGTTTATACAAAGTGATGAATGAATTAAAGATAAACATCCTATTAAAGAAACTTAGTAAGAATGTTAAGCAATGCAATGGAATGTGACTATGAACACCTGTAAATTTAATTCTTGAAAATATAATAAAATTATTGCACCACTAAGGCAGAGAGAGGATTGTTGCATCTTTTTATGCCTTGGTGTTACGTGGTTAAGCTCTGCTATGTCCTTCCATTGTAATAAGGCAACTTGGAAATGTCATTAAATGCATTTTAGTGAAAAAAGGCTATTGCTTTCATTATAGAGAGGCTTGTAAGTTTTTCATTTTTCTTTTGAAGATTGGTAGGATTATGGAAGTCTAATGTTTAGCAAAACTTTTGTTATGTTTTCCCATGAATGATTTAGGATTTAAGAGATGTAGAGTTAACAAATATGACTTGTTTAATCTTTGGTTAAGACTAAAAACCACTAGTGACAACTTAGAAATAAAACCTAATCTTTGGGCATAAAGTTAGTGTTTGCATGGTGGCTTGTACAAAGTTAAAGAAAACGAGTAAGGATGAAAAGGACTAGTTAAGATTAATTTCCAATCATAGATGTTGAATAAACAAGGCCATAGTAAAAAAGGTATTTAAGGGTTGGAAGAACTCTAAGGTATGTTCACTATGGATAAATATTTGGAGAAAATCGTTAGCTTTACCTAATAATTATGAAAGTTTTAGGAGAAAAGTAAGGATTATGCCAAACAAAGAAGTTAACGATATAAGGAAACCCTAAGATTCTTAGATATGTTTGTTTTGGTTTTGTGAAAATTGTAGAATTCTTGAATTTGTGTTAGGATTTTAAGAAAATGTAGGATATCTTTAATAAACTAATAAGTTGGGCCTACCTTTGGTAGGATTCCATATAGGATGACTTAGAACTTTGTATAATTGGGGTTATGTTATAGATATCATATTGGATTCAAGAAAAGTCGTGAGTTGGTTTTGGATAGGCTTGGAAGAAAATGGGAACATGGAGTCTTCAACAATGAATACCAACTTTATAACAATATTACAAAGGATTTAGGTAAGAGAGTTTAAGTGGAAATCATATCAGAATTATAGAATTAGGGAGCTAATGATTGCAATGTATGGGACAAAAACTAACTATGGAGTTCCAATTTGGCTAGGGCATTCTAAAAAGCTATGGATGTGTCAGATTACTTCAGATATCCTTAAGCTTTTTCTATGTGTACAAATTTGAAATTGTACTTCAAAAATACCATGTTGTGTCACTTGCTTTTAAGGGTATCCCTATGGACCATGGAGTTTTTTTTTATGTGATGGATGTGTGTTGTGACATTAGTTTGATATTAATCAAAAAAATAACCACATCATAATAGAGTCTTGATATAAGGATTAAAGATTCTGCAATACTTTTGTGATGCTTTATGTTTCTTTAGGTTTTACAAAGTTCTAGGTTAGTAGTGTATTTCTATAATGTTGTGTACCAATTTATATTTGGGTCAATCTAGTAGGTAGGTCACCAGTTATGGGACATTATAGAATACTTCAATTTCTTCATAATTATGTTACACTCTATGCAGAATAGTTATATACTTATGATTACTACGCACTTTTATAACATATTTTGAGTATTTAATATTAACTTATTTTTCATACTCCTTACTATTACAAGCACATCTTTGATGCTTACTTGTTCAGTTGGAGATAATGTGTACATGTCGGTAGGGAGCAGGATACAGTGGTGGTGGTGGTCGCAGAGAGTGGTAGCAAGGTAGCTGGTTAGCAGCAACTTTTACATGAAGCACTTCCTTCCATAATTTCTCCAATTTTTAATAGCCATATTGTATTTTTGTTAATGAAATTATATTTTTTGATTATCAAAGATTGAGTAGGGCATTACTTGAAATTTAGTATTAAATTACTATGTTCTTTTATTTTGCATATGTGGCATGTAGAATTTTATATTGGTAAGCACATTCATGACTTGGACCTTGTAAGTTTTTTGTAACTTTTGATATATCTCTTTAGTAACACCCCATGAGTGTGATGCTTAGATTCTAGGATTGCAACTAGAATGTGGCAAGCTATGTGCACCATTCAGTGCATAGGTTGTGTTATACCCAAAGACTTTTAAACAAATATTTTTTTGAGAAAGAATTGGATGACAAACGTCTAATTAAATCAACTAATATGAAATAACATTTTGTACTAAAGTAAACAAACAAAAATAGTACCTATTACTACATAAGGAGATGTTGGAGCTTCATTATGTTTGATAACATAAATGCATTGTAGGTTAGTCTACTATGGAGCTAAAGACCTCTACCCTTATATATTACTATATGTGTCATATGGTGTACTTGTGGGTTTACAATAATATAAACCTTGACATTTACATTCTGTCACTTGCATGCTAGCTTAACCTTTCTATTTTAGTATTCATCAGATAATGCATCTCTATGTGTTATACATATTAATCAACATTAACTTTCATTATTCCCTTAACGGTACCTATTGCAAATTTTACATTAAGGGTTTAGCAAATTTTTGGATGTGATTTGACATAATTAGTTGTCCTTTTCTTTTTCCAAAGTTTTTCTATACATCCTTTATAACTTGATTATATTCTATTTATTGAGTAGATTCCACTGATTCTTTTCATGGTGGGAAACTTAAAATGAATTATAATGATTTTAATATAGTCTCATGCTTCTTATCAAGATATATAATACTTTTGTTCCATTATGCTAACATTTTTGCAACATGCATTGCTAGAGATGAAAACTTTTGCTCGTAAGCTCAGTTTCTAAAATTTTCTTAACTCATGTTATTTAAATCATCATTATTTATGTGTGGAATAGGATATCTAGCACATTAGGCATTGGCCAAAAATTATGTTGCACCTTTCAATCATGTGGTTCACTATACAAATTTCTCATGACATTTTAAATTATTTATTTCACATAATGTGTGTTTAAATTACACATATTGTCATAGCTAATACATAGTATAATCTTACAGTACTTGTATTACCCCTTTTTTCAAGGTCATATACAAAACAAAGCATAGAATTAATTTCATGCAAGTAAACATCCTCACAAATTGCATGATTTAAATAAATATTCTACTCATCCATCTTGTACTTATGCTGAAAGCCACATGCATTATTTGAGGATTATTTATTTTAATTTATTTAAGATGCCATCAGCTTGAGTTACTCATCAATTAACATATGGTTTTATGCTATCATTCTTATGATAATCCTCTACACAATCTAACATTTTTTTACATAATAGTAACATATCAAAACTTCACAATAGCTATGCAAAAATATTTACACATGGTCATATTTGCCAAAACAATTCATTAAGCTCATGCATAAATAGAATTTTCCATAACATGTACCTTAATATCATTGAGTTATTTCCATTCATTGTTGATTCACCATAAAATTTATCACAATAGGAAGTAATAGACATTGTTATTGTAAAACATTTTTACTATCTTATTGTTTAAACAATACACTAAACATAACAAAATCAACATTTCTTTAAAATTTATTGGACTACCTTCTTAAAAAAACTAACATGCTCAAGCTGCTTCTCTTTTGATCCCATTTTGATTTTCTTATTTTAATTTACCACTCTATAGATTCAACTATTTAACTAGCATTTCCCTCCAAAAAACCAAATAACGGAAGAAAACTTAATTTGCGTTCAAGAAAAATATTCCTCACTAAAAATAGGAAGTCTATAAGTTAAAACTTGAAGATTTAAATTTTTTGTTTATTATAAACACCTTAAATCCCTAGCCAACTTGACATTCGACTTATTCAAGTAGATAAATAATTACTTGCTGTAATCCATTATAAAATAATGGCAAGACTTCACTTGTAATAGGTAAGAGAACATCCATGAGTTCCATTTGATTATGATAGAAAAAAATTATGAAAAGCCCATTGATGATGAAATCAATCTAGCTCAACTAATACTGAAATTACATTCTTTTAAAATACTAAAAATAATTAGTCATTTGAAAACTAACTGTTTCTATCTTGAACAATTCATAATAATTTGAAATGAACTCCAATTCAAATGAAATTTTATTTTTGGACTTATCTCATGTGCACTATTTCAATATTTATTAATTTATATATTTTAATATCCTTATTTTTTAAAAGTAATTTGATACTATTCACTAGATATTTATGTTTAGAAATAACTTCTTCAAAAATAAAGTTTTTTAAAGCTTGAAAAATTTAGTACTGAAAATGTTGGTAAATTTATTTTAATAATGAATACCAAATATTGTGAAAACTATTAAAGTTTAATAAATTTAATAACAAAACTAAAATATTATTTTTAAAAAATACATTATAAATTGTTTGTTTAGGTAAAAATTTAAAGCAAATTATAAAGTTGTTGAAGAACACATCCATATCATACTATCAAGTTTTTTTATTAATGTTTTCATATCTAACATGTCACAACCAATATTGTGTAAATATGAAAAAATATTGATAATGTAAAACATTTAAATAATTCTTTTTTATATATTATTTATGAAATCTTATTCTCAGAAATATAATTATGATAATTATGTTACTAAAGGTATAGAAACATTAGAATAACTAAAACAATTATAAACATGATTTTAATTTGACTTTTGGACATTTAAATGATATGTTTAATAATTTTCTTAAGAATAGCCTTTTTTCAAAACATAATAAAAAGCACATAATAGATAACGAGTTATACAACTATAAATGTTTTGTAAGGTAAAAGCAAATAAAAAATATAAATATTTGAACCATAAAACCTTAAAAAAAAATTCAACAAAAAACATAAACATTTGAAAGTCAATGTTGCCACAAAAAATGATGAAATGAAAAGTTTATTAAACAATAAAAAACTTTAATTTTTAAAGTAAAACTCTATGAAAATAAATAAGAAATTTCTAAAAAAAAGAAAGCAATTTTTTATGTTGATGAAAGCTATCTCTAATATCCAAAATAATGGACATGATGTATAGTGAAAAGGTATATTAAGAATATTTTTTTTGACTAAAAATATAGTAATTTTTATATTTAATTAGAATTATTTATTTAAAATATAAATGCATAAAATATTGAAAGTATAGAATAATTTATCTTAATAAGAGCACAAATTATTAAACAATTAGTGAAAATGTTTTTTTTGAACTAAAAATGTTAAGAAATATAAAAACTGCAATGTTAAAACTTGTCATTATAATTAAAAAAGTATAGATGTTTAAAATAAAATAATGAATCTTAAAAAAATGCAATAATAATAATTCCTTAAAAATATTTATGTCTTTTTGTTACATTTGTTTTTCTACTTTAATAAAAAGGATTATCATTTTTTATAATATTTTATCCCCTATATTCAAAATAGGTTATTATATTCTCTTGCATGACTTGCATAAGCAACAATTATTTTAAGCATTTTCATCAATGTTAATTTCTCTTATTTGGCATGCAACAGCTTCATATTTACTTCAAATATTTTTCATTTTGGTTTCCTAAGCTTATCTTTTATTGAGATTACTTTCAAATTTTAATTCGTTTAAATACTATTTAATAATATTTTTTTCATTTACTTTAATAACTTTTTGCTATGGCTTGTTTCCAATGCTACAATTACTAAAATATGCATTCATATTAAAATTATGTAAATAACTAAAATGAGAAAATTTTTTAACTATTTAAATCATTTTTATTACTCAATTTCACCTAATATTTGTGATTGAAATGTTTGTTTGAAAATTTCTTACTATTAAAACCTTTCCTTTTATAAATTGAGGACCATGGCTTTGATCATTTTTGTTGTTAAATATAACTTTTAGTAGATAATTTGAAAACACTTCATTTTAAATAAATTTTAAATATTATTAAGCAAAATAATTAAGTAAAAAATAGAATTTCATAAATCTAAAGAAAACCTACATGAATATTAAATCATAGAAAACATTTTAATTCAAATTAAAAGGAAAATGAAAAAAATATAAAAACAAATTATACTACATAAATATGTGTATACTAATATAGAAAAATGATATTTTATATTATTTTATAAAAACGTTTTTTATATAAAGTATTATCATAGAGATGTATTTTTTTGATAAGAAAGTAAAAATACAAACATAAATTATGCAATTATCTCAAACTTCTCCACAATAGAAATGTGGAATTACAATAAAAAGTTTTAAATAATTTTTCTATATTTCATATTTTGCATTGAAAGAATATTGTTTTTCTTGTGGTTATATAAACTTACACAAAATAATTAAAATATTTTTGTAGTATCAAATTTTTAAAATGGATTGTTAACCTTATTGAAATGCTTAATTTTCTTCTTTTAGTGTGCCTTACAAATACATTAAATATTTTGCAAATTCTCATTTAAGGAAAACTTTTATGTTTTTTCAGTATAACTCATGTATTACCAACATATTTGTCATTTTTTGCTAAAGTCAATTTTTATTTATATTTCTTTTAACATTTTTAAGTTTAAATATTTTGTAATAATATGATGTACTTTTGATTCAATATTTCTACTACAATGACATTTTGGTAATGGGAATTTTACTAGCACAAATCTTTTTGAAAAATTATGTCCATAGCTAATATGTATAAAATTTTGAACAATTTGAATTTTTTAAGAACACAAATTAATTTTAGATTTTAATTTAAGATATTTTTGTGACATATTTTACCTTCACAAAAATGCTCTTGATGAATTTTCACCAAGACTTCAATTATTTTGGATGTTAATAGATTGCTTTTTAGTAAAAAGTTTAAAAATATAGTTATTTAGACAAATGTTTACTAAAACAAGAAAAAAAAAATTAATTTTATTAAAATTTTAAGAAAATAAAAATATTTGACATATTCGAAGAAAATTGTCCTCGATCTACAATAAAGCGAGATATAGAAATGTAAATTTAAAGGAGAAAAAAATTATAAAAATACAATTTTGAGATATTGTTTAAAAAGTATTTATGTGTGAAGGCATTTCTTATAATCTTATTCACATAGTATTTAAGAGTAAAAATTATTTTATTTAGTAAATTCTAAATATTGAAATAGGAATTTTCTAAATAGTTTCATGGAAATAACTAATCATAAAAATAAAAAGAAAAGTGTTGAGGAATGGAAAAAATTTTGTAATTGAAAAAGGGCATGCGTGATGGTGATCTTTTAAAAAACACATGCAAAGTTTTAATGATTATATGCATAATACACTTAGATTATTTGGGTAATCAAAAAATAATAAGTACTACACCTACAAAATATAAAAAAATAAATAATTATTGCTAAATTTAAATATTTCAAATTTTAACAATTATGGTTTGGTTGTGATTAACATTTTGAATATTAAGCTCAGTGTAATACACAAAATAACATGGATAAAAAGTATAGAAGATTAAAAGGAATGAAGATTGTTAATATAATACCTAAAACTTTATATTAAAACTCATTAAATAAAATAATTCCTAAAAATTTGTTAAGTACTATAGGCATAGTAATAGTAAGATGAAATAAGTAATTTGTAAGAAATTGTCATATATAACATATACTAATTTTTTTGTGGAAGAACACTATTTATGCAGTATAACGATATGACAAATTATTTCAAAAAGAAAATGAAATTTAGCTAATAGAAAATAAATATGAATTTAAAATATAAATGTAATTCTAAATTATTAATATAATAACAACTTATAAAATATATAATAAAGTTGAGCATTTAAAAAAAATAGTTTTTAAATAAAACAAGAATAATATTTTATCCTAAAAGAAAAACTACAAAAACTTTTAAGATAGGTGAAAAACACAAAATTATCACAATGAACTCTCTGTACACATTTAATAATATATTATACATGCATATAAGTAAAAAAAGCTCTTGTCAATAACAATAAAAGATAATTTATTACTACGTTTAGAAAATCAAAAGTTTATCTAAAATGGTGAATCAAGTTTGACGATTTCTACTTCATGATGGTTGCACCTCACTAGGGGGTACTGCAAATTACAAAACTAAATATTCTTAAATAATAACGCATTATCATTTTTAATATCACATAAAAAGTTTAATAAACTTAAAATGACATAAATGAAAGTAATATATTTTATCCATGTGAAAGTGATGTAAACATAAAAAGTTTTAAGAAATGACATAATTAACATTAGAAAATTACATTTTAGGATTATAACGAGGTCATGTGAAAAATTCTAAATTGGCAAATGAATAGCATTATAAATGTCCTATAATCTAAGCCATTACCACAGGTAATTAAATTTAAAAATATATAGATGAATACTTAATTTGATATTTGGTTCATCTTGATTAAACCTCATTTAGAATTACTATTACTTAACAATGCAAAAAATTATCATGAAAAGTGATTGATTATTTTAATAATAAGATAAATTAAAGCAATATAATAATGGAAAATCAAAATGAAATAAAGATGACAAAAAGATTTTCGATTATATTGTAATATAAACAAATGAAATAGATAAATTATTTGAGAAAGTTGCATTCCATGATATTGATGAGATCTAGCATAACATTCTTGGCCATCAATTTAAGTGTCAACAAAAATATCTCACAAATTGTGTAAAAATGATAGAAAGTAAAATGTGCATGAAAAATGTATAAATGAATATTAAATTAGATATAACTTGTTCAGTTAAGTAAATTGTTGCAATTTTGTTGTCATAATTAGATCACTTTTAAAAATACTATGAATTTTCAAAATAAGAAAGAATAAATAATAATAAATTATTACTTTGACAATATGTAAATTTTTCATATTTAACTATTACTTAACAAAATGTCACACAAAGAGAGCAAAAATCATAGAAAATAAATTATTCAAAAATATACAATAAATATTTTATTTGATAGAGCTCATGGACTTGATTTTGATATTGTTTGCTTAGTATCAATTGGACATAATATAGAATTAATATAAATTGACAATGAAAAGAAAAATTAATAATGAATAATTGCTTGAACACTAAGTAAACATATATTAAAAAGTTGAAATGACACAAATTAAAGCAATTTAGTATAACAAAGTCAAAGTGATGTAAAGATTACATGAATGAAGAATTTGTCTTCTAAGCTAATACAACAAAATCAAAGTAAACTATTTTAAGAAATAATATAAATTTTATAAGGAATTTACACTCTAAAATACTAAGAAGATTCAGTGTAACATAACAAAAAATCAAATAAATTATGAATCAAAATATCACATATAACATGTCAAAAAATCTAAAATATATATTTTTTAAATGTGAAAAAATAATATTTAATAGGATATAACTCATAGTGCTGAATATAACAAATTTTTTCCCATTTGATTAGACCTTTTCTATGATAAGTCTAAACATAATTTAAAAGATAAATTATTTAATATTAAGAAAAATTATAACAATTTATAAAATATGATAAATTTAGTTAAGGTAACATATCCAAAAAAAAATGTTGTATATCTCATTTAAGTTGTGATTTAGAGTTACCAAGAAAAATAACCAAACGAAGGCAAAATATTTGAAGAAATGACAAATTTTATAGAAAAGTTATGTTCCATGACAAAATGGAGATCAATCATAACATTTTAAATCATCTAATAGTTGATGAATCAAAATAAGTCATAGATCATGCCAGTTTCCTAGAATAAACATTTAGTGTTATAAAAAATTAATACTTAAGAATAAAAGGCTCATAAGTAGAAGTTTAGTAATAATGTTTTCATCTCTATCAAAAATCTTTTAGAATTATTACAAATTAAGAAAGTAACAAATTAGTATAATATTAAGTATACATATTTTGTAACTAAAATTATATTATATGAAACAATTCATATAACAAATTAAAAATGATTTGAAGGTCACATGTGTGGAGAAGTTAAATTTCATAATAATACAACAAAATTAAAGAATGAGAAAAATGTTATTAGAAAATTGGATTCCAAGATACATAAGTGATCAAGTGAAAAATTCTCATTCATCAAATTAGCTACAAATCAAAGTGTCTAAAAAAGCATGTGAAAATAAAAAAAATAGAACTTCAAAATTTATACGAAAGTTACATTCAAATATACTAAAGAGATCATGCGTGAAATTCTTGATCATAAAAACTAGTAGAGATTGATGTATTTTGCAAAGAATGATGAAAACCAAAACAAATAAAATATTTAAAAATATAGAAATAAATATTTTTTGGCTAGGGCTCATCGAGTATAGCTTAAGATGTTTGTCTCATCTTGATTGAAACTCATTTTGAATTACTAAATAATTAAGGATTAATAATAAAAATTATTATTTTAATAAGAAGTAATTTTATATTAAAGTTGAACATAAAAATCATATAGATTTATAATATAACAAAATTTCAAAGAAGAAAGTGTCACATGAGAGGATATTTTTAGTTTGAATGTAAAAAATTCGAATATAAGCAAAACATTTTCAAAACTTAGAAAAAAGGTATGGGAATATTACATTGCATGATTACTAATAGATAAAATACAACATTCTTATTCATAAAATAATATAAAGACCAAAATGTGTCAAAACACATGCCATAATTATTAAAAATAAGAATTTTAAAAAATAAGAATATTTAATTAAATTGAGCTTATTGAGAGGTGTCTAACGACAATTGTTTAAACTCGATACCACCTCTTTTCAATGGTTGCTAATTCATTAAATTCATAATTTATTCTTATTTATGTTTAATTAATTTTGTAATTCACAATAATTCCATGTCTAATGAAGCAAAATAAATGTTAGTATGCTATCTTCGATGAGCTCTATCAAACAAAATATATATTTTTTATATTTTTATATTTTATATCTTTACAAATTTTATTTTTCTATAGATTTGATAAGATTTTAAGTTAGTTTGATTTATACTACATTTTCCATTCAAGAATACTATGCTTGATATTTTACTTATCTTTGAATAAAAAAAATCCCAAAATCTTTCTTATTTCTTCAAATCTTTTACTTCGATTTTTCTACATTTCTATTTAACACTAAATCTTCACTCATGTGGTTATTACTTGCTTTTGAATTAGTTGTATTACATTACTTCAATTTGGCTTATTTTAGCTCTAATATATATTTCTAATTTGTTTTAAAATACTAATTTATTTTTATTTATGCTTATTAACTTTTGTAAATAAAAAATTTTCAAATGATGCCTAGACGAGAAAAACAATTGTCATTAGACACGACTTAACGAGCTTTATGCATTAAATATTTTATTTTTTAGTTTTAAAAATTTTAATTCTTATAATCATATTTTGTAAAATATTTTGACTTATACTTGATTTATCTACGATGTTACACTCGATCTCCCTAACACATACACAAACATACCTGCTCAAACATACACAAAATCATATGCACACACAAGCACACAGACACACAACTGTATAAACACATGCACAAACATGCATCCACATATGCATGCACATGGACATAGCTCACATGCATAGGCACAAACACACACAAATATTCAAGCAAGCACACTTGCACACACAAATACAAGCAAACATAAACACACACTTGTGCACTAATGTACCCATGCACATGCACACACACACACACATGCATGTTCATTCATATATGCCACCATGGACATGAATGTGCAGTAGTATGGATATGCACACATATAGTGTGAACTCATGCATACATAGATGCACAAAAATATGAGCACATACACGTGGATACATATAAACATATGCACACACATAGACATAGACGTTCATAGCCTCAAAAACACGTAGAAGCACTCAAATATGCACTTGCAGACACATGCAAACATATGCTTATGCTCATACACAAATAAACACACACACAAACACACCTACACAACAATGTACATAACGATGCACATACCAATGTAGCCACATGGAAACGAATATGCACACACATATATACACACATGCATGCACATGCATACATTAGCATACACATGCACAACCACACACATGCATGTACAGACACATATGCGTGCACATCAACATAAACACACACAAACTCATGCACACATATGCACATGCAAACAAACACACACATACACATGCAAAAATAAAAAGACACATCCACACACACTCATACACACATAAACACATGAGAATGCACACATGCACAAGCACACAAACATGCACACACACATGCACATGCACAAGCAAACCAAAATACACACACACACACAGATAAAGGCACACATACACAAATGCACAGAAATGCATACACAATTATGCACAGACTCGCATATGCAAGAATAGAAACACAAATATAAACATTTTCACATACACATAGGCACGCACACACATGCACATAAACACACAAACACAAAGATATACACACAAAAGAACGCACATGCATAGACGTATGCACATACACACCACATATAGGTAATAACATATGACCATCCACAAAAACATCTGAGCACACGTGCACATATACAAAAACACAACTTCTGCACACATTCACATGCATATGCATACATACACACTTACATAAATACACTTGTGCATGCACACACACCTGCACGTGCACATAGACAATCAAGAACACACACCCACATGGTCACACATACAAACACATGAATTGATGCACATTCTAATGCACAAACACACAAATAAGCATCACACATGTATATAAGCATGCATGCATACATGCACAAATGCACACAAATTCATAGGCACACATACACAAAGATGCACATGCACACACACACACTTATACTTGTGTGCACACACATAAGAACAAAGGCTCACACATAAGCACATACACACATAGGGACAATTGTGTACATTTGTACAAACACACGCACACATATGCACACATACACAATAAAGAACACATGCACACACACCCACCCATACATACATAAGCACATGCACATGCAAGAACTTTGCACAGACACATGCATATAAAAATACACACAAATACACACACACTAACCTTGACACTCACAGACATGTGCCGACACGCATGCACAAAATATGGCACAAACCACACACACACCAAATCAACAAAGATGTGCTTAGATGTGCAACTACACACACACACAAACAAACATTTACACTCTTGGACACACACACATGCATGAAAGCATGCATACACACATAAACACCCACTCACAACTACACAAAAAAAACACGTCCATGCATACACCCATAGACACACACATGCATGTTTGAAGTGCATAGTCACCAACAAACACAAACACATGCACCCATACACACTCATTTGCATACACACACATATGCACAAGAAAACATTCATACACACGAACACATGCATATATGCATACACATGTTTGTAAACATGCACATGCATATAGACACAAGCACATACACACACACACACGTATATATGCATGTAAATAGCAACAAACACACATACACGTAGAAAAAAACATGCCCACATATGCACCAATACACACTCAAAGTACACTCTAGCATAGGCATAAATAAACACATGAAAACATACACAAGTACACACACAAACACTATCATACACACATGATTATGTACACACATGCATGCACATGCACACACACACAAACTAACAACCACATGCACTCATAAACATGCATGTTCAATCACTCAAACATGTGTAGATATATGCAAACACATGTGCACACACTTGCATGCACACAACACACACTCATGCACACATATGCAAACGCACAAAACATGCACACAAGTAAACAAACACATACACACATGTAAAAAAAGACACATGCACACATGCACAAGAAAACCAAAAGCTCACACACACAATCATACATATATACACACAAGAACACACACATACACACACATATGCACACAAAACAACACATTCCCACACACGCCTACACACACAAATATGTACACATCTACACACACACACATATAGGCACCAACACATGCCTAGCAACAAAAACATATGAGCACACATGTACATATACACAAACACACAACCACTCATGCACACATCCACACACATACATACATACACATTTACACAAATACACTTGTGCATGCACACACACACATATGCACATGCATAAATTAGCATGCTATCGCACAAACACATAGACACACACCACATGTGTACATAAGCCCACACGCACACTCATTCACATGCACACAAATTCATATGCACACACATGCACACATACACACAAATGCACATATACACATATACATCTACACTTGTGCACACACACACACATACGAACAAATGCACACACATGGCACACAGGTATGCACATAAACATAGGTGAGTACATTTGTGCACACACACACATACATGCACAAATACATACTAAGAACACATGCACACACACACACCCATGCACACTAAAGCACACGCACATGCAAACACTTGCATATACAAATGCATGTAAAAACACACATGAATGCATACACACTAACCTTCATATGGACACACGTGTGCTCACATGCACACAAAAAATATCACACACACACAAACAAACAGATGCACTCATGGACTCACACACAAGCTTGCATACACGCACAAACACATACATAAATCTATGTATGCACCGATACACACACACATGCACATGTTTGAAGATGCACAGACACGAACAAACACAAACACATGCATGTGCACACACTCAAGTTCACACCCACACCAACACACGCATGCACAAGTAGACATACACACATGTACAAACACATTCACACAGTACCACATGCCCACACATGTACACATGCCTAAAGACATGTGCATGCATATAGATACACATATATCCACACACATATATAAACATTTACATAGCACCTCACGCAAACATGCACATAAATAAAAACATGCCCACATGTGCACCAAATTAGTCACTCATAGGTACACTCAATCATAGGAAAACATAAACACCTGAAAGCATGCACAAGTACAAACACACATATATCTACAAAGATGCATGCACCTAAACACACACACACACACATACCAACAATGACACACACTCATACACACACATGTGCAACACAAAAACACGAACATGCACATGTACGTAAACACAGACATGCTTGCACACATAAATAGACACATATACTGAAACATGAACACATGCATACACACACATGCATGCATGTGTGTTCATATATACATGAGGACACAAACACACATTAACATGTGAACACATATAAAAACACACACCCAAGCACACACACACACACACATGCATACACACCCTCCGCCCACATACACGCATCCATAGACACATGCATACAAATCATGCAATACACAAAAACTACCAGATACACACATATGTGCTCCCAAACACACACACACAATCGCAAGCACAAGCACTTAAACACACACTTGAATAAAAACACCAACACATGAACATGTGTACTCACAAATACATACGCAAATATAAACATAATCACACAAACACATGGACACATGCTCAAAAGTGCACATGCAAACACATGTACACCTACACGCACTCATATGCATACACATACACACACTTTCATGCACACACACACTCACACACATACACGCACACTTATGCATGTAGACACACACAAACACTTAGATACACACACTAGAACACACACACACATGTGGTCCCACACAAACACATGCACAAAGATGCACACAAGCACACATATCCACACATATACACATGTACAAACATACACACAGATGCATACACTTACACTTCCACATGGATACATACACACATAAATGCATATAGACACAGAACACCCATACACGTGCATACACATATAAGTTAACACACAAGCAAACATAGCACATATAGACATACACACCAACACATGCACACACACAAATATACGCACACATACATGCATACACAGACATGTGCATATGCACACACATGCACTCATATACACAAGCATACACGCACACACACACTTACACATGCATGCACACACATGCACATGTACGGTTATGCACATACACAACACTCACAAATGCATGCATCCACCCACCCCTATACACATACAAGAACACTCCCATGCATGGATATTAAAACACATATAAAGTTGCACATAGATACTTACAGACATGCCCATAATTGGAGAAACACTTTCATGTATATATGGATGCACATATGCATGCATGCACACACTTACACACTAGCATGCACAAACAAACACATATATGCACACCTATTTTGCACACACACACATGTGAGCATACATAGATGCATGCCCATATAATTACCACAAGCACACGCACACATCAACATAAGTTAGTTCACAAGAAAACAAATGTACACACTTGCACAAACACAATGTGTGCATAGTCACTTGTGACAAACACATGCATGCAATAATAGGCACACATAAATGCACCCACACAAGCAAATATACACACAGAGACATGCACACAAGCACACATCCACACAAACATGCACACACATGCAAACATGAAGACACGCAGAGACATCGTCACACCCATGTGCATGCACCTATGCACGTACACACAAGTCCCTGCACAGTCACATAGACATGCCTATACACAAAGAAAGATGTATACTCATACACATACACACAACTAATCACACATGCATGAATGCAAATGCACGCACCCATGCATGTGCAAGCAAAGGCACATGATTTCACAAGCACATGGATACACACTATCACATACACTACCATATGCACCTACATGCTTACAGATAAGCCCCCATGCATGCAAACATACATGCACATACACTGGCACATAAACACGTGCACCAATGCAAACATGCACACATTCATACATAAACAAAAGCATGTATGCATGCACCTGCATGCACACACACATACACACACATAAGGATGAAAACACATATGCACATACACAAACACATGAACATGAACACGCATATACACCTACATGCATGCATAAGCACATGTGCATGTGCACACTTGCCAGCACAAACACACATGCATGCATACACAAATGCACCCACTCATGCATACACACACACACCAAGATTCATGCACACAAAGACCTATACACACACATGTAGAGACATGCACACAATATACACATGTGGACGTGCTTACATGCACACCCATATGCATGCACAAATGCACACACACAAATGAATATGCAGACTCACACGCTCACGCACATGCATGTGGACACAGACAGAACATGAGCATGTACTTGCTTTTAGACACTCATGCAATAACACATGAGTACACACATACACACACATGCAAACCAACACATAGACACCAACACACACACCTATACACATAGAGACACATGAACATGCACACATGCAATCACACACTCATACATACAAATACACATTCATCTACATATCACAAACACAAACATATGCACACATATGTGCGCATACATAGATGCATGCAAATTCAATCACACATACAAAGACACATATGCATACACAGACATACACATACACACAAATGGACATGTGAATGCATAGACATACAGACGCATTCTCATATATATACTCAAATAAATGCACACAAACACACACGTGAACATACAGGTACACATAAACACACCCGCACACACACACATACCTTAACACAAAAATATGCTCACACACACAACCACACACATGCATGCATGCATGCACACATATCTACCCATGCACAACCTCAAACATACACATGCCCATGCATAAACACACACTAAGATGCACACACACCCATCCAAACATGTGCCACATAAACATCCACATACCTACGTAGATGTATGCATAAACATATGAACACATGCATACAGCACACACACGACCACATGCATGGGCTCACATACATTCTCACACACATACACATGCATGCACACACATATGCACACACACACACACAGTTATATATATATATTTATGCACACAACCACACACACACACATACACACTTGCACCTATAAATACACCCATTAACTCATGCATAGACACACATAAAACAACTCACTTGCACAGACATGAATGCACATACATGCATGAGCATGCACAAAAACACAAGAAGTCAAACACAGCAACACACACAATTGCACACACGCAAGCAAGCATGCACACACACATGCATACATAAACACATGCATATGTTCATACAATCATACACACACAAACACAAGTGCACTCACACGCCAGTGAACATGCATACACACACATGTGTGGGAGCACACACACCCGCAACCAGACAAAGACACTCAAGCATACATACACACATGCACACACACTTACATGCATGCACAAAAACATACATGCACACTCCTACACATACACATAGTCACACAATCCTGGATGCATAAACTCGCCTCTATATATACACAAACATTTATGCACACACAAACATAAACATAAATACATTCACACACACACACTCACATGTACACACATGAAAATTACTCACTCACATGCACTTGTACACTTATACACATGCATGCATGCACAAACATTTGCTCAAATATGTGCTCAAGCATGTACATACATACACGCACACAAGCATGCACACATATGTACTAAGAAGATGCATGCACAAATGTGTGCATGTGCATGCATACATGCATCCACACACATAGACATAGACACACAAACACACCCTCACACACATAGAAACACACACATGCACACAAATACGCACACATAAAAACCCACACAAACAAATACACATGTTCATACATGCATGTACACATGCATAAGCATGCACACACATGTACGCACATGCACACACATGGATAGTTAGGCACAAAATAACAAGCACGCACATGCAAGCATGCATAGAAGCACATTTATGCACACCTACACAACACATATGTGCAGACACACATGCATATATGCACACACATTCATAAATGTACACATGTACACACATGCACATGCATACAAAGAAAGCATAAGAACACATGTACATTAATACACAGATGTGCATACACACACACAACCATATTTTTTATACCTTTTGCATAGGTTGGATTGTTTAGCATATTTCAATTATTAACGTAAATTTAATTTAAAAAAACAAAAAAAAACGAAAAGTTTAATTATAATTGTAATGAACTCATGAAATTTAAATTATTTCAATTTTTATTTACAGAATAAATTATGTTTTACATTATATTGCAAATATGGTTATTTACTATGGTGTATTACATATAATATGACTATCTTAAAAAGTTTTTGTGTCCTAGTCTTTTTTAGTTTTATAGCATTTTTGTTGTAATAATTTATATTACTATACTAACCAAATAAATGTTTTTAATAATTTTTACATCATGATTTTGATATGCTTATTTTAGTTATTAGTAAAAAACTTTTTTGTGTTTTTTAAATTTTTTAAGTTTTGCAAAAGCATTTACTATGCTTTTGTTTTTACCATTGGTATTTCATTCATATTGTTGAATGCTTTTCTGTTATATAATTCTATTCCACTTTATTTTTAGTAGAAGTTTGAATATTAACAATGGGAACAAAGTTTTGGATAGGTTTTAGTAAACATTTTATGACTATAAAAGTTCCATTAGGCTTGTTATTCTTTTCATGGGAAAATTTAAAATCTATCACATTTACAACTTTCTATCTACCTTAAAACATGCATCAGCACTTTGCATAAATTTCTAAAATGGGGAATTCATCGCTTACAACAATTATATCTAAAACACTTGAAAACAACTAGTTAACAACTTAGTTCTCAGAGCGACAAACTTTCCACAAAAAAATTTATATATCCTCTCTTTCTTAAGAGAAAGAATATTGCTCTTTTTATCCACTTCTTAAATTAGATTAATTTAAAGAGGAGGAAGAAAATGGTGTTAAATATAGGACATAGACTTAGTTTTATTAGGCATATGAATGCCAAAATACTTTTCTCCTTGATGAAAGATAATCAACTTCATAAATTTTTTATTAGAATTAAGAAAAAATCGAATGATTTACTTCATGAGACTTAGACAATATCATAGCACCATGGCACCAACTTAAGAAAAATTTTCATTCTAACTAAAGAAAATGTGATGTGGCTAAGTTTGCAACCTAAACAAAACTCAATGAGAAATTGCCAACAAACAATTCACTACAGCCAAGTAAAATGAAGGAAAAATATCTAGTATTAGGAAAGAAAGGCAACATATCTGACACCTAGAAGCACATGCAAAGAAAATGATTAGATTAATTATGAACAAATAAAAGTCTCCTACACAACTAAAAATAGCATATGGACACTCACAACTAAAGGAAACTTTAGCATTTAGTAAGCCTAGGAAGCAACTAGTAGAAAAATTGTAATATTGAAATTATAGTAGAACATTTGGATTTTTAAGTGTGCACTTATGGTGCCATTTCTATTATGATGAGTTTTAACAATCTTCTGCAATTCTGTAATTTAAGAAAGATCAACTTTTAGATGGATTCAAAGTGCCCACACAACTCCAAGGAAGGCTCCAACAGATATGACATTTTATGTTGATGAAAAACAAGGTGTGGTCAATCTTTGCCAACATTCTATGTATTAAGAAAGTAGAAAAAACTAGAATGATCAACCAAGCCTCTCCTTAATAGATGTAAGGAAACAGCTGCATAGGTTAAAGAGAAAGCATTCTCATCCATCATCTTATTATTTTGTTGAACATATGGTAGACTAATAACCCAAAATTTTGTTAGGAAGTTAATCATCCTATGAATAATATTATCAATAATCTCACATGGAAGTGCTACAATAATGTATGCTACATTACCACCATTAAAATATCTTACGAAAATCTTTAAATTGCTCCACTTAGTTTAGTCCAAAATCATTTGTGAGGTACAAAACCTGTCAAGTTATGAATTAGTGCTCTACATATAAAAGTGTATGCTAAATGTTGATGTTTTTGCAAATACCATAATGGGCATGTTGGTTATATTATGGGTTAATGTCTTTTATATAATCTAATATACTCTCTTATCCATGAGAATCATGATAGGAACCTTATCACATGACATATTCTAGCACTTAACAAAGGAGAGTCGATCACATTCCAAGAAGCACTCAACAACCACATCTATTCCCCTAAAAAAATATAGGTTCTAATGTGATTCTCCATAAGACTAAATGTGCAATACTTCCTTACCAAGACTTGTTTTGTAATGATATTTAGCTAATCTTAAAGATTCTTATATTTAGTTATAAGACACTTTTATAGTCATAATCGACCATGTGTAACTACCTCCTTACCAACATAACAAAGTAGCTTAACTTGCTTTTCACTTAAATCGGCATGCTTGAGCAAGCGCCCATTACATGTGATCCTCATTTGATCAAAGTACTGACATTAAGGTGTTGCATCCTAATAACTTTATCAAAGATTCTTCATGCCCTAAGACTATTTAAGTTATGCATCCTATGTAAATTTTTAGTAATGTAAAGTTGTTATCATCAAAATGCTATAATGTTTCTTCTAAACTCTAGTTAATTGATTTATAATATCATAACAAATTCTTGTTGCATTAATTCTTGCCATTATTTTGTCTAACACCATTTCCTATCTGGGCTAATCATAATGTTTACTAAACCTTTACTTTTACTTTTAGGTCTATATATAGTTGATTGCCGTTACAACTAAGCCTAAGCTCATAAAAGTATTACAAGTGGCCCATGAGGCCAAAATGCAACATTGAGTCACCCTACCTGTCCTAATATCTCTCCTAAGTTATCACATGTCACTAAGCTATATAGTTCATAGTTATAAATCATGGTTAATCAACGAATCTAAGTTTTAAATTTTTTATATTATAGACGGCACACTTTCATACATGTTTTTACAATCTATTTACACATTATAATGCCATGAAGTGAAATAACATATAGTAATTGCTTAGCTAAGAATTTATATTTCTTATGCTATATTAATTAAAAAAGCATTGAGATACATGCTTGGCATTTAATTTTTAATAAAAAAAGAAAACTTCACTTAATTTTGAGATCCATACACATTAAAATTATTTGTACAATGGTTTAACAATTTGTAACATCAATCAAGCTTAAATTTTTTCTATGACAATGACGAGGTCGAGCATAACATCCACTTGTAGCAAAAAAGGTATTATTCCAAAAATCTCGCAAAGATTGCAAAAAATTTATAAAATTAAATAGTTTAAATAAAAAATTTCTAATTAGATAGAACCCATAGAGATGAATCCATTGATGTGTATATCATCTTTTACATCATTAAGAATTAGTACAAATTTTCAAATGAAATAGCAAATAATAATAATAAATTTTGAATTTAATCTGAAGTAAATAAACTTATTGAAGTTGAAATTACATTAATTGAAGCCATATAATTCTAAAAAACCTAAGTGATGCAAGAGTGATAAGAAAAGAAACATATTGTGATAGAGTAATACAATAAAATAGAAGTAAGAAATTTGAAGAAAAGAGATAAATGTTACAAGAAAGTTGCATTAAAAAAACACTGCATATCTTAACTAATATTGTCAATACTCAAAATGGGCACAAATAAATGACTCATAAAGCATACAAGAATAACAAAAAATATTAGATTTAAAATTATAAAAAAGAATTTTCGTTTATATAGAGTTTGTCGAATGACATTTGTTTCCTCCTTATTGGACCTATTTTGAAATTATTGTGAATTATCTAATTAAATGAACCATCACAAGAAAAATTATGCTTTCAAAATTCGATAAATATGTATATTAAAATTAAAATAAGGTAGTTTGTGACAATGCAATGTAACCATAAAAATGACAAGAAAATCTAAAATTAGATGAGACTATTATTTGAAATGTAATATAACAAAATAAAAATAAGAATTTTAGGAATTGGGATGAGTTGTATAGGAAAGTTGAATTCCTTGATTCTATGGAGATCGAGCTCAACCTCTTCCTTTGACAAAAAATGTTTTAATAAAAAAAATCTCATAATCCATGCCAAAGACTTAAAAATTAAATATTTAAAAAATAAATATCTAATTTTGTGGAGTTATTAAAGATAAATGAAACGAAATTTCTTTTAGCTTTGTTGAGCATTATTTTGAATTATTACAAATTATCAAACAAAATAATAAAAAATTAAAATGAATTTTTAATTTAATATTATATATATATATATATTTATTTATTAAATATGATATAAGATATTTTAAAGTGTTACAATCTATCGATATCAAAGGCAACTAAAGTTCATATGAGAAGAGAATTAGAGTTTCATCGTAATATAAGAAATGAAAGGAAAAAGTTTTAATAAATAAGATAAATTATATAGAAAACCAATATTATAATCAACAAAAGAGGTTTAGGGTAGCTTGATTCATCATCAAGATTAGGGATGACTCAAAAATCTTATAAATCATGCCAAAGCACAGGAATATAAAATATTAAAGAAAAAATATATAAAGGTGAATATTTAATTTGATAGAAGACAAGATTCAATGACAATTATTTGAACAAGATTAGACCTATTTAGAATTATAGCAAGCCAAAATAATAAATAATCATAAATAAAAATAAATTATTATTCTAGTAAGAAATAAATAAATATTGAAGTCAAAATGATGTAAATTTAAGATATGTAAAAGTTACACAAAAAGAGAATTCGAGTTTACCAAATTTAAGAAAAATTAAACTGAATAATTTGAATTATTTGATAAATTGTAACAAAAGTGGCATATCCTATGACACTAAGGAGTTCCATTATAGCATGCGCAATAATCACATCTCATTCGCATCAAATTATCCTTTAAAGCAATTAAATAGAAATATGTTTTAAGAATATAAAAAAATTTATTTTATAAAGATCATTAACATGATGAATCCGTTGATATTTTGTTCTTCTTCATTAGATCTCAATTGAAATTGCCACTAATTACCAAATTAAAAATTATAAGTAATAAGAAATAACTACTTTAATATTAAGTAAACATATAAAAAAAATTGATCATATGAAGTATTTTAATTTAACCAAAACAAAACATTTAAAGGTCTCAAGAATTGACAATTAGAGTTTCAAAGTAATATAACCAAATAAAATAAAAACACTTAAATAAAATGAGATGAATTGAATAGATGTTACATACCTAGATATTACGGACATTGACTATGACGTTGTAATAAATTGAGTAGGAATGTTGCATTCCAAGATATTAAGGATGTTAATGATAACTTTCTTAATCTTCAAATTATAAACTAATAATGTTTTTTGTAAAGAAAGGAAAAAACTAAAATAGTTAAAAAAGTTAAAACTGAATATTTAATTAGAAACATCTGGTTGAGATGAGTTCAACTACAATTATTTCAGCTTAATTGGATCTTTTTTGGATTGATATTATTTAAAAAATTAAATAAGCAAGAAATTAATAATACACCTTTTTATTTCTAAGAAAATACAAAATAAAGTAAAGGTGAGAAAAATCAAAGCACTATTATATAACAAAATCAATTAGACCTCAATTCAAATTATTACAAATTACAAAATTAAATAAACATAAATAACGATAAATTTTTGGCTTTATACTAGGTAAATAAAATAGTTAAAAAAATAAAAATTGAAGCAAATTAAACATAATCGAATCAAAGGAATTTAAAGGCCATAAGTGTGTGTTTTTTTAGGGTTATATGACAATGCAAAAAAAATCAAAGTAACATACTTGAAGGAAGGTTATAAATTATTTATGAAAGTTGCATTCAAAGATTTTAAGGTGATTGAGAATAGCATCCTCATTTATAAAGTGTGCCAAAACATTCAGAACTACAATATTTTAAAAAAGTAAAGGAAAATTTATTATTAATTCGATATTGTTATATGAGGCGAGACAAATGGCATTTGTCTCATTTTGGTCAAACGACACTTACAATTATTGAGAGTTGTTGTGTAAATAAGCATAAATTAATAATTTAAAATTAAGAAAATTTATGTTAAAGATAGAATAAAGTAAATTAAAATAATATAATCATAGAAACGAAGTTATGTAAATTTTACATCAAAATAGATTTAGGGTTACATAGTAATATAATAAAATCAATGTAAAAAGTTTGCAAAAAAGACCAACTATGCAAAACATTTCCAATCCTAGATACTTAGTAGATCGAATAAAATTTCTTATATCGCCCCAAATGGTAATAAATGTTTTTAAAGCTTAAAATATACATAATAAAAAAATAAAATATAAATATATAATTGCATATAGCTAATGAAGATGAGTCCAACCATGTTTATTTTGGCTTGATCAAATCTCATTTAAAAAAAATGAATTTCTAAATCAAATAAGCTATAATAAAAGAAAGTAGTTATTTAAAAATTAAATAATTTTTTAATAATAAGAAATAAGATTAATTTGAAATTATAACATAACAAATCAAATATATGTAAAGGTTTCATGAGAAATGATTTAGAGTGATATAACAAAATGACTAAACCACAGTGAAAAATTTTAATAAATTAGATAAATTGTTTTAAAATGATGCATTCCAAGTATTTAATGAGGTTTAGTATAACATCTTGATTCATCAAATCTTGTGCAAATTTAAATGTCTCAAAGTATGTTGAACTTTAAAAAATAAAGTGTTTAAAAAGTGTACAAATGAGCATTTAATTTCATAACGCTTATAAATGCTAGCTAAATGACATTTTTTTGTTCTAAATCTAAATTTTTTTGGACTTACAACAAATTATGAATGTAAAAACTAATAAATAATAAGAAAATATTATTTTCATATTTGTTAAATAAATATTAAAAAAATTAAATGAAATTAATTGTAGAAATATAACAAAAAAAATTAAAGAAAGATAAGGGTCACACGAGAAAAGAATTAGTGCTACATAGAAAATAAAACAAGTAAAAGAAAAAGTATTAAGAAATGAGACAAATTATTTCAAAGTTCCAGTCCAAGAAACTAAGGAGAGTGAGTATGACATCTTTGATAATCAAATGAATATGCATAGAAATATCTTGTAAAGCTACAAAAAAAAATAAGTAGAGTAAATTTTTAAAAGTACAAGAATGACCATTTAATTATCTAATGCTCATTGAAAAGTGCCCAATGACTTCTGTTTCATCTAAATAAAACCCTATTTTAAATTATTATCAATTATCAAATTAAGTAATCATTAATAAGAAAAAAAATATTCTTTTTAAATTATATAAATATATATTAAAGCCTAAGTGAGATAAATTGTAGCATTTTAATATGTTCATATATAAATGATGTCATAGTCAAACAAAGGGACCATTAGAGTTTCAAAATAAAATATCCAAATTTAAGCAAAATATTTTAAAAAAAATGACAAAAATATTGAAATAATTTGCATTCAAATATACAAAAGAGTTTGTGTGTAATATTCTCGACCATCAAATCATATATATTTGAAATAATTTGCAAATAAAATTGAAGCAATAAAATTATTGACGAAACTTTTTTGGAAATGAATATTTAATTTGATAGTGCTAATTAAGATGACTCCAAAATGTTTCTTTCATTTCCATTTAATCACATTTTATATTAATTGGACTTACCAAATAAAGTAAAATTTAAAAAATAGAATATATTTTTTATATGAATTAAATTTATGTTAAAGGAAAAATAAGAAAATTTGAGGTAATGTTATGTTACCAAATCAAAGCATGGTAAATGTGACAAAATCAAAGAATTATTGTTTCATTACAATATAGTCAAATCAAAGTAAAATATTTGAAAAAATGACATAAGTTCTACCAGAATGATACATTCCCTCACAATGTGGAGATTGAGTGAGACACCTTAGATTGTTAAATAAGGTATGAATAAAAATGTATGGAACCTCACTCTATGCAAAATAAAATTTTAGATGATAAAAAATGAATATTTAATTTTGGAGGGCTTGTAGATATAAGCTGAGGGATTATAAAATAAAAAAATAATGGATTAGAAAAGGTCACACAAGGGTGTGTTTAGAGCTACATAAATTGTGTAAGAAATTTATGTTTACATATACTAATGAGATCAAGTGTAGCATTATATATCATTAAAGTATTTAAATTTATAATAACGAATATGTAATTGAGTAGAGCTCATCGAGATGAGCAATGCAATGTTTATTTCACCTTAATTAGACCTTGTTTAGAATTACTATAAATTAAAAATTTAAATAAGCATAAAAAATAGTTTCATTATTTTAATATTTAGTTAATATAAATAAAAGCATATATAAGATCAATGAGAACATTGTAATACAATCAAATCAAAGTAATGTATATGTCACAAGAGAGGAAAATTGGAGTTTCCTAGTAATATGACAAAACCTACAAGATAAATTTGGAAAAGTATATAAAATATATAAAAAATTGCATTCTAAGATACAAAATAAGTCAAGTGTAACATCCTAAATCTTCAAATATGATAATTAGGACTTATTTAGATAGAGTACGACATGACAAGTGCATTGATTATTTTTTTCCTAATTCAAACCTCGTATAGAATTACAAAGATTAATAAAATTAAATAAGCATAAATAATAATCAATTATATTTTAATCTCATGAAAATACATATTACAACTATAAAGAAATGAATATTTTAGCATGTGGCAATGTTAAAATTTCATGAGAGAAGATTTCTAATTCATTGTAATATAATTAACTATAAAAAAATTATAAAAATGAGACAAATTGTGTAAGAATGACAAATTTCAAGACACTAAAGACCTGAAGCATTACATACTGCATCATTAAATTAGGTATGAATAAATAATTTCTTAAAAAAAATTGAATCACTTGAAAATTAAATGTTTAAAAAATATAAAAATGATGACTTAATATGGTAGGTCTCATCAAGAAAACTGTAATGAAATTTAATTCATTTACATTGGACCATCGTTTGAACTATTGTGCGTTATCAATGAAATAAAAATAAATAATAAAAAATAATATTTGAATATTAAGAAAATATATGATGATGCATAAATAAGATTAATTTAAGATACATAATAATTCCAATTCAAAGCATTATAAAGGTTATACAAGAGAAGATTTATAGTTACTAAGAAATATATCAAATTAATGTGAATCATTTGCAAAAATGAGATAAATTATATAAGAGAATGGCATTATAAGGTCCTCTAGAGATTAAGTGTAACATCCTTAGCAATAAAATTATGTAATAATTAAAAAATCTCGTAAATCACAAAAAACTTGTAGAAAATAAATATTTAAAATTTTTAAAAAATTATTACTAAATAGATAGTGCTCATTAAGAAAAGACTAACTATTTTTGTTTTCTCTAAATTGGATATTGTTTGGAATTATTATGAATTCGCAATTTAAATATATATATATAATTATAACTAATTACTTTAGTGCTACTTAAATATATTTATTAATGTTTAAATTAATTAAATTCCAGTAATTTAATATAGCCAAATTAAAACAATGTTAAGGTCATATGAGAGGAGAATTAAAGTGTCATGCTAACATATCCAAATGAAAGCAAAGAATTTCAACAAATTAGAAAAATGGTAAAGAAAATTTTCATTGAAAAATAACAAAGAGATAAAGAGATCGAGTGAGACAAGCTCAATTATCAAAATAGGCACAAACCAAATTTCATAAAAATTGTGTTAAATCCCTTAAAAATAAAATATTGAGAAAAATAAAAACGAACATATACCTACATAAACCTCTTCAAGATGAATTCAATGATGCTTGATTCATCTCAATTAAACCTCTTTCAAAATAACAACTTTTTACCAAATTAAATATTTGTAGATAATAATGAATTATTTCTTTAATTTTATGAAAATGTTTATTAAAGGTAAAAATTGATAAATTGGAGTTGTCTAATATAACAAAGTATAAGAAATCTAAATGTCACACGATAGAAGAATTAGAGTTTCATAGTAATATCATAAAATTAAAAAACAAAATTAAAAATTGCATTAATTATTTAAGAAAGTCGCATTCTAAGGTACCTATAATATCAAGTGGAACATCATGAATATTCAAAACAAGTATCAATTTAAAATTCTCGTAAAAAATGTAAAAAAACCCTTGAATGTAAAATATTTTAAGTTATAATGATAAAAAATAATTAAATACAATTTTGTCACGATTACTCTGATGACATTAGTTTTGTCTCATCCAATCTATATTCAAAATTACTATGAGTTACACAAAACAGTAACCATTAATTATAGCAAATTGTTTATTTAAAATCATGGAAACATTTATTGAAGGTGATATTACTTAATTTGAAAAAAGATAAAATAACTAAATCAAAATGATGCAAAGGTCAAATGAGAGGGGACTTATAATTACATAGTTATTTAATCCCATCAAAGATAAAAAATAGAATGAATGACAAAAGGATTACATTAAAGTTACATTTCAAGATACTAAGAAGACCTCGTGTAACATTCTCGATCATCAAATGGGCACATTGAGCCAAGCAAAGTATAAATTATTATACATTATTTTTTTAATATTAAGTAAATAAAAATTTTAAAGTTGAAGAAAGATCATTTGAAAGAATTGTAAATGTCACAAGGGAGTAGTGCTTTAGTTTCAAAGTAATATAATATAATAAAAATGAAAAGTTTAAAAGAATGAGACAAATTATATAAAAGTATTGTCTTCCATGATACTAAGGAGACTTAGTGTAGTATCCTTGATCACCATGTCAAATAGAATGTTGTTGTCTTTTAAAATATTTCAAAATGTAAGGAAACATTTTAATTAAAATTATACAAAAAAATATTTATTTCAATTGTACATCTTTTAGAGCTATAATGAAGAACACAAATAAATAATAAATAACAATAAAAAATTACAAATTAAATATTATGTAAATAAATATAAATTTTGAAATATTATAAATAGAAGAAATGTTATTTATTTAAATTGATGTGGCATAAAGGTTGCACAAGTGGAGAATAAGCGCTTAAAATTAATGTAGTCAAATCAAGGTTAAGATTTTCACAAAATGAAGAAAATTTTTAGAAGCCACTTAGAAGATCAATTATAACATCATCGATTATCAAAATATTGAAAAAATTTAAATGCCCCATAAAGCATTACTAAAGCAGAGAAACTGGAATATTGAAAGATAATGTAATGAATGCATAATTAAATAGAACAAATCAAGGCGATTTTAATGTCCTTTACTTCTCATGGTCAGACCTCATCTAGAATACTATGAATTAGCAAAGTAAATAAGCATAAATAGTAATAAATTATTTTTTAATAATAAGTAAAAAAATATTAGAGGTGAAATGGGAAAAATTAAAGGACATAATATAATTAAAGACATTTAAAAAATACATGAGATTAAATTTAGTTACATATTCTCTTACAAAATAAAATGAAAACTTTGAATGAAAGAGTTAATTTGTAAGACAATGTTTCCTTCCATTTTACTAAGGAAATCTAATATAAAATCATTAATTGTTAAATAGGGTATGTGTTAAAATATCTCATAAAGTAAGCACATATTATATAAAATAAATTATTTAAAAATAAAAAATAAAAATTTTATTTTGATTGAGTTATTAAATACTAGTCCAATGATGCTTTCTTTGACTCCATTAGAGCTAGTTTGCAATTATAATGAATTATCAATGTACATAGGAAAAGGTAAGAATGAACTATTATATAAAAATTAATTAAACACATGTTGATGATTAAGTGAGATAATTTTAAAAAATTTAAAAAAACCAAATTGAAACCTATAAATGTCACTTGAAAGATGATTTAGAGTTAAAATACTAATATTATCGTATTAAAAAATTTTAAATAAATAAGATAAATATTATGAGAAAGTTTATTTCCATGATATTAAAATAATTGAGCATAACAACCTCATAATTAAATGCAAAAAACATTAGAAAAATTTAATATTATAAAAAAATATAACAAATAAATACTTAATTTGTTAGAGCTAGTGATGTTGAGTCAAAACCATGTTTACATAATCTTTATGGACCTCTTTGTGAATTACTATTAATTACATAAATAAGTAAGCACATGTAATAATACATTACAATTTTAAAATTAAGCAATATATATTAATCCTAAAACTATATAAATTGAAGCAATGTAAAAGTACTAAATTATATAAAAATAAATATTTATTTCAATTAGATAGCATTTAGAACTGTTGCAGAGCATAATACAAAATGATAAATAAAAATAATAACTTATTAATTAAATATTATGTAATAAAAATAAAAGTTTAAATGAGATAAATTGAAGAAATGTAATTTATTTAAATCACTATGATGTATAGATCACACAAGTGGATAACAAGGGCTTAAAAGTAGAATAACCAAAAAACATAAATTTTGATGAAATGAGGAAATTTTAAGAAAAATACTTTCCAACCTATTCAAATGATCAATTGCAACAAAATCTATTATAAAAAGGGAAGAAATTAAATTGACCCATAAAGCATTCCTAAATGAAAGAAACAAAAATATTAAAAAATTAATGAAAAGAAAACTTAGTTGGATAGAACACATCAAGAATATTTAAATGATGTTTATTTCTCATGGTGAGACACTATACATAATATTATGAATTACTTGTAATTCTATACGAGAAAGGAGATAATTTCTAAGAGAAAGTTCCCTTCAATGTTATAAAGGAGATCTGGTATGACATCATTAATCATCAAATGGGGTAGTATCAAAATATTTCATAAAGCATGCAAAAATTATAGGAAATAAATTGTTTAAAAATAAAAAAATAAAATATTTGCTTAAATTGAGCTAGTAAATACAAGGCCAATGATTCTTCCTTTGACTTGATTTCACCTTGTTTACAATTATAATGAATTACCAATTCACATAAGAGAAAATAATAATGCATAATTATATTAAAATTAATTAAAAACTTGTTGAGGATTAAACGAGATAATTTAAAAAAATTTTAGAAAGCCAAATTGAAAAATTATGATCGTAACATCAAAGTTGTTTTAGAGTTACAAACTAATATTACAAAATTAAAAAAAGTTCAATAAATAGGACAAATTGTTTGGGAAAGTTGAATTCAATGTTAATAAAATGATGAAGCACAATATACTCAATCATAAAGCAAACAGATAGAAAATAAAATATTTTAAAGAATGTAGTAAAGAATTATTTAATTTGTTAGAGCTACAAATCATGAGTCAAATAACGTTCACACAATCTTGTTGGACTTAGTTGTGAATTACTATGAATTATAAAAATAAGTAAGCATATGTAATAATACATTACTATTTTATTATTAATTAAATATATATTAAACCTAAAACTAGATAAATTTATGCAATTTAAAAGTATAAAATCATAGAAAAATAAATCTTTAATTCAATTGGACAGCACTTGGAAATGTAGCAGTCCGTAATACTAAATAATAAATAATAATAATAAATTACTAATTAAATGTTCTTTAAATAATTATAAAAGTTGAAATGAGATAAATAGAAGAACTGTAATTGCTTTAAATCAATGTGGCCTAAAGGTCACACAAGTGGAGAAAAAGCTCAAAAACCAAATCATAATTAAAGTTTTGATAAAATGAGAGAAAATTTTTAGAAAAAGAACTTCCCAAGTTTATCAAAAGATCAATTGCAAAAACATCGATTGTCAAAAAAATGAAGAAAATTGAGTGTCCCATGAAGCATTTATTTCAACAATGTTTATTTCTTATGGTTCGACCATATCAAAAATATTGTGAATTACCAAAGTAAAGAAGTATAAATAATAATAAATTATTTTCTAGCAATAATTGAAGACAGTTAAAAGGGACATGACATTTGATTTAGAGTTACATAATACTCTTAAAAATTAAAATAAAAACATTGAATTAATGAGAAACTTTATACGAGAATGTTGCCTTCCATGTTACAACGGAGATATAATATAACATCGTTAATTGTGAAATATGTTATGTATTAAAATATCTCATAAAACAGACAAAAATATAATGTATTCTTTGATAAAGCTAGTTAATACTAGGCTAATGATGCTACCTTTGACACGTTTAGACCTTGCTTGGAATTATAATGAATTACCAATGTACATAGGCAAAATAAATAATAAATTATTATATTAAAATTAATTAAAAATATGTTTAGGATTAAATGAGGTAATTTCAAAGAATTTAACTAAACCATATTAAGAACCTATAAAGGTGACATGAAAGATGATTTAGAGTTTCAAACTAATATTATCAAATCAAAACAAAAAATAAAAATAAGATAATTTGGGAAAGACGAATTACATGATGCTAAACTATTTGAGAATAACATCCTTGATCATAAAGGGAAATATGCTAGAAAATAAAATACTTTAAAGAATGTTGCAAATAAAAATCTAATATGTTAGAGCTAGTAATGACTAGTCAAACAATGTTTGCATCATCCTGATGGACGTAGTTGTGAATTACAAAGAATTACCAAAATAAGTAAGCATATGTAATAATGCATTGTTATTTTAATATTAAGAAAATATATATTAAACAAAAAACTAACAAAATTGAAGAAATGTAAAAATATGAAAATATAGAAAAATAAATATTTATTTCAATTGGACAACATTTGTAATATAACATGGCATAATACTAAACAATAAGTAATAATAAAAAATAATTAATTAAATATTATATAAATGAATATAATAGTTGAAATGAGATAAATAGAATAAATTTAATTTATTTAAATCAATGTGAAGTAAAGGTCACACAAGTGGAAAATAATAGCTTAAAGGTAATATAACCAAATCAAAGTAAATTTTTGGTTGAAACAAGAGAAAATTTTAGAAAAATTATTGTCCAAGCTATTCAGAATATTAATTTCAACATCATTAACTATCAATATAAGGAAGAAATTAAATTGCGCCATAAAGCATTCCTAAATAAAAGAAACTACAATATAAAAAAAGAAAAGAATACTTAAATGAATGGAACTCATCAAGACGATTTCAATGACGCTTGTTTAACATAGTCTGACCACATAAAAATTTTTATCAATTACCAAAGTTAATAAGTATAAATAATAATAAATTAATTTTTAACAATAAGTAAATATTAAAGCTAAAATTGGAGAAATTAAAGGACACGATATAATTAAAGACATTTGAAAGTGACATAAGGTTAGGTTTAGAGTTACATAATAGTCTTAACAAATAAAATGTAAACTTTGGATTAATGAGAAAATTTTTAAGAGAATGTTCCCTTTCATGTTATTTAGGAGGTCTAGTTTAACATCATTAACCCATCTAATTCAGTATGTATCAAAATATCTCATAATAAATGCAAAAATTATCAAAAGTAAATTATTCAAAAATAAAAAATTAAATTTTTGCTTAGATTCAACTAGTCAATACTAGGACAATGATGATTCCTTTCACTCAATTAAACATTGTTTGCAATTATAATGAATTATCAATGTACATAGGCAAAAGTAATATAAAATTATTATATTAAAATTAATTAAACACATGTTGAGGACTAAACGAGATTATTTCAAACAATTTAAAACAACCAAATTGAAATCTTATTAAGGCCACATGAAAGATGATTTAGACTTACAAACAACTATTACAAAATCAAAGGCAAAAAATTTAATAAATAAGATAAATAGTATGAGAAAGTTGAATTCCATGATAATAAAATAATGTAGCAAAACATCCCTAATTGCAAAGGGATAAAAGATAGAAAAAAGTATTATAAAAAATGTAGCAAATAAATATTTAATTTGTTAGAGCTTGTCAAGATGAGTCAAAAAATATTCACACAATTTTGATGGACCTAGTTGTGAATTGCTATGAATTATAGGAATAAATAAGCAATTGTAAAACAACATTACGATTTTAATATGAAGAAAACATATAGTAAACCTAAAGCTAGATAAATTGAAGAAATATAAAAGTATAAGATTATAGAAAAATAAATATTTATTTTAATTGGAAAGCATTTGTCACTTTAGCAGAGCATTGTACCAAATAATAAGTAATAAGGATAAATAATTAATTAAATATTTTTTAATTAAATATAAAATTTAAATGAGATAAATAGATGAATGTAATTTATTTCAATTAATGTGACAATAAGATCACACAAGTGGAGAACAAGAACACAAAAGAAATATAACAAAATCAAAGTAACATTTTGACAAAATTAGAGAAAATTTTTATAAAAAGTCCTATTCAAGTTATTTAGAAGATCAATAGGATCATCATCGATTATCAAAATAAGGAAGAAAGGAAAATTATGCATAAAACACTCCAAAATAAAGAAACTAGAATTTTACAAAAAAAATGAAAAGAATACATAATTTGATAGAACAAATCAAGTGGATTTAAATGACTTATTTTCACAATGTCATATGCTATTTGAAATATTATGAATTACCAAAGCAAATAAGTATAAATAATAACAAATTATTTTTTTAACAATAAGTAAATAAATATTAAAGCTGAAATGGAAAAAAATTTAAGGACATAATATAATTAAAAACATTTAAAAGTAAAATGAGATTGGATTTAGAGTTAAATAATAGTCATAGAAAATGAAAACTTTGAATTAGTATGATAATTTATAAGAGAATGTTACCTTCCTTGTTACTAAGGTGATACGGTATAACATCATTAATTGTCAAATATGGTATGTATCAAAATATCTCAATAAGAATTCAAAAATTATTCAAAGTAAATTTTTTAAAAATAAAAAAATAAATGTTTACTTTCATTGGGCTAGTCGATACTTAGGCCAACGACGCTTCCTCTGACTCAATTAGACCTTGTTTGCAATTATAATGACTTTCCAATGAACATAGGCTAAAGAAATAATAAATTATTATATTAAAATTAATTAAACACATGTAAAGGATTAAAAAATGTATTTTAAAAAAAAATTACAGAACAAAATTGAAAACTTATAAAGGCCACATGAAAGATGATTTAGACTTACAATCTACAATTACCAAATGAAAGCAAAAAAGTTAAATAAATATGATAAATGGCTTGGGAAATTTGAATTCCATGATACTAAAATGTTTGAGCATAACATCCTTTATCTTAAAATCCAAAATATTAGAAAATTGAATAGTTTAAAATGTAGCGAATTATTATTTAATTTATTAGAACTATTCATGATGAGTCAAACAATGTTTGCATCATATTTATGGACATTGTTGTGAACTACTACGGATTAACAAAATAAGTAAGCATATGTAATCATGATATCCATTATATTAAAAAAAGAATTAGCATTTCCATTTATCATACATGATTTCAACTTGACTGAAAAATCATCATGCTTAATTGTTATTCACGGAGTCCTAAATTCATCTCATTTAGTTGTTAAAGCTAGCATTTTAAGTGGAAAAAATAAATAATAATTCATTTAAAAATATTCAAAATCTAGTGTCATGCATGCCATAAAAACAAAGAAATTTTAATGTGGCAAGTATTTTGTTTAGTTACATAGTGACAAGGTTCTTTCCACCTTTTGAAATGTTTTGTGTATTAGCAGGCAAGTCTTCTTTTTCACTTTAAGCAACTAGGTTTCTCCTCTACTTTGTTGTTCATGGCTAAGATTACCTTTCCTAGTTCTTGATGGTTTGGGTTGCTCATTTATCTCCCTTATAACTAGAGTTTTCTCTATGCTTTCTTATTTCTATTCATTCACACCCCTATTGAAAAATACCACATATATACTTAATATGGTCAATTACTATAACTTTCTTAATTTAAGGTGTTAAAAGGTGTCAAGGATAGGGTTATGCACATTCAAATCAACATACTAAATGTCATGTATGAATAGGAATTTAAATTTTAACTCTTCCTTCTCCGAACATTCGTTTAATTTGCTAAAATTTATCGAGTTCACGATAGCTAGGATTATGGCTCAGGGTTCAAATATATTGGAAGAATTCAATAGGTAAACTACCCTTAGTAGAATTAAATTCTAACCGTTTTATATCAAACAATACTACCTGTATTAATTAATTATTTTAAAATGTGCTCAATTAACCTAGATTATAAGGAACATTCTTTGGGTCAGGGAAAAGTTATAATTGAGCCACTAACTTTAGTGGAGCAACACTTTGAAATTTTATAAATAATTGACCTTCAAGTGTTTTAATTATTTAGTCACCCTTGTCTGTTGTGTGTCATGCGATAAATTTTTAGCATTTCATGTGAAAAAGGTTTAGTTGTGTAGAAGAAGCCATGCACTTCTAAAGATGGTGAAAGAATAGTCTTCAAAGTATCTTGGAGTGTTTTACAAACTTCATTGATTGAAGACATTTGTAAGAATTTTGAAATGATTTTATTGTTTTTGGAAACACTGTTATTCTATTGATTATTAATTTTCACGAACATCTCCTCAATCATTCCTTTGAAATGTCCCTAAGGCATCGAAAATGCTCAAAATTTTTCTTGATTTATGAAAGTAAAATGGTAGATCATCATATTAAGTACAAATCAATGTCTTATGAAGAATGCCAAAAGTATTAAAAAAATATTTAAAATTGTAAAAATGAACACTTAATTATTTAGTGCTTGTTAAGAGAAGTCCAATGTCATTTATATCATCTCAAAGGGACATCATTTGGAGTTATTACAAATTACCATAGTAAAAAAAACAAAACTTTTAAAAATAGTACATTGTTTTAAAATAATTTAAATATGTATAAAAAAAAAATAAGATAATTTGGAAAAAATAGTATAAGCTAAAAAGAAATCTAAAGGTCAAACGACATTATATTTATAATTACAAAGTAATATATCAAAATGAGAATGAATTATGTCTAAAGTGAGATAAGTTGCATGGGAAATGTTTTTTCAATGACACTGACGAGGTCAAGCATAAAATCCTCTTATAACAAAAAAGTTACTATTTATAAAATCCCAAAAAGATTGCAAAAAACATAGAAATATAAATATTTTAAATAAAAAATTTCTAATTACATAGAACTAATAGAGATTAATCTAATGACCTTGGTATCAATTTTACATCATTAAAAAATACAAAAAATTATCAAACTAAATAATCACAAATAATGATAAATTATTAATTAAATATTTTGTAAATAAACATATTAAAGTTGACATGACATTAATTGAAGCCATATAATTCTGCAAAAACAAAGTGATGCAAAAGTTACCAAAAAAGAAACATATAGTGACACGGTAATACAATAAAATAAAAGTAAAAAATTTTAAGAATATAGATAATTATTGCAAGAAAGTTCCATTCCAAAAAACACTACATATCTAAAGTAGTATCGTCGTCCATCAAATTAGGTACAAATTAATGACTCATAAAGCATAAAAAAATAACAAAAATATAACAATAAAATTATAAAAAATAATTTTCATTTATATAGAGTAATAGAATGACATTTGTTTTCCCTTGATTTGAATTATTTTGGATTTATTATGAATTATCTAATTAAATAGATAGTCATATGAAAAATTATACTTTAAAAATTAGATAAATATATATATATTAAAATAAAAATAAGATAGCTTGTAACAATACAATGTAGCCAAACCAGTGACATGTAAATCTCAAATTAGATGAGATTTATATTTGAAATGTAATATAACAATATAAAAATGAGAAATTTGAAGAATTGAGATGAGTTGTTTAAGAAAGTTTCAATCTATGATTCTAGGGAGATCAAGCACAATCTCCTCCTTTAACAAAAGATTTTTAAATAAAAAATCTCATAATCCATGTAAAAGACCTAAAAATTAAATATTTTAAAAAATAAATATCTAATTGGTTGGAGTTCTTAACGACAAATAAAAGGGCATATCTTTTTGCTATGTCGAACATTATTTTGAAATATTACAAATTATCAATAAAATAATAAAAGATAAGAATCAATTTTTAATTTAATATTACATATATATATCTATATAATATGGTATAAGATAATTTAAAGATTTACAAAATACAAATATCAAAGGGAAGTAAAGTTCATGTGAGAGGATAAATAGAGTTTCGTGGTAATATAAGAAATAAAAGAAAAAAATTTGAATAAATAAGATAAATTATTTAGAAAATCAATATTATAATCGACAAAAGAGGTTGAGTGTAACATGATTCATCATCAAGATCACGTATGACCAAAACATCTTATAAATCATGCCAAAGCACATGAATATAAAATATAAAAAAAATATATATAGAAAAGTGAACATTTAATTTGATAGAAGGCAACATCCAATGATTGTTCCTTCATCTAGATTACACCTTGTTTAGAAGTATAGCGAACAACAATAATAAATAATCATAAATAAAAATAAATTATTATTCTAATAAAAAATAAATAAATATTCAAGTGAAAATGAGAAAAATTTAAGCATTGTAATCTGTTAGAATCAAAGATATGTGAAGGTTACACAAAAAGAGATTTAGAGTTTATGAAATTTAAAAAGATTAAAGTGAATGATTTGAATTATATGTTAAATTGTAACAAAAATGGCACATTCGATGATACTAACAAGTTCCATTATAGTATCTACAACCATTACATCTTATTTACATCAAATTGTCTTGTAAAACATGCAAATAGAAAATATTATTTAATAATATAAAAAAATTATTTTATAAATTCATTAACATGATGAATCCATTGATATTTTTTCCTTCTTAATCAAATATCAGTTGAAGTTACTTTTTAAAGGTTTGGTATTCATTGTGAGGAATTTTTATTCATACCTAATTTGAAGATTGAGAATGTAAGGCTAGATCTCTTAAATATCTTTTAGTGTAGCTTTACTATAGAATGTATGAAACTTCTTCAATTCTTTTGCTTTGATATGGTTAGATCATAATCTTAATTAAAATAGTAATGTATTATTCCTATCATAGTACTTACTAATGAGGTTCAATTGAGAAATAAATTATGTTCTACTAGTATCAATGAACTTTGTTTGATTAAATACTAACTTTTATTTTTTAATTTTTTGATTTATATAGTTTTGGCACACTTTATGAGATATTTTAATTTGTACCTTATTTAATGAGTCAAGTTTTAGCCTATTTGCCTTTTGTGGTTTTGAAGTCCTTTTAAAGCTATAGGCTTCTCTTACACTTTAATCAATGATCTAAAACAGCTTTCATCTTAGCTTAAATTAGTACACACCAAGATTTCAAGAGAATCTTTAGGTAACATGGCATGCAAAAACTTTATAAAGTTTAAAAGTAAAAGTTCACAATTGAAAACATAAATATTTATTTCATTGAAAGGGCGTACTAAATGGAAAAGAGACTTACATAAAAAAATCAACATTCTAGCATTAATATAGGCCAATTTAATTATTACACGATTGAACAAGGCAATCTTATTATTAGTAATAACTCATAAGAAATAAAAAAAATGAAAATTAAAAAAATTAAATGAAGATATTGTGAAATTAAAATTACAATAAGAAATCTTCTTTAACATAGAAAAATATATTAGAGAAACGAAAGAGTAATTTGTGAATTGGTGAGCACGTCCTCCTCAAAGAAAATAAGAAGTAAAGAAAGCAATAATATTTGAAAATATACTAGTTTAAATAAATGGCAAAATAACCATATGAATAAAATAATATAGGCCTTGAAGTTTTAATAGATGTTGGGGAAAATTATATGAGTTTAAAAATAAAATTATAAATTTAAGTCCTAGAGAAACATTCCTTAGCAAAGGAAAACTGAGTAGAAGAGAATTAATTTTTGAGCATTATAGTGAACTAGTAGTTTCCTATAACTATGACAACAAGAAAATTCACGTAGAATTAAAATTAGCTATGACACACCAATAAATCATAGATAAAGGATTAATATTTTTTTCATAAATTCCTTATGATGATAGCAGTTACAGGATTACACAAAAAAGTGCTATGAATCAAAATACTAATAGACTTATTAGATATGGCTAATTATAATTAAAATCTTAGGCAGGGTCTATTAGAAGTTTAAAAGTAGGCTAGAATGTTAGAAGACAAATAAGTTATTTAACATGGAATTATATCATTCAATCTAAATCCTTTTTATTGATATAAGAATAGTCATAAAAACAAGAGGATATGATACAAGCCAAAGCAATCTCTTTATTTGCAGAACTTTTATTGGCAAATTGTCAAAATAAATAAGGATCATATATAACATAGATGAGCCACATTTTATTAAATTATTAACATCATATAGCATTAAAATTATCAAGTAAAAAGTTGTATCTAGTGTCCAAGATTTAGGAATAGAATGGGATATCGATATAGTAAAACCATTCCATGCATATGTTCTTAACTAAGCAAGAAATTATATTGATACACATGGGAGACTTAGCTATAGATTTTCCAATCAACATGTAGCTTTACTTGGAGAAGATTTACTTCAAGATGATTAATTTTTAAGACTCAAAAAAATTTGTCTTTATCAAATGTTATTTTTTAATATAAAAAAATATAGCAATAGAAGAAGTTTTATATGCTTTATTCTTACTTATGATTGGAGACATGATTAGAGTACCTATGAATAAGTTGAAGATGTTGAAATTTTGATTCAATGCCACAATACTACCTATCCTATAATCTCAAAATTTACAAAAGCTTAATGGTACCACTCTTTCGTTCTCACCCACCCCTTCAACCATAATTTGAAGAATAACTTTAACCTTTTGCGAGACATGGATTAGATTAGTTACACTTTTTAGGGATGAATATAACAAGTTATTGCTGGATGATAATAGATACCACAAGTACTTCCTTCACAACAACACCTAGTTGGGAAACACCAAAAAAACTTGTAAGCATAGCACGACCATCATTATCTTGAGTAGAAAGTAATTTTTTAACATTCCTAGGAAGAAAGGGATGTCACAACAAAGAGATACAACATGAGAGTTAGCTAAACAAAAAAAACATCAAAGAGGTGTTATTATTATTAAGCACCAATCCAAAAGAATTGGCAAATTTACTAGATAAATAGGAAAGAGATGCCATAAATGCATTAAAAATATGTCAAGAGGAGGATCATATAAAAAATGTCTAATTCATTAAGAATTTGCTAAGAAAGAAACCAAAAAGATTATTTCAGCATTTGAAATTATTGTATTGCCAAGATTTTGAGTAAATTTTATAGGTAGCAAATAAATTGGTTTATGTTGCTAGCCTTATGTAAAAACCATCCTAGGTATAGCTCTTGTAGTGGGTATACAACTTTACAAGATAAAGCTATGCAAGTCTAAGAATAATTAGTAATAACTTATTTCAAAGACAGTGACATTTAGTCAAGAATAGTTTACTCGCTACAAAAAATGTTGAAATTTTATAAATGCAACATTAAGGGATAATTATTTCAATAAATTATCTCAACCTCTAAGAAAAATAATTGATGAAAAGTAAAATTACACTGTATGTTATAAAGTATTATAGGAATTAATTCTATGATTATGTTTTTATTTGTCATACCAGTATAGTATAGTGATAGCCCAAGCAGGAAAAAATTAAGGGGCAAATATTATATAAAAGGTGGAGTTAGGAGAAATCACGTACAAGGATTAAAAACTAATAAACCACCAAACAAAAAATATTAGTGCTTTACAGATGAAGAAAAAGACATTTAGGAAATCATTGTTAAAGTAAGAAACTGGATAGAAAAAATTTAAACATGTACAAAAAAAAATTGAAGAAGGATATGATATTCTATTCTTGGTAAAAGATATATAATAATGAGATTGTGTTATCCATAGTTGTTTTGATGCGGAAGTTAAAGTATAAGATATAGACCTAGAGCTTTTAAATATGATTATCGAAAGCTCATGGGATTTAAATCAATACACTAAATATCTCTTTGAAACTTATAATTTCAAAACTTAGTAGCAGAGTATGATCATGAGTTTAAAGAATCTAAAATAGCTACTAAACAAAATATGATGAGGGTAAAAAATATTTATTCACAAATAACAAAACTTGTAAGAGCTTTAGTCAAGACTTATGGAGGTTTCATGATAAAATATTTGTATATAATATGACACAAAAATTTGAAGAAGGTTATGATAGCTTGTAAAATAATTTTAAATTAAAGATCATATACATCTTGGAACGATTAGACAAGTACATAGTAGACAAAATTTGCTAGAGCTAATGCCATCACCACATAAGAATAAAATAAAAGATCCCATTGAAAATATTATTTCTTTAAAAATAGAAGAGTCATTGAACTATATAGAATTTGAATTCCCTGGTACATAATGTAGATGTAATAACTTCAATAATATCATCTACACACTTCAATTTAGAGAATGTCATAGAATCACATTAGAAGTATAATAGATTTTTTAACATCATTCACATGTAGAACTAATGAATGATTAGTTATGCCCTTTAAATAAAAATAAGAACCATCTATATTTCAATGAAAAAGAAGAGTTGTTTTAAAAACTCAAAATAATTCATGACTACTTACATAGATGTTATCCTTATCTTTTGTCCAAACCCTCTTACTTATTTAACCCATTTATTAAATTTTTTAAGATATATTTGCAAGAAGTTGTTGTATTATGAAAAAAGAAGAGGGAAATAGAGAAATGATAAATTAAATTTTATGAAATAAATATTGAAAATGGAAAAGTGAAATTACAAGGTCATATAATTAATTCTATCATAGACATGCCTAGCAATGTTCCAACACTAATGCATATCAAGAGATATCATGGAAAACTTAATTATTCACACTTTTTCATTCCTAATTTAGTTAAGCTTGTAAGTGCCACACGTGCAAAATTCATGTTGAAAGGCAAACGATGCATCAATGCTCAACATATCTTGTTGGTGAGAAGGATAAAACAAATAACAAAAGAATTTGATCCTTTACAATTTCTTCAATGGATATTTACTTAATGATGAAAAAAGATTATGATTGAAGCTTGGGAAAAATTTACAATATATTGAAATTGAAAAATAATGAGAAAACAACCACGAAGGATGAACTTATAAGGAAATATTGTAATACAGTTTACAAAAGTAATGTAATTTCCACATATGCATAATGTTTTATCATGTATAATGGCTAATAAAACAAAAAAATCATCCAAAAATTTAGAAAAGAGAGTACTATTATGACTAATTTCAAAGCTATCGTAGCAATTCATAATAACTTTTATTACAATAAATTTTCCACAAATAGGTTGCTATTACTTAGTAATTTCTTATTTATAAGCGAAATAATACTGTCATCAAACATATAAATGAGAAAAATAACAATTTAATTAATCACCTCCCCCATATTATTAAGGAAACATTGCCTCAAAATGGCCATCAAAGTAGCAAAATAGGTAATTAGAAAGGCTTAAACTAGTAATATAAATGGCCTTAAAATATTGTTGTTATAAAGATAATTTGTGGTATTACTAAATATAACAATAAAATATTTTATAGGAAATAAACTACTCAAACTCCCTTTTTGCCATCCAAATCCGTTATCTGATCCATACCCTCGATAGATTTCTTCAATGTTCTAATTCACAACATAGATCTCAACAAGTTAATGAGTTCCATAAGTGCTGGTTTGATCATATGTCGATGCTACAAAGAACTAGAATGTATTGTATTATATAATTGAAAGTTCTTGTTGGCAAATTTTTCTTACACTTAGTCTATTTATGAAACATCTTCCTCACAATTAGGAAAACATTTTGCCCTAAATCAAAGTGTAAAAAGATTGTAAATGGTTAAATAAGAAATGGAAATAAAGATGTTAATGTTTGAACTAACTTAAGAGAGCTAAAATGTAGGCTTGCTCATGCACAAACTAAAACTGAAAAATAGGGTTAAAGGATTTTGTCAATTCAAAACAATGAAGATTATCAAATTCCTTGGAAGCCCAACCCCACGATATCTCCTTAATCAAACAAATGATTTTATAATATGTACTCAAACATATTGTAAAAAAGGCTACTAAAGTGCAAGTTTGTTTAAATAAATGCTTTTAGAAAATTTTTCAACTATAGAAGAAATATTAGTATGTTTCTTAACAAACAAAAAATCAGGACATCTTGGAGATATTAGAAGTTTATTATGCCCTTATGAACAGATTCTATTAGCTTAGACTTATCATCAGGGAAAGACTACAAGGTTATGACTAATGAACTTAATGTTCGTATACTTTTACAAAAGTGACTCATTTTAAAAACTATTATCATAAAGATAGCCCAAATTAACAAATGCTTTTGTCACATTCATGGAGACTAGCACATGTTCGTTGCACTTTCAATGAGAATTATTTTTTCAAAAAAGGCTTCATTAACCTTGGCATACCACCTTGCTCCATGATCATCAATCTTTCGAATCTTGAAAAAGTAAAAAATTAGAGCTTGGTAACGAAATGTCTAAAAGAATGAAAAGAACAAATATGACGAAAGAGAACTTATGCTTCTACTATTATAGTTGATAATTCATTTTTGAATTTAATAATGCTTTTTTCTTAAGAAACCACTACCAAAATTTATGGGAATGAATATATTTTCAAAATACATTTATGTTCCTTTCTTAAGGAGTATAGATGACTCTCCTAACATGTTAATGCTTTTTGCTAAACATAATAATGATTTGGAAATATTCTATGATGTAGATTATGAAATAAATTTTGGCAATCCAAAAAATTGTGACACCTATAATTTACCTTATTCCCAAAATTTTATATACCCTTGAGATGTTGTAGGTTCCCTAAAATTTCATAATATGAAAAATAGTTTGGAGGGATTACTCAATCAATCACTTGATTTCATCCAAAAAAGTTACCTTAGATAAAGAAATGGTTCTTGTTGGAATAAAATAAAGATGCTGGAGTTATAAATTTCACATATTTAACAAGTGAACTTGTTTGTTTACTGGTATTACCTTTAATGTGTTAAGGACCTTGATTTGGAGAGAAGCTACTTATAAATAACTACGCTTAATAATAGCAATCCACAATTGCTACTTAGTGCTCTACTCTTATTTTCTATACTTTTTCATCATTTTTTGTATCTATAGAGATGTTGGACCCACAAAATTTTTCTCCAATTTTTAAAAATAATCCTTGTATCCATAAGAGATGGAATTCATATTCTTCTATGTCTTTACGGTTGGCAATAGGTTGTTTCAATTTTTCCAAATAAGGAGAATGCTCAGGTTTGTATCATGTCCTTTAAAATAGCATCAATAACCTCACCATATCAACTATTTAAGTAGTTATGAATATGTTAAAGGATATGTACTTGTTCATCTATATGGGTCTTATTTTGATGGTGGTTAAGGGATTATACTAAAAAGGGCAATGTGATATTTTGACTACAAAAGTGATAGTAGTTTGTAGCTTTCTTGTCTAATTTATTTATTTTCCTTAGATTTTTTTTTGATTTGGTTAATAATTTTGAAACTCGAATTCTCCACCCTTGTGTCCCTACCATTGCTTTCATTTACATGTATTACATTTCCTCAATTTATCACTTTTTTTCCTATATTATATATTCACTAAATACAAAAATGATAATTTATTGTTATTTATGCTTTATCTAGATAAACATTTACCACTAGCCTTATTTCGATAAGCTTTATCTAATTAAGCACCCATTTTTATTTTGTTAAGGTTATTGTTTCCTAATGTTTTGCCATGATTTTCGGGTGATCATTTTAGTATCTTAGAATGCAATTTTCTGTCAAGTTTTTGCATTAATTTTGTTATATTATTATGTGATTATAATTTTCCTCTCTTGTAAGCTTTGCATTTCTTTAATTTTTTCATATCTTATTCCTTATGTTTAACTTATTATGTCTCAAATATGAATTTATTTAACATTAAAAGACTAATTTATTATTTTTTAGGGTTTTTTACTTTTGTAATTTTTAGTAATTCTAAACAACAACAAATTAAGATGACATAATCTCATTAGGCTCATGTAGATAACATTTATAAAATAAAATAATCAGTTTTATTTTTCAAAATAGTTTATTCTATAAAGTTTTGACATACACTCAATATGCTAAGTGCCGAGAAAAGTAACTCTCCTGAACTATTTATCTTGTTTTTTAATAGCGGTTATATACATTGCTTTAATCTTTTTAATTTTAGTTTTCATAAAAATTTATTCAATATTATTGTTATTATTATTTATGAATATTTATTTCATGAATTAATGTTAATTTAAAATGATGGTCAATAGAGATGATATAAATGTCATTAGGCTTTAATTGACTAATTAAAAAAAAAGTAAATATTAATTTTTTAAATTTTTTAAACCTTATTTTCTATAACTTTTTCATGCTTTATGAGAATTTTGATTCTTACATTATTTAATGATCTCAATCTTATAATTCTTGGAAATGAACTTTCGTGTAAACTTATCTTATTTTTTAAAAATTTTTATTTCAATTTTGTATTTTCGCTATGTAACTAAAAATTTCTTCTCATATAACATTTACATCACTTTTTCGTTATTTTATTACATCACTTCAATTTATCTTATTACAATTTAATTATAATTTTTTAAAATATAAAACTAATATTTTATTATTATTTATGCTTACTTGACTAATTTTTGTTAATTCCAAATGAGATATGATCCAGATGAAAATATATCATTAGACACTAGATTAGTAATATATAAGTAAAAGTTTGCCTTTATATTTTCCTTATTAATTTATTTTTTAATATTTTGCCACAAATTATAAAATGCCTTAATCTGTACATGATTTTATGATTTGGGATGTTACCATAGATTTAACAAGTGCCTTTGAATTCTAATTTTAGGTATAATTTATTTTTTTTCTTCAAATGTTTTTCTTTGATTTGATTATATTATCATGTAACTCTAATTCTCTTCTTGTATGACCATTACATAACCTTGATTTTGTTATATTATAGTGCTTCTTAATATTAAATATTTTTTCATCATTTATGGTTATTTTAGTCGGAAATTCATGGTAATTCCAAATGGTGTTTAATGAAGGATGACCAAACATCATTGATCTCATCTTAAGAAGCATTATTCAATTAAAAATTTTGCTTTTATATTTTAATCTATTTTTTAGGGTTTTGGTATTCTTTGTGAGACATTTTGGTTCAAATCTATTTTGATTAATGAGAACTGTAAACTGAATCTGTTAAGTACATTTGAATTAAAATTTTCTTATGCAATTTATCTCGTTTCTTAATTTTTTTTTTAATTTTTTGAAACCCTATCAAAGTTTAAGTGTCGTCTCATATGTCATTTGCATAACTCAATTTTTGGTAATATTACATTTCTTCAATAATGTCACTTAACTATAGTATTTTTATATTTACTTAATATTGAAATAATAATTCATTATAATTTCGATCAAGGTAAGACTGAGAGATGAAACAAAGGTTATTAGACTCATCTCAAAAAGATATATTAAATTAACTAATCATTTTAATTTTTTTATTAACTTTTATTTTTTTGATAGACATTATGAGAGTTTCAATTGGTACCTGATTTAACAACAAGAATATTATGGCTGATATCCTTCGTATCTTAGAACGTAATTTTCTTGCTTAATTTTTTTCATTTCTTCATATTTTTACTTTAATTTTGTTATATTTTTGTGCAAGCATAAATATTTTATTGTAAGAGGTTTCATCAGTTTGATATTGTTATAATATATTATTTTTATTTATCATATTTCAATTTTATCATAAATTTACAATGTATTAAAATAAAACATGATTATTATTTATTCTTATTTACATTTGTAATATTTTTAAAATCATTAGGTGACATGATCAAGGAAAATAAATGACATTGGACACATTTTGACTATTATTTTTATAAAAATGTTAATTTGTTACTATTTATGTTTATTTAAACTATAAATTTATAGTAATTCTAAAACGAGATTAATTTAGATGAAATAAATTTTATTGAACATGCCTTAATGAGCTCGATCAAACAAAATATATATTTTTAATATTTTTTTAATTTTTTAGTTCTTATGATTTTTTCAACCTTAATGAGACAATTTGTTTCGTAGCTAATTTGATGGTCAATGATGTTATACTCAATCCTCTAATTCCCATACAATTATCTTATTTATTAAATTATTTTTCTTTTATTGCTTATAATATTATGCAATCTTAATTCTCCTCACCAATGATATTTACATGTCTTTTATTTTGCTTAATTCCATTATTTAAATTTAACTCATTTCAGCTTTAATATAAATTTAATTAATATTGAAAAAAAATTCATGGAACTTACCTCCAATTCCTTTATCTAAATCGATTCTCATTTCTATATTTTGAAATATCTTTTTTTATTTTAGCATGGTTTATGAGGCATTTTTATTTATAAATGATTTGATGAATGAGGATGTTACATTTGATATCTTTTTTAGCTTGGAAAAAACTTTTCTAAATAATTTCTATAATTTTCTCAAAATTTTCTTTTTTATTTTGGATAGAATATTACCTAACTATAAATTTCATGTCATTTGAATTGTACATTACTTTGATTTTATTATATTATAAATCTTCTATTTACTTAAATTAAGTTTTAATATTTTTTTAATTGTTATGATTATTTATTTTTATACATATTTATTTTTGTAATTCATAGTAATTCCAAACAAAATCTGATAAAGAAAACTAAACATCATTGAACTGATATTCAATAGCTATATTTAATAAAATGATAAATTTAATATTTTTTAAATATTTATTTCAAAGATTTTTGCATACTATAGGATCAATTTTGATTCAGACATGATTTGATGATGACGGATTTTATCCTCAATCTCTTTTGTGACTTGGAAGTAAACAATCTAGACTAATTTGTATAATTTTTTTCCCAACATTTCAGTTTAGTATTGTAATGTCTTTATGCGACACAAAGTCCCATTTCTTGTGTCCATTACATTGGACGGATTTTGTTTAACTACATTGCCTCAATTCTAATAAAAATTACTTAATATTAAAAATTAATTTACTATTATTTATGCTTATTTTTTAGTAATTTTTGGTAATTATTAATGTCGTTCAATCAAGGCTAATGAAAAGTCATTTGACTCATCTCAATAAGCTATATGAAGTTTAATAATCTTTTTTATATTAATAATTTTTTATCTTTTATGGTTTTTGAATAAAATTTTTCTAATATATAAAATTTTTTGATAAGGAAGTTTTTAAAAACAAGTGCAATTTTTATTTTTTCACACTTGCTGTAACTTCAATTGCAAACATAGCGTGTTCCCAACAAATAGTAATCCAAAAATCATTATGTAATTCTTTATTTTAGTGTAAATATTAATTATGCCAATAAGTATAATTGTTTTATCATTTTTTAATAATACAAATTTTAATATTTTTTTTACCTTATAATAAAATTACTTGATTTTGTTATTATGGTTATTTTATCTAATTTTTTAAGGATGAATGTACATATAGTTAACAATTATGAAACTTTAAGGGAATGATTTTCTTCAAGTCATCCTACAATATTAAAGAGTAAAAGTCATGGCAAAAGTTAAATAAGTATCTCTCTTTTGTTTTGTTATATATTCACACAGTTTTAACATTATCAAATATTTTAATTTATACTTATTTACTTTGCTAATGCATAGCAATTCAAGACTTGGTCCTTTAAATATAGCAATCATTGTTGGACTCTTCATGAGAAGCTCTAAAATTGACTAATTAAGATATTGCTTGAGGTCGCTATAGAACCTTGGATTTTCTTTTCTCTAAATAAGTTATCTTATTTCTTCACAATTTCTTCTTTAACTTTGTTAATTACGATGTAACTCAAATCTCCTGTCACGTGGCATGCACATCACTTTCATTTAGTTATATTACATTACTTCAATTTATCACACTCTCAGTTTTGCACTTATTAATAGATAGTTTTATAGGTATCTTATCTGATGATTGACATTATTATTGTCCGTATCCATAGTATCTTTCCAGTGCAACTTTCTCAAATAGTTTGACTCTTTTGTCTAGATTTTTATTTGATTTTATTATATTACTATGAAACATTTATTCTGCTATCATATGTGATTTACATTACTTTGATTAGGTTAAATTATATTGCTTCAATTTCTCTCATAAGAGACATTAATACATATTTTCTTTGTAATGAAATAATATTTCTTTAATTTTAATGATTATTTTTTGTTATTCATAATATTCTAAATAACGTCTAATAAAAATGAAGTCAACATTTTTTGACACATCTAGATGAGCTCCATTAAATTAATTTTTTTTTATTCTTTTTCGTTTTTCTAATATTATTGTGTACTTTACTAGACATTTACATTCATGGTTAATTTAACATTAGAGATGTTTCACTAGATAACCTTAGTGAAATGGAAACAAACATTCCCATATTATTCATCTCATTTCCTTAAGAAATTTTCTTTTAATAGATTATATTATTATGTATCCATAAATGTCATCTTATGTGAATTTTAAATCACTTCGATTTTGTTATATTAATTTGCTTCAATTTACCACATTTCAACATCAATATAATTTTTCTTAAAATTAAAGAAATTATTTTTTTGTTTATTTTTATTATTGAAATTAGCAATTTATTTTAATTATAGATGAGCTAAAATTGACACTAAAAAAATTTTGTTGGACTCATCTCCATGAGCTCTATCCTATTAAACATTTTATTCAATATTTTTAAACATTGTATATTCTATGATTTTGGAAATTTTTTAGCTCTTCGTTTGTGCCTAATATGATGATAATGACTATAATATTCAAATGCTTGTTATCTTCAAACACAACTTTTCTACACACTATATCTAATTTATTATAAGTTCTTACTTTAATTTTGTTATATTATAATAAAACTCATATTCTAATGTTATTTGTATTTGTATCACTTGAATTTTTTTTCATATATTTCTTTAATTTAAATAAATTAAGATTCAATAAATATTTAGATTATATTAAAAAATAAGCTTTAGGCTATTTGGAAATTCATCATGATTCCCAAAGAGGCCTTATCAAGATGAAACAAACATTATTGTACTCATTTAGATATCCTTTATATAATTAAAATATTAATTTTAAATTTAAAATTTTATTTTTTTATTTGGTAGGCTTTATGATCCAATTAAATATTTATAAAAAAGTCCATTACATTTGATATCCTTACTATTTGGAATGCAAAATTCAAGTGAAATTTATTTGATTTACTCAATTTTTTCCATTATTGTTTTGTTATATAACTATGAAACTCCAATTCTCCTCTCATGTTGCTCATACATAATTTGATTATGTTATATTGCATTAATTCAATTCATCTAATTTCAATTTTATTTTTTGTTAACTGAATTATAACAAACTAATTGATTATTATTAATGGTTATTCACTTTCATATGTCATAGAAATTCCAAAAAAGGTTTGATAAAATATGAAAAAAATATTCATACACTCATCTAGAAAAACTAAAATGAATTTACTATTTATTTTTAAATTTGTAAATACATTATTCTCTATCCAATTACATATTTGTGTTAATGGTTTTTAAGAACATTATTCTATGTTATTTTGGCACACTTTACAAGATATTTAATTATATTTCATTCAATGTTAAAGGATGTACACTCCTTAAGACTATGGAATGAGACTTTCTTATATAATTTGTCTCACATTCTTCCAATTTTTGTCATTGGCTTTATTATATTAATATGTAACATTAATTCTACTCTATTGTAAGTAGCAAATGAATTTGATTTTCTTTATATTACTTTGCTTTAATTTCTACCATTTCAAATTTAACATATTTTTACACATTATTAAAGTTGCAACTAATTTTTATTTATGTTAATTCAATTTTGTAATGTATAGTAATTGCAAACTAGGTCTGTTTGAGATGAAGCAAACATCAAGCATCATTGGACTCATCCTGCTGAACTCTTTACAAGTTAATATTCATTTCTTTATTTATAAAATTTATCTTTTATTTTGAAATGCCAAACTTAATGAATCTTTTTTATTTGTATGTATTTCTATGATCAATGATTTTATACTTAATCTCATTTCTATCTTGTAATACAATTTTAGTAATTCATGGAATTTTAAATTAAGTTTGATAGAGGTAAAACAAAAGTTATTAGACTCATCTTAAATAAAAAAATCAAACAAAATTTTATTTTCTTTATTTTTTAAAAATATTAATTTATATTTTTTATGTCCTATTAGGTATTTTAACTCATAATAGAGTTGAGGAACAAGAATACTACTATAAACCTCCTCTATACCGTGCTCTTCAACTTTTTTTTATGTAGTTTGTCTTTTTTCTCAAAGCTTGCATTTTCATTTGGTTTTATTATTATGAAAATACAATTTTTTTCCTTTGTAACTTTTACGTCACTTTTTTAACAATATATTTTTCAATTGGTCATGTTTCTATTTTATTGTTGATATTTAATTTTATTAAAAAAATAATTTATTAATATTTATGGTTATTTTGTTTGGGTAATTTATAATAATTCATTAAAGAGTCAAAATGTCATTTGTTTTGCCACAATCAGAGTTCATTAAGTGCGTACTATTATGAATTAGTAAAGTAAATAAAAATAAAATAAATTTTAAAAATTATTTTTTGATAAGTAAATATATTTTAAATTTGAAATAAGGGAAACTAAAATCAGATAGTATAAATGAATTGATCTAATGTAAAGGCACATAAGAGTAGATTTAGAGTTTAGTAGTTGTATAACCAATTCAATTAGACATATTTAAAGAAATGAAAACAGTTTTATAGGAAAGTTGCATTCCAAGATTTACAAAAGCTTACCAAAACACCAAAAAACAAAAGTATTTAAAAAAATAAAAAATAACTTGATTTATTCAAACTTTTTTAAATGAGTCAAATAAAAAACGTTTCAACTCTAGTAAAACACTTTTTGAATTAAAACAAATTGCCAAAGAAAACAAATGCAAAATTAAAAGCTTATTGTATTTATTTTTAGTAAATATATAATGATGGCGAAATTAAAGAAATTGAGTTAATGTAACATAACTAAGTCAAAGATATGTTAAGGTCAAATGTGAGGAGAATAAATGTTTCATAGTAATATAAAAGAATCAATGAAAACCATTACGCAAAATGAGACGAATTATATAAAAAAGTTATATTCTAAGATATTAAATAGATAAACTATAAAATCCTCAATCGTTTAATCATATACAAACAAAAAATTTCTTATAAAGCATACCAAGACAAAGGAAATATGATATTTTAGAAGAAAATAAATACAAAATAGGATAAAGGTAAGAAAATGACTCTGATAGTGTTTTTTCATTTCAATTTGACATCATTAAAAATTTCTTTGAGTAACCAAAAAAATAAACATAAATAATGAAATCTATTCAATTAAAAGATCATGAAAGAGTAGATTTAGAGTTATAGAGTAATAAACCAAAATCAAATAAAAAACTTATAGGAAATGAGATAAATTGCGCATGAATGTTATCTTTAAAGGTGTAAAGATTATTGAGTGCAACTTCCCCGATTACCAAATCAGCATGAACTGAAATGCCTTCTAAAACTTGTGAAACCTACCAAATAAAATATTTTGAAATTCTAAAAATAAATATTTAATTAGATAAAGGTTGGTAGATGAGGCCAAAAATTAGAATTACTACAAATTACAAACAAAATTAAACATAAATATAACAAGTTTTTATTTGAATGTTTTAAAAATATTTATCAATGCTAAATTTAGATAAATAGTAGTGTTACATTTCCAAATCATGGAAATGTGAAGCACACTTGAGAGGAGAATTATAGTTTCATATTAACATAAATAAATCATATCAAACTTCGAAAGAAATGAGAATAATTTATAGCAAAAATCAATTACAATATACTTTGCATATTTAGTCTAACAACCATGATCTTGAATAAAATAGTTACCTATATAAAATTTAATATTTAAATATATAACGAATATCGTTGTTAGTCCAGTGAAGTTTGTTTTGTCTATAAAAGAGCTCGTTAGGAATTAAAATTAATTACAAAAATAAATAAACACATAGAATAATAAATTATTTTTTACATATTAGGCAAATATATCTTAAAGATAAAATTAGTTAAATAGAAGAAAAATAATAGAACCAATCATCGTGACATAAATTTCACATAAGACAAAATTTAGAGTTACATTGTAATGTAAAATAATAAAAAAAAGTTCGAAAATTTGAGATAATTTCTAATGAAAAATTGTATTTAAAGATACTAAAGAGATCGGGTGTTACACCCTCAATCATCAAATTAAGTGCCATTCAAAATGAACCACAAAGCATGACAAAGCATAAGAAATTATATATTTAAGAAAATCAATGAAATATTTAGATGGATAAAGATCATCGATAAGAGTTAAAAAATATTTGTTTCATCTTAATCATACCTTGTTTGGAATTACTATAAATTTAGAAAAGAAGTAGAAATAATATTAAATTATTGTAAAAATACTAAATAAATATATTAAAACTAAAATGAGATAAGTTGAAACAAAATAATATAATTAAATCAAAGTGATGTAAATATCATAAGAGTAGACTTAGGTTGCATAATAATATTATTGAATCAAGGCATAGGAACAAATGGTGTGAGAAAGTTATATTCTAAGATATTAAGGAGAATAAGGGCAATGTATTAATCATTAAAATAAGATAGAATCAAACTGTATTTTAAGCTATGAAAAAACCATAAATTATGAAAGTATTTAAATTACAAAAATGTATATTTATTAGGATAGAGGACGTCAACATGAATCCAACAACATTTTTTACGTCTTGATTATATAACGCTTGTGAATTCTATGAATTACTTCATTCAATTAGCATAAATAATGATAAGTCATAAATTAATATTTTATTAATTTATAATAAAAAAATGAGATAAATTGAAGCAATATAATTTAGCCAAATGGAAGTGATTTAAAGATAACATGAAGTTGATTTAGAGCTATATTGTGCCAAAACTAAATCAAAGCAAAAACTTTTAGAAATCACATAAATTGTATAGTCAAGTGGCATTCTATAATACTAAGGATATCAATGGTAACATTGTCGATCATAACATCTAACAAAAATTGAGATTTCCCATATAAATTAACAAAAACTCATAAAACAATTTAAAAATATTAAAAAAACATTTAATTTGTTTCATCTTGATCAAACCTCTAATAGAATTGTAAAATATAAATATAGTATATTTTAAAGCTAAATATAGATAAATCAAAACAATTTAATTGGTCAATTCAATCTGATGTAATGTTTAGATAAAGGAAGTTTTAGATTTACTTTTTTATAAAAAATTAAATAAATTAGTAGATTTGAGATAAATAATATCACAAATTTACATTTCAAAATACTAAGGAGAATAATAGTAAAATTCTTGACAGTCAAATTATGTAAAAATTAAAAAGTGATACAAAGCTTACTAATATTGAAGAAATAATATTTAAAAATACAAATAAAAATAAATGTTAAATTAGATAAATCTCAACAACAACAGTTTAATTACTTTTTTCATCGTTATAGGCCTTCAATTTGAATTTGTATTGGTTATCTATGTAAACAAGTATAAATAACATTAATTTCTTATTTTAATATTAATTAGATTTATATCAAAGTAAAACTAAATTAAATTAAAGTAACATAATAAAAAACATTAAAGTGATGTACAGGCCACATAACAAGAGATTTAAAATTACATATTAATATTAAAAAAGTAAATTAAAAACTTCGAAAAATCTGAGCTAAAGTTTTAAGTAAAGTTGCATTAAAAAATAATTATGTATGATCATAAAATAAGTTATGAAACAAAATTTCTCATTAAATATGCCAAAATTATATCAAATAAAATATTTAATTTGTTGAAGCTCATCTAGAAAAATGCAACAACATTACTTAGATCCTGATCTACTTTGTCCAGACTTATTATAAACTAGTAATGTAAAAGAGCAATAATAATAATGCTTTATTAGTTTTAATTTTTAGAAAATTTATATTAGAACTAAAATTATATAAATTGAACCAATGTAGTATAACCAAATCAAAGTGATGCAAGCAGCATATTGCAAAAGATTAGGAGTTAACCATAACAAAACCAAACAAAAGTGCAAAACATGAAGGGATAAGATAAACTACATGTGAATATTAAATTCCTTGATACAAAAGGGATCATGTGTAAAATTATTCATCATCAAATCATGCAAGAATTAAAACATCTCATAAAGTATTCAAAAATCTTAGGAAATAAACTATTTAAAAGAAGTTGAAATTAGATAAATTGAAACAAGGTAATAAAACAAAATCAAAGTGATGTAAAGGAGTCATGAGGGGAGATTTATAGTCACATTGTAATACTTCTTAGTGAAATAGAATTATTTGTGGAAATTAGATAAATTATGCAAGAAAAATATTTACTAATGTACATTGGAGAGAGGGCGTAACATCTTTGATCTAGAAATCAAGAACTAATACAAATATCTTACAAAATATATAAAAATCTATGAAAATAAACTAGTTAGAAATATTTAAATAAATATTTAAGTCCATAGAGCTCGTTAAGATGGGTTTAATGACATTTGTTTATTCTCGTTATAACCTCATCTCGAATTACTATGAATTATCAATAAATATAAGAAAAAATTATATGAAATTTTTAATTTAATATTTTTTAAAAGTATTTCAATATTGAAATAAGATAAATCATGACAATGTTAAATAATGAAATTAAAATAACGCAATAATCACACATGAGGAAATTAAGAGTCACATAGTAATATAACAAAATAAAAGAGGAAGATTTCATGAAAATGGGACAAATTATATGAAACTTTTGCATTGCAAGATACCAAGGAGATTGTGGTTAATATCCTTGAATGTTAACAATGTACTAATAAAAATTATTAGTAAAGTGTAACTAAATATAAAAAACAACAAACTTAAAATTTAAAAATGATTATTTAATTTGATAAAGCTCATTGAGTTGAGTCTAATGAGATTTGTTTAATTTTAATAGACCTTGTTTAGAATATAATGAATTATCAACATAAATAGGAAAAAATAACATTAATTTTTTTAATATTAAGTAAACTTTTAATAAAACTATAATAAGATAAATTAATGTGATGATGTAGAGACAATCAACGAAATATAAGGAACACATGAATTGACATTTATAGTTAAATAGCAACAAAAAGAAATATTGCAAACATCTCATGGAAAGGGATAAATAAAATGAGAAGGCTCATTTCTTAGAAATTATAAGGATTAAGGGCGATATCTTTGATCAACAAATCTTGTACAAATCAAAATGTCTTATAAAGTGTACAAAAGTGTTAAAAAAAGTTTATTTAATAATGTAAAAAATGAATATTTAATTAGATATAGCTCATTGTGATGATTCCAATGATGTTTACTTCTTTATTAGACCTCATTTGGACTTAGTATGAATTACAACACTAAATAACAAAAAAAAATTATAATAAGTAAAAATATATTAATATTAAAATTAGATATATTAAAGAAATGAAATATAAACAAATTGAAGTAATGTACAAGCTAGATGTGATAACATTTAGTATTACATAATATTGTAACAAGAACAAAGTGAAAAGTATGAAAAAAATTAGATAAATTACATAAAGAATATATTACACAAAGAAGTTTCTTTCTAAGTTCTAAAAGATATCATGTTTAACATCCTCAATCATCAAGTTATGTACAAATAAAATGTCTCATAAAGAACACAAAAATAATAGAAAATAAATATTTTAAAAATAACAAAAAAAGAATATTTGCTTAAATGAAGGTCGTTGAGGTCAGTACAATGACGAGTTTTTATCTTGATCAGATCACATTTGGGATTACTAAAAATTAGAAATATTAAATACGAATAAGTAATAAAAAATTATTGTTTTAATATTTAAAAAGAATATATTAAAGCTAAAACGAGTTTTCTTGAAATAATGTAATATAACCAAATCAATAGAATGAAACGGTAACATGATAGGAGAATTAGAGCTATGTAATAACATAACCAATTTAAAAAAACTTGCAATAGACAAGATAAATTTTGTAAGAATGTCACATTCCATGATAATAAATATATTAAGCATAATATTATCGTTTATCTTATCACATATGATTCGATAGATATAATAAAACATGACTAAACCATTAAAAGAATTTAAAAATATAAAAATAAGTATTTAATTTTATCGTGCTTGCTAGGATGTGTCCGATGATATTTATAACATCTATATTATTCCTCATTTGGAATAACTTTAAATTTCAAAATTAAATAAGATGAAATATTATTAATGACGATTTTTATATTTATAAAGTATATAACATAACTTAAATGAAGTATATTAAAAATGTTGAAAATTAGAGCCCTATATCGACCACACGAGAGGTGTGTCGTAGTTTCACAATAATTAAACAAAAAAAACATTGATGAAGAGAAACAATTACAGCGGAAAGCTGGATTCCAAGAATTAATGAGTTCAAGTTAACATCCTTAATCATCAAATCTTTCATGGTTTGAAATATCTTGTAATGTAGGTCAAATTGGAAAAATAATTATTTTATAAATACAAAAATAAATATTTAATTAGAAAGTTCTGCTTAAGATGATTGTAACGAAATTTGATTCATTTTAAAATTAGAATTTCTATGAACTAGAAAAGTTAATTATCATAAATAAGGTTAACATATTGTGTTAGTGTTAGCAAAATATATATTAAAGAAAAAATGAGATAAACGAAAGCAAGACAATTTAACAACCATATCTATGGGGAAAATTGTATTCCAAGATAACAAACGTGTCTAGTTTAATATCATCAATCATCTAATAAGGTATGAATTAAAAATTCTTGCAAAGTGCACCTAAATATTGGAAAATAAAAAAAAATTTAATATTAAAAATTAAATTTTAATAGGATAAAGTTCAATAATACTAATCTAATGACGCTTCATCTTGATCAAACTTCATTTTGAAATACTACAAAGCATGAAAATAAATATGCTAAATACAAAAAATATTATTTTTTTGATATCAAGTGCGTATTATTAATATTCAAAGAAAAAATTCAAGTAATCTTACATAATAAAATTAGAGTGATTTGAAGCTCACAAAAGAAAATACTAAGAGTTTATAGTATTATAAAAATGTTAAATAAAAAAACTTTGAAATACTTGATAAATTTTGCACTAATGTTTTATCCAAGGTAATAAAAAGATCTAGGTAGTGACCACGATTATGAAATAAGTCACAAATCATTATTTCTTATAAAGTATCCAAAAGAACAAGAAAATAAAAAATATAAAAAATGAAACAAATTAATATTTGGTTAAATAGAGCTAATCGAGATGAGTCTAATTACATTTGCATCATTTTCATTAGTTCTTACTTGGAATAACTATAAATTACAAAACAATTAAAAAGAAATAATAAATGTATATTGTTTTAAAAAACAAAAATATATGTTAGATTAAAGATAAGATCAATTTTTGTACTGTGACATAAGAAAATTAGAGCAATGTAAAGGTCAAATGAGTGGAGAATTATAGCTTCAAAGTGTTATGACCAAATTAATGCAAACAAAATTGAGAAAATGAGTTAAATTACAAAAGGAATTTTAATTTCAAGATACACAAGACATCTTGTTAAATATTCTTGATCAATAAATCAAACATGATTTAAAATATCTCATAAAATATTCATAAGTCATGCAAAATAAAAGTATTTTAAAATCTTAAAAAAAATTAATTTGATAGACCTCATCAACAGTAGTCCAAAGATGTTTCTTTCATTTCCATTGAATCTTGTTAGCAAATATTACAAATTATAGGAACAAATAAGATAAAATACTAATAAATTATTATTTTAATATTTGGTAAATATATATTAACCTAAAATGAGACAAGTTAATGTAATACAATATGATAAAAAGCCAAGTAATTTAAACGAAACATAAGAGGAGATTTAGAGTTATATGATAATATAAACAAGTCAAACCTAAACATTTGATGAAATGACTAATTATATAAGAAAGTTGCATTCCAAAAAGATAAGGAGTTCAAGTATAATATTCTCTATCATCAAATAAGGTATATATAAAAATAATTCATAAACAATGTTAGAAACTTCTAAAACAAACTATTTTATAAAATTAAAACTGAATGATTACTTGAGAAGATTCATCAATGTGAGGCCAATGACCTTTCAATATTAAGTAAATATATATCAATAGTAAAATAAATTAAATTGAAACAATGTAACAAAAAATTAAAATGATATAAAATTCACATGATATGGTAATTAAAGTTCTATTGTAAAATAACCAAATCAAAAAAAAATTTAAGGAAACGATAGAAATTATATGAGAATGTTTCGCACCAAGATACTAAGGATGTCTAATGTAACATCTTCATTTGTTAAGTACGATGCAATTTAAAATGCCCATTTTTGTTTGTTAAGTAAGATGCAATTTAAAATGTCTTATAAAATTGGGAAAACAATAGAAAAAATATTTCAAAACATAAAAATTATTATATAATTTGATAAAGCTCATCAAGATGTCTATAATAATGTTTGTTTCATCCCAATCAAACCTTTAGTAAAATTATTGCTAATAATCCATGTAAAAAAATAATGTAAATGATTATTTTTTATATTCAACAAATTTTTATTTAAGTTGAAATAAGTTCAATTGAGATAATATAATATAATTGAATAAAAAATAAGTAAATGTCACATGAGAGATAGTTAGAGTTACATATTAAAGCAACTAAAAAAATGTAAATCATTTCAAAAATTAGGTAAATTATATACGAATGCTGCATTCTAAGATACGAACTAGATCAAGCATTACATCTCCAATGGCCTTTACATTTCTTTGATTTTGTTATGTTATTTTCATTAATCTTTCATTTTATGTTTATTATATATATGCTTAGTATTAAAATAGAAACTTGTTATTACTTATTAATATTTAGTTTGGTAATAAACTGTTTTTCAAAAAAAGGTCAGATGAAGAGAAAGCAAATATCATTAGACTTCATTTGATCTCATCTACACCATGAAATATTCTTTTCTATAATTGAAAATATTTTATTTTCAAGTTGTTCAGAATGTTTTACAATAGTTTTTGAATTTTATTTAATTTGATGATACATTATATTTCTTTTAAACTACTTTGTATCTTAAAATGAAGTTTTCTTATAATTTATGTAAATTCCTCAAACTTTTGGCTATGATTTTCTAATATTGTTATGTAACTCAATATCTCTTCACTTTTGCGTTGCTTTTATTTTGCTATGTTACAATATGTCAATTTATCTCATTCTAGATTTTACATAAATTTACATAATATTAATTTATATTTTATTCTTATTTATGCTTATTTTTTATGTAATTTATAGTAATTCCAAATGGCCAAATTTAAATGAATAAAAATTTTTGGAATCATTTTAATGAGCTATATCCAATTATTATTTATTTTTATATTTCAAAATATTTTTATATCCAATTGAGAACATATTTGATTATTGAGGATATTATACTTGATCAACATAGTATTTTGGAATGCAACATTGTCATTCAATTAGTCTAATTTCTTTAATTTTTTTCATTGATTTTGTTAAATCACAATGTAACACTAAATATTCTCTTGGTTTACCTTCATATTTGCTTTATTTTATTATAATATATAGTATGAAAACATTTACTTATGCTTTAATATATATATATATAATTAATATTAAAAAAATACTTTATTATTATTTTTGTGTATATACTTTTTAACTCTTAGTAATTCTAAATGAGGTCCAATCAAGAAAAAGCAAACATCGTTAGGCTAATATCGATCCAATCTAACCAATTAAATATTTATTTCTTTACTTATAGTTACTTAGATTTTCTTATGTTTTTTCACACTTCATTGGACATTTCAATATTTATCTAAATTATTGATTATGAATGTTAAATTAAATCTCATTTGTATCATAGAAAGCAACTTTGAATTATAATTTATCTCATTATTTCAATTTTGTTTGCTCTAATTTTGTTATAATGTTGTGATGCTCGAATTCTCTTATAATGTTCCTTTTTAATGCTTTTATTTTATTATATAATGTTGTTTCAATTTATCTTCTTTTAGCTATATTGTATTTAGTTTATATTTAAATAATTATTTATGATTATTTATTTTATTTGATTTGGTAATTAAAAATATTTTCAAAGGACTAATTGAGATGAAACCAATGTTAGTATATTAATTTTTATGAGCTATATACAATTAAATATTCATTTTTAAATTTTAATCTATTTTACATTTCTTATTTTTTATGCTTTAAAAGACATCTTGATTGGAACCATATTTGACGATTGTGGATCTCACATCATCTTCTCTGTATCTTCAAATGCAACTTTCTAACAATAATTTATCTGATTTCTTAAATAGTTTTCCATTTATATCATTATGGCAATATAAATTTTCACTTGTGTGACCATTTGTATATCTTCATTTTAGTCATATCATATTGATTCAATTTATCATGATTTATCATTATTATAAGTACTTGATAGTAAAAAATTGTTTATTATTTTTTATTTCATTTTCTTTGGCAACTAAAAGAAAGTTGTAGAAGGTCTAATTGAGACAAAAAAGATATCATCATACACATCATGATGTGCTCTATCAAATGAAATATTCATGTTTATTTTTAAATATTTTCTTTTGTATTACTCATTTGTGTTTTATGAGATATTTTTATTTGTACCATGTTTGATGATTGTTGATTTAGCACATGATCTACTGAGTGTTATGGAACCAAATTTTCTCAAACAAATTATCTTAATTTTTTAAAACTTTATTTGTTTGTTTAGTTACATCACTTTGTATTAGTCTCTTCCTATGTGGCCTATATATTTGTTTGACTTAGTTATGCTGCTTTACTTCATTTAATCACATTTCAACTTTATTATATATTTATTTAATATCAAAATTAATTTATTATCATTTTTGGCACATATTTATTATGGTAATTTATGGTAAATTCAAACGATATCTTATTCTAATGAAATAAACACTATCACAATCACCTCAAAAAACAGTATTAAATTAAAAAATAATATATATATATATATATATATATATATATATATATATATATATATATATATATATATTATTTTATTTTACATATTACATTTTCTATAGAATATTTTCGAATAGAGTTTAATTTGTACCTTAAATAGTAATAGAAGATGTTACACAATATATCTTTAAAATGTTGAAATGAAGCATCCCATCAAATTTAGCTTATTTCATCAATTTTTTAATTTGCTTATATTCCTCTACAAATCAAAATATCCACTCGTGTAACCCTTACATCCCATTTATTTCGCTATATAGCACTTTTTAAATGTTTCTAATTCAAGCTAAAAATATCTTTATTTAATCTTTAAATAAAAATTTATTATTATGAATGTTTATTTATTTTGTTAATTGATAATAATTTCAAATGAGATCCTAATTAGGGAAACAAATAATGTCAAAGAGGTCTGGACAACTACCTCCCATTTAACATTAATTTCTCTTTTTGTCTATATGTTTTTAATACTTTTGGCATGCTTACGATAAATTAAAAATAATGATAATTTTAATTGTCGAGGATGTTACACTCAATAATTTTAGTATCTTTTAATGCCACTTTCATGTACAATTTACCTTATTTTATCAAATTTTTTATTGTTATATTGTTACATTATTATGTACCTCTAAATCTCATCTCATGTGATCTAGTAGCACTTTGATTTAATTATATCATTTTAAAATTAATTTATCTCATTTTTTAAATAAATGTTTATTAAATATCAATATTTAAATTTTATATCATGTATGCCTGCTAAATTTTATAATTCACAATGATTATGTGTATGGTTTGATCTAGATTAATGAATGTCATTTCATTCGAGTGAACTCTAAGCAATTATATATTCATTTCTATATTTTTAAATATTTTATTTTCTATTATTTGGTACTACTAATAAAAAAATTTTACTTTTATTTATTTAAAGATAGAATTTTTTATACTCAATTGACCTAAGGTCTTGGAATATAGTTTTCTTGTATAAGCCACTTTTATAAGTTTATTGCTTTGATTTGGTGTTTTACTCTGTAAGTCTAAATACCATTTAATGTGATCATGGCCTTGCTTTGCTTTGTTTATGTTACGATGCTATAATTTATCTTAGTATTACATATTATACATTTACTTAAAACAACAATAGGTACTTGTTAATATTTATGCTCATTTATTTTAATAATTCATAATAATTCAAATAAGGTCTAATTAAGGAGAAATGTGTGTCATTTGGCTCATCTCAATTTTCTTTATCAAAATAAAAACTTCCTCTTTTATATTTTTAGATATTTTATTTTCTAGCATTTTAGATTGTTTTTGGGGACTTTTTCAATCATGCCTAACTTGGTGTGGAGGGTAGTAACACGTCTTTTTCATCTTGAAATGCAACATTTTCATGCAATCTAACTCATTTCTTCAAATGTTTTTCTTTGATTTCATTATATTATACATTAATTCTAAACATCTTCTCTTGTGACTTGTACATTGCTTTAATGTTAATCTATGAGAGTGCTTCCATTTATCTCATTTTAGCTATATTATATACATCACATTATAATAATAATTTATAATTTTATATTATATTTTTTTTTGCATTTCAAATAATTTTCAAAACTCTGATTGAGATGAAACAAATGTTTTTATACTCATTTAACAAGATGTATCTAATTAAATATTCATTTCTAAATTTTGAAATATTTTTTATGCATTAAGAGACAACTTGATTGGAATCATATTTGATGATTATGAATGTCACATATGATCTTCTCTATATCTTGCAAAGCAACTTTGCAAAAAAAAGTATCTAAATTATTAAAATAATTATTTATTTGCTTATATCATTATGGCACAATAAATTCCTTTTCTGAGACAATTTGTATTTCTTTAATTTAGTTATATTACATTAATTTAATTTATCTTATTTTTGCATTATATATGAACTTAATAGTATATGCCATCATGCAGATCCTAACGAGCTCGATCCAAATTATTTTTTTAATATTTCTAAATATTTTATTTTATATTATTAATTTTTAAAATTATATATTTTCATTTGTAGCATGTTTTGTGATTAATGATTTTTTGTACAATCTTTTTATTATCATGGAGCTCAATTTTCTTATACAAATTATCTTACTTTTTTTATTTTTTTTTTGTTTGTTTGGCTATATCACTATGTAATAGTTTCTTCTAATGTTATCTTCATATTAGTCTAATTTAGTTATGCTACATTATTTAATTTTACAAGTTTTGAACTTGATTATATATTAAATTAATATTAAAAATTATTTTTTTATTGGCACATATTTAGTATTATAATTAATGGTGGTTTAAAATGATATCTAATTGAGATGAATCAAACACTGTTGCAATCATGGCAAAAAGCATTATCCAATTATACCATAATTTTTATATATTCTATTTTACATATTATATTTTATACTATTTTAGTATATTTTAGAATAGATTTTAATTTGTACCATAATAGATAATAAAAGATGTTGCACAAGATATGTTTAAAATGTTTGAATGAAACTTCCCATCAAATCCATCCCATTCCATCAATTTTTTTTTATTTTGGGTATACTTGTGTGATCTTTGAACCCCTTTTTTGTTATATAATGTATGTTTAATTTATCTTTTTTAAACTATAATATATGTTTACTCAACATTTAAATAAAAATTTATTATTATAAATGCTTATTCATTTCTTTATTTTTTAATATTGAATTTCCTATTATTTTTTTACATTTCCTATAGGATTTTTTTTGTACTTATTTTAATAATTTATAGTAATTTAAATGGTTTAATTGAAGGGAAACATTTGTCATTAGACTCATCTTTATTTGCTTCATCATATTAAAAATTCCTCTTTAAATTTTTTGATATTTGAATTTCTAAAATTTTACCATGTTTTAAGAGACTTTTTGAATCATACCTGACTTATTGATCAAAGTTATTAACAAGTTCGCTTTTACTTTTTGAAATGAAACACTTTCATGCAATTTAACACATATCAACAAATGATTTTCTTTGTTTTTGTTATATTACTCTCTAATTCTAAATCTCTTCTTAGGTGACCTATACATTTATTTAATGTTATTCTATGAGAATTCTTTGATTTATCTTTCTGAACAATTTGTATTTATATATTTCAATGTAAAATAAAAATTTTAATTACCTATGTTTATTTACATGGTGATTTAAGAAAATTTTAAATGGTGTGCAAATTGAGAGGATGGAAATGCTATTAAACCTATCTTGATTAGGTAAATTAAATAAAAAATTCCCTTATAAATTTTAAAATTTTTTATTTCTTAGAGATTTGTTCACCTTATTAAATATTTTAAGTCATACCTAACTTGATGAATCAGATTATTATACTCGATCTCCTTAGTATCTTGGAAAGATTGTTTCTTAAAAAATTTATTCTTTTCTATATTTTTTTTATTTAATTATTTTATATCACCACAAAATGATAATTCATTTCTCTTGTGACTTATCAATCCCTTTGATTTTGTTATATTTTATTACTTCAATTTAGCTTCATAGAAATTTCCAATGAGGTCCAATTGAGATGGAACAAAGATCATTTGATTCTTCTTGGCGATCCTTATCCTATTAAAAAAAATCATTTATATTTTTTAAATAATTAATTTTGAAAGTTTTTTTTTACTTTATTAAACAAATTGTATTGGTTTATTTTCAACAAGCATTATTCAATAAAATATTCCCTTATAAATTTCTAAATAATTATTTTCAAAGCCTTTAGCATGGTTTATAAGACATTTTGATTCTTACTTATTTTGATCTCTAAGATTATGACACCAGTTGCCCTAACTATCTTGGGATATTACTTTCCCACACAACCTATCTCATTTATTCAAATTTTTTGCTTCAATTTTGATGTAGTATTATTTAACTCTACTTCTTCTTTTGTGTGGCCTATACGTTGCTTTAATTTCACTACATTATATTTCTTCAAAATTATGATATTTTTACGAAATATTTAAAAAATAATTTCCTGGTACCTTTTCTTTGAATTGTACATATTACAATGTAACTCTAAATCCACTTTTGTCTAAAGTTTACATCTCTTTTATTTTTTACATTATATAACATTAATTTGTTCAGATTTTATCTTTATTATTAGCTAATCAATGTTAAAGAAATTATTTTATTTTAATTTGTACTTATTTATTTTTGTAATTTGCAAAAATTTCAAATGAGGTCTAATTCAGATAAACTAAAAGTCAATGTGGTCATCTTGAGAATATCTCTAACTAGATTTTTTTTTCTCTTTTTGTAAATATTTTTATTTTGAAGGGATTTGATGATCAAATATGTTACACTAAAATCCTATGTATCATAGACTATAATATTCCTATATAATTAATCTCATTTCTTCAATATCTATTCTTTTAATTTGGTTATTTTACTATTTGACTTGAATTCTCCTTTTATGTGAGTTTTACATTTGCCTTTATTAGTTATATAATAGTAATTAAATTTATCTCTTTTAGATGTTAAAATATAATACTACAAAATCAGACAATTTATTATTTTTTAAGCTAACTTATTTTTGTAATTCATAGTAATTTCTAATCAAGTTTGATCAAGATAAAACAAGTGTCATTGCTTGACTTAACAACCTAAATGTACTTAATATTCATTTAAATATTTTTAAATATAATATTTTCTATGATATTTATTTGCTTTTTTGCATTTAAACTTATATCACAATTGGCTTTCAAGATTGTCAAACTCAATATTCTTAATATGTTTTGAAATAATCCCGTGCTATAGTTTATTAAATTATAACAAAAGATTTGGCTTTAATTTTGTTTATATTGGTTTATAACTAAAAATCTTATTTAGTGTAACCTTTCTAATTCTTTTATTTTCTTTATTGCATTATTTTAATTTTTTTTAAGTCAATTTCATTATAGTTTATTATTATCTAAAAAGTAATTTGTTATTATTTTTCTTTATTTAAACTTTTAATTCATAGAAATTCCAATTTTGGTCTAATTAAGACAAAAGAAAATTTCATTAGACTGCATCTCTTTATATTACTCTATAGCTCGCATCCTATTTTGATTTGTACCTTAGTTTAAGATGAAGCCCATTACGCTACATCTCTTTATATTACTCTGTAACTCTATGCCTCCTCTTCTATAACATATACATTACTTTTATTTTATTATTCTACATTGTTTCAATTTTTATCACTTAATCCTTCATGTACATTTTTTAATGTTTAAATAATAACTTGTTTTTATTTATGCTTATTTATTTTGGTAGTTTATAGTAAGTTCGTATGGGATCCAAATGAGAGGAGATTAATTTTTGCTGACAAGATTGAATAATATTATGAAACTCTATTTCTTATTGAAGATATAATTTTAGTAAATGCTGGAGTACATCGCACTTAATTCGTACATGATTGGATGTTTGAAATGAGAAAAATTGATGCATTGTAATATAACATGATTAAAGACATCAAAATGTTACAAAAGAGGAGAATTATAACTACTTAGTGCTTTAGAGTAATCAAAATAAAAAATTAAGGAAATGAGAAAAATTATTTAAGAAAGTTTCATTCCAGGATAATAAGAATAAATAATATCACACCCTCAATCATAAAATATGATATAAATCAAAATGACTAATAAAGCCTGCCAAAATACTAGAAAATAAATTATTTAGAAGTATGAAATAAATATTTAATTTGATACAACCAATCAAAGCATCTCTAATGACATTGGCTTTATCTCAATAATGACTCATTTGGAATTACTAAAAATTAAGAAAGTAAATAAAAGTAAATCATAAAAATTATAGTTTTATTATCAAATAAATGTAGAATAAAACTAAAACGAGATAAATTAAAGTCAATATATTATGTAATGTAATAATCACAAGAGAAGAGATTTAGAATACTTCAGTAAAATAAAAAAATCAAAACAATAAATTTGAGGAAATGTTATAAATTTGACGTTCATGCTGCATTTTTAAAATTGAAAAAAGATCAAGTGTAGCTCATAAAACATCAAATCAAGTATGAAACAAAATAATTACAAAATATTACAAGGAAAAACTATAAAATGAATATTTAATTAATTATAGCTTGTTGAGAAGAGTGCATTGGTGTTTCTTTTATCTTAATGTGACCTCATTTGGAACTACTACACATTTCAAAATAAATTAATAAGAAATGATAAAAAATAACCAAAATATATTTTTTAATAATAAATAAATAGATAACAAAGGTGAAAAAGTTGTAAATTGAAAAAATATTATGTAACTAAATTAAGAGTTCTAAAGTTCATACGATATGCGATTTAGACTACCATAATATCATAACTAAATCTTATGAAACTAATTGAACAAATTAGATAAATTACTCTAACAAGTACAACTCCAACAATTAAAAGAGATTGAGGGTAACATCCTTAATGGTAAAAAAAGGGAAAATTAAAATTTCTTATAAGGCAAGCTGAAACAGTTAAAAAGTAATTAAATACATAAAGAAATGAATTTTTAGTTGTGTAGAGATAAATGTGAAAGGTCAAACAATATTTTTATCACCTCAATTAAACATCATTAAGAAATACAACATATTTAAGAAAAAAAATGTAGCAATAATAATAAATTACTATTTTTAATTTTTATTAAACATATGCTAAATTTTAAATCTGATAAATTCTAACAAATAAATATAATCAAAGGAAAGATATGTAATGGTATATTATAAGAGACTTAGAATTAGCTAGTAATATAGTCATATAAAAATGAAAATATAGAAAAACATATTTTTCTTAAAAGATCTATGAGTCTAATAATTTTTTTCATCTTAATTAAATCTAGATTGCAATTACTATTAATTGTCGTCGCAATTGAACATAAATAATAAATAATTATTATTTCAATATTAAATAAATATATAAACAAGTTGAAAGGAAACAAATTAAAGAAATGTAATTTAACCAAATAAAAAAATGTAAAGGTCATGAGAGAGAAAATTTAATGTTTGATAGTAAAATAGCTAAATCATTCTGAAAATTTTTAAAAATTAGATAAATTGTTTAAAAAAGTTGCATTCTAAGATACTTAGGATGTAGAGTGTAATATTCTTAATTATCAAATAAAAAAAAATTAAAAATGACTAATAATAACTTGGTAAACCTATTGAAAAAAAAATTAAAAATATAAGAAAAACAATACTTTATTTGATACAACTCATTAAGATGGGTCCAACGACATTTTTTTGCTTTATTGGAGTTTATTCTAAGTTATTAACAATTATGAAGTAAATATTAATAAATGACAATGAAGTATTTTTTTTAATATTACATAGATACATAGTAAAGTTGAAATAAGATAAATTAAACCATGTAATATAACCAAGTTAAAGCAATACAAAAGTAATAATTGAGGACATTTTTAGTTACATAGTAGTATACCTAAGTCCAAGAAAAATACTGAAGAAGTGAGATAAATTATATAAGAAAGCTGATTCTAAGATACTAACGAGATCAAGTGTAATATCTTCGAGAATGAAATTAAGTGTAATTAAAAATATTTTGCAAATCATGGAAAAACAATATAAAATAAACTATTTTAAAATTATAAAACTAAACATGTAATGTGATATAGCTAATCGAGATGAGTGCAATAGGTTTTGTTCCTTGTTGATTAGATCTTATTCAGAATTACTCTAAATTACCAATAAAAATAAGGTTATGTTATATTCAATTATTATTTTAATATTAACTAATCATATATTAATGAAAAAATTAGACAAATTGAAACGATGTATTTTATGGAAATCAGGGACATACAAGGGCCACATGAGAGGGAATTTTTGCTACATATTAATATAGGTAAAATAGAGAAAAATATTTGAAAAATGAGAAACTATAAGTGCAAGCTACATTCTGATATGCCCAGGAAACAAACAGTAACATCCTTAGTCATCAAATCAACTAAAAACACTTTATTACAAAGGTTGTTAATTCATTAAAAAAATATTGAACTAAGGTAAAAAAAATATATAATTCTAAGGAACTTGTTGAGACAACTATTGCCAGATTTTTTTCACTTAGTTGGGCTTCATTTGGAGTGGCTATATTTACCAAAGTAAATAAGGATAATTGATAAAAAATTATTATATTAGTGTTATGTAATTATATAATAAACTTGAAATGAGATAATTTTAATCATTGTAAATAAAAAATTAAAAATAATATGAAAGCCACTTGGAAGGGGATTTAGTGTAATATTGTAATATAAGAAAAACAATAAGAAAAATTTGAAGAGGTGCGATAAATCCTTTGGGAATGCTGCATTGTGAGATACAAACAAGATCATGTGTGACATCTTTGATCAAAAAATTATGTTCATATTGAAATGACGTGTAAGGCATACATGAAAATAAAAAAAATAAAATATTTGAAAGGTATAAAAACATATTTAAGTAGATATATCTCATTAGCACAAGACAAATGATATTTTTTAGATCAGACTTAATTTTGCATTATTATGAATTATGAGAATAAAAATGCATAAATAATAATAATTTGTATTTCAATATTATGCAAGTATATTTTAATGCCAAAGCAAGATAGATTATGCCGTCATAAAATGGCAAAATCAGTAACATTTAAAGGTCACATGATAGGTCAATTAAAGTTACCTAATAATATATCCAAAAATGTAAAATTAAAACAAATGACAAATTATACAGAAAGGTTGAATTTTTAAGATACTAGAGATTTCAACATCCTCAATAATCAAAGCATGTACAAATCAAAAAGCTTTTTACAACACAACAAAACAATAGAAACTTAAATATTTAGAAACATTTAGATGAATATTTAACTACATTGAAAGTATGGAGATGAGTCCTATGAATTTTTTTCACTCGATCAGATCTTGCTTGGAAAATATAGTGAATATATAAAGATAAAAAGTATTAATAATAACAAATAATTATTTTAATATTAACTAAACATATAATATTGATCAAAATGAGATAATTTGAGATGATACAATTTCACCAAGTTAATCAATGTAAGGGGTAACATAGAGGAAATATAAAGTTACATTTGGATTTTAATCAAATCAAAGTCAAAAGTTTAGAGAATTAGGATAAATTATTTTGATAAGTAGCATTGTAAGACACAAAAGAGTTTGAACATATCGTCCTCTACAAACAAATCGATACAAATTAAAATAGCTTACAAGACATAATAAAGCCTTAAGAAAAAACTATTTTAAAAATATATAAGTGACTATTTAATTCATAGAGCACATCAGTACAAGTCCATTGAAATTTTATATATCAATCAAGCTTCATTTTAAAATATTAAAAAAATTCAAAAAATAAGTGAGAACAAATATTAATTAAATTAAGCAACATAACTTAAACAAATTAGGCACATTTAAATGTGACATGATAGAAGATTTAGAGATGCATAGTAATATAACTAAATTAAACTAAATAATTTAAATAAATAAATTTATGTTTTAAGAAAGTTCTATTGCAAGCTACTAACGAGATCGTGGGCCATACTTGATTGTCAAATCAATTTAAAATAAAAAATCTCTAAAAGAGTGACAAATTAAAATGAAATAAAATTTTTAAACAACTTAAGATGACCACTTAACCAGATAGAGCTCATTCAGATAATCCAATGATTTTTATTTTAACTTGAACAAATTTTGTTTGGAATCACTACCAGTTACAAATGTGAATGAGCAAAAATAGTGGCAAATAATTATTTTAATTTCAAGATTATATAAAATGTAGTTCATAAGGAGAAACATTTAAGCAATATAACATAACTAAGTTAGGCAAAGTTATGGTCACATGAGAGGACGAATTGATTTACATGGTAATATCACCCAATCTTAGAGAAAATATTGAAAAAAGACGAAACAACTTATATGGAAAAGCTCAATTTTAATAAGTTAGGAGAACAAGTTTAATATCAATGATTTCAAAATTAGTTATGAATTAGAACATCTTATAAAAAAGGCTAAAACCTTCAAAAGATAAGTAAAAATATGTAATTTAATTTTTTTTTCGAACACATCAACACGAGTCTGATGACATTTGTTTTCTCTTGATCGAACCTCATTTTGAATTATAAAAACTTATCAAGGTAAGAAAGCATAAACAGAAATAAATTATAAATTTAATATTTAGTAAATATATAAAAAAAAGTGGAATAATTTCAAGGAATGTAATACAACTAAATCGAGGTGAAGGAAACATCGTAAGAGAAGAGATTAAAGGTACATTGGGAAACAACCAAATCTTTTAGGAAAGTTGTATTCCAGGATACCAATAAATTGGAGCGTGACATCCTTGATTTACAAATCAAGTGCGAATCAAGATATCTTATAAAGTGAGTTCAAATAGTAGAAAAAAATATTTGAGAAATATTAAATATGTAATTAATTTGTTGATGCCCATTAAGGCAAGCTTAGTAACATTTGTTTCATTTAAATATGACATCATTTATTATTATAATAAATTGTAGAATTCGAAAAGCATAAATAATAATAAATTATTTTTAATAACAAAGAATTATAAATTAAAGATGAAATAGGACAAATTGAAGTGATGCAATATAATAAAATAAAAAAATAAAATAATCACATGAGAGGACATTAGGTGTTACATTATGATATGGCCAAATCAAAGCAAAATATTTGATGAAATCACATAAACTATTCGATAAGATATAAATTTTTTTGAGTGTAACATGCTTGATCATCAAGTAAGTTAATAATCAAAATATTCTATAAGAATTAATAAATTATATAAAAAAATATTTAAAACATAAAAATGAATATTTAATTTTTTAGTGCTTCTCAATATGACTCCAACGTCATCTACTTCAACTTGATTTAACCTCATTTGGTTTACTAGAAAAATAATTCATAAATAAAAAAAATATTATTTTAATATTAAATAATTATATAGTAAAGCATAAAAATGATAAATTAAAATAATATAATTGAACCAAACGAAAACAATCTAAAGGTCAAATCATAAAAGATTAAAAATTACATTATAATATAATGAAATCAAAGTAAAAATTTTAAAATTTTGAAAATTATATAGAAAAGCAGCATTCCCAAATACATAAGAGACCATGCAACATCCTTAATCATAAAATTAAGTATGAATAAAAATATATTATCATATATGTTAAAACACTAGGAAATAAAATGATAAAAATTATAAAAAAATAATGTTTAATTGGATAGAGCTAATTGATATTAGTTTAAAGTGTTTTTTTTCTTGATTAGACCTCGTTTGGAATTACTTTAAGTTATAATGTTTAATAAGCAAAAGTAATAAAAAATTACTATTTTAATATTTATCAAATATTCAATAAGCCTTAAAAGAAAATAAAATAAAGTAATATAATATATCAAAGTCATAGCAATGTAAAGGTAAAACAAAAAGAGATTTATGGAGACATAGTATTATAACAAAATATAAGAAAAACTTTTAACAGAATAAAGTGCATAATACTTTAGTGTGAAATGAATTATAAAAAAGTGTCTTAAAATATGCCAAATAGTTATAAAATAAAAGTATAACTATATTAGTTTCATCTTAATTATACCTTGTTATGAGTCAGTATGTATTACTAATGGACAAAAATCATAACAACTAACAAATTAGTTTTTAGTGCTAAATAAATAAAAATTAAAGTTAAAATAAGTTAAATTAAATTAACATAAATTCTACAAATAAAAGTAATGTAAAGGTCACACAAGTAAAGATTTAAAGCTATATAGAAAAATATGCAAAATCTAAGTAAAAAATTTAAAGAAAGAATACAAATTGTATAAAAAGTGGTTTATCAACATACTTAGGGGATCAATTGGTAAATACTCAATTGTTAAAAGTGGTATTATTCATAATATATCTTAAAACATGATAAAATGTCTGGAAAAAAATATTTCAAAATAAAAAAATGAATATTTAATACATTAAGGTTGTTGAGAAGAGTCAAACAACAATGATTTTATGTTCATTAACCCTTACTTATGGTCAATACGAACTACCAAGGTAAACATAAATGATAATAATTAAATGTTAAAAAATATTTTTATATATTTCAAAAATGAAATGAAGTAAATTGAAGCAATATAATTAAAAAAAGTTTAATTAATTAATTGTCACATCAAAAGAGATTTACTATTAAATAGTAGCATTGCAAAATCAATAAAATTATTAGTAAAACTATTGAAGCCATGTAAAGGTCACTCGAAAGGAGATTGAGTTTCAAATTATTAAAACCCAAAGGACCATGAAAACTTATAAGAAATTTAGATAAATTATTTGGGAAAGCCACATACCAAAATAGTAATGAGATTGAATATAACATGCTTGATCATAAAATATGGTACCACTAAAAGTTGCCTCATAAAATGTCTCAAAACCTTAAAAATTAAGGTTCTTAATAATATAGGAATTTAAAGATTAATTGGATAAAGCTCACATGTTCAAGTCCAACATGTTTATTTCATTGTGATCAGATATCATCTGGAATTACTACGAATTATTGAAGTAAAGAAGCACAAATAATAATAAAATATTATTTATTATTCAATAAAAATATAGTAAAGACAAATTGAGGTAAATTAAAGTAATATAATAGAATTAAATGAAAGAATTATAAAGTTCTTATTAGAAGGGAATTAGAGTTTCATTATAGTTTAACCAACTCAAGGAAAAAATAATTAAAAAAATGTGATAAATTATATGTGAAAGTTGCATTCCATGAAACAAAGGTGATTGAGTGTGGCATCATTGATCATCTAATAAACTATGAATGAAAATTTTTTACAAGAAAGATAAACCCTAATCAATTAACAAGATAAAATTAAAAAAAAAATTAATTGAGGGTGCTAGTTGAGAAGACTTGTACAACATTTTCTTCTGCTCTATGAGACAACATTCAATATTTGTATAAATTTTAAAAACTTTAATAAGAATAAATAACAAAAAATTATAATTTTAAAATGAAATGAATATATATCAAAGCTAAGGTTAGATAAATTCAAGGAATGTTATAAAAATAAATAAAGGACATTTGTGGGTAACATGAGTGGATACTTTTTGTTACAAAGTAGTTTAACAAAATGAAACAAAATATTGAAGAAATTATATAAACTGTACATGAAACATGCATTCTATTATAGTAAGGAGATCATGTATGAAATTCTCAGTAGTCTGATTAAATGCAAATTGAAATGGCTCGTAAAACATGTAAAAATCTTAAAAAATGAAAAGGTCAGTAATACATTAAATAAACACTTAATTTGTCAAATCTTATCACAATTAATCCAGTGGCCTTTGTTTTGGCGCTATTAGACCTTGAATTAAATTCCCATCAATTAAAAGAGAAAAGTTGAAAAAAATGAGATAAACTACATAACAAAGTAACATTCCAACATATTATGGAGATAAAACATAACATCCTTAGTTATCAAATGAATTAATAACAAAAATTACTGATAAAGCATAGCATAACCATGGAAAAAAATATTTAAAAATATATACATATACACTTATTGACTTCGAAATAGCTCATAAAAATGTGAATAATAACTTTATGACACATCCATCAAACAACATTAAGAATTACTTTGACTTATTATCATTAAAAAACATAAATGATAATAAATCATTATTTCAATATAAAGTTAAAATATATTAAGTCTCAATAAAGATAACTTAAAGTAATGTAATATAGCCAAACGAAGCCATTTAAAGGTCATATGTTGGGAGAACTATAGTTATATAACAAAAAAACTAAATTAATTAAAAAATTATTAAGAATTGAGATAAATTTTATGAGAAACATTCATTCAAGGATACTAAGTAGACTAAATGTAAAAATCTTAACTGTTAGATCAAGCATAAATTAAAATGTCTTATTACGAATGCCAATGCCTAAGAACAAAAAACATTTAAAAATATCAAAATAAATATTTAATCAAATAGACCTTATTGAGATGACCATAATGACTTATGTTTCATCTTGATTAGACCCATTTTGGAATTACCTCAAATTATCAAATTAAATAAGCACAAATAATAAAAAATTATTATTTTAATATTAAGTGATTAAATGTTAAATTGAAATGGAATAAATTAAAATAACATCATATGAATAAATGAAAAAATAAATTATATATGAAAGAATTTGAATGACAAAATAACACAAGCAATTTGAAGCAAAACCTTTAATGAAATGAGATAAATTTTTTAAGAAAGTACTCTTTCAAGATACTAAGATTGTCAAGCATAATAACCTTCACTGTCGAACTAAGTATAAATTAAAATATTTTGTAGGTTATGCTAGAACAACAAGTAAAATATTTGAACATATTAAAAACTTGTTCGATGTAAAATAGCTCATCAACATAATTCCAACAACATTTGCTTCTTCTCAATTGAACTATGGTTGAAATTAGTATGAATAACTAAAATAATTAAACATAAATAATAATAAAACATTATTTTATAATAAAGTAAACTTTTAATAAACCTTAAATATGGTTAGTTCAAGGTAAGTTATATAACAAAATATAAGTGATGTAAAGGTCATAGAGGTGGAAATTTAAAGTTTAAAAGTAATATAACAAAATCAAAAAGAAAGGTGTGATAAATAACATAAATTAAATACAAAAATTGCATTCAAATACTCTAAGGAGATCGAGCGTAACATTCTCATTTTCCAAATAAAATATGAAATAAAAAGTCTTATAAAACTTGTCAAAACACTAGAAAGAAAATTTAAAAATATAAAAAATAAATCTTTAAATAGAATGAGCACATTAAGAAGATTCCAATGTTATCAAATTCATATTGATATGATTTCATTTGGAGTTATTACAAATTATTGAAGAAAATAATCATAAATATTAATGAATTATTATTTAAATATTAAGGAAATATATAACAAAGCTAAAATAATATAAATTAAAATAATGTACTATAGTCAAATCAAAGGCAATAAAGGTCACAAGAGATGAGAATTTGAGTTTCATTTTAATGTGTAGGTGATTTAGAGTGACAAAGCAATATAATCAAAAGAAAAAAATTTTTTGATAACATTAGATAAAATGTATAATAAAGTGGCATTCAAAGATACTAAGGAGATGAAGTTTAATTATCAAGTTCATCTAAGGTAAAAAGGTGTTCAATTGTAATATTCTTAATCATCAAATGAGATATGAAAAGATTCTCTCATAAAATGCCAAAACTATAGAAACTAAAAAATAAAAAAATATAAAAAAGAATACTTTATTAAATAGAGCTTGGCAAGGCAAGTGCAACATGTTTGTTTTTAATCAATTAAACCTTGTTTGGAAATTCAATAAATTCCCATAGTTAATAAAAATAAACAATATAAAATGGTTATTAACTAAGTGTAAATTAATGCTTAAAAACATAAATTAGAGCCATTTACCAAAAGTTAAGTCGATATGATTTAAAGGACACATGAAAGAAAATTGGAGTTACATAATAATGTATCCAAATCAATAAAAAATATTTAAAGGAATGAAACTAATTGTATGAGAAAATTTCATTTCAAGATACTAAGAGGCTTGAGCATAACCTACATGATGTCAAATCATTTACATATCAAGATTTCTCACAAAAAGTGCCACAATTCTTGAAAAAAAATATTTAAAAAATACAAAATTAAATATTAAATTATATAGAGCTCATTGATATGATAGTGATATCATTTACTTGTTCTCAATCACGTCTCATTTGGAATTATTTTGAATTATAACAACAAAAAGGCATATATGATAATAAATTACTATTTTAATATTAGGTAAGTACATATTAAAGCTAAGATGAAGTAAATTTCAACAATGCAAAATATTTAACCAAAATTTTTAGGACACACATGAAGAGATTCACAATTATAAATTAAAGAAAACGAAATAAAAGTAAAACTTTATAGAAATGAGAAAAGTTGTAAAGGAAAGTTGGGCTCCGTGGTAGTCATAACTTGAAAGTAAAGTGTACCAATCCCTAAAAAATTTCATATTTTAAAAAACATATGGGGAAAAATATTTAGTTTAATTAACATTATCAAGGTAAGCCAAAATATAATTTTAAAGTTAAGCCAACTACAAAAATATGCATAAATAATAAAAACTTTTTATATTGATATTAGGTAAAGTTATATTAAAACTAAAATTTGGTAAGTCAAAATAATGTAGCATAACCAATTCAAGGCAAACTAATGGTCACATGTGATAAGATTTAGACTTATAAAAATAATCGAAAATAAATTAATGAAAAATATTAAAAAAATAAGATAAATTATACGTGAAAGTTACATTTAAAGATACAAAGAAGCTTGAGTGTAATATCTTTAATCATCAAACTAGTATAAATCAAAATATACCATAGGATATATTTTTTAAAAAAATTAAAAAAATAAATTTTTAATTAGATAGAGGTTGTTGAGATAAGTCCAAAAACATTTGTTTCATTTCTATCAGACCTTGATTCAAAATTACTATGAATTACAAAATAAATTAAACATAAATAACAATAATTTACTTATTTTGTATTAAATAAATTAAGGATAAAGCCAACATATGATAAATTTAAGACAAGTAATATAACTGAATAAAAGGAGTGTAATGATCACTTAGGAAGACAATTGGAGTTTCATTGCAACATAAGAAAATCAAAGAGATACTTTTGAATAAATAACATATATTATAGTTGAACTTGCATTATAAGATACATAAGAGATCAAGTGAAACATTCTAATTTGTGAAATTATGTATGAAACAAAATGTCTCATAAAAAATATCTAAACCATAAAAACTAAAATATTTTTAAAATATTAAAAATATTAATTGGATTTAGCACATTGAAATGAGTCCAACAATATTATATTTGTGTCAATTTATTGTCAATATTAATTACTACGTATTTCTAAAAAATAATCATAAATACAAAATCATTAATTTAAATAATAAGCAAATATATAATAAAACTGAAGTAAGATAAATTGAAACAATGTCTTATAATCAAATTGAAGGTACATAAAAGTCAGATAAGGAGAGAGTAAGAGTGCCATAGTAAAATAAATAAATCAAAGTAAAAATTTTGAAGAAATGAAATAAATTGGATAAGAAAGTTTTCTTCCAAGATACCAAAACATTCATTGCGAGATCCTCGATCATTAAATCATGAATGAAATGAAATATCCTATAGGGCATGTCAATACTAAAGGATATCAAATATTTGAAAATTAAAAAATATATTTAATTTTATGGAGCTCATTGAGAAGAGTCTAATGATGTTTACTTCATCTTGATTTGGCAATGTTTTGAAAACACAAAGAATTGATAACATAAATGAATAGAAACAATGATAAAGTATTACTTGAAAATTAAATAGATAAATATTAATACTTAAATACGATAAATTAATGTAGTTTGATTAAATAAAATTGAAGCAACGTAAATGTCACATGAGAGATGAATTAGAGTTCAATAGTAATATATCCAAAAAAAATCAAAAGATTTGTTGAAATGAGATAAAAATGCACAAAAAGGAAACATTCAAATATATTAGGGATATCGAGTGCAACATGCTCGATTATGAAATGAAGAACATGTTAACATGTCTATTAAATCTTAGCCAAATAAAATAAAATATATTAAAATTATATATATAATTATATATTTAATTAGAAAGTTCTCATTAAAAATAATGGAACAATAATTCTCTTGTATTTATCATAACATGTTTTAAATTATCATGAATTAATTAACCAAATAAACATAAATAATAACAACTTTTTATTTTATTATGAGCATAAAATATAATGAATCAAAAAATAATATAAATTAAATAATGCAATAAAAGCAAACCAAAGAAATGCAAAGGTCGTATAAGAGGGGATTTAGAGTTATGTAACTATTTAACCAAATTAATGAAAAATGATTAAGTAATCACAAAAATTAGATGGAAAATTTTTATTCTATGATACTTATGAGATGAGTGCAACAAGTTATTTTATTAAATTAGTGCAAATTGAAATATCTTGTTAAGCATGTCAAACCCTTAATGTATAAAATACTTAAAAGTATTATGACAAACATTAAATTTAATAGACCTTGACTATTAGGGTCCAATGACCTTTCTTTCATGACAATTAGACCCATTGTAAAATCATGTGTAATTACGAAAGTAAATAATCATAAGTATTGATAAAATAATACTTAAATATTAATTAAAGAAATATTTAATTTAAAATGGGAAAATTTTAAAAATGTAAACATCAAAATTAAAGAAAATTAATTGTCTCATTAATGAACATTTAGAGTTACATTTTAATATAAGCAACTTAATGCGAATTATTTGAGCAAATAAGACAAATTAAACAAGAAAATACCATTTCAAGAAATTAAGAATATAAATTGTAATATCCTTAATCATCAAATTAGGTACAAAGTAAAAAATGTCTCATTGGAATGTATAAATAATAGAAAATAAAATTTTTGAAAATTTGAAAATAAAATTTCCAGAAAGATAGTGCTAAAATTGATAGGTCTAATAGTGTTTGTTTCGTCAATATGAGAAAAAAATTAAAATTACTATGAATTACAAAAATAATTAATCAACCTTTAAAAAAAAATTTTTATTATTTACTTTTATTTAATTTTTTCATTCAAATTAATTTAAAACTATGTCTAATTGAGACTAAATAGTTATCATTAGACCCTTTTTCTCTAACTCTATGTAATTAAATATATATTTTTTTAAATTTTTAAAAAAATTATTTTTCTAGTGTTTTGGTATATTTTAAGAGGTATTTTAATTTGTATCTAAAATGTTAAAAAATTATGCATTGGAAGTTCTTATGGTCTAGGAATGTAACGATCTTATATGATTTTGGTTCTTTTTTGGCATATTTTCTATTATTTATGTTCATTTTGTAATTTTTACAAATTTTATTTACTCTGATTTTGATGTACTTTATGAGGTATTTTGATTCATAGTAGATTTTACAATCAATGATATTATACTTTATCATTTTAGTATTAAGTAAAGCACCTTCGGGGTTTCGGGGTTTTGGGGAGTTTCGGGGTGCGTTTGTGCTTCGTCCCCGCTGGTTCGCAGTGATGGCGGGAGCGAAGGTGAAGAAGGCCCACTCGGCCGCAGCTGGAAGGAAGATTAGGGCTCGTTTGTCTCATTCGCCTGTTCGGATCGAGGAAACCTCGGTTGAAGATTTGATGTCGGAGAATGATGTCGCGGCGGACGAGTCCGACTCACAATTGTCGGTCGCGGTGGAGGAGGGGATTGTTTTAGCCGTCGAACCTGTGGGAGGAGGGATCAAGAGGCCGGAAGCTTCAATTAGGGCGGATGGTCGAAAGGAGCGAGCGGGAGTTTCGGAAATGGGGGAAGAGAAGAAAAAAGGTAAGGCGGTGGAGCAGTTTGGCTCGACATCGCCGTCGGTGTCTGCGAAGAGGGTGTCGGTCGAGTTGGGGGAGTGTTCCAAGCAAAGGGAAGATCCATGCAGCCCTAGTGCTCGACGTATTGCAAAGTGTCCCGTAGATGATTGCGTAAATGCGGCGGTAACTATGCAGGTGCAGCAGGTGTTGCCGACGGTGAACGGTATGGTGATGGGTGGATCAATTAGTCCAATTAGTCCAAACTCTGGCCGGAAATCGTTCAAGGAAGCACTGGTTGTTTCGCCGGTGGGATTGCCGGGACGTGTGGGCAATCCACTGTGCGACGCATTGCTACGCAGCATGGGACAAGGCTTGCAGGAAGGCTGCCAAATCGAAATATTTCGCATCTTGTGCCGGCGGGCAACGGGGATTTTTTCGACGAATCAGTAGTTCAAATGTGTGATGAAGCGGTTGACAGAAGAATTCATTATCATCAAAACGACTTGGTAGGAAGGTTGTATGTGGGAAGTTTTCCTTCATCTGGCTTGCAAAAGAACTGTACAGGAGATGGGGTCATATGCGGGGATTTCGTGTTCTAGACATGGGTAAAGGATGCGTAGCCCTACACTTTACCAGTCAGACCGATCGAGACTATGTTTGGCATGGGGGGCCATGGTTTGTGAATGATCAGCTGCTTGGCCTTGATAGGTGGACATCTGATTTCTCCCCTAGCAACTCAGTAATAATGTCTACTCCAGTGTGGGTTAGGCTGCCTGAATTGCCATTCATTTACTGGGATGAAGTCAATTTGATTCGCATTGCTACAGTTATTAGGGAGCCAACTCAGATCGATGGTTTGACTTCAGAAATGGAAAGAACATCTTTTGCTAGGATATGTGTTCGAGCGGATCTAACCGCACCGTTGAGAATGGGTATATGGCTCAATGGTAAGAAGGGGAAGTTTTTTCAGCGGTTTGAATATGAAGGATTACCAACTATTTGCTTTTAGTGTGGACGTGCTGGACACATGACGGGGGCTTGTGTAGCGTGCAATAGTGCAAATGGGGCTGCAAAGGCTTTCGCTTGTCCAATGTTGGACCAGAATGGGCTGATGGAGCTGGCACAGCAACAGGTCAACCGGCCTGACGAGGAGCAGCAAGCGGTAAGGGAAGCGAACCGAACCGGTGCAGGAAAAACGGTCCAGCGGCAAAATGACCTACCGAACCGGCGAATTAGCCCTGAACCGGCTTCTTCTTCCTTCGCGTTTAATTTGCCGGAGGAAGCAGTGACGGCGGAACCGGACCGGACGGGGTACGGGCCGTGGATGGTGGTGCGGAGCAGGCGGCAGCAGCGGGGCCGCTCACGGCGGCCGACAGCGAGAATGGGAAAACCTGATGGGAGGCGATCTATCCATTCTATTCGCCCGTCGTCACATCGACCGCGGGCTCTGTCCAGGAACAGCGGTGGAGCGGGTGGCCTGAGATGGGTCCCGGCAATGAGGCAAGCAGCTAATTATGGTCTGGCGGCATCGCTGGGTAGAAAAATCGATGTAGGGAATGGGCTTGAATCAAAGGAGAACGAGCGTGATGGCGGGCGGACTGGTGCGGAATTAATGCGCCGGCTGGATGATCTTCTTCGTCCCCTTACTCTTATTAATGCGAATTGAAATTGGCTTGCCGCAAAGGCACGCAGGTTCTGTTCTTTACTGGTTTGACCTGGGTGATGGATTTTTGCAAAGTTTCTCGTCGTTTTGTTGCTGGCCGAAGGTGTGCCAAATAGTGGTTTTTTGGTTTTCTCGACTGATTCTGGCCAACGGTGAGCCACGCCTTTGCTATTTTCATGTTGAGTGGATGTATGCTTGGGCCGATTGTGCTTGCTCTGCTTGCGTAAAAAACATGGTGCTGTCTGGGCCTTGGCGAGTGATTGCTGGTTGGCTGAATGTTGGTGCTGGGGTGGTTAATCCTGGGCTGCAGTGCAATGCATGGGGTCTGCAGGCAGGGGTTTTAAATACCTGTAATTGGTCCAAGATTGGGAATGGAGGAAAGCAGAGCCTTTTGTAGATTGGCCTGTTGATGATGCTGGAATGGTTGGATAATCGCATGGATGGTATTGTGCAAATTAAATGTAACGGGGAATTGGTGGATTGGATGAACTGGAGGCTTTTCATCTTCTTTCTTATGCTTGATTGTACTGTTCCGCTGCTAACAGGCTTGCGGGAAACTGCTATGTATTGGAGGGTTGAGGTCTACTGCTGTGGTAGTTAAGCCTGATTGTATTTTTGATTAATAATTGCTTTAATGACAGACAAGTTGGCACTACTTGCATGGAATGTGAGGGGTGTTCGCTCCTCTAAGTCCAGGACTTATTTGCAGCGTATTGTGAGAGAAAATAAAATATTTGTTGCGTTGTTGGAGACTAGAGTCATGAAATTTGGCAGAAGAGATGCGGATCGTCTTTTGGGATGAAATTGGCAATTTTATGTGCAGCCTTCGGTGGGGTTGTCAGGAGGTATAATAATATTGTGGAGGGATTGGGTTAAGCTAGATATTTTGGATGCCTCTGCCCAGGTAATCTCCCTTCAGTTTGACCAAGTGGATGGGACGAGCTGGTTCTGCTGCTGTGTTTATGCTTCTAAAGACCATATCATATGTAGGGGTGCGTTGGAGCAGATTAAATAGGTGGCTGATCTTGGTGGGCCTCTGATGGTGGTTGGAGACTTTAATATTACCATGTGTCAGGAGGAGAAAAAAGGGGGAAAAAAATTTTTGTATGGGGCTGCTCAGGAGGAATTTGGGAGATTTGTGCAGGAGCTCGAGCTCTGTGACTTGGGCTTTATTGGAAACAAGTATACCTGGTGTAACAACAGGGATGGTTTGGCCAGGATTAATGAAAGATTGGACAGGGCCTTCTTGAATGCATCAGGGATGACGGCATTTCCGGGGTCAGTTGTCAGACACTTAACTCGGTTGGGTTCAGACCATTGTCCTTTGTTGGTGCACTTTGGCAGCCTGGGGCTTGCACGACTCTCCCGCAGGCTTCAGTTTGAGAATGCATGGTTGACCTTCCCCTATACTCAGAGTGTGGTTGCCTCTGCTTGGTTTAGAAAGGTCAGGGGTTCACCTATGGTGGCACTCTCTACTAAATTTCAGCGGGCATTGAAAGCACTTCACAGCTAGAGTAAAAAGGAAATTGGGAACATTGCTGCAAAGCCGAAACAACTTGAGAAGGTAATTAGGGAGCTTCAATTAAAGGAGACTGAACAGGGGCTTTCCAATGAGGAAAATGCTGCTATCTCCTCCCATATCTCTGAGTATCATCGGGCTTTGAGTCTGGAAGAGAGGTGGTGGTGCCAGAGGGCAAAACTGGATTGGGCCCGCTTGGGGGATAGGAACACAAGATTCTTTCACGCTGTGGCTACTACTCGTTTAAGGGGCAACATGATACACCAGCTGGTGAATGAGCAGGGCCAGGTGATCGTGAGTCAGCAGGAAATCAAGGATTGTATTGTAAGTTTCTTTGAGGGAAAGTGGTGTAGGGATCAGGAACAGGTTACTCCCCCCTCCTTTCTGCCTGATCATACCCTATCTGAAGAACAGATCCAAGGCCTCAATGGTCCCATTACCGAGGAGGAAATCTGCAGGGCAGTACTTACTCTCAAAAGCAACAAGGCTTCGGGCAATGATGGTATTTCCAATGAATTTCTTCGGGGTTATTGGAATATAACTCACAATGATATCACTTCAGTAGTGCGACATTTTTTTCAGGGCGGGGACATGCCTAAGTGTTGGAAGGACACATTGGTTGTTCTTATTCCGAAATTCCAAGGGGCGAACAAGCCTGAACAGTTTAGGCCTATTAGTCTGTGTAACTCTATATATAAAGTGGTGGCCATAATTTTGGTTGCAAGGCTACAGATCGTGCTACCTGACATTATTGCTCCTAAACAGGTTGCGTTTATTCCTGGCAGGTCAATATCAGATAACATTTTTCTGGCACAGGAGATGGCTTGTAGGATGCACCGGACTGCTTCAGCTGAAGGTCTTATGGCGGTAAAGCTTGATATGGATCAAGCTTATGACCGGGTCAACTGGGAGTTCCTAATTCATATGATGCGACTGGTAGGCTTCCTGGAAAATTGGTGTATGTGGGTCAGAAGCTGCGTTACTATGCCTAGATTTGGTATTCTGTTTAAAGGGGTCAGACTACCTTGGATTACTGCCTCCAGGGGCTTGAGGCAAGGATGTCCCCTTTCCCCTTACCTTTTTGCAATTGTGTCTGAATATTTATCATATCTTATCAATCAACAAGCAAGGGTTAGCAGGAATGTTGGGTTTAGTATTGGACAGGGTGCGCCTATCATCACCCATCTTATGTTTGCCGACGATGTCATGTTATATGCGCCAGCTAACAGTGATGCTGTAAAAGAAATCAAACATATTCTTCACATGTACAGTTGTGCTTCTGGACAGCTTGTGAAATGTTCAAAATCTAATATTTACTTCAGCCGCAGCATGGCCAAGAAGCGCAGGAGAGCGATTGCTGGAAAATTGGAGATCAAGCAGGGGAAGGAGTGCAAATACCTGGGTATTCCTATCAGTGCATCCTTGCCTCACAAGAAGGATTTTAACTTTCTTATTCAGAAGGTGAAGGCAAGAGTTGATACTTGGTCGGCGTGCATGTTATCTATGGCTGGGAGGCTCCTTCTTATCAAATCTGTGTTAGCTAGCTTACCGGGATACTATTTGTCGCACTGCTTTATTCCTGCTGGAGTTATTGCAGATCTTGAGAGGATCATGAGGCAGTTTCTTTGGAATGGCAAGTCAGCGCATCACTCGATTCACTATGTACAGTGGGACTTGGTCAATCGGCCTATGGACAGGGGTGGCCTGGGTATTAAGCGGCTTGCTACTTGGCAGCAAGCTCTGGCGGCGAAACATTGTTTGAGAATCTTCACCAAACCCGACAGTCTATGGTGTAAGAGTTTTTTGGCAAGGTACCCTACACGCCTTGTGGACGCATCTTATTATAGAGGGGATTCCAATACATGTAAGCTGCTACGTCTAGCAGCAGAATGGGTGAAAGACAACATTGAGTGGCAGATTGCGGATGGTAATCGGTGCTCTTTCCTGGAGGACAATTGGTTGGGACCATGCTCACTCGCTAGGTGGCCTACGTTCCTCAATATGGAGGTGGATCTTCCTCTAAAGGTCAGCTGTTTGATAAATGATCAATCACAATGGGACGAAGATCAATTACAGAATCTATTTCTGGCTGTCTTGGTGGACCGAATTAAGCGCAAACCCATTGACCTTGCTGCTGTTGAAGACAGGCTCATATGCCCCCCATGTGACAAGGCTGATACACCCACAAATCTGGTATACAATTGCATGATTGATGCGGTAATGCACCTGCAACACAGTAATTTGAAGTTGGGATGGGTTTGGAAGTTGAAGCTGCAACCAAAAATCTCCCTTTTCCTCTGACGGGTTGCTTGGACTGCCTTGCCTACTCGTTTATGGCTGTATAAGCGCGGAATTGCTTCCTCGTGCTGCTGCCCCTTTGGATGTAATGAAACTGAATCACTCTAACACGTGCTGTGGGGATGTACGTATGCCAGAGCTGTTCGTTCGGAAGTGACCAATGGCCTTAATCTGGAGCAGAATTTTTTCCAGCAAGGTGGAATTACGTCCCTTATGGAATTATTTGACTGGATGGCTTTGAATTACAGATCCGTTGCTGCTACAAAGATGGTAATTATGTTTGCGTCCATGTTGCACTCAATTTGGCTTAACCGTAACTCTAAGGTGCATGGAGATTTGGTTCTCTCGGCCAGCCAGACTGCCCGTTTGATTATTCACACTGTTCAGTCCAACCATGCTTGGGAAAATCGGAATCACACCAACCCCTTGGGGTTGATTGTTACATCTCCGTCTGTGTGGTCTCCCCCTCCAAAGGGATGGACGAAAATTAATTGTGATGCGGCCTTGATGATGGATGACTATGCGGCAGTTGGAATAATTTTCAGGGACACGGAAGGTAAACCCATTAAGGTTTTTGGGCAAATTATTTGTGCTTCTACTCCTATTATGGCAGAATATTATGCCGCAATCCTTGCATTGCATCTTGCGAAGAAGTGGATACAACGTGACATTGCAATTTGGTTGGAGGTTGATTCTTCGCAAACTGCTACAATGCTGAGCTCCGTTATGCATTACTCGAGTGTGCCAAAGGGAAGCTGGTTGGTTTCGATGGTGCATGCATTTCCTGACTACCGAATTACCCACTGCTACCGTGAGGCGAATGAAGCAGCTAATTGGATTACAAAGTTTGTGAGTACTCAGAGAGTTGAGTTTATTTGGGACTGGGGTATGCCCCTTCCCATACATTTTGAAAAAATTTTGTTGAATGATTATGTATTCAAGCCTCCTTGAGGAGTGCAACCAGTAAGGTTTCGGCCTTTCACCTTTCAAAAAAAAAAAAAAAAAAAAAAAAAGCACCTTTGTTGTATAATTAATCTGATTTCCTTTAAAATTTTACATTGATTTGGTTATATCTTATGATGCTCTCCACTTTGACCTTTACATTTCTTTAATTTGGTTTCATTATATTTTTATAATTTATCTCATTTCAACTTGAATATACATTTATTGAATTTTAAATAAAAACATATTGTGATTTATACCTTTATACATTGGTAATCATAAAAATTTTTACAGTTTGTCTAATTATGGCAAAACAAAAGTCATTGTGCTCATTTACGTGAGCTTAGTCTTATTAAATATACATTTGCATGTTTTCAGAAATTTAGTTTCTTTGATTTTGCCACACTTTTTGATATATTTCAATTTTTTTCTAAACTAATCATTGGCTAAGTCAGTCGATCTCTCAATGGAATGCAAAATTGTCAAATAATTTATTTCATTTTTTTAAGTGTTTTTCTTCAATTTTATTATAGTACTAAGAAACCATAATTCTCCACTCTTGTCATATTTACATCACTTTGAATTTGTTGCATATCATTCCTTCATTTTATCTCATTTCAAATTAATTTGTATTTATTTAAATTTAAAATAATAATTTATTATTTTTTTTGCTTATTTACTTTTGTAATTCATTGTAATTCAAAACAAGATCCAATGGATGCATATCAAATTTTGTTGGACTCATGTAATGACATCCATCCAAATAAACATTTATTTTTTGCTATTTTAAATATATTATTTTCTATTATTTTATTATGTTTTATGAGACATTTCCATAGTACTTTACTTGGTGACAAAGTATGTTTTGTTAGACATTTTCTATTGTATGTTGGAATGTATGTTTTATGTCCAATTTATCTCATTTCTTCAAGATTTTATAATTAATTTTGTTGCATTATTTTCAAAGCCCTAGTTCTCTTCTCCCCAAGCCATAAAATAGTTTTAATATACTTATGTATGTTTCTTTACTTTATCTAACATCAGTTTTAATATATATTTATCCAACATTAAGATAATAGTATATTATTATCTTTTTAATTTATTTCATAATTTGCAGCAAATCTACAAAAGGTCTGATTAATATGAAATAAAAATTGTTGGACCCAACTTTACTAGCATTTTCAAAAAAAATATAGAATTTTATATTTTTTTTAAAATTTTGTTTTTTTTCATGAATGATGACATTATATTTGTTCTTCTTAGAATCTTATAATATAGCCATTGGCATGATTTATGTTATTTCTTTAAACCATTCTCTTAAATTTTGTTATAATATATTGCTTCAACATATCTCTTTTTAGCATTATAATAAATTTAGGTAATATTAAATATTAATTATTTTTTTATGCTTATTCAATCAAATACTTCATTGTAATCACAAATGATAACTAGTTGAGATGAAGCAAATGTCATTAGATTCTTCTTAAGAAGCTTAATCAAATCAGGTATTAATTTCTTATGTTTTTAAATCGTTTTTTTAGAATTTTAACATGTTTTATGAACAAATTATTTTATTTATTCAATTTTTTTCTTTGATTTACTTATATTACTATTTAACTCTAAATTTTCTTTCATATGGGCTTTACAAATCTTTCATTCAGTTGTCTAAGATTGCCGAAATAAATCACATTTGATCTTTTAAACTAAAACAATAGTTTGTTGTAATTGAAATATATTTACCTCCATAATCACTAGTAATTTCAAAATGGGATTGAAAAAGGCAATGTATTCACACTCATCTCAATGAGCTTTATCAAATTAAGTATTGCTTTTACATTTTAAAAAATTTTATTTTCAAAACACATTTTGTATTGGAATCTTATTTGACCATTGTAAATTTTTTACTTAATCCCTCTAGTATCACAAAATAAAAAACTTCCATCAAAATTATTTCATTTCTCTAATTATTTTTCTTTTATTTTGTTACCTTACTATATAACTCAAAATCTTCACTTGTTTGAACTTTATATTTCTTTAATTTTGTTAAATTATATTTGTTTAAATTATCTTATTTCTTCTTTAATATATATTAACTTAAATTAAAAATAATATTTTTTTATTTATGATAACTTATCTTTATAATTTATAATAATTCTAAACATCGTCAGGTCAAAGCCAAAGGACATCAGTAAGCATGCCTCAATGTGCTCTCTCTAATTAACGATGCATTTTTTATATCTTTTCAATATATTATTTTATTTTTTATTGTACTTTGTGGGATATTTTTATACCATATTTGATTATTGAGGATGTTACACAATATCTTTATAGTACATTGGAATGTTGCTTTCTTATATAACTCATCACATTTCTTCAAATATTTTACTCTAATTTTTTTATGTTCCTTTTAAACTCTAATTGTTCATCTTAATGGCATTCATATCGCTTTGTTTGGTTGATTATATTTCTATAATTAAACTTATTTCAGATTTATTAAATTTTACTTAATATTTAAGCAATAATTAATTATTAGTTATGCTTATTTAGTTTTTCAATGCACAGAAATGTCAACCTAAGTCTATTAGAGATTTAGTAAATGATATTGAACCCATCTTGATTTGTTAAATCTAAGGAAAATATACATTTTTTAAAAATATACTTCTAAGTATTTTTTGTTTGATTTATAAAATCCTTTGTTTCATTTTGTAATTGGTAATTGAGGATATTAAAATAAATCTCTTTAATATCTTGGAATTGAACATTCCCACGTAATTTAAGTCATTTCCCTAATTTTTTTGTTTTCTTTTTATTATATTACTACGATTATGTTATGAACTCTATCTAATTAAATACTCATTATTACATTTTATCTTCTATAGTTTCATATGCTTTGAGTCATTTGCACTCATTAATGATTTGATGATTGAGTATGGTACACTCAATCCCATTTGTATCTTGGAATGTAGCTTTCCTGTATAAGTGAATATAATTTTTCAATTTTTTTGCTTTTATTTGGTTACATGGTTAGGAAACTCTAATTATCTTGTCATTGACATTTACATCACTTTCATGTTGTTATATTGCAACGTTTTATTATATCTAATTTTAGCTTTGAATTACATTTCTTTCATATAAAAATAATAATTTAACATTACTTTATGTTAACATACTTTTGTAATTTAAAATAACATTAAACAGGGATCGTTGTAGATGAAACAAATATCATTGGAATCATCTCAACTGGTATTATCAAATAAAAATTAAATTTTTTAGTTTTAATTATTTTTTATAGTTTGGCAAGAATGACATTACACATCTATTCATACCACTTTTATTTGCTAAGTATTTTTGTTTGATTTATAAAATCCTTTGTTTCATTTTGTAATTGGTAATTGAGGATATTAAAATAAATCTCTTTAATATCTTGGAATTGAACATTCCCACGTAATTTAACTCATTTCCCTAATTTTTTTGTTTTCTTTTTATTATATTACTACTATTATGTTATGAACTCTATCTAATTAAATACTCATTATTACATTTTATCTTCTATAGTTTCATATATTTTGAGTCATTTGCACTCATTAATGATTTGATGATTGAGTATGGTACACTCAATCCCATTTGTATCTTGGAATGTAGCTTTCCTGTATAAGTGAATATAATTTTTCAATTTTTTGCTTTTATTTGGTTACATGGTTAAGAAACTCTAATTATCTTGTCATTGACATTTACATCACTTTCATGTTGTTATATTGCATCATTTTATTATATCTAATTTTAGCTTTGAATTACATTTCTTTCATATAAAAATAATAATTTAACATTACTTTATGTTAACATACTTTTGTAATTTAAAATAACATTAAACAGGGATCGTTGTAGATGAAACAAATGTCATTGGAATCATCTCAACTGGTATTATCCAATAAAAATTAAATTTTTTAGTTTTAATTATTTTTTATAATTTGGCAAGAATGACATTACACATCTATTCATACAACTTTTAACAATTGTCAATTTTTACTTGATCTACCTTACATCATTTAATGAAACTTTCTATATAAGTTATCTCATTTGTTAAAATATTTTTCTTTGATTTACAAATATCATTATCAAACTCTAATTTTCCTCTCTTGGGACTTTGCATTGCTTTGATCAACATATATTTTATTACTTTAAATTATCTTATTTAAATTTTATTATTAACATAATCTTAAAAAATAAGTTATATTATTTACACTTTTTTCATTTGGCAATTCTAAGTAATTCCAAACATGGTTTAATCAAGATCAAATAAATGTCATTAGATTGTTCTTGATGGGCTCCATTTAATTTAAATATTTAGTTTCATATTTTAAATATTGTTTTAGTATTTTGGCATACTTTACAATACATTTTTAATTTGTTGTTGATTTAATGATTAAGAATGTTAAGCCTAATCTTCCTAGTATCACGAAGTCTAAACTTTTTTAGAAATTTATCTTATTTCTTCAAACACTTCACTATGGCATGATATTATTATTATAAAACTCTAAATCTCACCTTTTGTGACCATTGTATGGCTTTTTGCTGGTTATATCATATTTCTTCATTTTATGTCATTTTGAGTTTAAAATATATTTGCTTAATATTAGGAAAATAAATTATTATTATTTTTTATTTACTTTCCTAGTTCATTGTAATTCCAATTAAGGTTTCAGGAAGAAAACAAAAAAATCATGGACTTATCTAGAGTTACTCTATCAAATGAAGAATTAGTTGCTTTATTTTTAAATTTTTTTATAAGGTTTTTGTAGGTATTAAAAAACATTTTAACAACTACAAAACTTTATGATCAAAGATGTCATCCTTGATCACAAAAACATCAAGAAATGCAACTACTTCATGCAATTTATATATTTTTTTATTGTTTCACAACGATTTGGTTATATTATTAATTAACTATAAATCTTCTTTGATGTGATCTTTACATTATTTTTATTTTGTTATATTATTAGTTTTTTTATTATAATTTTTTTTATTATATATTTATGAAATATTAAAATAATAATTTGTTATATTTTTATGGTTAATTTTGTCATTTTTAGTTTGCAAATATTGTCTGAATGCAGCGAAACAATTGTCGTTGGACTTTTCATGGTGTCCATTCAATTGTTAATATTTTTAAATGTTTAATTTTTTAAGATTTTGACATTCTTTGTGAGATATTTTAATTGAAAACTAATTAAATGGTTGAGAATTTTACCCTTAATCATGTAAATGAATTGGTGTCGAAGTTCTTAAGCTATTTAATAGAGTTTTTTAAATGTTATTTATAATATAATTTTATTACTATGTAACACTAAGTCCTTTCTTGTGTGAACATTACATTCTTTTGATTTTTTTGTATTAGATTTCTGAAATTTATTTTTACTTTATGTTAATAAATTTACTCAATATTAAAAATAAATTATTATTATTATTTATTTTTATTTAATTTTCGTAATCATAAAAATTCTTAACGATATCTATCCAAATAAGTATTCAATTTTAAGGACATATTTTTAATTCTCCCTACATTGAAATTTGAGTATGTTACACAAAATCCCTTTATAAATGCATTTTTTTCATATAATTTATCTCATTTCTTAAATGTTTACGCTTTCATTTGATTATATTTTCATGTAATTCTAAATCCTCTCATTTGTCCTATACATCACCTTGATTTAGTTATATTGTATTTCTTTAATTTATCTCATTTTTCTTTGATTATTCATATTTTAAAAACTAAAATAATAATTTAGTATTATTTACATTTTATTTATTTTTGTAATTTGTAGTAATTATAAATAAAGTGTGATCTAGATAAAACAAACATTGTTGCTTTTGTTTGGATGAGTTTTATCTCATTAATATTCATTTTGCATTTTTTTTAAATATTAAATTTCTTGTTATCTTGGTATGTTCATGAGATATTTTGACTTATGCTTTGTTTGATTAGAAAAAATGTTATACTCGAGTTTCTTATTATCCTACAATTTAACTTCCTCATACATTTTATCTAATGTCCTTAACATTTTCACTTCACTTTGTTTATATTACTATGGATCTCGAAATCTCTTTTCATTTGACTTTTTAAAAAATTTAAATTAACAATAATATATTACTTCAAATTATCATATTTTAGCTTCAATATTTAATTAATCGATATGGAAATAATAATTTATTATTATTTATTCTTTTTTTAATTTTTGTAAATTTTTCTAATTAAAACTTCAGTCTAATCAAAGTGAAAAACAACATCATACTTGTCTCATTAATAATTATACAACTAATTTTTTTTTATTTATAAGTATTTTATTTTCCAGATTTTTTTACATATTTTATGAGATATTCTGATTCATACTTTATTTGATAAACGAGGATGTTACTCTAAATCTTCATAGACTTTTGGAATGCAATGTTCTATGCAATGTAACTTATTTCTTCAAATTAGCTTATTTTATTTGGATATATTAATTATAACCCAAATTCTACCCTTGTGTAGCCATTTCATTGATTTTATTTGTTATAATAAATTCCTTAAATTTACTTTTTGGTTTAATATATATTTTGTTAGAATAAAAATAATAATCTATTATTATTTATTCCTATTTTCATTTATCATTACATGCGATACGATTAGGTATAACAAATTTCCACAATTTAGATCGTGTTATTGTTATTTTATATTTACCTAACATAAGAATGGCGACCTATTACTATGTGTGCACTTTTACATTGCCAATTCATAGTTGCTAGAAACAAGGCTCAATCATAATGAAAGAAAAGAAATTAAAATCATCTTTATGACATCAAACTTGTTAAATATTTAATTTTTTTAAAAAATAATTTATTTTACATGTTTTATGAGAAAACCTTATTTGTAATAGATTTTGAGATAAAGGATTTTGCACTTAATGTCCTTAATATCATGAAATTTAATAATCTCATTTAGTAAATACCATTTCATCAAAAGTTTTTCTTTGATTCAATCATAGTTCTTTGAAAGTCCAATTCTTCTACAATGTGACATACATCACTTTCATTATTTTACATTACTTTAACTTATCTTATTTATTTTTTAAAATATATTTAATTAATACTAGAAAAATAATTTATTACTTATGACATTTAATTAACTTTGTAATTCACAAAAATTATGAATGTGGTCTTTTGGAAACTAAACAAACACGGTTGGACTAGTCTTGAAGGGTTTATCATATTAAATATTTATTTCTATTTTTCAAAATATTTTATTCTCTAAGATGTTAGCATGTTTTATGAGGAATTTATTTTTGTACTTGATATGATCATCAAGGATGTAACTATCAATCTTCTTAGTATGATGGAGTGTAACCTTCCAGAGTACATTATGTGATTTTTTCAACATTTTTGTTTTAATTTAATTATATCCATTATTAACTCTAGATCTCCTCTCATGTGACTTATAGAATTATTTTTTATTATATTACATTTCTTAAATTTATCTAATTTTGTTATTAATAATTGTTTATTGCTAAAATGAGATTTAATTTTTATACATGCTAATTTAACTCGATAACTCATAGTTAATTTAGAAGACGTCTGATTGAGACAAAAGAATTGTCATTGGATTAATCTTAGCATGATCTATAAAATTAAAAATTTAATTTTTTACTTCTTTAGTAATTTATTTTATATAGTTTTGTCATGCTTTATAAGATATTTTGATTTATTTTTACTTAATGAACAAAGATGTTACACTCAATCTCCCTAGTATTTTAAAGGAAAACTTAATCATATAATTCATCTTAATTTCTTCAAATGTTTTACTTTGATTTAGTTATATTAATATCTAATGCTAAATAGCATCTCATTTGACAATTTCTTCGTATTGATTCAACTATATTACATCACTTCAATTAATAATTCTTTAATAGTAATTATTATCATTTAATATGAAAATAATAATTTATTTTTATTTAAGTTTATTTACATTGGTAACTCATAGTAATTTGAAAGGAATTTTGAACGAGACGAATTAATTGTCATTGAAATCCCCTCAATGAACTCTATCTAATTAAACATCTATTTTTTTAAAATAATTCATTTTATTTGCTTTTGGTAGGTTTTGTAAGAAACATTGATTCAAGCTAGAAATGATGATTAAATTATTTATGCTGACTTTTCTAAGCATCTTGGAACATAGATTTCCTAAATAATTTATCTTAGTTTTTTAAATGTTTCAATTTAAATTGGTTATATCACTATGATACACTAACTCTTCTCATTTGGAGCCTTTAATTTTTTTTATTTAGGAATATTAAATTTTGGTAATTTACCACATTTCAAGCTTGTTATATATTCACATAATATTAAAGTAATAATTTATTTTTTATATATTCTTATTGTTTTTATTACCTAAAATTCCAAACAAGGATCAACAAAGCCAAAATAATTGTCACTGTACTTAACTAGTTGTGCTTCATCTAATGAAATTTTTTTTACGTTTCAAAAAATATTATTTTCTAGGATTTTGGTGCTTATTACAAGGCATTTTTTTTGTACATGTTTTCATGATTGAGGATGTTACACTCAAGCTCCTAATTGCTTTCGAATTGAATTTTGTCACGTAATTTTCGTCACTTCTTGAAAGCTTTTAGGTTAATTTGGATTACTATTAAATAAAAACACTACAACTATGTGAGCTTTATTTTATTTTTATTTTCTAATATGTCAAATTTCAATTAATCCAATTTTAACTTTAATATATATATCTATATATATATACTTAATATTAAAATAGTAATGTTTTATTGATATTGCTTATTTAAGTTGGTAATTCACACAAATTTCGAATTTGATTAAAAAAAATTTAAATTTCATTTCATTCATCTCGATGACTTATATTCAAATTACATAATTATTTTTTATTTACCAAATATTTTATTATCTAAGTTTTCACATTCTTTATAATGAATTTTAATTTATACCTTATTAGATGATCAGGGATATTATACTTGAGCTATTTAATATATTGGAATGCAAGATTCCCATATAAATTATCTAATTTCTTCAAAATTATTTCTTTTATTTTTAATATTTTTATTTAACCTTAAATCTCCTAAAATATGCCATTTACATTACTTCTATTTCATTATATTATGTTGTTTTAATTTTGTTTAGAATTTAGCATTCTTTATTTCATATTCTTGTTTTTATTTGATTTTGTGATCAGAATATTACATTTGGCCTCTTTATTATTTTAGAATTAGAATTTTCCAAATAATTCATCTCATTTCTACACGCATTATGCTTTCATTTAGTTATGTTATGATGAAACTCTTATTATCGTCCCCTGTGACCTTTGTATTACTTTGATTTTCTTATATTCACTATTTTAATATAACTAATTTTTGCTATAAAAATAATTTATTTTAAGTTAAATATATACTTTATTCTTATTTATGTTTAATTAACTCTAAAATTACTTCTAATTCAAAATTTGATCGAATGAAGATGAAACAAATGTCAGTATAGTCACCTTGAATAGCTATATTCAATTAAAAAGCCATTTTTATATCTTCAAATATTTTTCTTTCGAATTAGTTGGCACACATTATAAAATAATTTAGTTTTAAATTAATTCAATAGTCATGAAGACTATCCATGACCTTGTTATAATCTTGGAATGCAACATTCACGAGTAGTTTTTCTTTTTTTTACAAATATTTATCGTTGATTCGGTTAAATAACTTATTAACTCTAAATCTCTTATCATATGATCTCTGTATTAGTTTTATTTGTTATGTTATATTACTTAAACTTACCACATTTTTCAGCTTTAATATATATTTTTTTAAAATTAAGATAATAATTTCCTGTTATTTATGCTGATCTTCCTTTTGTAATTTGTGGTTAACCTGAATGACCTTTGAATAAAATGAAACAAATATTGTTGAACTCATCTCAACATGCTTTGTTCACCAAAATATTCATTTTATTATTTTTTAAATTTTTAATAGGTTTTAACATGCTTGGTAAGATATTTTCTTTTGTACTTAAGTTAATGATCGTAGAAGTTATTCTAGATCACCTTAGCACATTGGAATACAACTTTATTATATAATTTATCTCACTTTTTAAAATTATTTAAATTTTAATTATATGTGATTATATAATTCTAGATCACTACTCATTTGACCTTTCATGCGCTTCATTTGGACTCATTACATTGATTCATTTTCTCTTATTCTAGTATTGATAATTATTTAATAAAAATGAAATAATAATTTATTATTATTTATGTTTATTTAATTTTTATAATCCTCAATAATTAAAAATTAGGTATTATCTAGTTGAAAGAAATTCCTTTTGACTCATTTTAATGAGCTCTATTTAATTAAATATATAATTTTACATTTTTAAAAATTTCACTTTCATGAAATCTTACATGCTTTAAGAGATATTTCGACTCATGCCAAATTCAATGATCAAGAATGTTATGCACAATATCTATAATGACTTGGAGTTAAGCATTCAAATATAATTGATCTTATTTTTTACAAATGTTTTTCCTTGATTGGTTATATTTTTATGAAATAATAAATCTTCTCTTATGTGGCCTCCATATCACTTTGAATTAGGAAAATTAAATTACTTCAGTTTAACTTATTTTAATCTAATTATAAATTTACTTATTATTTAAATAATATTTTACCTCTGTGTATGCTTATTTAATTATATAATCAAAATAATGGCAAAAAAAGTTCGATCAAGATAAAACAAAAGTCATAAGACTTGTTTGGATGAGCCCTATCTAATTTATTATTCCTTTTATATATGCAAATATTTAATTTTCCATGGTTTTGTTATGCTTTCTATGTTGTTTTGATTAGTACTTGATTTAAATATCGAGGACTTTACAGTCAATCTCCCTAGTATCATGGAATTAAGCTAGCCCAAATAATTTATCTTATTTCCAAAAATGTTTTTCTTTGATTTTGTAGCATTATTATAAGCTCTAATTCTTATCCCATGTACCCTTTATATTAGTTTATTTGGATAATGTCATATTACTTCAATTGATCTCATTTATATATTAAAATCTTTTTACTAAATGTGAAAGTAATAATTTTTTATTATTCATGTTTAATTACATATGTAATTTGCAATAATTTTAAATGAGGTTCAATAGAGTTGAAATGAATGTTGTTGTAGTCAGCTCAACAAACTTTATCAAGTTAAATATTTTTTATATTTTGAAATAATTTATAAGATGTTTGTTTTACTAAGAAGGCCTCCTAAGTTCTAAACTACATCATCAATGATGTTATGCATGATCTATATTAAAGAAATTACTTTTCCACGTACACTTATTTTTTTAAATACAAGGTATAAGTATTTATAAGTATTTCTTCTAACATATATCTTGCAAAATGTCTTTGGTTTTTTTGCATTGCACAAATTAAAAATCTTTATCATTTTTATAAAATAATAAAACTACCCTTTAACTTATTCTTCAAATAAACAACAATATTTTATATTTTCTTCTTAGTTAATAACTTTATATACGTTTATTCATTGTTCTTTTTTTACATGAGATCATTTTATAAAACATATTAAAATTTTAAAATTTTCTTATGCATTTTATCACCATTTTGAGCTTTCATGTTTTTTGCATGCATAAAAATTATCATTGATCCAAATTTTTATTCCCTTTTTATAAAGATATTATTTAATAAAATTTTCTTTCATTACATCATTTTCTATAAGATAGCTTGGCTCCAAAGACAATCAAAGTAATGATCAATGTTGGCTGCTTAACCAGTTTTTAGCAAATAGTACAACATGTTAACTTACCACATTACCAATAATTTTTTTGTAACCAAGGACACATAATATCATCATTCATATATTCATTCTAGATATGTGATTAATTAATAAAGGTTAAAGATGATAAAAAAGAGAAAGCAAAAAAAAAAAGAAAAGAGAAACAAATAAAAACAACCAATTAATTTGGTGTTAGGGAACAAGTATAGAATATCTTATGATTTAAAAGGGAACTGTCAGACTCAATCTAGTAGTATGTTATTAATTAAATAAAAAAAGAAAGGCTTAGATTCGCAAACAAAGATTCAATCAATAGGATTGGATTTGAAAGAAGCTCACACTAGTTCAACATAAAAAACTACCAAGATTTTCGACAAAGTCATAAACAAGAAAATAAATTCACATGTATTAGCTTGTTATTTAGAGGCCAACAAATTTATAAGAAATGAAGTAGCAATTTTACATGTGATAACGTTAATGATTTTTACCAACAAAATTCATAAGAGATTAAGAAACCATGGAATCATTCACATAAAATAAGTTGATTTCACTCTTGTTCTCATATGAAAATATAAAAGATATATTAAGAAATTTTTGGAGCAACTATTAAGTTCAAGTGGTAATTGGAGAATGGCAAAATTAGTGCAAATTTCTTATCCCAAGTTAATCAATTGAAAATACATTTGTATTGATTATTAGTGGAATTATGAATTTCAAATATTTGGTGTTCTTCTAATGCACATTGATGGTTTTGTTTCAGCAAATGACAAAAGGAAGAAAATTATAAGACTTTCAACATCCACTTAGTTTCAAAAATCCCACTTAAAACGGTACAAACAAAATCTATGCTCTATGGAATGATTAATTGATTACTTATAATATTCAATAGGTGATGCATTATTCACACTTTTAAGTTTAACATCTTAAATTATAGTTGGCTAGGGAAGGGGTTAAAGTGATTTCTTTGGCAACAGAATCCAATGTAACCACAATTTCAGTTCAAGAATCATTATAATATTCTAATAATAGCATTACCAGATGCAAGTTCATGGAACTATCCATCAACGAATCTCACTACACTTGGATTTCAAAGTGCAGAAGGACTTGGGTTTGGGAAAGATTGGATATGCTCTTACCTAATAAGGAATTGGCAGACCTTTTAACAATTGCAAAAGTTCAACATCAATCCCCAATGGGCTCTCAACATGATCAAATTCTACTATAATTTATCAAAGCATTGCAAAATAGACAAAAGTAGTTTGGGTTATAAAATCTATGGACTTCACATCAAACTTTCTAAAATATTTTTTAAAAAAATTAAATATTAAATATTATATTTTGAAATTTTTTTACTTTTTTTGCATATATTATGAGATATTTTAAATCTTTTTTAGTTTAAGATGGAGCATGTTATGTGCAATCTCCTTAGCACCTTAGATTGTAGCTTGTCCATACAACTTGTGCCATTACTTCAAATCTTTTATTTTAAATTTGCTATATTACTATTTTAGTATATATCTCCTCTCTTGTGACGTTTACATGTCTTTGATTTAGTTATATTTCATTGCATTAATTTCACTCATTTGGAGTTTATTACATATTTTATTCATATCAAAATAAAAATTTATTAACGTTTGTGCCTATAGACATTTGTAATTCTAAGTAATTCAAAAGTTGGTTCAATCAAGTCAAAATAAAATTTTTTGGACGAACCTTGACAAGCCCAATCCTATAAGCAGATCCTTTTTTTATTTTTAAAAAATTTTATTTTATAAGCTTTCATGATCAATAATGATACACTCAATCTATTTAATATAATGGAATGGAAATTACCCATAGAATTTATCTCATCTTCGAAGTTTTTTTCTAAGATTTTGTTATATTACATCGTAAATCTAAATATATTCTTGATTAGCTTTTATATTGCATTAATTTGATAAAATTACATTGTTTCAATTTACATAATATTAAAGTAACAATCTAATACTATTTATGCTTATCTAAATTAGTAAATTGTGGTAATACCAATCTTATCTAACCAACACGAAATAAATATAGTTGGACACTTCTCATTTGGTTTTATAATAAAAAGTAATAAATTTAATATTTTAAAAAAAATTCCTATTATTTTTGTATGTTTTATGTTACATTTTCATTGATAAAAAATTTGCTAGTTGAGAATGTTAAACTTGATTCTATTAGTATCTAGGAATACAACATTCTTATACAATGTCTCTCATTTCTTCAAATTTTCACTTTTATTTGGTTATCTTAGTTTGTAAATATAATTATCCACTAATTTTACACTTATATTACTTTCATTTAGTTAAAGTAGATTACTTCAATTTATCTCATTTCAAATTTAAATTAGATTTTATTATTACAAAAATAGCAATTTTTGTTATTTATGATTATGTACTTATTAATTCATAAAAGATCCTAAAAGAGGTCCTAATGAGACAATACAAAAGTTGTTTGTCTTGATTTGATGAGCATTATCCATTTTAATATTTGTTATTATGTTTTTTTGTATATTTTGAAAGACATTTTCAATTGTTTCTTATTTAATAATTGAGGGTGTTACACTCAATTTGCTTAGTATCTTTAAAAATAGATTTCTTATACAAATTAATTATTTTCTTAAATGTTTTTTTATTTTTTTAAATTAATTTATAACTCAAAATCCTCTATCATGTCAGACATCCATCACTTTAATTCAGTTGTATTACAATGCTTTAATGTATCTCATTTAATCATTAAAATTTTTTTAGTTAATATTAAAATTATAATTTATTATTATTTATGCATATTTAACTTGATAATTTATAATAAGTCTAGAAAAGATCTAATGGTGTTTTACCAAATGACATTACACTCTCCTCTATGAGATTTTATAATGTTGAATGTTTTGTTTTTCATATGATAGTGGCATACTTTACGAGAGACTTTGAGTTTTACGAAATTTGATTATCGAGGATGTTACAATAGATTATATTGTATTCTCATTCATTTGAATGTATTATTTTATTGGGATATTTTACAATGTGACTCTTTTTGTCTTATGTTACCTTTACATTACTTAAACTTCTTTGTGTAATATTATTTTAGTTATCTCATTTTTATTTTAATGTATGTTTACTTTTTTTAAAAAGATAATTTATTCTTATTTACATTTTTTATTTTGATTAACTCAAAATAAATCTAAATGAGCTCTAACCAAAGAGAAATAAACTTCATTGGACTTGTCTTGGTGAGCTCTATTAAATTAAATATTTATTTTTAAATCTATAAATATTTTACTTTTCCAAGGTTTAAGCATGGTTCAAGAGATTCTTTTACTTGTGCTTATGTTCATGGTTAGGGACATTACATTAAATCATCTGAATATATAAGAATGTAACTTCACCAATCAATTTATCTCTTTTATTCAAATTTTATACTTAGACTTTGTTAATTTACTATGTAACTGAAATTCCCTTCTAATGAGAGTTTTATGTAATTTTAATTTGATAATATTATACATCTTCAATTTATCTCACTTTAGTTTTAGCATATATTTACTTGATTTTAAATAAATAACTTATTATTTTTAATGTTTATTTTTTTTACATTCTTAGTAATTCCAAATGAGGTTTATGAAGATGAGACAAATGATGTCAAATACTACTCAATGAGTTTTTTCCAACAAAATTTTCAAATTTCTATTATCCAATATTTAATTTTCTTTGGTTTTAACATGCTTTAAAAGAAAATTTGATAACTACCAAATTTGATGATTAAAGATTTTAGCATTGATGTCCAAGGTATCGTAGAACTAAAATCTTTTGTACAATTTATCTCGATTCTTAAAGGTTTTTGGTTTTATTTGTTTATATAACACTACAATTTTAAACCTCCTCTTATGTGACTTTTATATTTATTTCAATAAGTTGTATCAAATTGCTTCAATTTATCTTGTTTCTACTAAATTTATATATATTTAACATAAAAATATTGTTTTATTATTACTTATGCTTATTTACTTTATTAATTTGTAATAATTCCAAATGAAGACTAATTAAGAGAGAAAAATGTCATTGGACTCATCTCAAAAGCTTTATTTAATTAAATATTTAATTATTATTTTTTCAATATCATATTTTTGTAGTGTTTGCACATGCTTTGTTAGATATTTTTATGCATACCTAATTTTACAATCTTGTAAATTCTAGTTTTTTTCTTTGATTTGGTTATATTCCCAATAAGCTCCAAACGAAATTTGATTAAAAAAGAAAAAAATGTCATTGGATGTGACTCAACAAACTTTGTCCAAATAAATATTCAATATCACATTTCTAAATATTTTATTTACAAAGGTTTTAGCATGCTTTACATGACAATTTGATAGTTACAAGATTTGATGAGTAAAATTTTTAGCCAGAATTCCCTTAGTATCCTAAAATGCTCTTTTTTGTATGTTACTCATGATATGTTTAGCATTTTGTAAAGCAAATTTCCTTTATAATTTATATTAATTCTTCAAATATTATTTTAAATTTGGTATTCTATGTAGCTCTAACTCTTCTCCCTTTGACCTTTATATTGCTCTAATTTGGTTATATTACATTGCTTCAATTTATCTTATTTCAACTTCAATGTATATTTACATAATATTAAAATAATAATTTATTATTATTTATTATTTTTGAATTTTAATTCATAGAAATTGTAAATGTATTTTCATGAAAATGAAACCAACATTATTTGACACCTCATAATGAATTAGGTGTACTAAATATTTATTTTATATCTTAGAAAAATTTATAACAACTTTCTCGTACAGTGCACCAACAATGTTTTCCTTTAATTTTGTTATATTATTTTATTACTCTAAATCTTTTTTTATGAGACCTTTAGAAAACTTTTATTTCACTATGCTTCATTTTATCTAATTTTAGCTTTATAAATATTCACTTAAATCTAAAATAATTATTATGTTTTTTATGGTTATCTAAATTAGTAATCATGACAATTTAAAATATGATCTGATTGAGATGAAATAATAACATTATACTTTTTCAATGAGCTGTAGAAAATTAAATATTTATTTTCTATATAATATTTCTTTTATGTATGTTTTTTTTAGCTTTAATACATATTTACTTAATTTTAAAAAATAAACTTATAATTATTAATGCTTATCTAATTTGTTAATTAGTAAAAACTCAAATTAGGTCCATTAAAGATGAAAGAAATTATGTTAGTTTCCTCATCAATTAATATCCAATTAAATATTTATTTTTATAATTTTAGATATTTTTTATTTTTTAGCCTATTAACTTTTATTTTGAGATAGCTCAATTTGTGAATAATCTGTCATTCAAGGACGTCATACTCAATGTTCTTATTATGTTGTATTGCAACATTTTAGCATAATCTCTCATTTGAAATGATTTATTACTTTCATTTTATTATTTAACTTTGATTTCGATATATTACATTGCCTCAATTTTTCTCATTTAAGCCTTAATAAATATTTTCTTAAATTTGAATTAACAATTTATAATCGCTTAAATTATTAATTTGCATTATTTCTATGCGAAGTCTAATTGACACAAACTGTAAATGAAGTTGTCTTGACAAGCTTGATCCAATTTAATATTTCTAAGAAATTTTTTCTTATGGTTTTCAAATATTTTATTAGATATTTTAATTCATGCTAGATTGAAAGATTAAGGATGTTACACTAATTCACCTCTATATCTTGGAATATATCATTCTCATAAAATTTTGATCTTTTCTTCAAATTATTCTCTTTGAGCCCCATCCAATGCAGTATTAAGTATAATATTTTTAAATAACTTATTTTTGAGGGTTTTCTTATTTTTTTGTGGAAATTTTCACTCATTTTTTACTTCATTGATGATATCACACATAAATTCCATATTATCTACTTTCTCATATTATTTATTTCATTTATTAAATTTTTTTGCGATAATTATTTTACATTTTAATACTTTAAATAATCTCATTTCTGCATTTAGTATACATTAACTTATTATTACAATAAAAATTTATTATTATTTATATGTATTTACTTTTGTAATTAGTATTAATTTTGAATGAGGTGTGATCAAGATGAAACTACTATCATTGCAGTAGTATCGATGAGCTCTATATATTTAAAAAATATCTTTCTTTTTTCAATTTTTAAAATATTTTGTTATGGAATATTTTTGAATGTTTTATTTGGTATTCTCATTTATAGCATATCTTATGGATGAAGACATTATGTACGATAACTTTCTAATATAACTCATTTGACTTTTAACATTTTTCATTCTTTATTTATTATATTAATATATAACTATATGTCTTCTCTATGGTGAGTTTTACGTTATTTGAATTTGTTTTATTCATCACCTCAATTTGTCAAATTTGAAGTTTATTATATATTTTTTGAATATTAAAAATTAATTTGTTATTATTTAGGCATTTTAAATTAGCAATTCACTCTAAGTACAAACATGCTTTGATCGACGCATAAATTTTATCTATAAAGTAATCTTAATTAACTCTATCTAATTAAGTATTCATTTAATTTTTTTCAATATTTTTTTTTGTTTTGGGTTATTTTAAGAGTCATTTTAATTATTGAATAATTTACTTATTCAAGAAGTTACACTCAATCTAATAAGTGTAATGGAATACAATTTTCTTAGATAATTTTTCTAATTTCTTTAAATCATTTTCTTTAATTTTGTTATATTATTATGAAATTCTATTTCTCTACTTATGAAACCTTTACATCTGTATCATATGGTTAGATTATATTTTCTTTTCAATTTGTCAAATATCTTCTTTTATATATACATATAATTTTTTATGCTCATTAACTTTAGTAATTTATAGTAATTCCAAGCGAGACCTAATTAAGAAAAACAAACATTATTGTGGTCATCGTGTTGGGTTCTGTCACATTACATATTTATTTCAATATTTTTAAAATTCTTATTTTCTTTTCTTTGATATGTTTAATGAGATATTTTGAATTATACCTCATTTATCTATAAATCATGTTACACTCATATACTTAGAGTATAGAAATAACATTTTCTTATATAATTTATCAAATTTTTTTGATATTTTTGTCTTTGATTTTATTATATTATTATTTTACTCTAAATCTCCACTCATGTCACCATTGTATCTCCTAGAATTGATTATGTTAAATTGCTTCAAATAAACATATTCCAACTCTAATATATGCTTATGCGATATTAAAATAACAAATTATTCCTATTTATGCTTTATTACTCATGTATGCTTTTTGCATGCTCTTGGAGATGGGTCAATTTGCACTGTATTTAATGATTGAGGTTGCTATCCTTAATCGACCTTGGTATCATTGGGGGAAACTTTTTCTACAATTTATCTCATTTTTTCAAATGTTTGTCATTGACTTATCACTTTTGTTATCACATTATAATTTTTCTCTTTTAACCTTAACAATCCTTCCGATTTTTACATTACATTGTTTCAATTTATTTTATTTTAAATTTAAAGTATATTTCTTAGTATTTAAATAAGTATTTTTAATTATTTTTGTATAATTTATTTTTTCAATTTATTGTACCTCTAAAAGTGATCTGATTAAGATGAAACAAACAACATTTCTATAACAAATAAGCATTATCTAATTAAATATTTAATTCTATGCAACAAATAGTTTTTTTTAGAGTTTTTAAGCTTTATATGAAATTAATATTAAAATGATATATTTTGAGTGTTCATTCTTATTTACTTTTTAATCGAAAATATGTCCAAACGATATCTAATTTATGCGAAACAAGCCAAGTTTAACTCAGCTCGGCAAGCTCTATCGAGTGAAATTTATATATTTCTATTATGAGATATTTTACTTTTAGGCTTTTGACATACTTTATAAGATATATTGATTTTTAGCTGATTTGATTAATTGAACCTCCTGCCTCAGGTATTATTTCGAGGCACTGAAGATTTTATCTTCAATCTTCTTTACATCTTGCAATGTTACTTTCTTGTACAATTTACCTCATTTTCTTCTTTTGTTTTGTTATATTGTTATGAAACTGTTGTTCTACTCTCATGTGCTCTCACATTATTTTGATTTATTTGTATTACAAGGCAACAATTTATCTCATCGCACTTCATTATATAATTGCATAATATTAAAATAAATATTTATTGGTATTTTATTTTATTGAAGTCTATATGTTTTTATAATTCCAAATAAGAACCGATGAAAAGGGAATAAATGTCATTTAACTCGTCTCGATGAGGTCTACCATATCAAAGATAAATTATTATTATTTAAATTTATTATATTTTCGAGTTTTTTATGCTTTGTAATTCATCGACATTACTAAAGATCTCCTTAATATCCTAAAGTGGGAGCTTTCCCAAACCTTTTATCTCCTCACTCCAAATATATTATTTAGTTTAATTTTGTAATATTACTTCAAACTTCACATTTTAGTAATTCCAAATCTGGGTTGATCGAGACTGAATAATTCTCTTCACACTCATCTTATAGAGCACAACCCATTTAAATACTAATTTTTACACTTTAAAATATTTATTTACAATGTGTTTTAGTGCACATGATATATTTCAGTTCGTTCCTTATTTTACTTTTAGTATAATTTTACTCATTTCTTCAAATTTTTCATTTTGAATAAGTGCATTAACTATGTACCCTTAAATCTCCTCTCATGTGACATTTATGTTGTATTTATTTCGATAGATTATGTTGCCTTGATTTATCTCATTTCAATTTCAATATATGCTTACTTTAAACTAAAATAATAATTTTTTAATATTTATACTTTTTTACTCTATCACTTTATAGTAATTCAAAACAAAGTTTTGTCGGGATAAAAAATGGTCATTTAACTCGACGTCATAAGTTCTCTCTAACTAAATATTCATTTCTTTATTTAGCATTTTTGTATTTTATAGTAGATATTGTGACTTCAAACAAAAGAGGTGATCAAGATAGTTATTCAATCCTTTTGGGGTCTTGGAACAATGGTTTCCTTTATAATTGTTCACATTTTTTCAACATTTTCATGTTTACTTTTCTATAGTACTATGTAAATAAAAAAATTCTCCAAACGACATCTATATTTCTCTAATTTGGTTATGTTACATTACATTCATTTATCTTATTTCATCTTTATTAGACATTTTCTTAATAATAATAATAATTTATTATTATTTATGCTTATTTTCTTTGGTAATTTGTAATATCTCCAAACAATGGTAGATTTAGATAAAACAAACATCATTGGACTCATATAGACAACTTCCATCAAATTAATTCTTTATTTTTATTTCTTTGAATATTTATTTAATTAAATTTTTATATGCTTTATGAGATATTTTGATTTGTACATGATTTTACATTCAATGATATTACACTTGAGCATCTTAATAACTCGGTAAGCAACACTCTCATAATATTTTTCTAATTTTTTCAAAATTTTTCCTTTAATTTTGTTCAAATATTATGAAAATAAAATTCTCTTGTTGGGTACATTACATAATGCTTATTTTATTATATCGCATTGCATTGATTAATCTCATTTTAGCTTTATTATACAATTATTTAATAATATATATAAAAAATTTAAATATTTATCATGCATGTTTTATTTGATATTTCTTAATAATTTTAAATCAGACTGAATCAAGTCGAAACAAATATCGTTGGACTCGGACTCAACTCAACGATCTTTGACTAATTAAATATTTTTTTGTATTTTTATGTATTTTATTTTGTAGGTTTTAATTATGCATTATAAGGCAATTTGATTTGTAGCTCTATTTGATTAAAAATGAAGTTAATGCTCAATTTCTTTATGAAATTTTAAGGTAATATTTTCTTCATTTATTCTCAATAATTTAAAATTTTTTCTCTTATTTTGTTAGGATACATTACTCAAATTTATATAATTTTACCTTTAATATGCACTTAGTTAACATTATTAAAAAAAATTTTTAACTTGGCTTGTTTACATTTATCATTCCTACTAGTTCCAAAAGTGATCTGATTAAAATGAAGTGTAAACCTTTGGACTCGTCTCAATGATCTCTATTTAATTAAATATTTATTTTATATTTTTTTAATTTGCTTATTTTCAAGAATTTGTGTATGATTTATGATTAATGTTTATTCGTATCTCATTTCATATAAAAATGTCACACTTTATCTACTAAGTGCCTTGAAATACAACTTTTCCACAAAAATCAAGTCATTTCTTGAAATATTTTAATTAGAATTTGTAATAATATAATTGAATTTTAAATCACATCTTCTATGACCTTTAAATTAGTTTAATTTAGGTAAGTTATATTATTACTTATTTTTATTTACATTGCTAATTTGTTATTTTACATAATATAAAAATGATACTTTATTATTGTTTTAGTTTATTTAATTTGAAAATTTTTAGTAATTCAAACTGAGCTCTCGTTTCTTTGAGGCAAATGTCATTCGATTCATATTGAATTGCTCAAAAAATTTAAAATTTAATATTTTTTTCTAAACATTTTTTTCATAATCTTTGAAATTTTTTAGTAGACATTTTAAAATATATATGATTTCACCACAATACACTCCATAGCAATAGTATCTTGGAATGACAATATTCTTGGAAAATTTATGCCTTTAATTAAAATTTTTACTTTGATTTATCTATATTGCAATGTAATGCTAACTTTCATCTTGTGTATTGTTTACACGACATGCATTGGATATATCACACTATTATTAAAAAATTTTTATCTTAGTAATTCACAATAATTTTAGATCTTCTCTACTAAGACAATTATAATGTGCTATACATAATTAAATATTTATTTTTAGCTTAAATAAAATTTTCCATGATTTTTCTTAACTTCAAATATATTTTAAGTCATACCAGATTTGACAAACAATCATATCACACTTGATACACTTGCTATCTCTGTATGTACTTAGCAATATAATTTATTTTATTTCTTAAAAATTTTTTCTTTTATTTGATTATATTGCTACCTATCCCTTAATCCTTTATCATATGACATTTATAATGCTTTGAATTTTTTATATTATATTGCTTGAATTTATCTTATTTTAGCTTTACTATTAATTTACTCATCGCTTACATATTAATTTAATATTATTTTTTGTGCTCACTTGTTTTGCTAATTAGTAGTAATTTTGAATGAAGTCCAAAAGAGATGAAATTAACATTGTTGAACTCTTGTCAATCAATTCAATTAAATTAAATATTCAATTAAATAATTCTAAATGTATTATTTTTTAATTATTTTTACATGTTAAATTATTATGTTACACTTGATATGCCTAGTATTTTAGAATAGCTTTGAATATTTTAAATTTTACTTATTTTCAATGGTTTTAGTAGAATTTATGAATTGTTTTAACTCATACATGATTTTATGATCACGAATATTACACTTGTCTCTTTAATGCCATTGAATGCAACTTTCCAGAACAAGTTCTTAATTCTTAGTTTTGTTCAATTTGATTTCAACTTATATATATTTTTTCTTAATATTAAAAAACCTAATTTATTATTATATATGTTACTTATGTAACTCGTTGTCATTCAAACCAAGGGCTAATAGAGTTGAATGAATGGAATCAGACTCATGTTGATGAGCTCTATCCAATTAAATATTTTTTTATATTTTTTAATATTTTTTCCTTAGTCTTAGATGCATTATATAAGACATTTGTACTTTTACTTGATTTAATTATCGAGAATGTTACACCTAATATCCTTAGTCTCTCAGAATGCAACTTTCCTTAACAACTTATTAGATTTTTTTCAAATATTTTATGTACATTGGTTACATTTTTTCTACAAATCTAAATGACTTTTCATTTGACTTTTAAATGATTTTGACTTGGCTATAATACAATGTTATTTATGATTATTTTTTTCTTTACCTAAAGTGACTCTATAAAATGTTTAATTGAGACAATCAAATGTTGTTGGACTCAATTTGACAAATTTTATTGAATTAAATATTCATTTAATATTTTTAAATAGTTTTTTTAGTTTATCTTGTTTTTTTATTCGTCTTTTAGATTCTCTTACAATGTATCTCAAAATCTACTCTCATTTGTCCTTCATAATAGTTCCATCTTATTCTTTTATAATGCTACAATTTATTACATTTAAACTATGATAATTAATTATTTAATTTTAGATAATAAGTTTTTATTAAATAAGCCTATTACTTTTGTAATTGGTAATAATTCCAAATGAGGTCAAATGAAGACCTAGCAAATGCCACTGGACCTTTGTAATGAGCTCAATCTATTTAAATATTCATATTTTATTTTTATATAATTTTTATTTTCTAGAGTTTTGCAAGTTTATGACACATTTTGAATCATAAAAAATTTGTTAGATAAAGATGTTTCACTCGATCTTCTTAGTATTTCTTAATATAAGATTTTCACACAATACATTTAATTTCTTTAATATGCTTGCATTGATTTTTTATATTGCAATCAAACTATTAATCGCTTCATGTGTAACCCATACATCACTTTCATTTTGTTATATCATTATTTTAATGTATCTCTTTTTATCAGTAATATTTGTTCTCATAATATTAAAATAATTTTTGTTTTATTTATTTTATCTACTTTAGTGTTTCGTAGTCATTTGAAATGTTGTTGAATAAAAAAATAATCATCATTATACACATTTTGATGAGCTCTTTCTAGCAAAATATTATTTTTATTTTTTATTTGTATACTATGTGAAGATCTAGAATGATACATCATATTTTCATAGCATCTTATAACACAAATTTTTTGTCCCACATATGTCATTTAATCAAATGTTTTTTATTAATTGGTCATATTGCAAAGTCACTTTAGAAATCTTTTTGTGTGACCTTTAGAACTATTTCATTTCATTATATTACATTATTATTTATGGTAATTTACATTTGTAATTTACAAAAATACCAAAACTAAAACAAAAAAGACATGACAACATGGGCATACTCATCTCATTGATGTCTATCAAACTAAATCTTCTTTTTAATATTTTAAAAAGTTTAATTTTCTTGGGTTTCACCATGCTCTTTAAAACACTTCAATTTGTACCTAATTTAGTGATCAGTGATGTTGCACTCAATTGTGTAGTATCTTAGAATTCAACTTCTTATACAAATATCTCATTTTATAAAATTTTTCACTTTAATTTTGTTATATATTTATAATAGTTTAATTCTCTAATATTGTCACCATTACATTGCTTCAATTTTATTGTGTTATGTGGCAATAATTTATCTTATTTCAACATTAAAACTTATGATTAAAATAAAAATTTCCTTATTTTTGTGCTTATAAGAATTTGTGATTAACGTTAATATTAAACAAGAAATGATTAAGTTAATGAGAACATCATTTGACACATCTAGATGAGCTTCATCTAATTTAACATTCATCTTTTATGTTTGTATATATTTTATTTTATGTGGATTGGTTATGTTTTACAAGTACTATGTTTGTACCTATTTTAAGGATGGACAATGCTATAACATATCACCTTAGCACCCGAGAGGGCATCTTTTTCATATACTATGCCTACTTTTATCAACTTTTTTGTTTTTTTAGATATATTATAATTAACAATAAGTATCCTCTCATGTAAGGCATACATCACATTGATTTTTTTTTATAATATTGTTTTAATTATTCTTTAATATCTTTTTACTTAATACTAAAAATAAAACTTTATTATTATTTATGCAAATTTACTATTATAGTTTCAAAATAATTGTAATTAAGATGAAACAAATGTCATTCGCCTCATCTTAACATCCTTATCAATTTGAATGTTCATTTTTATTTTTCTAAATATTTTTCTCATTAGTTTTAGCGTACTTATAGAGATATTTTGATTAATACATGATTTTTTGAATGGGGATGTTACACTTGTTCTCCATTGTGTTTTTAAAAGAATTTTTTTGTAAAAATAAGTAAATTTTTATAAATTTTATACTTTGTTATGGTAATACTGTCGTGCAAATTTAAATCTCCCCTCACATGAAATTTACATCTCCTTTCTTTTGCTAAATCATTGTACTTCAAATTGTCTTATTTGTATTTTAAAAAATATTTTCTTGTTATCAAAATAATAATTTATTTTTTATTTAAGCATAATTAATTTTGTCGTTCATAATAATTCAAAATAGTCTTTTATTAAGAAGAAAAACATTTATTGGACTTGTCTTGACAAATTATGTCCAATTAAAAATTTATTTTTTTAGGATTTTTGTATTATTTAATAAGAATTTAAACTCTTGTGTAATTTAATAATTAGCAATGTTATGCTCGATCACATAAATATCTTTAAAAGTAGCTTTTTCAAACAATGTATTGTACTTCTTCAAATTTTTTATTTTTATTTGGCAACATTACAATATAACTCTAAATCACCACTCATGTGATCTTTAAATTGCTTTGATTTAGTTTTATCATATGTTTTAAATTTATCACAATTGGAATTAACAAATAAATATAAAAATAATAATTTGTCATTATGTATGCGTATGTATATTGTTAATTCTTGGTAATTCAAAAGGAATCCCAATCAAGAATAAAATTATATTGTTGGACTGATCTTGATGAACTATATCCAACAAAAGTTTCATTTTTTATATAATTCAATATTTTATTTTCTTATATTTAGGTATGCTTTATAGGTCATTATGATTAATATCTTCTTTTGTTGATAAATAATATTGTAATCAATCACGTTAAAATATTGGAATTTAATATTTTAGTATAATTTATGTCATTTATTTAACTTTTTACTTTGATTTGATAATATTACATTGTAACTTTAATCTGATCAGCTTCAAACATTACTTTGCTTTGATTTTATCATATAACAAAAGATAAGTTTATCTCATTTCAAGTGTAATTTATGTTTTCTTAGTATAATTATAACAAATTAATATTATTTCTACATATTTACTTTTGTTATTCATTGTAATTTGAAACATAGTCTGATCAAGCAAAAAATAAATGTCATTGAAGTAACATTCATTTTATATTAAAAAATATTTTATTGTTCATAGTTTAGGCACACTTTATGAAATATTTTTATTTGCACCATATTAAGTGATTGATGATTGTAAACTCGATCTCCTTAGTATCCCTGGATGTAACTTTCTTATGTAATTGTTTTCATTTTTTTAGGTGTTACTTTTTATATTTAATTAATTTTTTAATGCATGAATATTTTGTGATGAACGTACAAGAAAATCTTCTTTGGATTTGCCTAAAATAATTGGAATTAATTTTTTTTCTCAATCTTAGTTAGATCCAGATTAAGTAAACTTCATCAAACTTGTCTTGCTAAAATTCGTTAAATTAAATATTTATTTAAATATTATTTAAATATTCACTTTTTTGTAGTTTTAGCCCCATTAACAATAGATTTTTACTCATTTCTTCTATAGTAATCAAGGTTGTTGCACCTAATCTCGATTTTTCTAGGAATGCAACTTTCTAATACAATTTATCTCATATTTTCAAGTGTCTAGCTTTGATTTTTTGTATTAGTATGGAACTCCCTCTCTCCTTTATATTACATGAATTTTCCTTCTTTACATTACTTTCTAGAATTATTGCATTATAATATTTTTACTTTACATTAAAATGATATTTTTTTTATTTATGCTTGCTTGCTTTAAAAAATAATAAGAATTTCGAAGGAACTCTGATCAAGATAAAATAGTCATCGTTGGATTCACCTTGATGAGTTCTATCCAATTTAATAATTATTTTTATTTTCTAAAATTTGCTTTTTCAAAGTTTTTAATACATGTTTTGGGGTATTTTTATTTGTAACCCATTTGATGATTGTGAATGTTGCACTTAATCTCCTTAGTATTTTGGAATTGAATTTTTCGTAAACATTATCTCATTTCTTCAAAATTTTAATTTTTATTTAGTTATATCACAATGTAATTCGTGATCTCCTCTTATGTGACTGTTAAATAACTTTCATTTGGATATTTTACATTCATCTAATTTATCCCATTTTCCACTTTACTATCTATTTACATAATATTCAAGTAATAGTTTGTTATTATTCATGCAATTAATAATAATTCAAAATGAGGATTGAACAAGATGAAAAAAATGTCGTTGGACTCGTGTTGATGAGATATATCAAACAAAATATTCTTCTTCGTATTTCTAATTTTTTTTCTTTTGCTTTGGCACACTTTAAGAGCAATTTTGATTCATACCTTATTTAAAGACATAGATGTTATACTCAATCTATCTGTGTTTTAGAGTGTAACTTTTTATGCAATTTATATCATTCAATTAATTGTTTTTTTGCATAGGCAAATTACTTTGTAACTTTTAATATCATCTCATGTGAAATTTACATAGCCCAAATTTAGCTATTTTTAAAATAATATAATTAATCTCTAATAGGCTTTAATATATATATATATATATATATATATATATATATATTTAATATTTAAATGAAATCTTATTTTTTAATTATTGACTTTATAAGTTTTAGTCATTCTAAATGATACGTAATAGAGATCAAACAATTGTTGTTGGACTCAACTAGATGAGCTCTATCCAACTAATTATTCATTGAATCATACTTGATTTGATTATGGTTGATTTTACATGTGATGTGCTTACTATCTTACAAAGCAACATTTCTCCACAACTTATTTCATTACTTAAAAATGTTTCACATCAAACTAGTTAGATCCAAATGTATGTCTAATTCTTCTCTTTTGTTAATTTTCAATCACTTTGATTTATTGATAATACATTTTTAGTTATACTCAAATACTTTTCTTATTTGTTGTAATTTCCAAGAAGGATTGCTCTAAACAAAACAAACATCAATGATTAAACTCAATGACCTCTATGAGATTAATTTTTTTGTTTTAAAGTGTTATTAATTTCAATGTTTTCACATGGTTTACTAATTACATTGATTTGTACCTAAATTGACTTTGTAGGATATTGTACTTAAGGACCTTACCATTTATAAATGGAACTTTCAAATATAACTTACAATATTCTTACTAATGTTTTGCTTTGTTTTCGTTTTATAGCTATGAAACTCTAATTTTCTTATCAAGTCGAATATACATCACTTTGAATTTGATATTATTACATTGAACCAATTTATCTTTTTTCTACTTTAAGTGATATTACTTAATATTAAAATAATAATTTATGTTTTATTTATACATGTTCATTTTTATGAATCACAATAATTCCGATCAAGGTCTAACAATGATGAAACAAATAACATTGGACTTGTTAGGATGAGCTGAATTGAATTAAAAATTAATTCATTATTTTTAATTTTTTTAATTTATAGCTTATAGCTAATTTTCAAAAGTGTTTATTTTCAAAAATGACTTGTAATTGTGGAGTTACACCTTATATCCTTAGATCATAGAATGAAACTTTCATGTACAATTTATTTCATTTTTTTTACTTGATTTTGTTATATTGCAAAGAAACTCTAATTCTCCTCTCATGTAATAATTATATCAAATTGATTTGGTTATTTTATTGAATAAATTTATCTCTTTTTAGATTTAATTTCTATTTCTTAACATTAAATTAATAAATTAATGAACTTTATGCTTATTTACTTTTGAAATTTATGGTAATTCCAAACATGGTTTGATAAACGTTAAAAAATAATCATTAGACTTATCACGAAAAGCCTTATCTAATTAAAACTTAATTTATATAATCTAAAATATTTTGTTTGGGTTTTGGCATCCTTTGTGATAGATTTTGATTCTTAGTTAATAATTGGGCATGTTACACTTGATCTCCATAGTATCATGGAACACAACATTGCTGAACAAATTATTTCATTTCATCAATTTTTTCTATGATTTTGTCATCTTATTATGTAATTCTTAATCTCTGCCCACTTCATGTAGACATCATATTGACATAGCTCTATTATAATTTTCGAATTCATTTCATTTTATCTTTAATATATGTTTAATTGTGCTAAAAAATATTTTTTTATTTTATTTTTATTACTTTGATAATTAGGATCAATTAAAACGAGGTCCAATTGATATGACATCATGCTATTCACATTGTTGAAATCTGTATAATAAAAGTTCATTTATATATGTCTAAATTTTTTATTTTTTTTAGTGTTTTGGAATTTTTTATGAGACATTTTAATTCATACATGATTTGAGGATCAATGATATTAAACTCAATCTCTTTATTTTAGAGAATGAAACTCTTTCATGACATTTATGTTAGTTATTTAGATGTTTATATTAAAATTGGTTATATTACAATGTAACTCTAAATATTCTCTCACAAAACTTTACATTGCTTTTATTTGTTTATGATCCATTTTTGTTTATACTTGTTTATAGTGTTACTTTTAATAAATTTAAAGGATACCTCAATTTGTCAAAAAAATGTTGTTGAACAAACCTTTACAAACTTTATCCCATTGAATATTCATTCTTATGTTTTTGAATATTTTAGTTTTTATGATTTTAACAAGCATTGCATGACATTATTATTTTGGTCTAAATCACCTCTCTTATTGGAGTTACATCTCTTTAATTTAGTTATATCAAATTACCTTAATTTACCTTAAGTTTACCCTAATGTACATGTACAAAGTATCCAAATTATAATTTTTTTGTATTGATGCTTAACTATTTCAGCAATTCATGGTAACGAAAAGCATGTCAGATTCAGATGACACAAGTCTTATTGGGCTAATCTTGATGAGCTATATTAATTTAAATATTTATTTTTTGTAAAACTTAAAAATGTTTTATGGATTTTACATTCTTATCAAGTGTTTTTATCTATATATTATTTAATAATGGAGGATGATGCACTCCATCATCTACTTAGCATTTGGGATTTCAACTTTTTCAATCAAATTTATCACATTTATTTAAACATTTTTCCTTCATTTTATTACAATATAGTGTAACTCTAAATCTCTCCATTTGTAACCTTTACATCACCTTCACTTGGTTATATTAAATATTTCAATATATCCCATTTCATTTTTATTATACATCTACTTAATTTTAAAATAATAATTTTTTAATAATTATTCTTATCTACTTTGTAATTCATAGTAGTTCCAAATGATGTCTTATCACAATGAACCAATAATTGTTGAGCTATTCTCATTTTGATTCACACCTAATTTTTTTTTGAAAGTCTTATGGTCAATCGACCTAGTATCCCAAAATGTAACCCTTTTACATGGTTTATGTTTTCCAATGATTTTCTTAAACTATAATGTAACTCTAAATCTCCTTTTGTGTGACATTTACAAGACTTAGTTAGATTTCATTATTATTTATGACTAATTACTTATACAATTGATGGTAATTCCATATAAGGTATGATAAAGATGAAACAAATTTGGTTAGGCTTGCTCAGAGAGCTATATCCAATCAATAATTAAGTCTTATATTCATAAATGTATTTTCTAATGTTTTAGCTTTTCTTACAAGACATCAATTCATATGTTATTTGTTAATCTAATGTGTTATAGTTGACCATCTCAGTATCCTCAAGGGCAACCTTCTTAATTTTCTTTTTGTTTTTACATTTTTCCATTTTATTGTTTAGTAGTACTATCAAACTCAAATTCTTTTCTTATATGACACATACTTGCTTAATATTTAAACAATGATCTATTATTATTTCAGTCAATATTATTTTGTAATTACTGATAAATCGAAACGATTATTGATCGAGATGAAGCAAGAGTCGTTGAACTTGTTTTCAACATCATTATCCAACATGTTTATTAATATACTTTTAATTATTTTAGTTTCTTGTTTTTAGATATTCTCTAGGAGATATTGTGATTTGTTCCTAACTTTATGATTTAGAAGGTTATACTCAAACCACTTAGTATCTTTGAATAAAACTATCTAATACAATTTGTCTCTCTAATTAAAACCTTTAAAACATTGATGTGTTCACCATTAGAAGTTATGTTATACCAATTTATTTGATTGCAGTAGTTAGCAACTTGATTTGTTATTTGAAAGCAATCAAGTCTTGAAGGTTCAAGTATTGGCTTGAAGATGGGATTTGAAGGATCGTCCTCAGGAAATGGCTCTTCTCTGGCAGCTTTCCTCGCCATGTTTTCCATCTTAAAGCACCCGATAAGAGTTAGCTCGATTTGAAACGTCGATTCAATTACAACTAATAAAATACCTTCTCTTTTGGAGCCATATTACAATGTAATACAAAACCTTTTCTAATTTCAACTTCACTTCTCTCTAATTTGGTTTATAAGACATAACTTAAATTTATATTATTTTAGCATTAACATTTATTAACTTTTTAAAATAACAATTTATTGTAATTTATGTTTATTTAATTTAAAAATTCTAAGTAATTCAAAATGAAGTTTAAGCGAGACTAAGAGTTTATTGGATTTGTATTGATAAGCTCATTCCAATTAAATATTAGTTTTAACTTTTTTATTTTTATGGTTTATACATGTGTTTATGATATGTTTTAGTTTATACTAGTTTTCACAAATAATGATGTTATTCTTGATCTACTTAGCATACTAGTGTACAACATTTTGATACTATTTTTTCCTTTTTTAAGTGTTTCTCATTGATTTGGTTATTATTTCTATGAAATTCTTAGTCAACCCTCATATGATTTTAGAATATTTTGTATAATTCTATATATATATATATATATATATTTAATATTTAAAAAGATTTTTTTCTATTTATGTTTAATAACTTTGTTATTCATAGTAATTTTTGATGAGGTCTAGTGGAGGCGACATAGTGTTTAATATCTCATGATAATAACTTCTACTAAATTAAATATTAATTTTTTAACTAAATATTCTTTTGCAAGGTTTTGACACACTTTATAAGGCATCTCAATTCATACCAAATTTGATAATCGAGGTTGTTATGCTTGTTCTTTTTAGTTTCTTGGAATGCAAACTTGTCATACCATTTGTTAAATTTCTTCAAATGTTTCCCATTCATTTTTTCATATTTCTTTGTAAAACTAAACCTTTTATTATTTGACCTTCCCAACTCTTTAATATAAATATATTACATCTTAATTTATGATTATTTTTTGTTGTTTCACAGTAACCCAAAATGAGGTCTAATAGAGATTATACACAAGTAATTTGACTCATCTAGTAGAGCTTTATCTAGAATAATATTTCTTTTTTTTATTATTAAATAGTTAATTTTGTAGTTTTTTCATATACTTTTTTAATCATTTTGATTAGAGCGTTGGAATTCATCTTGGAACTCATCTTTCTCGAGCAACTTATATCATTTCTTTATAATTTTTACTTTGATTAATTGTTATTATTATGAAACACCTGTTCTCCTCTCATGTGGCCTTCACTTATTTTTATTTTTGTTATATTAAATTAAATTAAATTTACCTTATTACACCTTTATTACATATTTATTTAATATTAAAATATTTTTTATTTATGCTTGTTTACATTCATGATCTAAAAGAGATACAAGTGAGGACAAATTAAGATGAATTAAATGTCATGGGACTCATTTAAACAAGCTCTATAAAATTAAGCATTTATTTTTAAATTTCTAAATATTTTCATTTTCAAGTTTTAGATTTCTTCATGAGAATTTTAATTCATGCTAAATTTTATTATTAAGAATTTTATACTCGATCATATTAATATTTTAAAAAACTTTTTAGTGTAATTTATTTCATTTGTTTTAATTTTGCACTTTGATTTACTAATATTTCTATTTAAATCAAAATCTCCTCTTACGTGTCCTTTACATCTCCTTTATTTTGTTACTCTCTCATTTCATCCTAATATATATTTACTTACTATAAAAAAATATTATTATTTATTCATATCTATTATAGTAATTTGTAGTAATTCTAAACATGGTTTCATTTAGATGAAACAAATGTCATTAGGCCAACATGCCTTATCTAACTAACTATTTTTTTCATATTTTTAAATATTTTTTTGAAGATTGATACACACTTTAAGAGACATTCTAATTTGTACCTAATTTGATGATTAAGAATTTTACACTCTTTTTACATAGAATCTTTGAATGCATCTTTTGCATATAACATATCTTATTTATTAAAAGTTTTCCATTTGATTTTGTAACATCAAAATGTAAATGTTAATCTTCTCTTATGTCATGTCTATATAACTTTTACTTTGTTACATGACATTATTATCTTTTTTTATTTATTTTGGTAATTTATAGTCTTTCAAAATTGGGTGCAATCATAATCGAAGAACCATCATTATTGTAGTCTCGATTAGCTCTTTCAAACTAAATATTCATTTTCATTTTTATTTTAAAAAAAGGGTTTTTTTTATTTTTTCACACTTTATGGGACACTTTAAACCATACCTGATCCAACTATTTATATTTTTTCACTTCGACTCCTCAGTGTCTTAGAGTGTTTGTTTCACTTACAATTTATCTTATTTCTTCAGCTGTTTTGCTTTGCATTAGTTATATTTTTAAGTCTAAATATCTCACATGTGACCTTTATATATATATATATATATATATATATATATATATATATATATATATATATTTACATAATATTGAAATTAAAAAAACGTTTACATTATTTAATTTAATAAATATCTAAACTTTTAAATGAGCTTCGATGAAGATGGAACAAATCTCATTACACTGATCTGAATAGACAATTCCATAATTTTGCCACACCTTATGCATTTTTATTTACTCTTATCTATTGATCAACAATATTACACTTCATCACTTTTGTGTCACAAAATGAAACTGTTCCGTGCAGTTTACCATACTTAAATATTTTTCTTTTTATTTATTTTACTATAATTTCACTCCAAATGTCTTCTCAAACTATATTTTCCATCTAAATGCTTTATTTCTAGGGTTTTAGCATGTGGTAATAGAAACTTCAAGTTGTACATGATTTTACAAATTATAATGTTGCACTCAACTTTGACTATTTTTTAATGCAACATTTATTTCAATTTATCTCATTTCTTGAACTTTTTTTATTTACATATATTTCTAGTAATATTAAATCTTATCTTGTGTGTCCTTTCCATCACCTTGCTCTAACATATTATACTACTTCAATTTAACTCATTCTTAGTTCTAAAATGTTTTATTTATTATTAAAATAATAGACTTTTGTTATTTTCGTTTTTTCCTTGGTAATTCTTCGTAAATCTAAATCAGTTCTTCAAGAGCTATAGCCAATTAAGTACTCATTTTTATATTTTAATGACCAAGAATGTTGCACTCAATCCTTTTGGTATCCCAAAATGCAACTTGTACATTCTTTTCAATTTCATCAAAATTCTTGGTTTAATTTAACTAGATTATTATATAATTCTAAATCCACCATCTGACTTTTATATCTCTTTGATTTCGATATGTTATATATCTTAATTTTATCTAGTTTCTCCTTTAATATATTTTTAATCAATATTATAATAATAAAATATAACTATTTATACTTATTTAATTTTGCAACTCTTAGTAATTAAAAACAAAGTCCAATAAAGAAAAAGCATATTGTTGAACTTATCTTGACAACATCTTTTTGATTAAATTCTCATATTATTTTTAAAATATATTTTATTTTCTATTTTTTTTTAAATCATATATAGGTAATATATCTTATCTCGACCTCTAATGGACCTTGGAATGTAACTTTCTAATTCAGTTTATCTTATTCAAATTTATGCTTTGATTTGGTTATATTACATGGCAAGAATTTATCTTTTTTGGTTGCAATAGATTTTCACATAGTATGAAAAATTATTTAATATTTCTTATGTTCAAAGTTTTTGTTAATTCATCATAGTTTTGAATGACGTCTACTTGTGATGAAACATATATTATTGCAATCATCTTAATGAGCTCCATCTAATTAAACTTATTTTTTAAAATTTTTTTAATATTTTTTAGCATTTATTTATTTTTTAAAAGGCCTTTTATTTATAAATATTATAATAATTTGAGATTTAGCACATAATCTTTTTATGATCATTGAATGAGAGCTTCTTATACTAATCATCTCATTTCTTCAAATATTTTTCTTTGAATTAACATTAATATAATTTAGCTCTAAATCACCACTCTTGTGACCATTACCTACATTTGATTTACATCTATTACATTACAATTTTTTTTTATTTATTTAGTTAATTTAGTATTGTTCCAAACAAGATATAATGAAGGTGAATGAAACATCATTGGTGTCTTCCAAAAATGTTCTTTGCAAATGAATATTAAATCTCTTGTATTTTAAATATTTTATTTTCTAAGATCTTGTGTTGTTTTGAGCTTCTAGTTTATTCATACCTAATTTGATCATTGAGGATGTTGCTTACGACACCCTTAGTATCTTTTAATGCAACCTTCTATTATAATTTCTCGCATTTCTTCAAATATTTTGCTTTGACATGGTGATATTACTATGACACTCTAATTCTCTTTTCGTTTGACCATCATATCATTGTCATTTTGTAATATTATATTATTTCACAAAATCTTATTTAAGTTGCAAAGTTTATTTGTATAATTTTAAAATAATAATTTATTATTATTTTAGCATATCCAAGTTGGAAATTTATAGTAATTCCAATCAAGGCTTGATTTATTTTGAACAAATGTCATTTGACTCATTTTGCCAAGCACTACAAGCTTAAATCATAATCTTTCTATTTCTAAATATTATTTTGCAGAGTTTTGAAATATTTTATAAAATATTTTAATTTGTACTCAATTTGATTGATCCTTTATTAAACTACATCTTTTTCGCATCATTGAATGCTACTTCTTTTTGAAACTTAACGCAATTTATTCAACTTTTTTCTCTAAATTGGATCTATTGAAATCTAACTTCAATTCTCATTTTGTCCAACCTTTGCACCAATTGCTTTGGTTATATTTCACTATTTCTTAAATTGATTATCTTTGATAATTCATAATAATTCCAATTGAAGTCAAATTTAGATGGAAGTGATGTTGTTGGACTCATCTTAATAAAGCTTGTACAATTCAATTTTCACTTTTATAAATTTAAATACTTTATCTCAAGGATTTTTCTTGGCTTAAAGAGATATTTATAATAATACTAGATTTATTGATCAATGTTGTTACATTCCATCTCCTTGCTATCTTGGTATGTAATTTACCAATACAATTTATATTATTTCTTCTAATTTCTTTCTTTTATTTTGTTATATTTCAATGTAACTTTCAATCTTCCCACTTTTGTCATTTATAATGATTTGATTTTGCAATATTTACCCAACATTTTAATTCATACCCTATTTGATGATCTAGAGTGTTAGACTTGATCACATCAATATCACTAAATGTAATTTTTTCATACAATTTATCTCATTTCTTTGATTTGTTTATTTGGATATATTGCAAGATAACCTTAAGTCACCATTCATGTGACTTTTACATTGCTTTGATTTTTTCTATTAACTTTTTTCAATTTATCATAATTTAGTTTTGATAAGTTAATATTAAAATAACATTTCATTATTATTTGTATTTTTTTACATTGGTAAATCATAGTAATTCCAATGAAAACCCTAAATATTTTATTTTTTGATAGTTAAGTACGTTCTATGACATATTTTGACTACTACCTTATTTGTTTATCCAGGTTGTTACATTTGATTCCGTTAGTATTTTTGAATTCGTGACTTAATCCAATCTCATTTAAATTATAATATAAGTTTTCTTAGATTATTAACAATATTTACTTTTGTAATTCATATTGATTTATGAAAATGTCCAATGAAGAAGAAATAAATATTATTAAATTGTTTTAATGAGCTCTATTTTACTAAATATTTATTTTACATTTTAATGTTTTTTTTAAAGGATTTAAATGTGTTGATGAAATATTTTCATTTGCACCAGATTTGATCATGTATTGTCCACTTGATCTCCTCAATAGCATTGATTACAACTTTCCTATAATATTTCTCATCTTTACAAATGTCTATTTGATTTTTTTATATTACTATGAAACTCTAAGATTTTTCTAATGGAATCTTTACATGTTTTTGTTTCATTATATTAAAACATTTATCTTGGCTAAACTTTAATATATATTTTCAAAATGTTAAAATAATGATTTATTACTATTTATGTTTAATTGGTTGTAATTCTTTTCCAGGTCTGATTAAGATGAAATAAGTTTTTTCCACACAACTATATGAGCTTTATCTAACTATTAAATATTATAATTTCTAATATTTTTTCATGCATTATGAGAGGTTTGATATTGTACCATGTATGACTATCTTCATGTTATCTTAAAATGCAACTTTCAAAATAAATTTAGCTTATTTTTACAAATATTTTCGTTTGATTTGATTGTATTGCTATGAAACTCTAAGTCTCCTTTCATGTGATCATTACATAACTTTTATTTGTTTATATTACATTACCATCATTTATAGGATTAATGCATTACAATATATTTACTTTGAATTAAAATGATAATGTTTTGTTATTTATGCTTAGTTTGATTAAAACATCTTTGTAATTTCATAGAAACTTCGATTCAGAGGAAACAATCATCATTTCACCTATCTTGATGAGCTTTAGAAAATGGAATATTCATTTTTAACATTTCAAAATATCTTTTTTTCTAGTTTTTTTGCAAATTTTTTTTGGATATTTTTATTTGTAACAAATTTTAGGATTCAGAATGTTGTAAATAATTACCTTAGTAACTTAGCAAAGAAATTTTCCATGTAATCTATCTCATTTTTTTTAAGTTTTCACTTTGATTAAGTTACATTACAATGTAACCCATAAGCTCCTCTTGTCTAACCATTAAATCACTTCTTTTGGTTATTTATGTTGTTGCATATTATCCTTTTTTCAACTTTAATGTCTATTCACTTACTATTAAAATAATAATTTTTTATTAAATATGCTTATTGACTTGAATAATTCATAGTAATTTTGAATGAGTTTTGATTGAAATGATACAAATATTGTTGGACTTGTCATGATGAGTTGTGTATAACTAAATATTTGAATATCTATTTATTTTTCCTATAGTTTTCCATCCTTTATGAGAAATTTTAACTCGTTCCAAATTTAAGATCATGTGTGTTACACACAATCCTCTGTATGCTTTAGAATGCAACTTTTTTATACAATTTATATCATTTTTTTAAATTTTTTTAGTTGACTTCCACAAATTACTTTTGAACTTTTAAACTCATATTGCTTAACATTTTCATAGGATTGATTTTGGCTATAATACAAATCTTTAATTAATCAATTTTAACCTTTAATATATATTTTATTATTGTTTAAATAACACTTGACTATTATTTATTATTATTTGCTTTATTTTCTCTATCTTGACGAGCCTTATTCGACAAAATATTTGATTACCATTTTTAAATATTTTTTATTTTTTATTTGTACATGCTTTGCAAGTCATTTGTATTCAAACTTGATTTGATCATTAAATTTTCACCTATAATTTAATTGTGATCTTTAGAAATTTTTTTTTTGTATAATTATTATTTTTCTTCAAATACTTCACTTTGATTTGTTTATATTACAATGTAACTCTAATTCACCTATTGTGTGACCTTTACATCATCCTTATTTGTTTGTTTTACAATTTTCTTATACTTGTTTACTTTTCTAAGTTTTTAATTATAAGAGAGGATTGATCAAGACAAAATGAAAATATTTGAGCAATATTGATGTCTTGTACGCAAATAAATATTTTTTCTTTTTTAAAATATTTTATTTTCTCATGTATTCATATTCTTTACAAATTACATTGAATCGACATGATTTCATGATGTAGAATGTTACATTTGAGCTCTTTACAATCTATAAATGGAACTGTCTATACAATTTATTTTATTCCTTAAAAGTTTTCATTTTGATTTGGTAATATTACTATGAAACTCTAATTTTTCTCTCATATTAAATTTTCATAACTTTGAATTTCATATTATTACATTGCATTGATTTATCTCATATTAGCTTTTGCATGTATTGTTTAACATTAAAATAATAATTCTTTTATTTAAATTTTCTCAAATAAATGATAGTAGTTTGACTCAAGGTGTTATTGAGTTGACACAAATACTAATGGACAATTCTAGATGAGCTGCATTCAATTAACCATTTGGTTCAATATTTTTGTTTTTTTCTTTATAGGTTCAAGCACATTTTGTAAGGTATTTGTATTCTTCAGTGATTTCATAATTAAAGAGTTATACTTAATCTCTTAACTAACTTAGAATACAATTTTGTTGTATAATTTGTGTCATTTTTCCAAAGTTTTTATGTAATTTTTAAGTGTGAGGATGAAACTATAATTATCTTCTTAATTATCCTTTATATCACAAATATTTGGTTCTATTTTATTGCCTTAAAATATCGTAATTTAATTTTAATATATATTACTTTATATTAAAATAATAATTTATTATTATTTAATTTTTATAGTTTTAAATATTTTACTTCTATGGATTTTGTCTTTCTATATAAGGTATTTTTGTTATTACTTAATTTATATATCATGGATGTTACACTTGATTTTATATGTCTTTGACCACCACTTATTGAAACAATTTATCTTTTTTCTTGAATTATTTTTCAATGATTCTTTCATAATACTATGTAATTCTAAGACTCCTATTATTTGATTTAGTTATATCATTTTTCGTTTGTTTATCTCTTTTTAGCTTCAATACATATTTACTCATTATAAAAGTAGTACTTTTTCTATTTTATTTAAATTACTTTTGTAATTCGATGTGATTCCAAACGTGGTCCAATTGAGATTATTAAAAATTGTTCGACGTTGATTCTTGAGATCTATATAATTATATATTTATTTGCATATTCTTAAATTTTTTATTTTCTTATGTTTTAGAACTCTTGATGTGATATTTTTATTCGTACCTGATTTCGGGATTAAGGATGATACACACAATCACTTTAAATCCGAGAACATAACTTTTCTGTAAACTTTATGTCAATTATTTAAATTTTTTTGCTTCTTTTGAATATATCATAATATAACCATCAACCATCTGTTATGTCACCTTTATATATTCATTTAATTTATTTAATTTCAACTATATTTTATACATAATATTAAAATATAAATTTATTAAATTTTTTGTTGTTTATTTTCCTAATACTTAAAATTTATCAATTAGGTCTTAGTGAGAAAAAATAAAAATCATTTCACACATTTCAAAGAACACTTGCACCCAAAATATTCATTTTTTATGTCTCTAAAAAAAATTTCTATGGTTTTACACTTTTTACATGTTATTTTGATTAGTATGAAATTTAGTGATTAAGCCTATTACAATCGATCACCTTAATGTCTTGGAATGTAAAATCTCGATGCAATTTTTCTGATTCTTTCAATTTTTTTGTTTTCATTTGGTTATATTACAACGTAGCTTTATATCACCCTTGGCATGCCCATTATATCACTTTGATTTGGTTTTATTACGTTTGTTCAATTTATTATATCTCAACTATAAAATTGTTCACTTAGCATTAAATATATAATTTATTTTAATTTATGTTTATTCACTTCAGTAATTCTATAAGATGTCTAATGTGGATAAAATAAATATTACTAGGCTTATCTTGATAAGTAATATCGAATCACTTTATAACTTTAATATTTTTTTAATTTTTTATTTTTTATGATTTTTGCATGTTATAAAAAAATTTTGATTTGTAGCTAATTTGAGAAATGAAGTTGAAAAACTTGACTTCATTGTTATTTTGGAATGTAACCTTCTGCATTATTTATCTCATTTTTTAAAATTTTTGTCTTTCATTTGGTTATATAACTTTGTTAATCTAAAATTTCTATCATGTGTTCCATATGTCACCTTGATTTGGTTATTATTTTTTTAATTCTTTAATTTAAGTTTTTTAATATTTTTTTTGTTAATATTAAAAATAACAATTTTTTATCATTTTGTAAATTAATTTAGTGACTTGTAATAATTATAAATGAGATTTGATTAAGATGAAATAAACTTCATTAGACAAGTCTTACAGAGTTTCATCAAACTAAATATTCACTTATTACTTTTATATATTTCACTTTCTTACTTGTTTTTATGACAAAGAATGTTGTGCTCGATCATCGTATTTTCTTGTTTTGTAATTTTCCTATATAATTTGTCAATTTTTAAACTTTTCACCTTTATATATTTATTCTGTTGTAATACTCGAACTCATCTCTCTTGTGATCATTGCATAGCTTTTGCTATCTTATATTACATTAGTTAACTTAATCTAACTTCAAATTGCACATATACTTACTTAACAATAAAATAATAATTTATTATTTTTTGTGAATTTAATTTTTTAATTTAAATTATTTAACAACGGTTTTAACCAACCCAAAAAAAATGTGATTGGATCCATTTGTGTGAGTTGTATCACACTAAATAAGCATCTTATATTTAAAAATATTTTATTTTCTAGTCTTTAAACATGTTATACAAGTCATTTTGATTTGCAGCTTATTTGACAATCAATAATGTTAGACTCAATATTCTTAGTATTTTCAAATGTAAATTTATTATACTCTTATTCTCATTTTTTGAAATATTTTTTTTTGATTATATTACTTTTAAACTCTAATTCTCACATCATTTAACATTTCCATCATTTTGATTTTCTATTATTATAGTGCTTTATTTTATCTTAATTCAGCAATATTACATGTTTATTGAATATTAAATAAATGTTTTAATATTAATAGTAATTTAATTGAATAATCAATAGTACTTCCAAAAGTTCTCAAATAAAGGTGCAACAAATATCCTCAAACTTATCCTATTGAGCTCAATTAAATTAAATATTCATTTTTTAAAATTTTAAATAATGTTTTTATAGCTTTTTGGAACTCTTTATAAGAAATTTCTATCCATAACACATTTGATGACTCAAGATGTTAGACTAAATCTCCTCGATATCATTGGATAAAACTTTCCAATAACAATTATCTTATTACTAAGAAGATTTTATTTTGCTGAGATTATACAACAATAAAATTCAAATTCTCCTCTCTTGTGAGCTTTACATCACCCTAATCTTGTTATCTTAAATTTTATTTTTATCTATTTTTAGTTTTAATATATATTTGATTGATATTAAAATAATAATTTATTTTTATTTATGTTTCTTACAATAGAAATTCCTAGTTATAGAAAAACATGATTGATAGAGATAAAAATAACTCATTCTATTTTTTTTATGACATTTATCTATTTAAATAATCACCTATAAATATTTAAATATTTTACTTTCTATGGTATGGGAAAATTTTATAAGAAATTTTATCTCGTACCTTACTTGAATATCAAGGATGTTACCCCTTATTTATCTAATTTTTCAATATTTAAATTTAATTTTGTTATATAACATTAAAATAATCAATCTGCTCTCATTTTCCATTTGTCTTTTTGAATTCAATATGGACCATTTCTTTAATACATATTTCTTGGCATTAGAAAAATAATTTATTATTATTTATGCTTACAAATATTTGCGATTAACAATATTTCTAATCAAGTTCTGATTGATACATGACAAACTTTGTCAGACTCATCTTGAGGGTCTTTATCAAATGATATATTCATATATATATATATTTATTGTTATATTTTCTTGGGTTTTACATGTTTTATGTGTAAGTTTGAATCATGTATTATTTAATGATTGAGAATGTTGCACTCAATCTCTTTAGTATTTTATAGTACAACTTTTGCTTACTATTTTTGCACATTTTTTCAAACTTTTTTATTTTATTAAACTACTATGCAACTGTAAATCTCTATTCTATTACATATACTTCATATTCATTTGATTACATTACATTGCTTCGAATTATCAAATTTTAGCTTTAATACATATTTTCTTAGTATTTAAATAATAGTTTTTCATTATTTAAACTTATTAATTTTTTTATTAAAAAAAATTGCTAATAAGGTGTCATCAAGATGAAATAATGTCACTAAACTCATTATTAAGACATATCAATTTAAATAAATATTTTCAATTTTTAAAAGTTTTAATTTCCATGACATTTTTATGTTTTATGTGATATTTAAACTCGTACTTGATTTGTTAGTCAAGGATTTTACAATGAGTTTCTTTAGATATTTAAATGTAATGTTCTAAAATAAGTTAACTCATTTATCGAAAGTTTTTAATTTGATTTAGTCTATGCCTATGGAAGCCTAACTTTCACCTCTTGTGAATATTACAATACCTTAATTTATTTACATTACATTGCTTCTATTTATTTTAATATTAATGATAATTTATTCACCATTATTTGAAATAATAATTTATTAATACTTATGTTTATTTGTTTTCATAATTCACAATAATTCCAATCAAGGTTTGAATGAGACCAAATAAACAAAATGAGATTTACAACGGTGAGGTCTAACTAATTAAATGTTAATATTTATATTTTTAAATTTTTTAATTAATTGTGTTTTGCATATTTTATCAAAAATAATGATTCATTCCTTTTTTGATAATCAAGGTTGTTACATTAGAACTTCTTAGCATCTTGGAATGAACTTTTCCATACCATTTATCTTACTTCTCAACATTTTTAAATTTATTTTACTTATATTACTATTTCACTCTAAACCTCATATCCTGCGATTTTCACATCACTGTGATTTGGTTATTTTAGTTATTTAAATTTATCTTATATCTTGTATAATATTATTTTTTACATTAAAATAATAATTTATTATTATTTGTTCCTAAATACTTTAATAATTAGTAGTAATTGCAATTGACATCCGATCATGCTGAAACAAAGGTCACAGGCTCATCCCAAAGAGCTCTATTAAAATAAATATATAATTTTCAAAATTTAAATATTTCATTTTCATGATTTTTGTATGCTTTATACGGTATTCTAAATTATACTTTATTTTATTATCGAGAATGGAACACTTGATCACTTTAGTTTTTGGATTGCAACTTTTCTGTAAACTTTATCTTATTCTTTAAAATTTTTCTCTTGAATTTTTTCAAAGGATTATGAAATTCTAACCCTCCTCTACTTTGACCCTTATAAATCCTCAAATTCATTGTACAGCATTGTTATTGTTTATCCCATTTTAGAATTAATGTAATTTTCAGAATTTCTAAAAAATTAAATTATATATTATTTATAATTATTTAAATTTGAAAATTTGAATTAATTCAAAGCTAGGTCTAACTTAAATGAAGCAAATGTCATAGGCCTTTATGAGTCATCTCAATTTCTATGAGATTTTGTAATAAACAGTGTTACACTCAACCACATTTGCATTTTTGGAAAGAAAATTTCTCACATAATTTACCCTTTTTTTCAAATATCTCACTTTTATTTTGGTATATTACTCTTCATCCAAAAACATTCTCTCTTGTGAGATTCACATTAATTTGATTTATTTTTTTTACAAGATCAAATTTATCTCGTTTCATCATTATATTAAATAACAAAATATTAAGATAATATTATTTAATTATTTAAGCTAAAATTTTCGGTAATTCTTTGAAATTTCAATAATTATTCCATCAAGATGAAACAAACGTCATTAGACTAGATGCAATGAGCTTTATCCAATTAGATATTCATTTTAATGTTTTAAAAAATACTTTTTGAATTATTTTAGTATGCCTCATAAAATATTTTGATTCTTACCATATTTGATGATCAAGGATGTTATGCTTGATCTCCTTGGTATGTTTCAATGAAACTTTCCCACAAAATTAATCTCACTTTTTTGAATTTTTTATTTGATTTATTACTATCACTTTATAACTACAAATGTCACTTATGTGAAATCTACATTGCTATAATTTAGTTATAATATTTGACATGAATTTCTCACATTTAATTTTATAATATATTTACTAAATATCTAAAGAACTATTTATATTTGTTTTTGGGATATACAAATTTTATTTGGTGATAATTCTAAGTGAGAGTCGATCGAGATGAAATAATTGTCATTGATCTCATCTCGATTAGATCTATAAATTAAATGTTCATTTTTATATTATTAAATATTGTACTTTTAGAGATATGGCACACTTTAAGAGACATATTGATTTTAACCACATTAAATGTCTATGTATGTCACTAAATCTCCTTAAAATATTTGAATGAAATTTATACAAATTAAATCAATTGTTTAATTTTTTTTATTTAGTTACATTACTATGAAGCTCTATTAGGACTCACTTGTAATTTTTTCATTACTTTGATTTTGTTAGATTACATTACCTCAATTTACCACATTTATGTTTTAGTACATTAATACTTACTACTAAAGTAATACTTCACTATTATTTTTTTTTTGTTTTCTTTCATAAATAGTGGAAATTGTAAAGGTGGTAAGAGAGAGATGAAACTATCATTAACAAAGTTATCTTAGGGAGCTCTATTCAATTACTAATTAAATATTTATATTTTTTAAGGTTTTATTTTTTATAGCTTTCACCTGTTTTATGAGACTTTTCAATTCTTATGATATTTAAGGATCAATGATATTATAATAGATATCTTTTGTACCATGGAATGTATCTTTGCCCTCATAATTTGACTCATTTTCTTAAATTTTTTAGTTTGTTTTTGTTATATTTCTATGAAACTCTAATCTCTATTGATGTGATCCCTATTTTACCTTTGACTTTTATAAATTTTATTTCTTCAATTTATTTTATTTTACTTTCAATATACATTAACATAATATTTAAATAACACTTTATTATTATTTATGCTATTTTTTAGTAATTAATTATAATTTAAAATGTGGCCTATTAAAAAAAGAATATGAGTCATTAGAATAAACTCAATAAGCACTAAAAAATTAAATATTGACTTTTATATTTTTTTAAATATTTTACATTTTAGATTTTTGGCTATATTTTTGGCAGACCTAATTTGTAAATAATTCAATTATTTAGGCATTTCAATCAATCTTCTTAATATCTTGAATAGTAACTTTTCATGAATCTTATATCGTTTATTCAATTTTATTTTCTTTGATTTGGTTATATTATAAAGTAACTTTTTGTTCATATTTTGCAATACTACAATTTATTTTTATTTAAAATTTAATATATATAAACATATTGTTAAAATGATATTTTATTATTACTTGTGTCATTTTGTTATATAATCTAAAAAATTCTTAATAAGGTCTAATTAAGAAGAAATTAAGTTATTATACTAATCTCAACGAGCTTTATCAAATAAAATATTATTTTTTAATATTTTAAAATATTTTGCTTTATTATGTTTTGGTTAACTTTATAACTTTTTATTCATAATTAATTTGATATATAAGGATGTTAGTGTTAATCTATTTAGTACTTGGAAGGAAGTCTTCTTGTACATTTTATTACATTTCTTAAAAGTTTTTTTATTTGCTTATATTTCAATAAATTATTATTCTACTCTCATGTGATCTTTACATTGATTTCAATTGTTTGCATATCATTTCTTTAATATATTTTATTCTATATTTTATGAATAATTACATAATGTAGAAAAAATAATTTATTACTATTTATGTCTAATTATTTTTTATATCTAATAATTCAAAAGGATGTCTGATAAAGATGAAACAAACATTTCTAGACTTGTCTAAATAAGCTCTGTCTAACTAAGTATTTAATTTTATAGTTCCAAATATTTTTATTGTGAAATTTTTAGAAATTTCAAACAAGCTTTTGTTGATTTGAAAGAAACATCATTGGAATCATTTTGATGAGATCCAAATAATTAAATATTAATTTGATAATTGAAGTTGTTACACTAGATATCTGTAGTATCCAATAATTTAGTATTCCTCTATGTTCTTTCTCATTCCTTGTAATCTTCCACATTTAATTATATCACATTGAATCACTAATTATCTTATTATGGTGCCATTGTATTGCTTTAATTTTGTTATATTACTTTTCTTCAATTTATATGAGTTTCAAATGAAAAAAAAATTATTGTCTATGTTATTTACATTGGTAATATGTGGTAATTCGAAATGAGGTCAAATTAAATTTTTCGTTTTACATTTTTAAATATTTATTTGTCAAGATTTTGTAATACCTTAAAACCCATTTCACTTTTACCTAATTTTACAACATATGATGTTACACTAATTTTCCTTAGTATTCTAGAAAGGAATCTTCTAGCAATGATTATCTTACTAATGAAATGCTTCAATTTTTTTTGGTTATATAACTTTCAAAACATAATTTTAATAACATATAACCTTTAAATCATTTTCCTTTGGTTTCATTAAATAGCTTCAATGTATCTTAATTAAGGTGTAATATATATTTAATTCATATTTGACATACTAATTTACAATTATTTTTGCATATTTAATTTGCTAATTTTAGGCGTTTCTACGCAAGGCCTGATCGAGATGAAATAATTCTTGGAGGACTCATTTCAACACATTCTATCCATTTAAACATTCATATATATATATATATATATATATATATATATATATATATATATATATATATATATATTTATTGGAATATTTTACTAAAAGGTATTTTGGCAAGGTTTACATAACATTTCTATTGAACACTAACTAGATGATGAAGAAAATTATGCTCAATCTCATTTGTTACTAAGAATGAAACTTTTCACAAAATATTTCTCATTCATTCAACTTTTTCTCTTTGATTTGGTTGTTTTTCTTTAAAACTCTAATCCTCTTGTGATGTAACCATTACATCACTTAAATTTTTTATTATTACATTACTTCAATTTATCAAATTTTAGCTTAATTATATATTTACTTGACATTAAAAGAATATTTATTATTAATTATTCTCATGTATTTTGGCTATCTATAGTAATTCAAAATTATGACTAAATAAAATAAAGAAAATGTCAACAGATTCATGTCAACTAATTCTATTGAAAAAATATTCAATTTTATTTATTTTTCAATTTTATATGTTCCAAGATTTTGGCACTTTCTAAGAGACATTTTGATTTGTAACAAATTCAATAATTAAGAATGTTAAACTCTATACCGTTAGTATGCTTGAGTATAGCTTTCCTATACACTTTATTTATTTATTCCCCAACCTTTAAATTTAATTTCTTATGTTATCATGAAACCAAAATTCACGTCAACTGATGGTTTTCTTCACTCTCATTTTGTTATGATATATTGCTTCAATTGATATTATTTTAGTAAAGATATAGGTTCAATATCTAAATATATATGCATTATTTTGAAATTATAATTTACTATTATTTATGATTATTTGATTTTATAATTTGTAGTTTTTTCATTTGATAATTGATGGAGAGCATGCAAGCATCTTTGTTGTATCTTGACAAACACTATTTAATAAAATATTTATTTTCTTTAAGTAATTTGATGATTGAGGATAGTACATGAGATACCTTAAGTATCTTGTAATGCAACTTTCTTGAATAATTTTTATTTATTTATTTAATTTTTTTTCTTTATTTGGTTGTTATTATGTTGCCTTAAATCTCAACTCATATCGTCATTAAATTACTTTGACTTGGTTATATTACATTAGTTTAATTGCTTTCATTTCAACTTTAATATATATTGAATTAATAATCAAATAATAATTGTTTATTATTTTCACTTTTTATTTATAATTTTCTGTAATTCCATCTCAAGCTTGATTGAGATGTAACAAATATCATTAAACTCAATTTAAATGAACATTTATGTAGTTAAATACTTATTTTAATATTTTTTTAATTACTTTAAAATTTTATATTTTTTGTAAGTTTTATGAGATATTGTTATTATACATAATTTAATGATTGAGGATGTAATATATGATCTTAGTGGCATCTTGGAATATAGCTTTTCCATATAACGTATGTCATGTCATAAAACATTGTTCTTTTATTTGTCAACAATGCTATAAATTCTTTTGTTTGTTAATGTGACATTCACATTATTTTAATTAAATAATATTATGTTGCTTCAAATAATCTTGTATTAGCATTCATTTATAAACTTACACATTATATGAGTTATTTCTTATAAATACTCTTTTTTATAATTTTAAAATATTTTCTTTTGTATAATTTTGGTGATTTATAAGAGTTTTTTATTCATACATGAAATGATGTTTTAGGATGTTTGCATTAGATACCTATAATATCATGGAATGCATATTTGTCATATAAATTTTTTTATTTCTTCAAATATTTTGTTTTAATTTGGTTATATTACAATTAAACTCTAATTCTTCTCTTGTGCAAGCTTTATCTCATTTTTATTTGGTTATATAACATTGTTTTCATTTTTTCTTATTTTAGCTTTGTCATACATTTACTAAATATAAAAACTTATAGTTTAATATTAATTACTCTTATTTGTTTTGTAATATATGTTAAATAAAAAATAGAACAAAATTAGACAAAAATAAACCATATTAGACTCGTCTCAACAATCCATAAATTTTTTAAACTTTATTTCGAAGAGTTTCTTCTTAAATTGTGAATCATTTTTAATTTTGTTATATTATATTGTTTCAAATAAAGTAATTTCAACTTTTTTATAAATTTAATTAAAATAAAATAATAATTTATTTTTATTTGTGCAGATTACTTTGGGAAATATCCAGTAAGTCTTAGGAAGGTTCAAACAAGATAAAATAAATGTTGTTGAACACATCTCAATAAGCTTTATCAAATTAAATATTTATTTTATTTTAATAAACATTTTATTTTCTAAACTTTTGTGCATTAGAAAGAACCTCTACTAAATAATTTATCTCATTTTATTAAATTTTTTGTTTTTTCTTAATTATATTACAACAAAATCATAAAACTCATATAATGTGGCAATTACATTGCTTTTATTATGTTATATTACATTACGTCAATTTATATGACTTAAATTTTAATATATATCTACTAAATCTTAAGATAATATTTTATTATTAATTATTTACATTTACTTTTCAAATTGGTAGCAATTTTAAACATTTCTTATGGAAATGAAACAAATATTATTGGACTTCTCATGACAAGCTCCATGTAATGATTCAAGTTTATATGAAAATTTTATCTCCCATAATATTATATCAATTTTTGAGGCAATATGATACATACCTAATTGGATGATTTAGAATATTAAAATGGATATGCTTGTAGTCTCGGAACAGAAGTTTCTTCAATTATTTTTCTCATTGAATCAAATTGTTTTCTTTAATTTTTATGTATGACTATGTATCTTTGAAAAAATAATCAAGTGACCATTACAAAACGTCTATATGGTAATTTTATGTTCCTTCAAATTATTGCATTTTTGTGTTAATATTAAAATAAGACTTTATTATTTTTAGGCTTATGTTTTTGATAATTCTTAGTAATTTTGAAAAAGCTCAAATGAGATGGTACAAACGTTGCTCGACACATTTGAACTTGCTTTATCCAACTAAGTATTTATTTTTATTTATTTAAAAATTTAAGGTATTGGTATGTTTTACTAGGTGTTTTGACATGCATCTTATTTGATGGTAAAGGATGTTAGACTCAACCTTTTAATAACTAAAAAAAAATCTCTCTTAGAAATACATTTCATTTCTTCAAAATTTTTTCTTTGATTTGGTTATATTACTATGTCAACCTAAATTTCTCATCATGAAATCCTTACGATACTGTTATTTGGTTATGTTACTTTGATTCAATTATTGTTGTTTTAGCTTTCATATATGTTTACATAATATTTAAATATTAAATTGTTTTTTTGTTCTTATTTATTTCATTAATTGTAATAATTCTAAACAAGGTGTGATCAAGACAAAATAAATGTCAATTAACTCATATTAATAAGATTTTTACAGCTATATATCAATTTTTGTTTTCTAAAATATTTTATTATTTAGGATTTTGGCATACATTACAAGATATTTCAATTCATTCCATATTTGATGTTTGAGAATGCTACACTCAATCCTCTTAGTATCCTAGAACACAACTTTCTTATAGAGTTTTTCTTGTTTCCTCAATGTTTTTGCTTTCATATGGTTCTACTAATATATATCTCTAATTCTATCTTCTTATGACAATTACATGTCTTTGACCTTGTTATGTTACGTTATTTTAGTTTAACTTTTTAAGCCATAATATACATATACTTAATATTGAAGTAATAATTCATTATTTTTTATTTTATGGTTTTCTAGTAATTTATTATAATTTATAGGTGTACTTTGGTCAAGTTAAAAAAACCATGTTGGACTTATCTCATTAAGCCCTACTTAGTTAAACATTTTTAAATATATAAATATTTTTTATTTTCAATTATTCTCACATGCTTTACTAATTATTTTTATTTGTACGTAATTTAATAACAAAGGACATTGCATTTGATCTCTTTAGTCTCTTATAAATTTTTTTTATTTAATTTATCTTATTTTTTCTAATATTTCCATTTTTATTTTTTATGTTACTATGTAATTCTAATTATCTTGAAGTGTGATGTTTAAATATATTTAATTTTTTATTTTTTAATGCATAAATTTTTCTTATTTTTGTTTCAATATATATCTACTTAATATTAAAAATAGTAATGTATTATTATTTATATTTATTTACTTTAGCAATATTCTACAATTCCAAACATGGTGTAAATGCGAAACAAATGTCATTGGAGCTTTTTTCACGTGCTCTATCAAATTAAATGTTCTTTTTTAATATTTATGAATATTTTTTAGAGATTTAGAATATTTTATGGGATATTTTAATTCATAATTGATTTGGTAATTGAGAATATTACACTCAATCTCCTTTGTATTTCGGAAAACAACATTTTTGTACAAATTATCACATTTCTTCAAAGTTTTAGTTTTGTTCGATTATGTTACTATTGAACTCAAATTCTATCTCATTTGGCCATTAGATGATAATGATTTTTTCATATTACATTGCCTTAAATTATAATATATTAGTTTTAACATAAATTTATAAAATAAAATTTTTAAATATTATTTATGCTTATTCTCATGTGTAATGTGTAACAATTCCAAACTATGATTTTTCAAGATGAAATAATCATCATCAGACTATTCATCATATGCTCTAACTAATAAAATATTTATTTTTATGTGCTTAATTACATTAGTTACTAGAGTTTGGGCATGATTTATTATTTTTAAATAATCAAACAATTGAAGGTGTTACATTCAATCTCCATTGTATCTCAAAATGCAACTTTCATATTTAATTTATCTTATCTCTTCAAGTGTTTTTCTTTGATTTGGCTATATTATTATGCAACATGAAAACTCCACTCATGTGACCTTCACATTGCTTTGATTTTATTATATTGCATGATTTTTTATCTCATTTAGTCTTTACTAAAACTTTAGTTAATATTTAAAAAATAATTTATTTATATTTATGCTTATTTAATTGTTGATTAATAGTAACTCTATATGTGGCTTGACCAACATGAAACAAAAGTCATTTGACTCATCTTGATGAGCTTTATCAACTAAAATGTTCATTTTTATAATATTTATTTCTATTTTTTTTTTGTTTTGGCATATTTTATGAATCGTTTTTATTTGTAGCTTATGTGATAATCAAGAATGTTACACTTGATAACCTAAGCATCTTGGAAAGTTTATTTTCCTCATGATTTATCTCATTCTTAAAAGTTTTTGCTTTCAATTGGTCATATCTCAAAACATTTATTTATCTAATTTGAGCTTTAATACATATTAAGTTAATGTCCATATAATAATTGTTTTTGCTAATTTTTAATAAATTTTATAACTCATAGCAACTCCAAATGTGGAATGATGGTGGTGAAGAATGTCATTAGACTCATCTTGACGAACTCTATTCAAATAAATATTCATTCTATTTTTTTAAATGTTCTATTTTTTTATAACTTTGGCTTTGTGAGATATTTTATACATACCTAACTTGATGTTTGATGATGTTATAATTGACCTCTTAAGCATCATATAATGAAAACTTCGCAGATAATTTAACATATCTCAAATATTGTTTTTGTTTTATTTAATTTTATTACTTTGTAACTCAAGATCTCGACTCATATAACATTTATATCACTCTCATTTGTTTATATTATATTGCTACAATTTATCCAATCTTCAGTTCTAATGTATATAATTAATAATAAAATAACTAAAAATTATTATTTATGCTTTTTATTTTTACAATTCATTGTACTTCCAAACAAGGTTCATTCTAGGTAAACATATTTGTTGGACTCATCTCTATTATGTCTATAATTAAATATTCATTTTAAATATACAAGTATTACAAGATATCTTGATTCGTATACGTATTGTGACTAGGGATGTTACACTCAATTATAATAGTGCTTTTTATTGCCATTTCCTATGTTATTTTTCTCATTTATTCAAAAATTTCACTTACATTTTGTCATATTTATTTTGTTATATTACCATCCAACAATTTTTTTATTTTTTATTTAATTATATATTTACTTTTTTAAATATAATAATGTATTATTATTTATGTGTAATTAGTTTTGTATTTCCTTGTAATTCCAAATGACTTCAAATGACAATTCAAAAAGTTGTTGGAGTCTACCCAATGATTTCTATGTAATGAAAAAGTCATGTTTTCATTTCTTTATTTTCTAATATTTTGGCATGTCTTAGGATGTATTTTGATTCATAGCTTATTTGGAGATTGAGGAAGTTTTGCTTGATCTCTTTACTATCATTCTTCAAATATTTTGCTTTAATTTTGCTATGTTTTTAGAAAACAATCATTGTTTTCTCATTTGACCTAGATATTGCTTTCATTTACTTATATTGCATAGGTTCAATTTTTAAATTATTAAAAATTATTATATTTTACTTTAACTTGAAATTGATATTCATTATTATTTATGTTTAATTATTTTGGTAATTGGTAGGAATTCTAAATGAGGCCTAATGGAGATGACACAAAATTACATTTGACTTATCTCTGTATGCTCCATTGAAATAAATATTTATTACTATATTTTTAAATTATTTACTTTCTTTGGTTGCATATTTCATGAAATATTTTATTTTATAGCCCATTTCATGATTGAGGTTCTTACACTCTTCCTTCTAAATAATTTTTAAAATAACTTTTTTAAAAAATTTATCTTATTTCTTCAAATATTATTGTTTCATTTGGTTTAATTAAAATGTAACTTTAAATCTCTTACAACATGACCTTTACAATGCATTTGATACATTTATCTAATCTGAGCTTTAATATATATTTTCTTAATATTAATATAATATTTTTTAGTATTTATTTTATTTTATTTTTGAAGTTTTAGTAATTTCAAACAAGGACCCATTTATGGCAAACAAAAATGATCCAAGAAATCCTAAATTGGTCTTTCCAATTCTATATTCATTTTTTATATTCTTTTAAATATCTTACTTTTTAATGTTGTTTCACACTTTAAAATATATATTTTAACTCGTATACGATTTGATGATTGAGGGTGTAACATGAAATATTATCTTCTAATAGGATATAATTAATTTTTTCATATTTTAAATTATTATTTGATCATTTTACTTTGAATCTACTATTCTCGTATATTATGACATTGTTATCGCTTACATTAGGTTATATTGCATACTTCAATTTATCTCATTTAAGCTTTACAATATATTTAGTGAATATAAATATTACAATTTATTATTATTTATGCTTTTTAAATTTTGTAATTCTCAGTAATTCTAAATGATGTTCAATTAAGAAAAAAACCAACAACATTGGACACATCTTGATGATCTCTATGCAATTAAATAATCATTATTTAAGATCTTTTATTTTTAAAATTAACTCATTCCTTAAGAGATGATTCATTTGTATCTACTTTCAATTATTGATGCTGCTATGCTCTTTCTCCTTCGAATCATGAATAACAATGTTCCCACACAATTTATTTTATTTTTCCAAATTTTTTTATATTGTTTTGGTTATATTTCTTCATAACTCTCATTCTTATTACATGAGACCTTTAAATGTCCCTGATTATATTGTTTTATATTGTTTAAATGCAACTCATTTCAACATCAAAATGCATTTACTTAAAATTTTAATAATATTTTTTATTTACGCTTATTTATTATGAAAATCATAGTAACTAAAAATGTGATCTAAATGCCTTCGCACTTGTCTCACTGAGTTGGATCCAATAAAATTTTTATTTCTATATTTTTAAATATTTATTTTTTTCTTTTCTATATTTATGAGTCATTTTAATTTGCATCTAAGCTTACGAACATGGTTATTACAATTGTTCTCCTAAGTATCTCAAGAAACCATTTTCTAATATAGTGTTTCGTTCTTTCAAACTTTTTTGACTATATTTCCTTATATGACTATGCAATTTTAAATCTCCTATAATGTTTAACTTAAATCTTTTTATTTTGTTTTATTATATTTTATTAGTTTATCCCATATAATCTTTAGTATACAACTACTTAATATTTAAAATAATACTATCGTGTTATTTATGTTTATTTTCCTTAGTAATTTGTAATAATCCCAAATGTCATATAAAGGAGATCAAAAAAGCATTGTTGGAATAGTCTTAATGAGCTCTATCTCATTAAACATTTATTTTTATATGTTTAACTATTTTAATTTTTATAATTTTTGCATGTGTTTTGATTAATTTTGAATCATATTTTGAATGCAAGTTTCTCAAACATGTTCTCTCATTTCTTCAAATTTTTCTCCATAATTTTATTATATTACTATGTAATATTAGGTCTCCTCTTTTATGACATTTACATTATTTTGACTTTGTTATATTACAATACTTCAATTTATCTCATTTTTAGATAATATATATTTACTTAATATTAAATAAATAATTTATTATTATTTATTTTAATTTAATTTGGTAATTTGTAGTAATTCCAAACAACGATGATTAGAAATGACATAAATAATGTTTGACTTTACTTCAAAAGTTTTATTTCATTACAAATTCATTTTTAAATTTTTTATTATTTTATCACATAGAATTTTTTGTTGCTTTGAGATACATTTAAATAGTACCAAATTTGATAATGGAGAATGCCACACTAAATATGTATAATGTGTTTCTTGAATTATTTAACTCTTTAATTAACATTTTCACTTTAACTTTTTGATATTAATAGGCAAGATGTTACACGTGATTATGCTAGTTTCTTGGAATGTAACTTTCTTGTAGAATTTTTTATTTCTTTAATTGTTTTACATGAATTTAATATATTACTACAAAACTCTAATTCTCCTTGTTTCTTAAACTTAAATCATTTTCATTTGGCAATATTACACTTCCTCAACTTATCATTTCTTAGCACCATTAATTCATCACTTATTCCTGAAAAAATAATTTATTATTTTTTATATTTAATTATTTTTGTAATTTTTAATAATTCCAAACGAGATTTGATATTGATGAAGAAAACATAGATGGAGTCGTCCCATCGAGCAATATTTAATTAAGTATTCCTTTTTATATTTTTAAAAAATATTTTTTTCTAATGCTTAGCCATGCATTACATGACATTTCAAGACACTCCTTTTTCACTAGTTGATGATGTTATGCTTGATCTTCTTGGTATCTAGGAATGCAAAATTTGATTAAAATTTTACTCATGTCTTAAAATTTTTTCATTTATTGTTATGCTTCTATATAACTCCAACATATGTCCCACATGATCTTTACCTATTCTTCAATTTGTTATATTACATTTTTTAATTTATCTCTTTTTATCTTTTATTTTAAATATTCACTAAATATTAAATAATAATTAGTTATTATAAATACTTATTAAATTTAATAGTTAGAGTAATTCTAAATGATGTCATATGGTGATGAAATGAATAACATGGGACCCATCTCATAGAGTTCAATCACTTTAAAAATTAATTATCATAATTTTAAATATTTTTTTTTCAATAATTTTGGTATGTTTTATGAAACAATATGATTCATAACAATTTTGACGATAGGGAGCACTATACAGGATCTCAATTATAACACTTAATAAAACTTTTACATAACATTTATCTCATTAATTAAAATTTCTTTCTTTGATTTGGTTAAATTTCCACGTAACTCTGAATCTTCTCTCGTGTGACCTTTAAAAATATATTTCTTTAACTTTTAAATATTAATGTTTTTATTTTTTTATTCTAATTTTCTTTTGTGTGTCATTAACATTCCTAGAAGGTCTATTTGATAAGAAGTAAACATTATTGGATTCACCATAATGAATGTTATCAAATAAAATATATTTCAATTTTGTATCTTTTTTTAATATCTTTTTCTAGTGTTTTCAGTCTCTTTATGAGATTTTTTTATTCTACCCTATTTAATGAACGAAGAGTGTTACACTTCATCAGGTTAATGTCATAGAATGAAACATTCCCACATACCTTGTCTAATTTTCTCAAATATTTTCCTTCAATTTGGATATATTACTATGAAACTCTAATTCACTTCAAATCTCACATTTACATGTGTTTGATTAGTTGTATTACATTTGCTTCAACTTTTTTGATATCAACTTTAATATAAATTCATGTAATATTAAAATGATAAATTATTATTCTTTGTGTTTAATTAATTTGATATTTAGTAAAACTTTCAAAAAAAATACTTGATTTGGATGACAAAAATTTTGTTGCACCTATCTTAATAAGCTCCATATAGCTAAAATTTATTTTTTTTATATTTTATATGTTCTGTTTTTATGTTTTGCTATTCTTTATAAGGAAGTTTTTTCAACCAAATATGATGATCGAGGGTGTTATGCTTGTTCTCCTTAATATCTTGGGAAAAACTTTTTTCACAATTTTTATCATTTCTTCTATTTTTTCTTTTGATTTTATTATATTACTATGCAATTCTAAATCTTCTCTTATATGACCTTTATGTGCCTTTACTTTTTGTTATATTATATTACTTCAATTTTTCTTATTTCTATTTTAATAATTATTTAATTGAAATTAAAATAAAAATTTATTTTTATTTATTTGTATTTAAATTCATAATTCGTATTAATAATTAACGAGGTTTAATCTAAATGAAACAAGTGTTGTTGTATTGGACTCGATGACCTTCATCCAATTAAATATGAAATTAGAAATTTTTAAAAATTTTATGATCTATGATTTTGGTAAATTTTAAAAATTATTCCTTTTTTTATATGATTTAATGGTGAAGGATGGGACACTGAATCTCTTTAGTATTTTTGAAAGTTACTTTCTTTATGTATTGAATAGCATTTTTTTAAAGCTTTTGCTTAGATTATTTTATTTTATATAAAAATAAAATAATATCATGTTGACTTTGGTTTGGGTTAAGTAGCTTTATTTAATTAAATTTTTCATTTTATATTTTTGAATATTTTATATTCTAATATTATGGAATGTTTTGTGAGATAATTTGGTTTCCACATGATCTCATAACGAAAAAAGATAAGAGATAAAGTACATGTTAAGTTACAGATATTAAGATGATCTAGTGTAATATGTATGATAGTCAATATGTTAGAAATAAAATTGACTCAAGAATTCAAAAACCATAGAAAATAAAAAATTAAAAATTCTAAAAATAAATATTTAGTTGCATAAAACTTGATCAGATTAGTCGAACGACATCTCCTTCTTCCTGATCAGTCCTCCTTTGGAGTAACTACATATTTCCAATGTAAATAAGGATAAGTAATATAAAATCATTATTTTAATATTATGTAATTAAATTCTAAAGAATAAATCATATAATTTTTGGCAATTTAGTTAGAAAAAAACAAAGGTGATGTAAGGGTCACAAAAGATAGGCAAAATTTTTACATAGTAAAATAACAAAACTAAAAGAAAGATAAATTATTCTTGGATCAATATTCCAAATCTACTAAGGAGATAATGTATAACATCCTTAGTCATAAAATTTAGAATAAATAAGGAAATCTCATAGATCATGCCAATATAGAAGAGAACAAAATATTTAAATATATAAAAAGTAACATTTAGTTTTATTGAGTTCATTCAGTCGAGTTTATCGATGTTTATTTTATTTTGAGTAGCACACATTTCAAATTACTACTAATCAAAAATTAACTAAGGAATAATAATTATAATGTAATTATATAATGTAAATAAAATTTTTTATTAAATCTAAAATTATATGCATTAAATGAATATAATATAATCTAATCAAGAAAATATAATTCTCACATAAGATGAAATTTAGCATTACATAGTTATTTAACCAAATCAAAGAAAGAAATTTTTAAAAATAAGAAAAATAGTACTAGAAACTTGAAATCGAAGACATTAGAGAATTCATGCCTATATCATCAAATCAACTACAAATGAAATGCCTTACATAATGTCCCCAAATAGTCTAAAAATATTAAAATTAATATTTAATTACATGAAGCTCATTGAGATTGGTACAATGACCTTCATTTTATCTCAATTGAACCATGTTTAGAGATGTAGAGTTACATAGTAAAATAACCCATTCAAATTGAATTATTTGAACAAATAAAATAAATTGCGTGAGAATGTTGCAATCTTAGACACTCACAAGATCGAGCTTAACATATTTGATCATGAAATAAAATATGAATAAAAAGTTCTCATAAAGCAAACCAAATGAATAGAAAATAAAATATTATAAAAAAAAGACATGAATGTTTAACTAGATAATACTCTTCATGACAGGTCAAGTGATGTTCATTTTGTTTACATTAGATCTTATTTTTGTAAAGGTAGATAATTATAAGCATAAATAAAATTATATGAATGATCAAAATATATAAGCATAAATAAAAGTAAATAATTATTTTTGTACTAAAAAAATATATATTTATGCTAAATGGAGAAGTAAAGATTTGAAGATCAAAGAAATATATCAAATCAAAGAAAATGCTTGAAGAAATTATATGAATTATATAAGGGAATGTTGAATTTCAAGACTTTAAGAACATTTAGTGCAAAATCAATGATCAACAAATCAAGTAAGGATATAAGTGCCTCATAACAAATGTCCAAATCGATGAAAAAGAATTCTTTAAGAAAATTAAAAAAACAATATTTAATTATATAGAGCTCTTTATGATAATTATAATGATGGTGATTTTGTCTTGATCCTTATTTTGAAATACTAAGAATTAATGATATAGATAAGTATATTTAATTATAAATTATTATTTTATTATTAATAAAATATTATATTAGAGTTAAATGGAGTTATTTAGTGCTAACATAATTTGACTAAATAAAAGTGACACAAATGTCACGTAAGTAGGGATTCAGTGTTACAAAGAAATGTAACAAAATCATAATAAAATATTTGAAGAAATGAGTTAATTTTTGCAACAAAGTAGTATTCTAATATGCTATGAAGATTGATTGTAACATCATTGTTTTACAAATTAGATACAATTAAAAATGTTTCATTGACCATGTTAATACCTTAAAAAGTAAAATTTTGATAATTAAAAGACTACATATTTAATAAGATAAGGTTTTTCGAGATTTGTCCATGATATTTGTTTCGTATATATCCAATGCCATTTGGAATTGTTATGAAATATCATATTTAATAGTCACAAAATTAATATATTATTATTTTAATGATAAAAATCTATATTAAAGTTGAAATGTTGAAAATTGACAAAATAAAATATAACCAAATAAATATGATGCAAAGGTCATACATTATATGATGTATGGGTTTACATACAAACAAAAAAATCAAATCGAAAACATTATAGGAATGAGAAAATGTAAGCAAAAGATTTATGTTCCTAAATACTAGTCAATTTAAGTGTAACATCATCAATCATCAATTCAATGATGAATAAAGAATCTTTCATAAAATGGAAAACATAATAGAAAATAAAATATTAAAAAATAAAAAATAAATAATTAAGTCAAACAACATTTATTTTGGCTTAATCTAACATTGTTTATAATTACTAGAAAGTACCAAATTAAATAACCATAAATAAAGATAATTATTATTATTTAGTCAATATATGTCAAATCTACAACAAGTCAAATTAACGTAATTTAATCTAACAAGATCCACATAATGTCGAGGACATATCTCAAGTTACCTACTAATATGACAATGAAAAAAAAAATTTAAAGAAAGGACTTAAATTAGATGAGAAAGTTGTATTCTAAGATTTTATAAAAATTTAGCGTGACATGCTTAATCATATAATCTAGTATGGATGAAAGATCTTTTTGTAAAGCCTATATATATAGTAGTAAATAAAATATTTAAAATATAAAAAGCAAATATTTAAATTAATGTAACTCGTTAGATGAGCGAAAATTAAATATGTTTGATCTCTGAAGTATCATCTTTGAAATTTTAATGAATTACAAATGTAGATAAGCATAAGTAGAAATAAAAAAATATTTTATTATTGAGTAAATAGATATTGAAGTAAAAATAAATAAATTTAAGAAATAAATATATTTAAATCATAGTGATATAAATATCACACAATAAGAGATTTTGAGTTACACAATAACATAACCTAATTGAAGCAAAACATATGAAGAAATGGGATAAATTCTAAAACAGACATGCTTTACAAAATATTAAGGAGATCAACAATAAAAATACATGATCATCAAACTTTATATAACATGACTCAAGGACCTTTGTTTAAAATTTCTACAAACTGTAAGAGTAAATAAGTGCAAGTAATAATAAAGCTCTATTTTAATATCTAGGAAATGTTTATTTAAGTTTGGAAAAGATTAATTATATAAATGTAATCAATTGAAATCAGAAAGCTGATGTAATGGCCACAAATTAATAGGAATTAATACAAATTACAAAATTAATAAGCCTAAAGAATAATAACTTATTATTATTATTATTATTATTATTATTATTATATATATATATATATTTATATGAAAACTTGAATGAGGTTATTTGATGTAATATAATAAAACCAAATGAAAAAACTTTTAAACATCACACAAGAGTTGATCAAATAAAATGATTTGAAGAAATGAGATAAATTGTGTGGGGTAGTTATATTTAATGTTAACAAGTAGATTAAGTGTAACATTCTCAATTGTCAATCACTTAAAAATAAAAATGTCATATAAAGCTTGGAAAAATCATAATGAAATTAATAATACAAAAATGATTAATTAATTGGATATAACAAATTAAGAGTAGTCCAATAATGTTTGTTTCATCATCAACACACCTCCTTTGAAATTATTGTGAACTGTAGATTTAAATAAGCATAAATAACAATATAGTATTATTTATAAAATATGTAAATATGTTTTCAACTTGAAATTAGATTAATTAAATAGTTCTAATAAAAAAATTAAAGTAATATAAAGCTCATACTAAGAGAGATTTAGTTTTGCAAGGTAAAATTGCCAATATAAAGTCTTTTAGAAATAAGATAAATTATACAAGAAGATTACATTATCTTATGCAAAGTAGATTGAGTGTAAAATCCTTTATTATAAAAATATTTTCAAATTAAGTGTCTCATAAAGCATTTAAAATCTTAGAAGAAAAAAATTGAAAATGGAAAAAATGAATATTTAACTACATGAAGCTCATTAAGACGAGTCAAATTACATGTTATTCATCTTGATATGACTTTATTTGTAATTATTATGAACAACCATTCTAAAAAAGCAAAAATAATACTAAAATTTTTAGTTAATATTAAGTAAATTTATACTAATGTTAAAGTGAGGCAAATTGAAATAATGTAATGCAAACAAATTAAAGTGTTTTGAAGGCCACACTAAAATAGAGATACAGTTTCAAATTTATTAATCAAAATCTATGAAAAAATATTTAAATGATTGATTTAGATTGTGCAAAAATGGATCTTTCCAAGATGATAAGGAAATCAAATGTAAATAACTAAACCTTAAAATCACGTACAAAAGAAAAAGTTTTATCAAATATAGAAAAACATAAACAAATAATGAAATGATTAAAAATCTAAAAATGAATACATTGTCTTTTGCATCTTAATCATAACAAGTTTTGAATTATTGAGAGTTATCAAATTAAATAATCATAAATTGAAATATATTAATATATAAGTATTACTTAAATATATGTTAAAGTTAAAAATAGATAATTTGAAGAAATTTATTGTTACCAAATAAAAGCCTTATCATAGTGACATGAGAGTTTATTTGGAGTTAAATTATAACTTAGCTATATCAAAAATTTAAATTTAACAAAATGTATTGAAATTTTTTGGAAAGCCTCATTCAAACATACTAAGGGTATTGAGTGCAACATTTTGATTATAAAATTACATGCAAATTGAAAGGGCTCCTAAAATATGCTAAAATTTAGAAAGAAAAAGTTTTTTAAATAAAAAAAATAATTAATATGAAACAGCTCATCTGGACGAGTCAATAACTTTTGTTTCATCTCAATCATAACATATTCAAAATTATTGAAAAATTACATAAATGAGGTTAATAGTAAGTTATTATTTAAATATTAAGTAAATATATAATCAATTCGAAATAAGAAAATTGAAGTAATGTTATACAAAAAAATAAAAGTAGTAGAAAGGTCAAAAGTGAAATGTAATGTTATATATATGACTGTTTAAATAAATTAGACAAGTTATCTAGAAAAGTTGTATTGAAAGATTCTAAGTTTGATTGACAGTAATATCCTCGCTCATTAAGTTAAATAAAAATTAAAAAAATCCTTATTATTTTCAAAAATTTGTAAAAAGTAAATATTGCAAAAGTATAAAAAATAAATTTTTAATTTCATAGTGCCCACTTAAGTGAGTCCAATAATGTTTATTATGTCAAATCAAACATCATTTACAAACACTGCAAACTAGTAAATTAAACAAGCATAAATAATAATAAATTATAATTTTTTACATTAACAATGAAATAAAATAACTATTGCACTAAAATCTATCTTAATAAATGTGATTTTTTGGCCAGTTGAAAAGAAATTTATAGTTAAATGGTGACATAATGAATTAATTACAAAATTTAAATAAATTAGATAAATCATAAGGAAAAAATATATTCAAGAATCCTAAGGAGATTAAGAGTAATGTTGTTAACCATTAAAGCATTCTAAAGTTCTAGAAAAAAATTTAAGCTATAAAAATAAATATTCAATGGGGTAGAGCCTTTTGGCATAACCTAATGATGTTTTTTTTATGTAATCTTGCTAAGAGTTATTACCAATTTTAAAAACCTAAGCATTAAAAAATTAATATTTTAATATTAAGTAAATATAATTTAAAACTAAAATTAGATAATTTAAGAAAATGAAATCTTAACAACTAAAGGCGACATAATTGTCATATAAAAAGAGCTTTAGATTTTCATATCAAAATAACCAAATTGATGTGAAACATTTAAAGAAATTAGATTATTATACAAAAATAATGCAGTTTAAGATGCTAAAGATATGAAGCACAACAACACTAACCACCAAATTACATACGAATAGAAATATCTCATAAAATATGTCAAAAATATAAAAACAAAGTTTAAAATATTAAAGGATATAAGAGTTAAATAGATAAACCTTGTTAAGGGCAGCTCAATGCCACTTATTTTGCCTCGATAGGACCACGTTTGGAAATACTATGAATTATAAAATAAAATTAACATAAAAATACAAAATATCTTTTAGATATATGAAGAAAATATATGATAAAGTTGAGATAAAATAAATTGAAGCACTATAAATTAACTAAAGCAAGGAGATGTAAAGGTCACATAATAAGAGATTTATAATCACAAAGTGTGTTAACGAAATAAAGCAAACACTTCAATGAAATAAAATAACTTCTATAGTAACATCTCATAATGAAATTCCTCATAATTTGTACAAAAGAACATAGAGATAAAATATTTTAAGATATAAAAAATGAATTTTTAATTGGAAAAATCTCATCATGGTTCATCTAATGGCATTTTTTATAGCTTTGTTGGATCTCAATTAGAATTTCTAAAATTGAAAAATGAAGTAGGCATAAATAATAACTAATTATTATTTTAATATTAAGTAAATATATATTAAAGTTTGAATAAAAGTAATGTAATACAACAAATTTATTATAATATAAAGGTCACATTAGAGGAGGTTTTCATTTACTTAGTAATACAACCCTATCAAAGTAATCAATTTGAAAAAATATGATAAATTGTAATAAAAAAGTTGTATTCTGTGATACTAATGTGATCAAGTATAAACTTCTCAATCATCAATCTTGTAGAAGTTGAAATGTATTATAAAATATGAAACAATCTTAGAAAATAAAATATTTGAAGATTAAAACTAAGTATTTAATTAGATAGAGCTCATTGAGAATACATAAAAAATAATAAACTATCATTTCAAAATTATGTTTTATATATATTAAAGGTAAAATAATATAAATCATATCAATGTCATGTAAACAAATAGAGGAGAAATACTATTACATTATTAGATTTGATAAAATAATGTATATTATACAAAAAGCTATTCCAAAATACTTAGGAGATCGAGTGTAACATCCTCAATAGCCATGTCAAGTATGAATCAGGATGTCTCTTGATGATTAAAAATAAAAAAAAATATAAAACTATAAAAATGATATTTAACAAATAGAGCACTTCAAAATGATTCTATTGATGTTTCATTCAAATCAATCTGACCAACTTTTGCATTGCTTTGTATTTACAAAGAAAGAACCACAAATAATAAAAACATTATTATTTTATTCTTTTAATAAACATATTAAAATGAAAATGTGATTCATTGAAGAAATAAATTATAAGGAAATCAATGCAATTAGATGGCTATACGATAGGAGATTTGGAGTTACATAGTAAAATTAGCAAACAAAAAATTGTAGGAATGACAAATTGTATGTGATGTTATATTTCAACATATTAAGAAGATCAACTGTAACATTATCAATTGTCAAATTTCCAATTAAATATGACAAAACTAAAGAAAATAAAATAAATAAGAAAATTAAAAGACTATTTAATTGTTGGCGCCCTTCAAACCACCTTTGAAATTATTTTGAATTGTAGTAATAAGCATACATAAATAAAAAAAATTATTTATTTTAATATTACGTAAAATGTCTTTAATATTTCTTTTAATATTACGGACATCAAACAACACATCCCCTCTTATGAAATTATGAATTAAAATGTCTTTTAATGCGTGCAAAAATTTGAGAAAATTAAATTTTTAAAAATATAATTTTTTCGTTTAATTGGTCGCAGCTCATCTACATGAATGCAATGACATTTCTTATTTCTTGATCTTACCTTATTTGGAAATACTTTGAATTAACAAAGTAAATACTCATCAAGAAAAATAATTTATTACTTTAATATTAAGTAAAACTATAATATGGCAAAAATGAGATAAATAAAGTAATGAGATAAATAAACCTTAATCTTGTTTTCATTGTCTGGTAAGACCATGGGTATCCCTAAATTGTGCTCTTAGGCCATGGATTAGTGCCCTAAAGATTAGGCCCTTTTGATGGGTACAATTGCTTATATTTTTATATCAGGCATGAGTGCTCAATTGATTTTATATACAATATTAAAAATTTTAGCAAGGGTTCACAATTAGGGTAGTTAGGATTTGTTGGAAACCTTAGGTAAACCTAGGTAGCTATTAGGGTATTATGAAAAATTTAGATGAACTTAATAAATGATTAAGGTTTAAGAGAATGCTTTACGATTATCTTCAATGATACGTTAGAGATATAGGACATATCTAATGAACTTTTTCATGCAGGACTATGACACAATATGGAATGACATTATTCTATTAGAAATTCTGCATTTTTTGTGGTAGAGCTTATCATGTAGTAAATCCTAGATGATAGCCTATGAACAAAAGTTAGGATTGTTAGATACAACATATAATAAGACACATACCAATTTCTTTTGTTTGGGTAAGCACCATATGCTTTTTGAAGATCAATAGTCAATGGTTGACATGGTTTTCATATACTAAGAAGTGCCATGAATTCTTATGATTCCTAGAGTTAACTACAACTAGTCATGTGAATGGCAGAGCCTTGATGGTGGGCATCTGGATCATGTGCTGAGCATCTTTGTTGTCTTAAGTCCATTGAACTATAAGACATCATAAGAGAGGAAGTTTAAGATAGGATTGGAGCCTTGAACTTTAACTAAGGATATGTTGTCTATGGAGGAGTACTAAGTAATTGGTAGGGTACTAAGTACAATTCTTCTTTTGATCAGCATTGTAGGTTTAGATATCTTTTATGATATCACTGGCAGTACAAATAATTTTGTTTATCCACATATGCTATTAAATTATTGCATTATTATTTTTATAAGAAAGCTTGAGGATTCCCTACTTAGCATGGCTTATTCTTCTCCTTTATATCATTGATTTGTGCAAGTGGATAGTTGTTGACATAGAGCTAAAAAGGGGGTATTAAGGTCAATACTTTAAAAGGTTATTCATTAGTTGGTGTTCTATTATCTTATAGTTTTTTATTAATGGACAACATTATCAATAATATTTATTTGGCTTTGGATTGTATGGGTCTATTGCAATGGATTTTCAAATCTTTATTTTTAAATTTCATATAATAGAGTCAGACTTTTGGATTACTTATGGATGATGAAATGATTTATTTGATACCAAGGATTTCTATAGATATTCTTTATCACAATTTACCAAGCTATCTTTCACGCCATGGAAAAGCTATTACACATTGGTATTTCATTAAACATGAAGTGAACAAAATCTTGAGTTAACTCGGTGTGACTAGTTAGTATGGAGACAAGGTTTATCTTGGTTTGCACACCACATGGACGATGATTTGATTGGGAAATTTTTACTCCCAATTTAAATGACATGCCCAAGGAGTGAAAAGTTAGCAAAATACATTGATAGGTGCTTTCTTTGAGTTTTTCATATAGATGAAGAAAAATGTTTTTAAAATGGTTGTGTCTAAAGTTCATTATGTTAACAAAAATTTCATAATTTTCTATCATGATTTGCCATCCTTAATGGTTAACACAACACTCACTATTTCTTATTACAAAAATTAACCAACTAAAAATTTTTATTTAAAAATGAGAATGAAAATAATCTTATAGCATAACATCGAAGCTTTTTAGTTGTGAAAATATTTCTTTATGGAGTTCTTAACAATATTTTTTAAAAGGGCCAAGTATGTCTTAGAAATGTCATGATCAATACAACAAGCTATCTAGTTGATCATAAATAATTTGATACTCTCTTAAGATTATGTGACACATCAGTCAAGTTTGACAGTTAAACATCATCACATCTAATAGTTTATAATCTAGGCTTTACTAATTACATGGACTATTCCATAGGACCATAAGAGTTATTGTAAACCACATGTCACCATAACAAGTTGTCTTGTAGTTTTGAAATCCCTAGTGATACCGTATTGTGGCAAACGACAAAAATTAAATCCTCTACTAAAGATTTATTGGTCGCAATAAAAGTTTTTCCTATTACGTGGATCACCCAATAATCATGCAATCTTATTGAAACAGTATAAGCTCATTTGAACCAATGATTTCACATCAAATCTTATCAATAAGGCATGCAGCCAATCTAATGGGAGTCCATCCATTTGTTATATATATTACTTGCCTCACCCTAGGTTATTTGGCAATCATTGGGGCTCTAGACCATCATAGCTTTTGTCATCATAAGCAGACATTCTCACTTAGCATCATGATCATTTTACTTGCATTTAACTAGGATTAACTAACCCTTAATCTATCATCTGTGTTTTTTACAAATCCCAAATCAATAGTAAACTATCTAGTTCTCTTATAAATCTACTCAACAAACAAGTTAACCGAGGGCATTTACTTAGGTGCAATCTACTTCTTTGGGTATCTTCCCCGTTAAAATTTAATTTTTTTTTCTTATCCTTGCCCATAATTCATAAATCCATTTCTTGTACTGGCTAAGTTGTAATCCTTTCTCTTTAACCATGATTCACATGAATTTCACTACTAACACTCACTTTCCTCATGAACAAACTTGAGTCACCTCCCTTTCCCAATGGAGTCTCATAAGATGCCTGCACCTCAAAAAAAAATTTCTTGGGTCTCAATCCAAGCCTTTACACACTAATTCATGGCTACTCATGACCTCACTAATTTAAAAAATAGATTAAGATTTATCAAAAATTAGAGTCATCATTGATCCCTTGACCAAACCTCACACCATTCTTAAGGCTAAAATAGACATCTTGATCACCCTTACTTAGGTCTAACAAATAGCATCATCAAATGACGACTTTGTTTAGAGTGTGCTAAAGTCTCACTAAATAAACTATGATCTTAAGTCAACCTTCATTCTTATCTTAAGCTTATCTTAACATAAGTCCATAATGCTTAAAAATTTTATCAACCAAATTCCTATGTTATTCTAAACATTATATAGTGTTCTTTTTTCCCCCAATTAACTTCATCCATACCATAGGTTCATGGATTCTCAATCTTAACTTAGTTTTGAGTATCAAACTTAAAGAATTAAAAAATTTTAATCCTTGAGATTAAATATTCAATGTAGGACATCAAAATAAAAAATTTAATACATTCAAATTTTAAATCCTATATAATATTACTACTAATTCCATTGTTCTCTTCCATAATCGTATAATTTTACAAGTGTAATCCAACAAAACTAAGCATATTAGAGAGGTTAAGTTCCTCCTTAGTTTCCTTTTATTTCTCAACAAAACCAAAATCTTTTTTTACACATAATCAAGAACTAATCTTTCCCTAGCTTACTTTAGTGGTCAATTAAAGCACCATAAATCCTCCCACATGAAAATCCATAAGCTTACTTTCCTTGAAAGCCATTTAAGGTCATTTTCTTGGCATTTTCTTGCATTCCATGTCCATGTCTGAGCCTTACAATTAGCTTTAAGGAGAAACCTAAGTCATTCAAGCCATTTTCTGTTAAAAAAGTCATTCAAATCCTAAGTCATTCTCAAATCATAACAATAACATCTGATATAACTTTACGACAACTTTCCTAGGTTCCGAACAGGGTTTTGCTAAGAATTCTTACTATATCTTCTTCACTAATAAGATTTATTCATAGTTAAATTACTCACCATAGTGTTTAGTAAATCTGAATACTTCAAAGATATGTTAGTTACATATTCATAGTAGCAGTTAAAGGAAAATATATGTCAACAAAATATGTTATATTAAATATGAAAATCTACATAAAAAGACATTATGTAATCTTCGGATTCATGTTGAGCTGAAGACTATAACATGTAATGCTTTTTAATAGAGAATAAAAAATGTCATTAGACTCTCGTAGATGAGCTTTATTAAATTCAATATTCATTTCTATATTTTTAAATACTTTATTTTGAAGGGTTTTTGTAACATTTAAATGATATCTTCATTTGTATCTAATTTTATGATTAAGGATTTTAGAGTTGATATCTTTAGTATCATGGGATGCAACTTTTGAATACACCTAATCTCATTTCTTTAAATTTGTTTTTATTATTTTACATTACTATGTTACACTGGATCTCCTTTTTGTGTCCTTTATAATTCTTTGACGGGTTATCTTACATTGCTTCAACTTATATTACTATATCTATAAAACATTTTAAAATAAAACATTATTCTCACTTATCTTTACTTTTTTTTGTAATTCATAGTAAGACCAACCAATGTCCAACCAAGAAAAAACAAATGTTATTGGAACCACATCATCGACATCTATCTAATAATAAATTTGTTTTGTAATTTGTATTATAGTTTCTTGGTTGAATTAGTTTCATTTCCTTAGTTTTACCACATTAATTTTTTTATATTATAATTTAATACAAAATCTTCTCTTGTGTGACCTTTATATTGATTTTAATTTGCTATAATAGATTACCTTTATTTTCTTAGTTTCAACTTCAATATATATATATATATATATATATTTGTAAATATTAAAATATAAAATATAAATTTTTATGCTTATTTTGTTTTATAATACAATGTAATTAAAAATAAGTTCTAATCATGTTGAAATCGGTGTCATTAGACTAGTCTGATTGAGCTACATCTACCTAAATATTCAATTTAATATTTTAAAATATCTTTTTTAAGTTTTTTCTATTTTTATGAGAACTTTTTATTTATATTTAATTTTATTATCATCGATGTTACATTCAATATCTTTAATAACTTGGAAAGTAACATTCTTTAAAGGGCACTTTAGTTGAGAGTGAAATCTACTTAATAAGATAACCAAATCAAAGTATAACTAATGAATAAAATAATTAAATTACATTGGAAAGCTACATTTTATGATTTTAAAGTGATTAAGTTTAACATCTTTAATCATTGAATTATCCATGAATCAAAATATCTTATAAAATATGCAGAAATATTTGAAAATAAAATATTCAATAAAGGATAAAAAATATATTTATTTAGAAAATTTCATCTCCATTAGACTGGGTCTAGATTTTCTATGAATTATTGATTAAATAAATATGAATCATAATAAATTATATTTTTAATATTAAGTAAATATATATTAAATCATAAACGACATAAATTTAACAATTTAATATAATAAATAAAAGTGATGTAATAATAGCACCATTGCATATTTAGAGATACATAGTATTATATCAAAATCAAAGTCAAATAATTATAGTAATAATATAAATTGTAAAAGAAATTTTCATTCTAGGATGATAAGGGTATTGAGTATAGCTCCTTAGGTTAATAAAAGATGTATAGACAGAAATGTCATGCAAAGAACACCAAAACTTTCAAAATAAAATATTTAAAAAAATTCTAAATTTATAGATGTTTCCAAGATAAGTTAACAATGTTTTTTTCAAATGGACCTTGTTTAGAATTACTAGAAGTTTTTAATTAAATAATCATTAAAAATTAACTAATTATTTTAAAATCAATTAAACATTAAGTGAATCTAAAATGTCGTGTAAAGAATATCATAACTAAACGAATGTAATGTAAAGGTTACACGAGTTTAATTAGTGTTTTATGGAAATAAAAGAAACTCAAAAAAAAACTTTGAAGAAAACAAAAGAAATTATTTAGGAAAACTGCATTCCATGATATTAACAAGATTAAGTATAATATCTTCAATAGTTAAATTAGGTATGAATCACAATGTCTCCCAAAAAATTTTAAAAAACATTGATATTAAAATATTTTTAAAAAATAAAAAATAATTCTTCGATAGAAAAATTTTAAAAAGAGGACTACCATGACACTTGTTTCATCTTGAGTGAACAATGATTAGAATTATTTAAAAATCAAATTTTAATAAGAAAAATATTAATAAACTATTCTTTTTATATTTAGTAAATAAATAATAAAGTAGTAAAAAGATAAATTAAAGCAAAGTAATATAGCAAAATAAGAAGGATGTAAAGTCACAGGAGAAGAATAGAGTTGCATCGTAACATAACCAAATCAAATGAAAATTTGAAATGAGATAAACAGTATGAGAACTTTGCCATCCAAGATAATAAGAAGTTTAAGTACAATAAAAGTTATCATCAAATTAGGTACATATAAACATTTCTTATAATGTGTGACAAAATCTTATCAAATAAAAATTTTGAAGTATTGAAATGAATCTAAAATTAGATGGAGCTCATTTATAATTGTATCGCAATGTTTGATTCATCTTAATTGAATCTCGTTTTACTTTAGTATGAATTATTAAATTAGCTAGGAATACAAAATAATAAATTACTTTTTATTATAAAGAATAGATATTTTAAAGACTAAATGAGATAACGTTTCAAATTGTAATTTACAAAGTCAAAGGGAAACATGTAAAAAAAGTTGGAAAAGTTGCGTTGCAAACTTGAATTTGAAGATACTAACTAGCTTGAGTGTAATATCATCAATTGTTAAATAATCTATAAATCAAAATAAATTGTAAAAGAAGCCAAAATTAAAAAATAAAGCATTTAAAAATAAATAAATCAAATTTAATTCAATAGAGCATGTTAAGTCAAGTCTAATGAATTGTTTTTCGTCATTATATGATCTCGTTCAGAATTACAAAAAATTTAAAAAATTAAATAAGCATTAAGAACAAAAAGATAATTTTTTTAATATGTAATATATATATATATATATATATATATATATATATATATATATATATATATATATTATAAAATGTGATAAATTAAAACAGTATAATCTAACAATTGAAAGTAATGCAAATGTCGCATTTGAAGAGAATTCAGGTTGAATAGTAATATGACAAAACTTAAGTGAAATCCTTAAAGAAAAGAAGTGATATATATTATATATTTCCATTTCAAGATATTAAGAAGATTGTTTATAACATTCTTATAAATTTTGATTAGTGTCAAACTAAAATAACTTGTAAAGCATGCCGAGGCAAAAAATGATTGAATATGTGAAAATATAGAATAGAAGATTTTAATTAATAGGGTTGTTTATTAAAAGTCCAACAAAATTTCTTTCATCTCCATTACAATGTTTTAGAATTTCTAAAGTAAATATGAAATAAACCACTAATTAATTATTTTAATATCAATAAAAAATATATTAAAGCTAAAATGAGATAAATTCAAGCAATGTAATGAAACAAAATAAAAGTGATGTAAATGTCACATGATAGAAGATTTAAAGTTACATAACAATATAACCAAATTGAAATAAAAAAAATCAAATAATAAAGCAAATATAACAGAAACTTGCATTTCATGATAGTCAGGAGATTTAGTGTAACATATTAATAATGAAATAAGGTATGACTCATGATTTCTTATAAAGCTTGCCAAAGAAAAGAAAATAAAATATTTAAGAATATAGAGATTAAAATATTTAATTGTATATAGTTTACTAGGATGGGTCCAATAATATTTTTTGTCTTGATCAAACAAGGTTTGAATTTAGTGTGAATTACCAATCTACATAAGCAAATCAAAATGATATAAATATCATGCAAGAAGTGAATTAGAATTTTATAGTAGCATAGCCAAATGAAATTAATAAATTTGAAAAATATGGATAAATTTTTTAGGATTGTGGCATTATAAGGTAAAAGGGAGATAGAGTGAAAAAGCTTTGATTATCAAAATATGAATCCAAATTACTCATAACAAGGGCAAAATTCTAAAACAAAATATTTTGAATCATAGAAAAAAATTTTTAATTTGATAGAGCTACTTTAGATGAGTCTAAAGATGATAATTTATCACTGATCCAACCTTACTTGAAATTACTACAAATTACTAAAGATCATAAACATTAGTCACAAAAAAGTAATATTTTCATATTAAGTAAATAAATAATAAATCTTAAATTAGATCATTTGAGGAAAATAGTGTAACAAAATAAAAATAATGTAGCTATCATAAGAGAATAGAATTAGAGTTTCATAGCAATAAAACAATTTCAAGAAACAATATCTGATGTAATGAGATAAATTATAAGACAAAGTTACTTTCAAGGATTATAAGGAGGTAAAGTTTAATATCTTTAATTTCCAAATCAAGTAGAAATTGAATGGCACATAATGCATTCCAAAGAAAAATGATGATTGTTTCATCTCGATTAGATCTTATTTAAAATTACAACAAAGTACAAAATTAAAAAGATAAATATTAATAAATCATTATATTAATGTCATTTGAATATATGTTAATAATTGAATAAAATAAATTTATGCAATGTAAAAAAATCAAATTGATGAAAAGCTAAGATGGGATTTTGAAAATAAATTGTTACATAACAATATTACCAAATGAAATTAAAACTTAAAAAAATGAGATTAATCATTCAAGAAAGATTAATTCCAATATACTAAGTCGACCAAGTGTAACATTCTCAATCAACAAATCAACTACAATTTCAAAGTCCTATTATGATGCCAAACACAAGAATAAAAAACGTAAAACTATAAAAAGAAATATTTAGTGATATATAGCACGTTGAGATGAGTCCAATAAAATTTTTTTGTAATTGAGGATTACTGTGAATCATTATTATAAAAAGAATAGTAATAAATTTAAGTTATTATTTTAAGATTAACTAAATATATATTAATGCTAAAATGAAATAAATAAAAAGAAAAAAAATTTCACAAATTAAAAATTGAAAAATTTTAAGAAATGTCATAAATTTTATAAGATTATTGTGTCTTGAGTTGATGAGCAAATCGAGTACAACATTGTAAAGTCTTTAGTTAGGTATGAACCAAGATAACTTGTAAAGAGTGCCAAAACCTTAGAAAAATAAAGTTTTTAAAAATATCAAAAATGAACATTAAATATAATTGACCTCGTTAATACAAGTGTAATGACTTTTGTTTCCTCTTGAAATGATATCCATGTGAATTAATACAAATTTATGCATAATAAAAATAAATTGTTATTTGAATTTTAATTAAACATATAAAAATGTCCAAATGAGATAAATCATTGCAATATAATATAAGCAACTTTAAAAGATGTAAATGTCAAGGATAAACATTTGAAAAATTTGATGAGTGAATGTGAAAGTTGCAATCTGTAAAAATCTAAGCAGATTGAATGCAACATCCTCCATCAACAAATAAACTACAAATAAAAGACCTCAAAATATATGTTAAAACCCTAAAATAATTTTAAATATAAAAATATATAATTTATGAGATAGGGATCTATAAAATGATTCCATCTTTTTCTTTTTTAGATCAAAACACGTTTAGAATTATTGTGAATTAAAAAGTTAATTAAATATAAATGATAATTTCTTTAATATTTAGTGAATATGTATTAAAACTAAAATGTGGTAAATTGAATAATATAATATATCCAAATCAAACTAAATAATCTCATGAAATGGAATACATTTTATAAGAAAGTTAACTTTCATGGTAACGAGGAGATAGAGTATAGCATCCTTGATTGTTAATATGTACAAATTAAAATATCTCGTAATGTGTATTAAAATCTAAAAAGTAAAACATTTAAAAAATAATAAAAAATAATATTTAATTTGATATAGCACATCAAGATGAGTCCAGTGAAATGAGATAAATATGTATAAATAATATGTTGATATTTTTATTTTAAATAAATATTTTTTAAATCTAAAATAAAATAAATTAAAATATTATAATCTAATGAAATCAAAGAATTGTAAAACTCGTATGACAAGAGTCATAGGATTAAACAATAAAAGTGTGAATTATGTTGCAAACTCATAATCAAAGTTCTTAAGGATATAATGTAATGTACTCAATAGTCATATCATGTACTAATTACAATGCCACTTATAGAAAGCAAAAAATATTATATATCAAATGCTTAAAATATACAAATTAATGTCAAACTAGATATAACTCATTAAAATGAGTCCAACAAGATATTTCCATCTTCATTGATCCTTGTTTGGAATTACTTGTAAATACAAACAATACCAAAAAATATATAAATTGAAGTATTGTGCTCCAATAAAACAAAAGTGTTGGAAAGGTTTCACAAGATGAGATTTATAATTTCATAGTATCATAACTAAATGAAAGAAAATAATTATAGAAAATGTTGCAAGTTGCACAAAAATAGAATATGAAATAATAATTTGAGATTTAGTGCAACATCATCGACCATCAAATTAATTAAAAATAGGTGAAGAGTGAACAAAATGACCTTAACAACAAAATATTTAAAATAATAAATAAATATCTAAATTGATAAAGCTTATGCATGAGTTCAATTGTGTTTGTTTCATCCTTATTAGACTTGGTTTTTATGTTAAAACGAATTGCTAGTTTAAATAATTATAAATAATAGTTAATTGCTATTTTAATACTCATTATTTATATAACAAATCTAAAATGAGATAAACTGATATAAAATAATATAATAAAATCTTATTGATGTGGAGGACACAAGCGAAGATTTAGAGCTATTTAGCAACATAATATAATGAAAGCAAAAAGTTTAAAGAATAAATTATGTTATACAGGAAAGTTACATTATAACATTCCAATATGATCAAGTGCAAAATCTTCACTCATTAAATTAGTTATGATTAAAAATATCTTATAAAGTATGCATAGACCTCAGAAAATAAAATATTTGAAAATATGAAAGTGAACATTTAATTATGTAGAGCTTGTTGAGATAATTCCAACAAAGCTTGTTTTGTCTCAATAAGACCTTGCTTATAATTATTGTGAATTACAAAATTAAATAATCATAACAAAAAATAAATTATTATTCTAATCTTCAACAAATATATATTAAAATAAAACTGAGATAAATTTAATTAATGTAATTTGGTAAAAAAAAGGGATATAAAAATGATATATTAAAATTAAAAAATTAAAAAGAAATGAGATAAATTTTATGAGAAAGTTGCATTCTAAGATAATAAGAAGAACATGTGTAACATTATCAATAATCATATTAAGTACAAATCAAATTGTCTCATTAAGCACGCCAAAATCTTAAAAACAAAATTTTTGAAGAAAATATATAAAGATGAAGATTTAATAGGGTGGAGTAAGTCGAGAGTAGTCCAATGAAATAAGTATTAATTTTGTCACCTTTTGTTATATGTTACTATATATCACAAAAGTAAATAATACTTTGTTTCTGATATTTTTTTCATATTTCAAAAGTGATTTTTTTGTACATGTTTTGGCAATCAGGGATGTTACAGTAAATCCCCAACTATCTTGAAATGCAACTTTCTTTTATGAATTTTCTCATTTTCTTTGCATGTTTTGCTCTGCTTTAGAGTTACATAGTAATATAACAAAATTAAAGTTAAAAATTTGGAAAAACAAGATAAAATTTTTTCAAGGTTGCATTAAAATTTCAATGGAGATTGGGAGTAAATTCCTTAGTCTTTAATTGAATTTCAAATATTAAATATTCTAAAATTTTAGAAAAAAATAATTTACAATCTAAAAAATAAAATAAATATTTAATTTTATGGATATTATGAAGATTAGTCCAATAATATTTGTTTTTCTCTACCATATGTCATTTGGAATACTACAAATTCTAAGTGTAAGTAAGCAAAAACACTAATAAATGATGTTTTTGAAATTAAACAAATTATATTACAAAGCTACAATGAGACAAGTTGAAGCAGTATAATATAATAAAATCAAAATAAAGTAAAAGACACATGAGAAATGATTTAGAGTGACATGGTAGCATAAATATATAAAATTGAATAGTTTGGAAAAATTAAGAAATTATATAGAAAGTTCAATTATAGGATACCAAAGCAATTGGGTGTAATAGCAGTCAACATGAAATCATATTTCAATTGAAATCCCTCATAGAGCACGTCTCTTCAAAATAAAATATTTCATAAATAAAATATAATTTTTTAATTCATTTGATCTGGTCATGATGGGACCAACGAACACTACTTCCTTTGGATCAAACTTATTTTGTAATTATCATGAATTATCAAAAAAAATTAGGACAAATAATAATAATTTTTTTAAATTTAAACAAATATAAATTATAACAAAAATAAGATAAATTGAAATAATATAATATAATTAAAAAAAAGTAGTTTAAAGGTCATAGGAGAAGAGCTCAATAATTAACAAAACATTATACCAAAATTTGAATGAAGAATTTGAACCAATGTAGTTTCATAAAAAGTTATTAGAGCTGATTTAGAGTTAAATGGTAATAAAACTAAATCAAAGTGAAATGCTTACATAAATTCGATAAAATATAAGGGAAACATTTATTACAAGTTATTGAGATCTTTTGTAAGGTTATCAATAATCAAATCAAGTATGAATTCAAATGTAATTTAAAGTATACACAAATTTTACCAAATAAAATATTTAATTAAATTGAACTCATAACGATGAGACCAATGAAAATTCTTTTATTTTTATATATAACCTTGTTAGTTTCATTAGTAATTACCAATGTAAAAAATTAAAAATAAAAGCACATTATTTTTTAATATTAATAAAATATATGTTAAATTAGAAATGAGAAAAATTGAAGAATTGTAAGATAAAAAATAAAAGCATTGTATTGCTCCCACATGAGGAGATTTATGGTTACTTTGTAATATAATGAAATAAATTTGAACAAATGTCATAAATTATAAAAGAAAGTTGTATTATGAAAATTAAAAAATATATATAAACCATGATTAAAAAAATAATGAATTGCCAAGTTAAATAAACTTTAAAATTAAAAATTATTTTTCCTATGTTTAATAAATATATATTAAAGTTGAAATGTGTAAAGAAAAGTGATATAGCATAATTAAATCATTGCGAAATAAAAGGTGACATTATAAAAGATTTAGAGTTATTATGTAATATAACCAAATAAAAATGAAAATTCTAAAAACATGTTATAAATGTTTTGGAAAGGTTGCATTCAAAGATACTAAGAAAATTGTGTGCAAAAAAAAATTATAAAATAGAATACAATCAAAATATCTTGTTAAGCATGTCACAATCATTAAAACACTATTTAAAGAAATAAAAATAAATAGTTAATTACAAAGATGTTGTTAAAATAAGTTTAACGATTTTTTTTTATCTTAAAAGTAGCCTTCTATTGGAATTTTTATGAGTCACCAGAGTAAATAAAAATAAACAATAGTAAATTATGATTATATATTCACTAAATATATATTAAAATTGAAATGAGATAAATTAAATAAACATAACATTATCAAATTGAATTGATGTAAATATTACAAGAGAGAAGATTTATGGTTACATAACAATATAATTCAAAGAAAATGAAAAAAATTGAAAAAAAGAGAAAAATTATATAGGTAAATTTTAACAACAAATATTATGAAAATTGATTATGGCATTATCTTTCACCAAATTTGTTACTAATTAAAATTCCTTGTAACGAATGCAAAAGCCATTGCGAATAAATACTTTAAAGAATAAAAATAAATATTTTGTTCAAAAGTACTTGTCTAGACCAACCCAACTTAGTTTTATTTGTTTCTATTAGACCATTCTCTGGAATTATTATGAATTACTAAGAAGAATAAAGAAAAAGAATAATAAACTAGTACTTCAATATATTGTAAAAAAATTTGAAGTTAAAATCAAAGAAATTAAAGTAATGTACTATAACTAAAGAAAGATATTACAAATGCCACAAGAGAGGAGATTTTTAATTTTTTGGCAATTTAGCCAAATAAAACAAAAACATTTGAGGAAATGAGCCAATTTCTATGCTGTTGATGCATTGCAAATTATTGAGAAGATGGACTAAATTATCGTCGATAATAAAATCATGTTTGAATCAAAATATCTCTTAAAGCATGCCAAAACCATAAAAATAAATATTAAAAAATATTAAAAACCATATTTAATTAGATATATGTATATCATGTAGGCAAGTCCAATGATGCTTATTTTGCACTAATAAAAAATCTTGTAAATCATTGTAAATTTCTAAGAAAAAAATAATAATAATAATAAATATTTTGAATTTAAGAAAATATGTAATAAAGTTTGAATTAGATATATGGAATAAAGTAATACAAACCATATGAAATAAATGTGATGGTCATTTAAGGATTAGACTTACTTTGTAACATAACAAAATAAAAAAAAATTTAAAAAATGAGGCAAATTGTACCTAAAAGTTACATTTTGAGGTACTAGAGCGGTTGAGTATAACATCCTTGATTAACAATATCACAAATAAAAGTTGCTCTTAAAAATGTTAAAACATATATAATAAAATAATTAAAAATATTATTTTCTTAATACGATGGAGTTCGTGAGGACTATTTCTGAAGGTTTTCTTTGGTCATGTTCAGGTCTAATTTAAAATTACTATAAATTAACAAAATAAATAATCATTGATAATAATAAAGTTTAATTTTTTTGTTAAGTAAATAAATATAAAAATTAGAGAGGCATAAATTGAACAAAAGTAATATATTCAAATAAGTGACATGTAAGTGTCACATGAGAGGAGATTTTGAGTTACATAGTATTGATCAATAAAGCAAATAACTTTAAGGAAATGACATAAATTTTATGTAAAACTACATTAAATGAAGCAAAGAAGATTTTATGTAATATCCTCGATCATAAAAATAAGTACGAACAAAAACTTCTCACATAACATTCCTAAACCTGTGAACAATTGATATTTTAAACAATACAAATTAATTATACATTTTAAAAAACTTTTCAAGATGTGTCTAATAATTCTCATTTGAAATTTCAACAAGTTACCACAAAAAGATGGCACAGATAAATATAAAATATAATTTTAATGTTAACAAATCAATGTAATATCACCAAATAAAGATGATGTGAAGCTCACATGAGTGGGAATTCAGAGTAGCAAAATAATATAACTAAATCAAAGAGAAAAATTTAAAAAACTAAGATGAATTGCATAGAAAAATTATATTCCAACGCACAACAGGATCGATTGTAATATCATTGACCATCAATTCATGTGAAAATCAAATCTTCTCTTAAAATGTGCTTAAACCATTGAAAATGAAATTTTGGAAATATAAAATGAATATTTAATTGGATTGAGTACACCAAAAAGAGTACAATGATGTCTATTTTCTATTAATTGATCCTCAAACACCAACCAAAAATAAATTTTTTGTTATTTAATTATCATATATTAAAATTTAAATACGATAGTTGAAGCGAAGTAAATTAACTAAATAAATAAGCAATGGTCACATTTGACTAGAGTTAGAGATTCATATTGAAATAACTAAATAAAATTGAGAAATTAGATTATTTGTTTGGGAAGGTTTTGTTGTAAGAAACTAAGGAGATGGAATGTTACATTATGGTTTTTCAAATTTAGTACTATTCAAAATGCCATGTTAAGCTGCAAAAAGAATAAAAAATAAACTATTTAAAATAATTTAAATGAATATTTATTTGGATAGAGTTTGCTTTTGTAAAGTAGTAATAGTTGTGTTTTCATGATCAAACATCGATTGCACTTACTATGAATTATCAAGGTAGATAAGCACAAATTAAAATAAATTATCTTTTCAATATTAATTTAATATTTTTGAAAGCCAAAATAGGGAATGTTATAGTAATATAACATTACCAAAGTGAAGGTGAAGTAATATCAAGATGAGAGGGGAATTAAACTTTTATAAAAATATAACAAATCAAATTAAAAAATTTGATAAAATGAGGTAAATTTTAATAGAATATTGCATTTCAATATTTTAAAGAGATATAGTGTAACATCTCAATCATTAAATCATGTTCAGATGACACGTCTCATAAAGTGTACAAAATGGTATTCAAATAAATTATTTAAAATTATCAAAATGATTATTTAATTGATTAGAGCTTGTCAAGACGAGTCAAATGAGGTCTATTTATCACTCCTCTTTGTTTACTAGCATGCATCACAAAAGTAAAATGGTATAAATATTTATCAAATTTTATTTCAATATCAAGTAAATTAGATTATGCTAAAATAAGATAAACTTAACCAATATAATTGAGAAAAATGAAGGTGATGTAAATTTTTTTAGTGAGGTGATTCGTAGCCCATAGTGATAAGTGTAAATTAAAGCAAAAACTTCGAATAAATGAGAAATTGTGTGATGAAGTTTTACTCTAAGATTCTAAGGAGATTGAGTATAATATCATCGATAATTAAATTCGTATGAATTGAAATATTTCATAATGTATGCCAAAATTATAGAAAAATGTTTAAAAATCTTATAAGGTATATTTGATTTGATAAAACTCATTTATACTAGCCAAATGATAATTGTCTCATGTCAATCATATCGCATTTTGAAATAATATGAGTTACCAAAGTAAAAAAAATATAAATAATAATAAATCCTAATTTTAAAACTAAATAAATATATATTCAAAATGAAAATAAGATTAATTGAAGCAATGCAATGTTACGAAGAAAGGAAATCTAAATATTAAATTAGAGGATATTTGGAGATATAGAGTAACATTGCCTAATAAAAGAAAAGTATTTAAAAGAATAAGATAAATTGTGTGAGAAACCTTTATTCCACAATACTTAGGATGTCAACTATAACATACTTAATTGTTGAATCTTACACAAATAAAAATTTCTATTAAACTATTCGAATTCTCCACCAAATAAATATTTAAAAAAATCAAAATGAATACTCACCTTTAAAGTTTTGTAGTAAACTGTCAAAATCAACATAGAAAAATAAATTGCACAAGAATGTGGTATTCCAAGATACAAAGAAGATCAAGTATAACATCCTTATTAATCAAATTAAATGTGATTACAAATATCTCATAACTTTGTTAAAACCAACACAAATAAAACATTTGAAAATACAAAAATAAACATTTGATAACATAGTGCTAGTAAGGGTGAGCCATATGATTATTTTTTCATGTGGATAAGATTCATTTGGAATTTTTTTTATTCTAAAAACTAAGTGCAAATAAATAATATTAATTTTTTTAAAACATTAGTTAGTTATATATTAAATATAAGGTTAAACAAGTTGAAGTAATATCATACTACAAAATTAAAATGATATAAAGTTCACGTTACAAAAGATTTGCAGTTACATAGAGATATAACCAAATCAAGAATAAAACTTTGATGAAATGAGAAGACTTTGTATGGGAAAGTTGTTTTCTTAGAAGCTAAGGAGGTTGTGTGTGATAGCTTTCATCATCAAATAATGTACAAATTAAATTTTCTATTAAAAGTTTGCAAAATGTTTCAAAATAAAAGATAAAAAAATAAAAAATGGAAAGATAGCTCATCTAGAAGAGTCTGACAACAATTATTACTTCTCTATCAGAGGTCATTTGGAATTATTATAATTACCAAATAAAATAAGCTTTAATAATATTATTTAAAATAATATTAATGGTAAACTAGAAAATTTGGAGAAATTATATTGTTCATGCTAGAGTAGATTTAGAGTTAGAAAATAATAATACAAAATCCAAGAAGAAACTTTTAAAAATTTAGATTAATTTAATGGTAGTTGAATTCTAAGATACAACAAAGATTTAATGTAATATTTGTTAGTTTCAAATCATCTAAGAATTAAGATGTCTCAAAAACAATTATGAAACCTAGAAAAACTAAATTTAAAAATAAAAAAATAAATATTTCAAGGGAAAGTGCTAGTTAAAGTGAGTTAAATATTTTTTTCTCATCTCGATTTTGCTTTATTTACAATTAATGTGATGAAATGAGAAGACTTTGTATTGGAAAGTTGTATTCTTAGAAGCTAAGGAGGTTGTGTGTGATAGCTTTCATCATCAAATAATGTACAAATTAAATTTTCTATTAAAATTTTGCAAAATATTTCAAAATAAAAGATAAAAAAATAAAAAATGGAAAGATAGCTCATCTAGAAGAGTCTAGCAACAATTATTACTTCTCTATCAGAGGTCATTTGGAATTATTATGAATTACCAAATAAAATAAGCATTAATAATATTAATTAAAATAATATTAACGGTAAACTAAAAAATTTGGAGAAATTATATTGTTCATGATAGAGTAGATTTAGAGTTAGAAAGTAATAATAAAAAATCCAAGAAAAAACTTTTAAAAATTTAGATTAATTTAATGGCAGTTGAATTATAAGATACAACAAAGATTTAACGTAATATTCGTTAGTTTCAAATCATGTAAGAATTAAGATGTCTCAAAAACCATTCTGAAACCTAGAAAAAAATAATTTAAAAACAAAAAAATAAATATTTCAAGGGAAAGTGCTAGTTAAAGTGAGTTAAATATTTTTTTCTCATCTCGATTTTGCCTTATTTGTTATTAATGTGATTTAACAAAGTAAATAAATATAAAAGAAATAATTATATTAATTAAATATAATATTAAGCCAAAATCAAAGTGTTGTAGAAGTCGTATGAGTCGATATTTATAAATTGTTGTAATAAGACCAAATCAAAGAGAAAATTTTGAAATAACATAAATTGTAAGTGAAGGTTACATACCAAAATACTAAAGAGATTGAGTGCAATATTATAGATCATCAAATGAGGTCGAAAAAAAAATCTCTCCTAAGGCTTGCCAATACTAGAAAATAATAGAATATTTTAAAATACAAAAATAATAGTTTAATTGGTTTGAGCATATAAAGATGAGTCCAATGATGTTCTTTTTATTATAGTTAGGCTTCATTAAGCAATGTTAAAAATTATCATTTTACATAACCATAAACAATAAAGCATTGTTTTGAAATTTTAATTAATATTTGTTAAAACTAAAATTTCACATTACCAAATAAAAGAAAAGTAAGGGTCACACAAGTGCTAAATTAGACTTACAATGTATTATAACGAAGTCAAAACCAGACATTTGAAAAAATGAGAAACATTTTGTGGTAATGTTACATACAAATATAGAAAGTAGATTAAGTAGAACTTTCTTTATGGTGAAGTTAGGCATAATTCTAAATATATCATAAAACTTGCCAAAATGCAAGAAAAAAAGGAATTTTAAATTGTGAAAATCGTTATATTATTAGATATTGCTCATTTTTATGAATAAAACAACATTTGTTCTATTTACCTTAAACTTGTTTGGAATTACCATGTATTGCCAAAGTAAATGGGCACAAAAATTATCATTTTAAAATTAAATAATAAATATCAAAATTGAAATGGGATAAGTTGAAGTAATATAATATAATCAAATCTAGGAGTTATAATCCGTATATTAGTTGATATATTTAAACCAACTTAGTAATATAGTAAAATGAAAGTGAAAAAATTGAAATGACACAAATTATAAAAGAAAGGTTCTTTAAAAAATGATAAGGAGATCAAGTTTGACGTTATGGACAATCAATCATTTTGGAGTCAAAATTCCTAATGTGTAACTATATCAAAAAAAAATAAAACAATTAAAAATATTAAAATGAACATTTATTTGGGTAAAGCCCATCAAAGTGTGTCCAATGATTTTTTTATCTCATTCAAATCCCATTTTAAGTAACTAACAATTATCAGAACACATAAACATAAATGATAACAAATTATCATTTTAATACAAAGTAAAAGTATATTAAGTTTGAAATGACATAAATTTAAGCAACTTTATATAGCCAAAAAAATTGATATAAAGGTGGTTAGAGAGGAGATTTAATGTTATATAGAAAAATAACCAAATCTAAAGTGGCAAATTTGGAATGAGATAAATACGATGATAATGGTTCTTTAAATTATACTAGGAAGATTTAATGCAATAAACTTGCTCATTAAAATCAAGTACCAATCAGACTATTATGTATAACAACCTGATAGTAGTGTCATAAAATATTATAAAATATAAAAAAAAATGTTTAATTAGATAGATTTCATCTAGACAAATGTTTTGAAGTTCTACTTATCTCGGTCAAACCTCACATGGGACTACTAGAAATTACCAAGGAACATAAATATAACTAACAAAAAATTAATTTTTTGTATTAAATAAATATATATTAAGTGGAAATAAAGTAATTTATGGTATTGTAATATAACCAAATGAAGGACTTGTAAAGGTTATCTCAAATTAGATTTAAAGTTACACTACAAAATAAAAAAAATCAAAGCAAAAAGGTTTAAGAAATGAGATAAACTACAAAAACATTTGTATTTGGAGATATAAAGATGATAAAAGATAACATTCTAAACTAACAAATCATGCATAATTTGAAATGAATCATAAAAAGCATGAAAAAACTATAAAAAATATTTTTAAAAAAGGAATATTTAAGTTTACAAAGGTAATCAAGACATGCCAAATAATGAAATTTGCATCTCAATCAAATCATGTTAGGAATTTTTATTAATTATAGAATTAAATAAGAATAAATAAGTATAAGTTGTTATTTTACTATTAAGTAAAAATATTTATAAACACAAATGACATAAATTGAAGCAATATAATAATACTAATTCAAAGATATATATAAGACACATGGGATGATATTTAGACATATGTAGTAATATAGCAAAATTTAAGAAGAAAATTGAAGTAATTTTATAAATTTTATGCCAAGACTACTTTCAACGTTACTAGCAAGATCGAGTGTAATATCCTCAACTGTCAAATTAAATAGGAATAAAAATAACATGTAAAACATTCCAAAACATTTAAAAAAAGATTTAAATAATAAAAATAAATATTTATTAAAATAAAGTTGGCCAATACTAGTCTAACGACATTACCTTTATCTCCATAAGAGTTGATTTATAATTATTGCGAATTACCCAAATACAAAAGTGCATTTAATATTTAAACATTATTTAAACATAAAGTAAATAAAATATTTAGCTTAGAATGAGATTTATAGTGGCACCATCAATTGTTAAATTGAATATGAAATGAACTATCTCATAAAATATGTTAAAAGCCTAGAAATTTTAAAAATAAAAAATATTTGTTCAAATAGAGATAGATGAGGGGAGTTCAATAATGTTTTTTGATCTTAATCTATTTTTGTTTAAAATTATTACAAATTAAACAAATAAATAAGAAAAAAAAAATAATATTTTATAATTTAAATTTTAGTTAAATATATATTTATACAAAAATTAGATATATTGGAGTAATATAATAAAATTAAATCAAAGACATCCATAGGTGACATCATTGGAGATTTAGAGTTTAATAGTGGTATAATGATATCAAAGAAAGTTTTTTTTTATGAAATGAGATAATTACATTGTAAAGTTGAATTTCTGGATACCTATAAGAACAAATTAAAAGGTTTCATAAAAGATACTAAAATCTTAAAAAATAAAATGTTCAAACATGTAAGAATGAATATTTATTGTTTTATCTCATCGTTGTTAGCCCAATGAATTTTGTGTCATTTCAATCTAATGTCATTTAGAATCGATGTAAATTAGATAAGCATAAATAATAATAAAGTATTTTTTATATGATATAAAAATTTATTAAAATTTAAATGGGATAAATTATAGTAATATAATTTAACAAAAAATGGAACATAATGATCCCATGAGAGATAAATTATATGAGAAAATTATAATCCAAGCAACTTAGGAGATGGAATGTAACATTTGTTTGGATCTACTTAGGGATGAATAAAAATTCCATACTAAATATGCAAAAATCTTAACAAATAAAACTTCTAAAAATATTAGAAATCAATATTAAATAAAATTTTTGAGAAAAGTAAAATGATATTTGTTTCATCTAAGTCATGTCTTATTTGAAATTATAGTAAATTACTCAAGTAAAAAATAAATAAATAATTATGAAAAATCATTTTGATCTCTATCAAATCTCATTTAGAATAACTAACAAAAAAAGCATAAATAAAAATAAACTATTTTTTAAATATTATGTAGTTATATAGTAAAGTTGAAACATTATAAATTAAAAAACATGTAATATGATAAAATCAAATTGACAAAAAGTTCTCATAAAGAGAGAATTAGAATTTAACTTCATTATAAGAAAAATATAGCAATCAATTGAAAGAAATATGAGAAATTATATTGAAAAGTTATATTACATTATATTAAGTGGATCGAGAGGAGCCATCTTGATAATTAAAGTAGGTTTGAATAAATATGTCTCACAAAGTATGTCAAATTCTAAAAAAAGAAAAGCTTTAAAAATTAAAAAGTGCATTTTGAGATGTGTGCAATGTTGTTCATACCATCACCATTACACCTTATTCAGAATTATTGTGATTTAAAAATAAAATATGCATAAATAATAATAATTATTTAATATTAAGTAAATTTATATAAAAAGTGAAATAAGACAAATAAAAAAAAATAACACAACTAAATCAAAGTAATGTAAAGAACACATGAAAGGAGTTTCAAAGTTACATGAAAAATAAAAAATCTAAGAAACAAATTTGAAAAAAATTTGATAAATTGTCTGAGAAAGTTTCACTCCATGGTAATAAAAAGATCGACGGTAGCCTCCTTGATTATTAAAAAATGTATGAACAGAGGTTTCTCACAGGCATGTGAAACACCTAAAAAATAAAAAGTTAAAAAAGGAAAAAGGATAGCAGAATAGGTAATGCTTATCAAGATGAGTCTGTTCACATTGCTTTCATGTCAATGAACCTTTTGTGAAATTACTACAAACTACCAAAATAAATAAGCATAAACAAAAATAAACTATTATTTTAATTGTAGAAAAATTTATACTAAATATAATATGAGATATATTGTATGAAAGAAAAATAACAAAATAAAAGCAAAATAGTCACCACATTAAAGGACATTAAGAGATTTCTAGTAATGTAATAAATTATAAGTAAAATATTTTGAGAAATGAGATAAATTATATGAGAAAGTTAATTTCCAACATATTAAAGAGATTAAGTGTCAAACAACAAACCATTAATTTAGCTATGAAATAATAAATGCCTCATAAATTGTGTAAAATTCTATGAAAATAAACAATTTTCAAGATAAAAAATAAATATTTAATTGGATAAAGTTTCTTAAGGTTAGTCTAATGATATCTATTTCATCTCCATCAAGCATTGTAGGAATTACATTGAACTAATATGATAAATAAAAAATAGTAATAAATTACTCTTTTTAATATTATGTGCAAATTTATTAAATTTAAAATAAGATAAAGAGAATTAATGTAATAAAACTAAATAACATAAATGTGGTGGCCACATTAGAGGTTATTTTTATTTCATAATAATATGACAAAGTTAATATGAATGATTAGTAAAAGAGATAAATTGTACATGAAAGATGTATTATAAGATACTAATTACCTCATGTGAAACATCTTTCACCAATAAAAAAACATGTAAATCAAAATGACATGCAAGAGTGTGCCAAGCTCTAAAAAATAAAATAATTGAAAATATAAAAATGAATAATTAATTAGATATTGTTCATTGACAAGAGTCCATCAAAGTTTGTCACGTCTCCATTAGAACTCGTTTTGAATTATAAGAATTACCAATGTAAATAAACATAAAAAATAATTATTATTGCTTTAATTTTATTTAAATTTACATTGAATTTAAAAAATATAAAATAAAATAGTGTCATATAACCAAACAAATTATATGTAAAGGTCATATAGGAGGAAAATTATTTTTTAGAGTAATTGTCTATGAAAGCTACCTCCTAAGATATGAAAATATTTTTTGTAATATCTTCAATTATCAAAGTAGACATGAATTCAGATGTCTCTAAAGTGACTCAAAAACATCAAAAATAAAATAAATAAAAATATGAAAACGATATTTGTTTGATAAACCTTGTCAACATATGGAAAATGTCATTTGTTTTGACTAGGTCAAACTTTATTTATAGTTACTACAAATACAAAAGTTAATAAACAAAAATAATAATAAATTATTATTTTAGTATTAGAAAATATTTGTTAAAACTAAAATAACATAAATTGATATTATATAATAAAACTAAATCAAATTGATGTTAAAGTCATACAAAAGAAGACTTTCAGTTTCTTAGAAATATGAACAAATCAAAGAATAAGATAGAAAGAAATAGGAGAAATTGTGCAAGATTTTACAGTCCAAGATACTAAGTAGATCATGTGTGACATTCATTATTTTTGTACTAGGTATGAATTGAAATATCTAGCAAAATTTTCTAAAGCCCTATAAAAATAAATATTTAAAAATAATAAACAAATATTTAACATCACAAAGAATATCTGTCTAATGACCTCAATTTTGTCAAAATTATATGTCAATTGTAAAAGTAGAAGTGATGAAATGGTCAAATGAGAAGAGAATATAGATTTATAGAAATATAACAAAATTGAAGCCAAAGTTTTTAAAATAACATAAATTGTAAAGCGATGTTACATTCCAAGATATTACAAAAATCAAGTGTAACACCCTTGATCATCAAATTAAGTATGAATTCAAATTTCTCATAAAATATACAAAAGCTTAGATAAATAAACATTAAAATAAATTATAAAGAAGAATGTTTAATAAGATAAAGCTTGTTGAGATAAGTTGAACGATGTTTTTTATCTTTATCAAAGTTTGTTTAAATTTACTATGAATTACGAAATTTAAGAAACTTAATTAATAAAAAATTATTATTATAGAATTAAGTAAATTTATGCAAAAGTGAAATGACAAAAATTGAAGTAATACAATATTATAAAATCAAAGTGATGTAATGGTCAAACAAGGGGAGAATTAAAATTTCCTATTTTTATGACCAAATTAGTGCAGAAATGTTGATGAAATGAGATAATTTTTATTAGAAAGTTGCATTCCAAGATACTAACGAGACTGCGGGTCAATCATACATAAGGTACAATTCAAAATGTCAAAACAAGTGTGCATAGCCATAGAAAAAATATTTGAAAATATAAAAATTAATATTTATTTTTTTTGGGGTTATTAGGGCTTGTCCAATGATGTTTTTATGTTTCCAACAAGTCATTTGGATTCACAATAAATTTCAAAATAAAATAAAAATAAAAATGATAATTTATTATTATAATGTTTATAAATTATAAATAGTGTTAAAATGAGAAAACTTTAACAAAATATAATATAACCAAGTTGAAGGAATGCAAATATCTCAAAAAAGAAGAATTATAGTAACATCATAATTTAACCAAACGAAAGACAAATATTTGAAGAAAAGAGAAACTATTTAGAAATTTCTTATTCCAATGTATTATGTTTATTTCATATAAAATGTTCAACGATCAAAATTTGTTACAAGTCAATTATTCTCATTAAAAAATAAGAAAATTAAATATATAAATACATAAATGAATATTTAATATGTTGAGCGTTACTATATTTTCTCTATCCCCATTAAAACTCATTTTGAATTAAAACAAACAACTAAAGAAAATTTACATCAATATTAAAATACTATTATTTAATTATTATAATATCTATTAATCTTGAAAATAAAACAAACTGAAACAAAGTAATGTAACCAAATAAAAGAGATGTAGATTAGTCAAAACTTCCTGGGAATTAGTACAAATTCCCAAAGTAAATAAACACAAATAATTATAAACTATTACTTACTATTAAGAAAAAATATATTAAAGCTGAAAATAGTTTGATTGAAGAAAAATATTATAAGAAAGTAGACCTGATTTAAGGGACATGGTTAACCAACTAACTAGTTACATTGTAAAATAAACAAATAAATACAAAACGTTTTATGAAATGAGATATAGCAAAAGAAAGTTTCATTCTATGTTATGTAGAGGGTCAGTGTAACCTCTTTGATCGTAAAATGAGGTGAGAACAAAAATATTTCATAAAGTATAACAAAACTTGCGAAAACATACATAAAAATGTTAAAAAAATGTTTAATTCAATAGAGCATAATGAGATGATTCTACTAACATTTGTTTGGTCTCCATCGAAACAGGTTCAAAATTATCACAAATTTCAAAACTAAATAAGAATAAATAATTATAAAATGTTATTTTCTTATTAAAGAAGATATATATTAATATTGAAATATTATAAATTGAAGAAGTAAAATTAAACCAAATTAAAGCAATGTAAAAGCCACATAAGAGGTGAACTAGAGTTTCAAATTAATATTTCCAAATCAGTATAAAAGATTTATAGAAAGGAGAAAAATTTTATCACAAAGTCACATTCCAAGGTACTAAGTAGATGATGGTAACAATATTGATTGTTAAATGAGGTGTGAGTCAAACATATCTTGTAATGCATTCTAGAAAATGAGAAATAAAAATATTTAAAAATAGAATAAAATATTTAGCCAAAATAAAGTGCATCTCGATGAGACAAGCAACATTTTATAACCATGTTTAGAATATTACTAATTACAAAAAAACCAATAAATAATAATAATTTTTTTTAAAAATATATAATAAATATATATTGAAGATGTTATAAGGCAAATTAAATTAATGTAATATAAACCAATTAAACCATTATAATAGTAGCACTAGAGGACACTTTTTGCTACATATAATTTAATTAAATCAATGAACAAAAATTTAAGAAGTTAGATATCAATTATAACAAAAAGTTGCATTATTGATATTAAAGAAATGTAGTGTAACATCATCAATTATCAGACCATGTAATAATAGAAATGTCTTTTAAACCAATTAGTTACCTAAGAAAAAGTCTGGTATTATGTTCCAAAATCATAAAAAGAAATATTTTTGAAAACTATAAGAATGAATATTTCATTGCATAGAGGTCATCAAAATATGCTTAACAATGTTTTTTGTATCAGTCGGACCATATTTAGAATTTTTATAAATTAACAATGCTAATTAGCATAAATAATAATAGACTACCATTTTAATATTAAGTAAATATATATATATATTTAAAATTTGAAATGAGATAAATTGAATCATTGTAATAAAACCAAATAGAATTATTGCAAAAGTTATAAGATAACAGAATTAGAGCTTTATAATCATAAAACAAAATGGAAGAGAAACATTCGAAGAAGTGAGATAAATTATATGAGAAATTTGTATTGCAATGTACTAAGGAGATAGAGTGTGAAATCCTTGATCATAAAATAAAATACAGTTAAAATGCCTCATAAAATATAATAAAATATGAAAAAAAAGAATATTTAATGTATAAAAAAGTATATTTTAGTTAGATAAAGCTCATGGAGGCAAGTTAAATAATATTTGTTCTATCTCAATGAAAACTTATGTGGAATACTATTAGTTAATAAAGTAAATTAGAATAAATAATAATAAATAATTAGTTTTATTTTAAACAACTATATATTGAACTTAATATGTGATAAATTGAAACAATATAGTGTAACCAAATTACAAAATATAAAGGTCACATAATTGTAAACTTAGACTTACAAATTAATACAACCAAATAAAAAAAACTTTTTTGAAAAATATGTTAAATTGTATGGCAAATGTGTAGTCAAACAAACTAAATAGATCAAGTTTAACATTCACAATCTTAAAATCTTGTGTGAATCAAAATATCTTGTATAAAATTCAAAAATGATATAAAAAAATATTTCAAATTATATAAATGAATAATTCATTAGATAGCATTCATCAAGGCAACTCTAATGTCATTTTCTTTATATCAGTTTGACATAGTTTCGAATTATTAAGACTTATCGAGATTAACAATGATACATAATAATAAATTGTTACTTTTATAATAAGTAAACATATATTAAAGTCAATAGGAGCCAAATTGAAGCAATAAATATAGACAAATTAAAATATTGTAAAGACACATGAGATAATTTAAAGTTATATAACAATATAACCAAATTAGAATACTTATTTTCAGAAATAGACTTCATAAGTAATTAACCAAATTAGAGGTTAAAACTTTAGGAAATCAGATATTTAATGAGAAATTTATGTTTTATGATATTAAGGAAATTGAGTGTAACATCTTTCTTCATCAAACATCTTCTAATTTGAAATGAATCATTGAACATGAAAATCCAAGAGAATAAAATACTTAAAATATAAAAAATTAATATTTAATTCGATAGTGTTTATTGACATGAATCTAATTATGTTTGTTTCATCTAGATGAGAGCACATTTTGAATACATACCAAAAAGTAAATAAGTAAATATAATAATAAAATATCATTTTAATGTTAAGAAAATATATATTAAAGTTAAAAACGACATTAATGGAAGCAATGCAATGTTAACAAATCAAAGAAAAGAGAAACATTTTAAGAAAAAAAGATAATTTTAATGGGAAAGCTATATTCCAAGATATAAAAGAGATCATTTATAACATCTTCAATAGATAAATAAGGAATGAATCAAAATATCTAATAAATTAAGTAAAATAAATTAACCTAGCAAATGTAGAAATAAACTAAATTATGTAGAATATTACATTTTAAGATACTAAGAAGACTAAGTGCAACTTTATCGATCATAAAATCTTTTATGAATCAAAATCTCTCACAATGTGAGACAATATCTTAGAAAATAAAATATTTTAGAAGACAAAAAAGAATAGTTAATATGACAAAACTCATCAAGATGACTCCAATAATGTTATTTTCTTCTCATTCTGATCGTTAGTTCAAGAAAAATTAAAAATCATACTAAAGAATGACAAATCCATAAAAATGAAATGTTCAAACATATAAAAAAGAATATCTCATTGGATAATGAAGCAAAGGTCAACTGTGATGAGGTTTACAGACACGTACAAATATAACCAATTCAAAGTAAAAATGTAGAAAAATTAGAAAGAGTTTAGATTAAATGTGCATTCTAAGATGCTAAAAAGATCGAATGTAACAAAGTACATTGTCAAATCAATGATCAACCAAATATATCATAAAGTATTCTACATTACTATAAAATTAAATATTTAATAGGATAAAAATTTTGGAGTTGAGTCAAATTGCATTTATTCCACCTTCATTTGGACCTCTTTTGGAACTATCGTGAATTGACAAAGTAAATAAGCAAAAATAGTAATAAATTATTTTTTAAAATTTCTAGTAAACATATATTAAAGTTGAAAAGATACAAACTGAATTAATGTATTATAGTGATGTTAAGGTCACATGAAAGGAGATTTAGAGCTATACAGTAATATGACAAATTTGAAACGAAAATTTTGAGAAAATAAGAAAAATTTCAGAAGAAACTTGCATTCATAGATATTAAAAAGGTCAAGTGTAACATCCTTAATAGTTAAATATGATTAAATGAAAATCATTTTTAAAGTAAAAACATTTAAAAAAATATTTAAAAATATTAAAAAAATTGTAGTTGGATAGAGCTAGTCGAGTTGGGTTCAATGATGTATGTTTCATATCAATATAAACTCACTTGTTGTTATTAGTAATTATCAAGAAAAATAATATTAAAAAATATTACTAATTGAAGCATTATAATGTAAGAAAGTCAAGCCAACATATTAAGCACATGAGAGGAAATCTAGAGTTATAGTAATATATCCAAATTATAGCAAAAGAATCAATGAAATGGTATACCTTATATGAACATGTTTCATCCCAAGATGTATTCTAATATTCTACATCACAAAATAAGCTATGATTCGAAATATCTCATAAATGGTATTAAAATAATAAATAATTAAGTATTTAGAATACGAAAATAATTATTTAATTTCATAAGGGTTTTGAAGACTCATCAAATAATGTTTATTTGATTTTATTGAGACTTCGATTATAATCACTATAAATTACTAAAGTAAATATGCATATATAATAATAAATAATTTTGTTAATATTAAACAAATATATATTAAAGAAAAAATAAGATAAATTAAAGGAAAAATATATATATAAAAATAATATGTCATGGTCAAATGAGAGGAAATTTAAATTAATAGTAATATAAATTATATAGAAAAGTTGCATTCTAATGTAATAAAAATATCAACTGTAACTTCCTTGATTGTTTATTCTTACACAAATGAAAAACTTATTTAAAAAATATGAAAATCCTACAAAAGAAAATATTTAAAAATATAAAAATTAAACTTTAATTGCATGTAGCTCATTATGATGAATGTAATGATATTTGCATAGTCCCAATCAAAACTATATTAAGATTACTAAAATCATGAATGTAGATAACATTGAATAATAACAAATTATTACTTTAATGTTAAGTGATATCTATTAAAACTAACACCACATAAACATATGGAATATAATATAACTAATTCAAAGTGGTGTAAAGGAGACAAAAGAGGAGATTGATAATCACATAACAATATACTAAAATCAAATTGAGAAACTAAATAAAAATGAGATATAATATAAGGGCAAGTTAAATTCCATGATACTAATCAAATCAAGGGTAACATCATCAATCATCAAACAATGTTAAAATGAAAATGTCACATAAATCATGCTAAAAGCTTGGAAAATAAAAAAATTAACAATTATAAAAATTAAAATTTAATATGATAGTACCTTTTGAGATGAGTGTAATGATATGAGTTTCATACGATTTAATAATATTAATTTATTATTCTAATATTAAATAAATTTATATTAAAGTTTAATATAATTAAAATGAAGATATGTAACATAATTAAATCAATGTGATGTAAAAGTCATTTGACATGTTATTTAGATTTTCATAGTATTATAATCAAATCAATGTAAAAGATCTAAAGAAATAAAATATTTGAAAATATATAATTTTATTTGAAAGCATGTAAAGACCTTAAAAAATAAAATATTCGAAAATACAAGAAGATAAATATTTAACTAGATAGAGCTTTTGGAGATCAATTTAACAAAGTTTGTCTGGTATGAAAAAGACGTGATTTTGATTTACTAAAAATTATCTAATTAAATATGCATTAATAATAATTAATTGATAGTTTAAAAAATAAAATAAAAATAAATTAAACTTGAAATAGAATAACTTAAAGTAATATAACATAACCATATCAAAGTGAACTAAAAATCACAAGTTAGCAAAACATTTAAAGATTGAGATAAATTATCTAGATAATTTGCATTTCAAGAGAGCTCAAAATTTAACATTCTTTATAACTAATTCAAAGTGGTGTAAAGGAGACAAAAGAGGAGATTGATAATCACATAACAATATACTAAAATCAAATTGAGAAACTAAATAAAAATGAGATATAATATAAGGACAAGTTGAATTCCATGATACTAATCAAATCAAGGGTAACATCATCAATCATCAAACAATGTTAAAATGAAAATGTCACATAAAACATGCTAAAAGCTTGGAAAATAAAAAAAATTAACAATTATAAAAATTAAAATTTAATATGATAGTACCTATTGAGATGAGTGTAATGATATCAGTTTCATACGATTTAATAATATTAATTTATTATTCTAATATTAAATAAATTTATATTAAAGTTTAATATAATTAAAATGAAGATATGTAACATAATTAAATCAATGTGATGTAAAAGTCATTTGACATGTTATTTAGATTTTCATAGTATTATAATCAAATCAATGTAAAAGATCTGAAGAAATAAAATATTTGAAAATATATAATTTTATTTGAAAGCATGTTAAGACCTTAAAAAATAAAATATTCGAAAATACAAGAAGATAAATATTTAACTAGATAGAGCTTTTGGAGATCAATTTAACAAAGTTTGTCTGGTATTAAAAAGACGTGATTTTGATTTACTATAAATTATCTAATTAAATATGCATTAATAATAATTAATTGATAGTTTAAAAAATAAAATAAAAATAAATTAAACTTGAAATAGAATAACTTAAAGTAATATAACATAACCATATCAAAGTGAACTAAAAATCACAAGTTAGCAAAACATTTAAAGATTGAGATAAATTATCTAGATAATTTGCATTTCAAGAGAGCTCAAACTTAACATTCTTTATTTTTAAATTAAGAAAAATTAAGATCAATCATAGAGTATGCCAAAAACTTTGAAAAAATATTTAAAAGTGGAAAAAAATATTTACATGCATAAAGCTACTCGAGTGTCGAATAATGTTAGTTTCATCTTGATTAAACCTAGTTTGTAATTACTATGAAGGACCAAAAGAAATAAAAATAAATAACAAAAAATTATTGTTTTGTCTATATAGACATAAAGGTTGAGATAAGATAAATTAAAGCAATGTAATATAACCAAATCAAAGAGATGTAAAGATCACATAAGAGAAGAGTTGGAGTTTCATAACAATATAATCTAATGAAAGAGAAATATTTAAAAAATTTATATGAATTCAATAATAAAAGTTGCATTCTCGGACACTAATGAGATTGAGTGTGACTTCCAAGACCTTAAATCATGTACAAATAAAAGTTTCTCATCAATCGAGCCAAAATCCAAAAAAAAAATATTTAGAAATATAAAATTGAATTTTTAATTTTATAGAGCTCATCAAGATGTGTCTAAAAAAATGTGTTTTATGCTTATCGGTCCTCGTTATGCATTACTTTGAATTACCAAATTAAATAATTATAAATAGGAAAAATGGCTTTGTTAAAGCTAATATCTATTTAAATATTATATATATATATCTAAAAGCATAATAAATAAATTGATGAAATGTAATTACAAAAATCAAAGGCATGTAAGGATCACGTTATAAGAGATTTAGAGTCCCTTAGTAATATAGCTTTATCAAAGAGAAGTGTTTAATGAAATGTGATAAATTGTTTACAAAAGCTAACTTCCAAGATATTAAAGATAAGTTCGATGATGTTTGTTTCATCTCGATTGGACCTCCTTTCAAATTACTTTAAATTACAAGGTTATAAGAACAAATAATTATCAATTATTATTTTTATATTAAGTAAATATATATATATTAAAGCATTGTAATTTCACTAAATCAAAGACATGTAAGGCTTAAATGTGTGGTGATATAGAGCTACATATTTATATAAGAAAAAAAAGCGAAAATCTTGATGAAATAAAATAAATTATTCATAATAGTTGCTGTCGAAGATGGTAAGGGGAATGAATGTGGTATCATTGATTATCAAATTGTACATTAATCAAAATAAGTCCAACTACGACTTTTTAATCTTTGTTGGATCTCATTTTTTTAAATGTGAATTACCAAACTAATGTTACAAGAAATTAATAAGTTATGTTTTTAATATTATGAAAATATAAACTAATGATAAAACAAGGTAAATTGAGGCAACATTATAACACTAAATAAAATAAAATTTAAGGAAAGTAGTTAAAGTAGTTAGGGTTTCATATTAATGTTGCCTAATTGAAGTGAGAAATTTTAAAAAATAAGGTAAATTGTATTAAAAAGATTGAGCATAACAACCTTGATCATCAAATCTGGTATGAATTAAAATTTTGTCTAAAGCATGCCAAAACCCAAGAAAAAAAAATGTTTAAAATTATAAAAATAAAAATACTTAATTGGAAAGGGAATATCGAGAGAAGTTCCATGATGTTTGACTTCACACAATCAAACTTTATTAGAAGTTATTTTGAATTACCAAGGTTTATATGGAAAAATAATAAAAAATTTATTTTTTAGTAAAAATTAAATAGATATTAATTTTGAAATGAGATCAATTTAAGTAACACAATTTAACCTAGCAAAAATAAAGTAAACATCACATAAGAGAGAAAGTAGACTTTTTTTAGTAAAAAAATAAAAGTAGTAAATTATTATTTTAACATTAAATGAATTTATATTTATGTTGAAATAAGATAAATTGAAGTAATGTAATTAACAAAATTATTGACAAGTAATAATTATATAAGAGGATAATTTGAGTTGCCTAGTAATACTGCTAAATCATAACAAGAAAGTTTAATAAATGAGATAGCTCTTTTGAGAATAATGCATTGAATGATAGCAAAGAGATCGAGTGTAACATCCTTGATCTTCAAATGTTACACTAATCTAAATTTTTATTAAATTAGGTCAAATCTATAGAAAATAAAAAATTTAAAAATATCAAAATGACTCTTTAATTAAATAAATATCGTCAAGATGACTCCAACCACATTTGTTTCATTTTGGACTAAATGTATTTGGATTTAGTGTTGATTTAAATAGGATATAATATAAGAATAAAAAATAATAAAATAATAATTAAATTTAAAGAAAACATATATTACATCTTATATAAGAAATGCTTAAGGAATTTAATACAACTAGGTCAAGGTGAACTAACGATAACAAAAGAAAAGAATTAAAACTTCACAATAATATAACAAAAATAGAGCAAAACATTTCAATAATTAAGGTAAATTTAATGGGAAAGTTTCTATCTTAGGGACCTAAGTGATCTGGTGTAACATTATCAATCATCAAATATCGTGAGAGTCAAAAACATGTCATAAAGCCACCATAAAACCTATGAAAATAAAATAGTTCTTAATTTTAAAATGAATATTTAATTATATAAAGCTCATTAAGATTAGTTCTATGAGAATAGCTTCATCTTCATTGGGTCTCATTCACAATTACTATTAATTGCTAAAGGAAATAATTAAAATGACAACAAATTATTATTTAAATAATATATATATATATATATATTTATACATATATATATATATATATGCATATTAAAGATTAAATAAAATAAATTGAAGCAATGTAATATTACTAAATTAAAATGTAGTGCTCACATGCAAAAACCTTTGTATTTACATCATAATTTCACCAAATCAATGTAGAAACTTTAATTAAATGAGATAAATTTTACATGATTGTATTATTCGAAGATAATAAGTAGTTTGAGTGTAACATTCTCGATTATCAAATAAAGAAAAAATAAAAATATATCCTAAAATATGGCAAAATCCTAGAAAATAAAATATTTAAGTACATAAGAATAAAAATTTCCTTTTATATAGCTTGTCTAAACTAGTGCAACAACATTAATTTCATCCATGTTGGACCTTAATTACAAATGCTATGAATTAAAACCAAACATAAGCTTAAATAATAAAAATTATTTTTGCATAATAGATAAATATATATATTATAGGAAAAATAAGGCATTTTAGAGCATTGTAATAAGACAAATTAAAATTAATCTAATGGTAACATAACATGCATTCAGTGTTATGTAGCAAAACTTTCTCATATTAGAGGACATTTAGATTACATAATAAAATATCCAAATCAAAACTAAAAATTTGAAGAAATGAAACAAATCATAACAGAAATCTGAATTTAAAAACAATAAAGGATATTGATCACATTTTCCTTGATCATTGAATTATATATTAATTGAAATTACTAATAAAGAATACAAGAACCTTGAAACATATGATATTTAATGATAAAAAATAAATAAGTATTTAAAATATAAGGCTTATTAAAATGAGTCTAACAATGATTTTTCATTTGAAGAAAAGCTCGATTGCAATTTCTGTGAACTACCAAAATATATGCATACATTGCAATTAATTATTATTTTAATATATATATATATATATAGGTGTTGTATAATGAATTATTAAACATCCAATGACATTTGTTTCATCTCAACTACACCTCAAATAGAATTACTACAAATCATAAAAAATAATTACGCTTAAACAACAATAAATTATTTTTTAATATTAAATAAATATATATAGCAAAGGTGAAATGAGTTAAATTGAAACAATGGAATACAATAAAATAAAAGTATAAGATCCTCGAACATTAAACAAGTTCTCAATTAAAATGTCTCATAAAACATAAAAACAAAACATAAAATATTGAAAAATACAAAAAAAAAAATTTATTACATAAGGCTCATCGAGATGACGCCAAGGTCAGGTGTTTTGTCTAGATAAGAATTCCTTTAGAATTATTACAAAGTATCAAATTAAATAAGTACAAATAATAATACATAAATTTTTTAAATATTTAGTAAATATATAATAAAGTTAAAACAAAAATAAAAGAAGCAATGCAAAATAATTTAATCTAAATAATGTAATGGTCACATAATAGGAGATTTAGAGTTTCATTTTGTTATACAAAATTGAAGTGAAAATTTCGAAGAAATGATATAAATTTTGGGAGAAAAATACATTCCATGATGCTAAGGACATCAAGTGCAACATTCTCAATTTGTGAAATCAGTTTTGAATCAAGAAACCTCTTAAGGTATCCTAAAGCTCTAGAAAATAAAATATTTAAAAAGATAAAAGCAACTATACAATTGTGCAGAGCTTGTCGAGACCAATCCATTGTCATTTGTATTATCTCTACCATGCATTGTTTCCAATTTAAATGAATTGGTAAATTTATAAACAAAAAAAATAATAAATTATTATATTTTATATTAACTAAATACCTATTAAAGCTGAACTAAGATAACTACAAAGAATGTATTATTCCTATGCAAAAAAATGTAAAGATCATATTAGAAGAGATTTACTATTATAATATAATGTAACAAAACAAAAGCTATTAATTTTTAGAAATGTGAAAAACTTTATGGGAAAATTATCCTCTTAGTGAGAAGATCAAGTATAACATCCATGATTATCATATTTGGTACAACATCCTTGTATCGATTGAACATCGCATGGAATTACTATTGCTTACCAAATTAGATATGCATAAATTATTATTTCAATATTAAGAAAATATAAATAAATTAAAATTGAGAAGAAATAGAATAACCAAATTGAAGTGATCTAAAGATAATAACAGAGACAATTTATAGTAACTTACTAATCTAACCAAACCAAAGAAAAAAGTTTGAAGCAATTACTTAGACTATGCTAAAAAGTTATATTGAAAGATACTAAATAGATTGATAGTAATATTCTTGATTATGAAGTTAGGTATGAATTAGAATTTTGCATTAAACATGAGAAATACTAAGAAAAATAAATATTTAAAAAAAATAAAACGAATATTTAGTATGATAAAGTTCTTCACATTGATTATTGTGACATTTGTGTCGCCTTAAATGGGCATTGTTCAGAATTTTTGAAAATTATAAAATACATAGGACTAAATAATAATAAATTATTGTTTAAATATTTAGTAAATATATATTAAAGTTGAGTTTAGAAAAATTAGTGAAATGTAATATGACCATGTAAAATTGAAACATTAAAAAGAAATGATATAGAGGTTTTTAAAAGTTATATTTGATGATACTAAAGACATTCATTATAACATACTCAGCTCTCAAAGGAGGAATAAACAAAAATTTATTTAAATGAATGAAAAAATTATTTAAAATAAATCATTTAGAAATAAAATCATTATTATTAAATTGTATAGAACTCATCGGGATGACTGGAATGATGTTTGTTTCATCTCGATCAAACCTCACTTGGATCTACTATAAATGATCAAAATAGATAAGCATAAATAATAATAAATGAGTATTTTAAAATTAAGTAAACATAGTAAAGCTTAAATAAGATAAATTGAAATAATGTAATAAAAAGAAATAAAAGTGATGGAAAGGTCATATGAGAGGAGAATTAAACTTTCTTATAAAAAAAACAAAACTAAAAAAAAATATCTAATGAAATAGGATAAATTATATAGTAACATTAAATTAAAAAATTGTTAGAATATCAACTATAATATTTTCATTCAACACATAAGTTATGAATCTATTTTTTTCATAAATCATGCAAAAACTCTAAAAAAATAAATTACTTAAAAATTTAAAAACAAATATTTAATTGAGTAGTGCTAATCAAGATGAGTGCAATGACATTTATTTCATCTCGATTAGACGTCATTTGGAATTCCATAACGTCACAAAAATAAATAAGTGTAATAATAATAACTTACTATTTTAATATTACATAAATATATATAAATAAATATATAACCTAAAAAAATATAAGTATAAAAAATATAATATATGCAAATTATAGGTATTTAAAAGGCATACAAGTAGGGATTTATAGTTACAACGTAAAATAACCAATTCAAAGTGAAAAAATTAACGAAATGAGATTAACTATATAGGAAAGTTACATTTCATAAAACTAGGGACATTGCTATGACATACATGATTGCCAAATATTAAATGAATCTAAATGTCTAACAAAATATACTAAACAATAGAAAATAAAATATTTTAAATCCAAAAAATAAATATTTGACTATAAAGAGTTTGTAAAGATGAGTCTACTAATATTTCTTTCATCTTGATTAAACCTCATAAAAAATTACTATGATTTATCTCATATAATCTTTGTCATGTTTTCAAATCTTTCGCTTTAATTAGGTTACATTACTAAGAAACTCCATTTATCCGCTTGTGTGACCTTTACATCACTTTGATTTTGTTAAGTTAAGTTGCTTCATTTTCAATTTTTTTAGCTTTAATATATATCTACCTATTTTTAAAATAAAAATTTTGTTATTATCTATCTATATTTACCTAGGTATTTCACAATATTTCAAAATGGGCTTTGATGGAGTTGAAACAAATGTCATAGTACCCATATAAACATGCTTTATAGTAATAAATATATTTGTTTATTTTGAAAAAAAATCTTATTTTGTATGATTTTAACATTTTTATTAGACATTTAGATTCATACATAACCTTATGATTGAGGATAATACACTGAATCTCTTTATCATCCTTAAATACAATTTTCTCACACTATTTATCTATTTCCTTCAAACTGTTCACTTTGATTAGGTTATATTTCCATAAATTCCTAATTCTCCACTCATTTAATACATACATCTCTTTTATTTGATTATATTACATATTTTAAGAATATCTCATTTTTCATTATTGAATATTTAAAAATATTTTTTTATTATTTATCTTTAATTTTTTTGGCAACTCATCGTAATTTGAAATGAGGTCTAATGGAGACGAAACAAATGTCATGAGACTCATTTAAATTATTATAAATTTTAATAATCATTTTTATGTTTTAAAATATTTAATTTTATTAGATTTTTGCATTCAATTCAAACCATTTCTATTTTATCTAATTTGAAGATCCAGCTTGGCATGTTATATCTCACTAGTATCTTAGAATTTTATTTTTTTGAATAATTTATCTTATTTCTTTAAATTTCTCTCAATTTTGTTACAAAACTATTTACTTAGTATTAAAACAGTAAATTTTATTATTTCTTCTTATTTATTTTGAAAATTTGTTGTAATTAAAAATAGTATCATATTAACACAAAATAAATGTCATTAGACTAATCTTAAGCAACACTTTAATTAAATATTTATTTTGATTATTTTTTAAATATTTATTTTTTTTCTAACTTTACTTGTTTTAGAAAAAATTTGATTCATATCTATTTTGCCAAATGAAGATATTACACTCAATCTAATTAGTATCATGGAATACAGTTTTACCATAAATTGTTTTTAATTTCATAAAATATTTCTATTCTAATTAGATATTTCATTATGAAACTCCAATTCTTGTATATTTTGACATTTAAAATGCCTTATTTGGCTTATTATGCTACATTAATTCATTATACTTCAAATTTATTAAATATTTACTTAATTTTGAAATATTAATTTTTTTTCTTATTTTATTTTATAATGGTCATAACAAACACACCACTCTTAAAAGTTTCATTTTATATACTTCTGTTTTTTTGAATATTTTGGCTCATGTTTTGAGACAATTTCATTTGCACGAAATTTGTCGAAAGAGCATGTTACACTCAATCTTCTTAGTGTCTTGAAATATAAGTTTTTTGTGTAATTTGCTCTACTTCTTAAAATATTTCATTTTGACATTGTTATATTACTATGATACTCTTTTTTCTCCGACATTTACACAAATTTATCTCATTTTTGGCTTTAGTATAAATTCCTTGATAGTTAAATAATTATTTATTGTCATTTAATTTGAATTGCTTTAGTAATTTATGATAATTCCAAATATTTTTTGATTGACATGTAATAATTGTCATTGGTCTCATCTCAATGAACTTTATCTAATTTAATATTCATTTTCATATTTTTAATATATTCAATTTTCGTTAAGGGCCATTTTGATTGGTTTCAAATTTGATGTTTAATGATATTATATCAGATCTCCTCAGTATTTTTGATTGCAATTAGCCCATAAATTCAACTCATGTTTTTAAAGTTTTTCCTTAATTTTGTTAAATTACTATGTAATTTTAAAATGTTTTCTAATGTGCCTTTTACATTTTAATTTTTTATATTATATTACTTTATTTTATCTTATTTCACCTTTAATTTATATCACATTAACGTTTTAAAAGTAATTATTTATTTATTTTTTTTATTTAATTTTAATAATTTGTAGTAATTCAAAACTATGTTTAATGGAGATGAAACAAATGTCATTAGACTCAACTCAAAGTGCTCTATCCTATTAAAAATGAGCTATATTTTTAAAAAATAATTTTTTAAGGTCTCTATTACATTTTATGAAATTGTATTTTTTATTATATTGGCGCAATTTATGTGAAACTTTCATTCGTACCTACTTTAATAATCATGTTAGACTTAAACTTAGTTTCTTAGAATGCAACTTTTACATATAATTTTTCTCATTTTGTTAAACTTTTTACTTTTACCTATAGTAATTTAAGATGAAGTATGATTTTAATGAGACAAACATCTTTGGACTTATCAAGTTATCTCTATATAATTAAAAATTTATTTTTTATGTTTTAAAAAAATTCACTTGTTTTTTGCATGATTAATAATAGAATTCTTTCCTTATTTTGTGATCAATATTATATTATTTGACATTTACTTCACTTTGATTTCGCTATATTTCATTATTAAATTTATCTCATCTTAAGTTTAATCTATTTTTACTTAATATTAAAATAATAATTAAATATTATTTATTCTTACCATGATAACTCATATTAATTGTAATGTGGTCTAATCATAATAGAATACATGTCATTAAAATAACCTTGATGAGCTCTAACAAATTGAATATCATTTTGATATTTTTGAAAATTAAATTTTGGATGGTTTTCACATACTTCATAAAATATTTTGATTCACACCTGATTTGTTGATCGAGGATGTTATCTTCAATCTATATACTATCTTAGAATGTAGCATTCCCAACAACTTTTTCTACTCTTCGACTTCTTTTGCTTTGAAAAGGTAGCATTCTATGAAACTCTGATGCTTCATTTATTTGATATTTATATTAATTTTATTTTGTTATTAAATAATTCTTTAATTCATAATATTTTAGATTTAATATATTTCAATTTAATTTTAAGAAAATAATTTTTTACTGTGTTTGTTTGTAAGTTTTACTAATTTCCTGTAATTTTAGACGCGATCTAACTGAGTAAAAAATGTCATTCAACTCATCTTAACCTACTCTATTTAATTAAAAAAGGTATTTCTAGATTTTTAAAATATTTTATTTTGAAGATTTGCAAGTTGCATTATGACACTATTAGATTTGTATTTCAACTTACAATTAAGGATATTCTTGTTCCCCATTCTTCTTTATGATTTAAACCATAAATGTTTAGCATTTTGTTATAATGGTCTTATTTTAGCGTGAATCATACTTGTGATGAATAGGTTATTCACTTTTGAAGATGGTTAATTAATTGTCTTTAAAATATCTTTGAGTTTTCAACAAGATTCAAGGATTGAAGATGCACACATCAATTTTTAAAATGCATTATATTCATTATAAAATAGAATGTTAACTTGTTGATTATTAATCATATGGCACATCTTTTCATTCAAATCTACTCAAAGTCTACAAAAAAAACATTTAATTGTTTAGGAAACATAAGATTCTTTTTTTCAATGATTTAATAATTCCAAATTGTACTTAAAACATTCGTTGATTTATCAATTGAAAGATTTAATTTTTTAATTATTTAATTGATTCCTTAATTAAATCTTACTTGTACATTTTTGGTAAATTTTATCCTAGACTTTGGTTATATTTGAAAAAAAAAATTTATTAAATTTAAATATCTAAAAAAATATCCTAATCACATCCTAAACATGAGCTCAAGACCAAAGCTTTCAGGTCAACTAAGCTCGACCGGGCCATTGCAAGCCTGTAGTTAGGAGACCAACTAGAATCATGTAAGGTAAAGCCTGAACTTAGTTAGGGTGCAATCTCAACACTTACTTAGGGTAAGGCATAGAATGCATAGAGCTAAATAGAACTAAAACAAAGTATGTAATGTGTCAGGTCAGGCCCATAATCATTTTAAATTTGCATGTATACAAGCAGCCTAGGAAATGAAGACCTTAATGCACAAAGATAGAGTTAGCCCTAATTTCAACTCAAATTAATTGTTTATAAAAGATTACAAGAATTGAAAGTAATTTTGATATGGTACATTATGGGGTTAATGTATTTTTCAAAGTTTAGTGCCTCTGTTCCATTACAAGATTTCATACCATCTAATCATTGATTAGATAGCTAAGGTTTGACCATCATGTAAGCTCTGCTTCAATGATCAAATTTGACTGTCGTAGTCCCATCCAAATCTAGTTGATGATGAGATTTTTTTTTTCTTATCCTTGAATGGTGTTGCTCTAAAGTATCCATTTCAAATCTTATGGCTTAAATCATTTTTGTATTTACCATTGGTCAATCAAATAAACTTGATCTCATCAAAAGTGATTTAAATCCCCTAGGTTTAATCAATCTTGAACAAATCATCTATAATTCATTCACTCTTAGAGTCTTTATTCTAATGGTAAAAAATTTCTTTTATTGGATTTAGTGGCCCTAGTTGATCCTACTTAATGACTAATCCCTTGGTCATTATTTGAGCTACTTTGTAGCCATCTTGAATGAAATATTTTTGATCTCTTTGGTAAAGATATTGGAACAACTTTTCGTTGACTTTCTAGTAACTATGAAAAAATCTTTCTCATATAAAGATAATTATTATTAATGAAACGCCTAATAAATGTGAAAGACTAATAAGATCTCATAAAACAACTACATGATAATCTACTAATGTAAAATTCTCTTATTAGTACACTCTGACTTAGTGTCACACCAAGTACAAAATTTTTTAGCTAATCATAATTGTTTTAAGCCTTTTTTTTCCACTTCTCTTCATACTACTTAGCTAATTATATGTTTTTTAGAAATAATTTTGCTAGCTATATTTTCCATTTCTTTAGTTTTGACTTTTCGATATTTATAAAAGCCCATGTTTTGGTTTATATAAAAAATTGAGGTAGGATTCAGCTCCCCAATACCTTGGGTTATAATTAAAACTATAAAATCTAGAAGCATGCATGTGAACTATAAGGAAAAACCGCAAGTAAGTTTGAGGCGAATTGTAAAGAAAACTCTCGATGAGCTTAGAGGTGAATCATAAAGAATAATGTAAAATTTCAACTCTTTTAAAAGTGTTGTTCCCACCCTTGGTTAGGAGTGGAAAATGGTTCAAGTTTAAACTAAAGAAAACAAAACTTTTGGTGAAATAATTTAATTTTTTTTGTTAGTCATAAGAATTAAAAAAATATTCAAGGTTTTCTAAAATGAGTAAAATTATTTCTATAAAGAATTTTTGAAAAATAAATACAATACAAAAATGATAAAATATTATAAAACTCATAATTCACTATTTATTGGAGGATTTCCACACATTTATTTTACATTAGAAGGTCATACTTGGTCTTAATTGTATCTTGGAATGACGCTTTCCAATATAATTTTTCTCATTTCTTTAAATTTTTCATTTTGATTTTGCCATAATACTATGGAACACTCAATCTGAATAGATGTGACCTTTACATCTCATTAATTTTGTTATATCGTAGTGCTTTAATTTTTTTTATTTCAACTTAAACAAATATCAACAAATATTAAAATTATAATTTTTTGTTGTTTATGAATATTTAGATAAAAAATTTTATTAATTACAAAGAAGATCTTATGAAGATTAGACAAACTTAGTTGGAATCATTTCAATGAACCCTATCCAATTAGAGATCAATTTTATATTTCTAAATACATCATGTTTTTAATTTTTAGCATATTTTATGAGACATTTTCATTCATATCGAATTTGATGGTTGAGGATCTTCGACTTCATCTTCTCATCAACATGTAATATAGTTTTTTTAGTACAATTTATTATAGTGTTTCAAATCTTTCACTTTGAATTAGTTTTTTTTATAATGAAATTATAATTCTTTTCCCATGTAACCTTTATAGCACTTAAAATTACTTATATATCATTACTTCAATTTATATTATTTTAGGATTAATATATATCTTCTTAGTATTAAAGTTAAAATTTCATATCACTTATGTTAATTTACTTTTGTAATTCATAGTAATTCTAAATGATATTAGATAAGACAAAATAATACTCACTAGAACTATCTCAAAGAGCCATATCTAATTAAATTTTCATTTTCTTATTCAAACATTTTATTTTCTAAAATTTTAACTTATGTTATGGGATATTCTGATTAATGCCAAATTTTTATATCAAGGATATTGTAAGAAATCTCTATAGAATCATGGACTAGAACATCATCATAACATTTATCCTATTTATTCAAATGTTTTTCTTTTATTTGACTATATCAAATTGCTTCAATTGTATTATTTTATTTTCAATATATATTTACTTAACATTATTAAAAAATTATTTATTATTTATGTTTATTTATTTTTGTAATTTATAGTAATTAAAAAATAGGTTCGATGAAGATGAAAAAAGAATTATTTATTCTTCAATTTATCTCATTTTAGCCATAATATGTATTTACTAAACATTTAAATAATATTTCAACATTATTTATATTTGTTCAGTTTTGTAATTTAAAATAATTGAAAACAAATTCTATTGAAGATGAAACAAATATCGTTGAATAGGTTTTGATGAGCTCTTTTTAACTAAAAATTCAGCTTTATTTTTTAACATTTGTCATTCATTATGATTCATTTTGAATCTTATTGTACAAGAAGGCCAAAGTTGTTACAATAGGTCTTAGTATTATAGAATGTAACTTTCCCTTTTTGATAATATTATTTCTTCAAATCTTTTGCTTTAAATTCATCATTTTACATGAAACTCTAATTCTTTACACATGTGACCTTTATATTGCTTTGTTTGGTTATATACATTACTCTAATTTATCTTCTCTACACTTTAATATATCCATTTAAGATTAAAACAAAACTTTATTATTATTTATACTTGTTTACTTTTGTAATTTATAGTAGCTCTAAATATGGTCTGGTCGATATGAAACAAAAATCAATGTTCCTCTTAATGAGCTCTATTTAATAAAATATTCTTTTTATCTTTTTAAATGGGTTTTCTATATTTTTGGAATACTTTATGATACATTTAGATTTGTACTTGGATTAATGTTTGAGGATGATACACATGATCTATTTACCATCTTTGAATGCAACTTTATACAATTTATCTCATTTTTTTAACTTTTTCACTTTGATATTGTTCTATGACTATGTAACTCTAAATTTTTTACATGCAACATTGACATCACATTTATTTGGTTACAAAAATTAGCTTCAAAATATCTCATTTCAATATCAATACATAATTGCTTGATGTTAAAAATACTTATTTGTTCTTGTTTATGGTTATTTTCTTTTATAGTTATAATATTTCTAAATGAGGTTAGAAAGAGATGAAACAAATTTAATTGGTTAAACTCGATTAACTTCATCTAATTAATTATATATTTTTATAATTTTTAATATTTTTTTCAATGTTATTACATTTTTCATGATATTTTAATTCATACCTAATTTAACACTCAAGGATCATACATAATATCTTTTTAGTGTGTTAGAATGCAACTTTATGCTTATTGATCTTATTTTAGAAATGTTTCACTTTGATTTGGTTATATTACTATGCAACCCTAAATGTCTTACTATGTGATTTTTATATCACTTTATTTTGATTTTATTACATATGTTCAATTTATCTCATTTCAACTTTGATGTATATATTTACTTAAAAATATAAATTAATTTTATTTATTTTTAATGCTTTCCTATTTTTATTTAGTTGCAACCAGGTCTAACCAAAGGAAATAAACATCGTTGGAATCCTCTTGATTAGCTCTATCAAGTTAAATATCATTTTTTATATTTTAATTATTTTATTTTCTAGAATATTTTCACACATTAGAAGACATTTCACTCAAATTTTACTTGATTATCAAGGATGTTACACTCAAACTTATTATAATATTCAAATGTTTTTCACAAAGTAATTGAATCGATGATTGAGTATGTAACATTCCCTCTCCAAGCTATCAGATGCTCCTACTTTCTCATTTAATTTATTTCACTTTTATAATTTTTTTCTTTGATTATGTCACATTAACATTAAAATCTATTTCTTCTCATTTATTACCATTAAATCACTTGGATTTTGTTATATTATGCTGCTTCTATTTAACTTATTTCAACTTTTATAGGTACAAATATAAACCTACTTCATTTTAAAATAAAAATTTAATATTATTTATGTTTGTTTACTTTGGTAACTTTCAAGCATGGTCTATTGGAAATGAAAAAATGTCATTGGACTCATCATGAATAGCTTTACATAATTAAATAAGTATTTTTATATTTTTTAAAATATTTTATTTCTATGATTTTGGATTACTTTATAAGATATTTTGAATCATACCTAATTTTATCATTGATGATGTATTAGGTCAACCCTGTGTTTGATTTGAAAAGACACAAATCATTATCATTTTTTACCTAATGTGCATGTTTTAACATGAATCAAGCTTTATTTTAAGGAACAATCCATGAATTTTTGTACATTGCCAATTACTGGTCTTCAAAGTATGTTAGAGTGCTTAGCAAGCTTCAAGGATAGGATGTACACATAATATTTTAAACCATTTCTTTTTTATTATGAAATAGAATTTCAACTTATTGTTTTTTAATCACCAGGAACATCATTCTAACCAAGTCCTTTGAAATCATACTTAAAACATTCTTGGATTTAGAAAAGTTAGATGTCAATCTTTCAATCATTTATTCCTTTAAAATTGCACTAAAACCTTTCCTTGATTTGAAAATCATAAGGTTTTATTTTTTAATTATTTAATTTTTTTCTTCTTTTGAAAAAAAATTTCCTTTGCTATTTAACTACTAAGATCAAAACATTCCAATATAGTGAAATGCCTAACGAATTAAACAAGTTTTAAAATTTCAAAAAAGAACTATGTGATAATCTATTTGTTTAAAACTCTATTAGCAACATAGTATAACTTAGTACTACTCCATATTCAAAATTGTACCAGCTAACCTTAACACTTCAAAACTTCCATTTTCTCATTACACTTTATTCTTATGCACTTATTATGTCATAATATACTAAAGAACAATCAAAGTAACCTATAAAGTTTTAATAAAACTATTTTTTCAATATAGTTTCGTTTTCCTTAAGAATTGCATAAGGCGATACTAAAATATTAAGTTCTCTTTTATCTGATATAAAATCAAGTTGGGGTTAAGCCCACAAAAGCATGGGTTATAGTTGAACCCATTAGAGAAAGTAATTCAAGGTCAATGGTAATGAAAAATCTCAAGTTGGTGGTGAAATGTAAAGATCAATATCAAGTAAGTTTGGGGTGATTCATAAGGAAAAAGCTCAAATAGTTTGAACAATAACTATAAAGAAAAATATTATGCTAGAACTACTTTAATAGAGGAGTCTTTTCTAACCTTAGTTAAGGTGAACTTATCTTCTTTCCTTAATCGAACCACCTATAAATTTTGCATTCTATTTATATTTTTTTATTTTTATTAATTCAAGAAACTTAAAATTAATTAATATTTTTAATAAACATTAAATTTATTTTATAAATAATTTTTTTATAAAATATATTATCAAAAAATAAAAAAAATAAAACCCACTATTCACCCCTCTCCTCCCCCCATCTCTCATACAATTCACACAATTATTTACTTAAGATGTTTCACTCATTCTCAATAGTTTCTTGAAATATTTCTTTTTACATAATTTATCTCATTTTTTCAATTTTTTTTCTTTGATTTAGATATGCTGCAATATAACTCTAAATCACTTTTCATTTAACAACTATAATGCATTTATTTTCTAATATTACATTGCTTTAATGTATCTTATTTCAACTTCAAAAGTAAATTTAATGAATATTAAACTAATAATTTACTTTTTTATGCTTATTTAATTTGATAATTTGTAATACTTATAGACAAGACTTTTTTAAGATGAAACAAATGTCACTAGTCTCATCTTAATGATCTCCACCCAATAAATTTCTTGTTTATATTTTTAAATATTTATTTTCTAACCATTTCACATTATGTAAAAAACATTTTGATTCATACCTAATTTTATGATCAAGGATGTTTCACTCAATCTTCTTATGATGTTTAAACTTTAGTGTTACCATATAATTTAGCAAATTTTATAAAATCATCCACTTTTATTTCATTATATTGCTATGAAACTATACTTCTCCTCACATGTTACGTTTATATCTCTTTGATTTTGTTATAGTAAATTGCCTTATTTTTATTAAAATCTAATGTATATCTGTTTAATATTAAGATAGGAATTTGGCATTATTTATGTTTCATTATTTGGAAATTTGTAGTAATTCCAAACAAGGGCTAATTGAAATAGAACAAATATTATTGTACTCATCTTCAGAAGCTCTATAAAATTAAATACTTATTTTGATATTTTTTAAGTATTTTCTTTTCTAGAGTTTTTACATATTTTACGAGATATTTCAATTCATACCATATTTTAAGATCGAGAATATTAAACTTGATCTACTTAGTACATTGGAATGCAACTTTCTCATATAGCTTCTCTTAATTCTTAAACAAATTCACTTTAATTTAATTATATTCCTATGTAAAATAAAATCTTTGATCATGCAATTATTATGTCAAATTCATTTAGTTATATTAAACTACTTTAGTTTATATTTTTAGTTCAAAATGTACTTTTTTAATATTAGAAAAATAATTTAGTCTAATTTATATTTATTTGCATTTGTAATTATGTAACTTTAAATGAGGTCAGATGGACACAAAAAATATTTCACTAGACTCAACATGATGAGCTCCATCAAATTAAAAATTTACTTTTATATTTTTAAATATTTTATTTTCTTTTGTTTTGCTCATTTTATGAAGCACTTTAAATTATTTCTTATTACATAAATTATGATGTTACACTCGATATTCCTTATATCTTAGAATGAAATCCTCTCGTGCATTTTATTTCATTTACACAAATCTTTTCCTTTTATTTGGTTATATTACCATGAAACTCGAATTCTCCTCTATTGTGACTTTTACATCATTTTGTCATGCTTATATTACATTAGTTTGGTTTATCTTATTTCAACTTTAATGTATATGTACTAAATTTTAAAAACATAATTTTTCATTATATATTTTTATTTACTTTATTAATTGATAATAAATCTAAATCAAATTTAGAAACAATAAGGTCATTAAACTCATCTCAACAAGCTCTTTACAATTAAATATTCATTTTTCATTTTTTTTAATATTGCTTCAGGTTTTTAGCATGCCACACATGACATTTGCATTCGTGCCTAGTTTTATGGTTGAGGATGCTAGACTTGATCTTTTTTCGTAAACTGGAATGTAACATTCTCAAACAATTTACACATTTCTTCAAATATTACACTTTTATTTGGTAATACTATTAAGGATCTCTAAATCTACTTTTTTTTAACTCTACCGACCATTGATTTGTATATATTTTGTTTCTCTAATGTATCTCATTTTAGTTTTAATAAATATTACAAAATATTAAAATTATACGTTTTTTATGATTAATTACTTTAGTAGTTAATAGTACTCCAAATGAGGTATAAATGAACATTTATCGATGAACTTTATGCAATTAATTATTAATTTTATATTTTTTTAAAAAAAATTGAAGTGTTGACCATGCATTACTATGAATTTTTATTCGTGCATAAATTTACGATCAAGAATGTCACTCAATCTCTTTAAGATCTTAAAATGCTTTTTTATGCAATTTATTTCATCTTTTCAAAGTTTTCTTTTATATTGAAAATATTTTATTGCTATACTTTACCACTTCTTATCTTTAATATATAACAATTAAAATTTAAAAATAATTTCTTACTCTTTTTATTGTTTTTATTTTAATAATTTGTAGTAATCTCAAATGAGATCTAATCATTACAAAAGAAATGTTGTTGGCTTTATCATTTAATTTTTTTCCTCATAAGATTTTTGCATGTCTTATAAGACATTTTGATTTGTTGCTATTTTAATGGTTCAGGATTTTACACTCAATCTTCTGAGTATCATCGAATGCCACTTTTTCATACACATTGTCTCATTTCTTAAATATTTTTGTTAGAATTGGTTAACTTGCAAACTTTACATCACATTGATTTTCTTATATTACATTTTTTTAATTTATCACATTTCCCTATATATATATCTACTTTGTATTAAAATAATAATTTAGCAATTTTTATGTTTAGTTAGTTTAGTAAAAAAAAGAAGATTTAATTGAAAAAAAATAAATGTGATTGAACTCGCAACAACAAACCCAATCAAATTAGTTATGCTATTGTATATTTTTAAATTTTTTTATTTTCTTTAATTTGTTGTACTTTATGAGACATTTTGAAACATAAATGACTTAATAAATTAGAATGTTACCCTCGATCTGCTTAGAATCATTTAGCTTATTTTTCTTGTGCAATATATCTCATTTATTAAAAGTTTTTTACTTTTAGTTGCTTGCGTTACTGTTGAACTCTAAGTCTTCTCTCACGTATTGCTCATATGGAATTTATATAGTTAAATGTCTTTTGTCCAATTTATATCAGTTTTTTAATATGTATATATATATAAAATATTAAAAAAATAAATTTATTATTATTTATGTTTAAGTTTTTATTAAATAATACTAATTTCAATCATAGTCTACTTGAGATGAAATAATCATTACTAAACTCATCTAAAACATTTCTATTTAATCAAATATTTAATTTTATATTTTTATATTATTTCTTTTATAACATTTCATTTTTCATTAGGGATCATATCAATTTGTACCTAATTTGATATTCAAGGATATGAAACTTAATCAATTTGATGTCTTGGATTTGAACTCACACATAGAATTTGACTCATTTATTTCAATTCCTCACTTTGATTTGCTTATATTACCATGTCACTCTAATTCTTCTCTTCTATGACATTTATGTATTTATCTTTGATTTGGTTGTATTATATCGCCTCAATTTATCTCATTTCAGCACTAACTTATCTTTACTTAACAATAAAATGATAATTTATTATTATTTATGCTTGTATTCTTCAGTAATTTGTAGTATTTACAAATGAGTTTTGATCCATACAAAAAAAATATTATGGGGCTCATCTCAGTATGTCATTTTAAAATAAATATTTATTTTATATTTTTAGATATTTTACTTTTTTAGATTTGAATGCTTTTTCATGCAATTTATCTCAAATCTTCCAAATTTTTGCATTGATTTGCTTATTTTTTGTTATACAAAAAAATGTTCGACCAACATGAAATAAATGTCATTGCACTCAACTCAACAAGCTCTATCCACTTATTATTAATTTTTATTTTTTTAGATAATAAATTTTCTAACATATTGTCATGCATGTCAAGATATTTTGATTTGTACCAAATTTAAAGAAGAAGAACGTTGCACTAAGTATCATACGTATGCTTCAATGAAACTTTCACATATAAGTTATGTAATTTTTTCTTTGCCTTGGTTATATTACAATTTAACACTAAATCTTCTCTCTCGTCACCATTACCTTACTTTATTTGGCAAAAGTTACATTGCTTTAATAATTAATTTCCTAAGTATGAACTCGAAGTCTAATATTTAATTTTAAAGTAATAATTTATATTTATTTATGTTTTTTTACTTTTGAAAATTTCGAGTAATTCCAAATAATATCTATGATGAACAAGTAAATATTGTTGTAATTGTCCTAATGGGCTTTATCTAATTGAATATTCTTTATCTTTCTTCAAAATATCTACTATTCTAGTTTTTGTACATGCTTTACAAGATATTCCTTTTCTACTTAACTTAATGGTGAATACTATTAAACTCAATTTCCTTAGTATCTTGAATGATGTTTTCCCACGTAATATATATTGTTTGTTCAAATTTTATGCTTTGATTTTGATAATTACTGTGAACTCTAAATCTCCTCTTTTGTGACTTTTGCATCCCTTTGATTTAGTTTTATTATAATACATCAATTTACATAATATTTTAATAGTAATTTCTTATTATTTGAGCATTTTTATTTTTGCAATTTGTAATAATTCCAAATGATTCTTGATATAGATAAAAGAAACGCCATTTAGCTAATCTTAATGAGCTGTATCCAATAAAATATTTGCTGTAATATTTTATAAATTTACTTTTTTCTAGAATGTTTTCATATTTTATGACATACTTTGTTTCATACATGATTTAGTGATCTAGAAGTTATGCTCGACTCTCTTAGTATCTTAGAATGCAGGTTTTGTATAAGTTTGTCTCATTTACTCAACTTTTTCTTTGATTTTGTTATATTTTAATGTCACTCAAAATCTCCTCTCATCCAATCTTTATATCTTTTTGAAATATTAATTTTTTCTTTTTTTATGCATATTTACTTTTTAATTCTCAATAATCCAAAATAATGTGTGATGTAGATGAAACAAACCTTGTTAGGCTTGTCATGAAGTGCTCTAACTTTTTACATATTTTTTTTAAAAATTTTCAAAGATTTTCTATTCAAAGTCTTGGCATACTTTATGACACGTTTTAAATTACCTACAATCTACTGATCAATGATATTACACTTGATCTCCTTAATCTCATAGAACTCAATTTTTTGATATAATTAAATTTATCTCTACTTTAACATATATTTGCTTCATGATAATGTAGATATCTAATATTCTTTATGTTAATTTCCTTTGCCAACTTAGAATAGTTCCAAATGAGGTCCATCCAAGGCAAAGAAAACATCCTTTTGGCACAATTTATGAGACATTTTGATTAGTATCGGATTTAACAATTAAGAATGCTATTCTAGATCTCCTTGGTAACTTGGGCTGGAACATTCCCAAATAATTCATCTCAATTATTCGATTTGCCTCTTTGATTTAGTTTTATTACTATGTTACTCTAAAGCTCCTTTCATGTGACCTTTATATCGCTTTAATTTTATTATATTAAATTTCTTTATTTTATATAATTTCAACTTTAATATATACCTACTAAGTATTATAAAGACTTTATTTTTATTTATGTTTATTTTACTTTTTAATTCTTAGTAATTTCAAACAATGTTTGATCAAGATAAAAACAAATGTTATTAGACTAATCTCAGTAAGATGTATCCTATAAAATATTCATTTTCTTTATTTCTTAATCTTTTTTCTTTAGTTTTGGAACTGTTTACATGACATTTTATTTTTTAGTTGATTTGGTGATTGTGGATGTTGCACTTTGTCTCATAAATATTACGAAATGTAATTTTTAGTATGGGTTAAGAGATTTACTACAATATTTTGTTTTATTATTATGTTACTCCAAATCTTTTTTCTGGTGACCTTTGCATCACTTCAATTCTTTTAATTTCATTTCTTTGAATTATCTCATTTCAACTTTAATATATATCTACTATGTGTTAAAATAATATTTTTTAATTATTTATGTTTGTTTACTATTCAATATTTATGTTCATTCAACTCATCTATTAATCACTATCTATTAAATTTTTTTATTTCTTAATGTTATTTCCTTTAATGTTTTGACTCTTTATGAAAATTTTTTATTTGTACCTAATTTGGTGACCATGGATGTCGCAATCAATCTCCTTAGTGTCATGGAATAAGAATTTTTCGAACAAATTATTTCATTTATTCTAATGTTTTGCTTTGATTTGATTATATTATCACATAACTCTAAATCTTCATTCATGTGACTTTTTTATTACCTTGATTATTTTATATTTTATTTCCTTAAGTCAAACTTATTTTAGCTTTAATAAACCTTTATTTAATTTTAAAAATAACAATTTATTGTAATTTATGCTAAGTTATTTTTGTAATTCCATGTAGTTCCAAATAAGGTCAGTTCTAGACAAAATGAACCACATCCAATCGTCTTTATGAGGTTTGTGAAATTATATAAACATATTTATATTAATAATTATTTTATTTTCTTGGTATTTATCAAGCTTTATGAGGCATTTCATTTTGTATATGATTTGATAATTTCTGATGTTGCAATTTATCTTCCTAGTATTTTATAATGCAAATTCTCCTTATCTATTGTTACAATTTGTCTCATTTTAAATTTATTAAATATATTTTATTTTATTTTTAAAAAAACTATTTCTTTATTATTTATGCTCATTTATCTTGGCAATTCACAATAATTACAAATGACTTTCAGTGAAGAAAACAAAATATACTTTGACACGTCTCAAAAAATCATACTTAATTAAATATTCATTTTTAAAATTTATTAATTATTCTTTTATTAATTTTGGCACACTTTACAAAAAATTTTGTAGTAGGAGCTTTGCACTCCAAGGGCACATGACCATGGGCTCCACAAATGTAGTAGAAAGTTGGATGGAAGAGGCACCTTAACAAATGATAGTTAAATATGAATATTAGGTAGAATCCTTTGTAGATGACTTAAATTTATAATGGTGCATTATAAGTGGTGGTCTTACAGTTATGATCCATTGAGTTCCAACCCTATGTTAGCATATTCAACACCTTAAAGATATAAACATCATAAAGTTTCACAACACCCCTTACTTGCTTAGGTTAATCAACATGCTCTACTTTTTGTTATACATATTATGGTATTCTGTGAGGTATTTTTATGTGGTACTTCATGTGTTACTTCATGTCATACTTAATGTGATTCTTCATGTGGTACTATTAGCTTCATATTTTGTCTCGTGGAGGCTTTCTTTGGTGTGAGGATGCAATGTCTTACATAGTCCATGATGGAAGTTAGATGCTGTGATGTGGTAATTTTAGCACTTTCCTTTCTCTACAAATTATCATGATCCACTAAGAACCAACCTAATGTCATAATAGATTCATCGCCACAAATCCTAAGATGTCACATAGCCTTCGAACATTTTGCTCACTTGCTCACATCTATTATTAAAATGGTACTAATAATAGGCTAATGTGGGTAGAAAAAGTGTCACTTCTTTGGCCTTATTCATCACTCGTGATTACATGGGTGGATGTGGAGCCTCTCTTTTGAGAGATTTGCATTCTTTCTTGACGAAATTGTCATGATATTCCATTTCTAAGGGGTATTGAGTGGAACAATCTGGCACATGGAAAAGTGGAAGTTAGATGGCATAATATCTATAGCTTTTTGCATGGTTGTGCATTGTGCATGCATGACAGCCAATACATGCATTGACAGCAACATCATGTGGCACGACTGGTGGGTCCTAAAAAGTTTAACTTCTTTTTTTTATTTTTTTAATGTTGTGGGTTCTTGGTGCCTCAAAAAACTGATGCTTTATTGAGAGACTTGCATTCTTTCTTAATTGAATTATCACAATATGCAATTCATAAGGGCTATATTATAGTGCGGTGTTTTCCTTGACAAAGCAAAAGTTTGATTATGTAATATGCTCTAGTCCTTGTACTTGTTGGCCTATGCAAGTTGCAGCACTGTGAACATCCAAAAGGGAACAATGATTACATGAGGCATTTACTCTATGTATGCCCAGTAGAATCTAGTGTGCACTGCTAGTCAAACTTGAAAAGTTTACTTTTTAGAGTTTTTTAGTGCTAAGGGCCACTAACACATGCATAAGGTCATATCTTATTTGGAGAATTTCCTTCTTCAAGGAAAATAGTTAGAGTATGCAATCATTAATATGCAATATGTTATGTGGTGTACCATGTGTTGAAGTGGAAGTTGGATGATGTAATAAGTGGTAAGGTTTGCACATGCATGCCTACATTCATAACCACATGTTGCTACTACTTCTATGGATGATAGAACATTGGGCATGTTATAGAAATGAGGCTGATGAAACCCAAAATGAGTAATATTTTGAAATTTTTGCATTGGGGGTTGTTTGTCAAAATATAAGTGATAATGTGTGATGAGGTGTCAGCCATAGTGAAGTGAAAGTTGGATTATGCAATATTAGCAAGAATTTGTTCATGTTGGGATTCACTCCAAGGTAGTGATATAGCCAATGGTGCGCACAACTAATAGTCCAGCAGGATTGCCTGTGCCTTGAGGCATCCTCTGTGTGGCTTTTAGGCCGCAAAAACTAAGACATGTTTTGTGATTTTTTGTGTTGCAGACTACTGGCCCATAGATAGTGTGATGCCCTTGTGGGACACTTGTCTTCTATCTTTACTGAATTATCACAATATGTATTCTACAAGGGGTAATGTGTGGCATAATGTAGTTCATCAAAAAGTGCAAGTTCTTTGGTGCATATGCACAAAGGTTTGTGTATGCTAGTTTTGGCCTTAGTGGTGCATAGCTATTGCTGCACTCAAGGTAGCACAGTTGGAGTGTTATAGCACTGTTAGTGATGGCAATGTGCTAGGCATGAGTGTAGAAGATAGTCCACTTGTGCGCTGTGGCATCCTATGCATGTGCTGGGTTAGGACCACAAAGTTTAATATTTTTGTGTTTCTAATATTATAGGTTGCTAGTGCATGGATAAGGTGATGCACTATTAGGAGAATTATCATTGCACAAGTTTGGAGTACCACGCTCTTCCCTTTACATGGAGCATTGTAAGGTGTAGTTTTTCTCATGTTGTGATGATGTTTTGGTGGTGCCATATGCACTCAGTAATGTCCCTTTCATCTATGTCACTACCCTTCATGGTGCAATTGCTTGTGGGCTGCTCATGGCCCTTTAAATAGCTTTCTTCATGCATGGCAATTTTTTGTTCATAATGTGTAACTCTTTTTGGCCATTGTCATCACTTTAAACTACTAATGTAAGAATAAAGTTCCACTCAAATGGAGACTAGACTTGGTCTAATGTGGAACTTCACAGCTTGCTTGCTACTATTGGCTTTGTTTGAAGTGGTGTTGCCCGTGTCAAAGTGAAAGTTTTGTGGTGTAATATATTTTTGACTATGTGGTTGTTGAGCATGTTATTACCTTTGCATGTTGCAATGCTTGATGTCAATCCTCACTTGCATGCCGTGTCTTGCTATGCTGTGGCATTGATGGTGTGAAAGTGTGGCTTGTTAGTCATGGAGTTGCAACTTTTTTAAGCAATTAACATGGTTTTTCTAGGTGGATGGCAAAAGTTTTGAGCAAACAATTTTTTTGTTTTATTATCACAATTGTTGGAAAAATCCTTTTCTTGTTATATGAGTCATCCTGAAAATCTTCGATTTGAAAGGTGTAATAATGTTTTGTCATTTTAATTGTTATTTGATTAGTGCATGCCACTATCGATCATTTGTATGCTTGTGCCCATTTTCTAGGGCTTGCTACTTATCATACCATGTGGGTGTTAGCTAAGGCCTTAAGCAATAATTAGGCTTCTTGTGCTTCTTTTGGTATATCTTTGAGGTTCTTTGAGCTAATGGGATTAGATTGGCTTAAGATAGCTTCTTTATAAGAGATATCTTTTTTGGTGCTGCTTCTTATGTCTTGGCTACCTCTTAGTTTGATCATTCATTATGTGTATGGTTTTGTTATTTAATCAAACCTTCCTAGCAATGACTTTCTTATGTTACCCTTTTTTAATTAGAGTGGCAGGTTCCATTCAACTATTTTTTTTATACCACACTTCTTTTATGTTGAAACTTTTGGGGTCCTATAATGCTATTGAATGTGTGATCATAACTACTCGTGTTCACTTCGGCATGGAAATCACTCATTTTGCTCCTTATTCTCCACCAGGGACTATTATCATTGAAGAATGTTATGTGGAAGAGGCAATGTTTTAGAACATGACAAATGGTAACACAACTTGAAAGCACTTGCACTTCCTTTTGGAGCATTGCTAGACATGATGGACATTTCAATTATGACATGAGGTGATACCTAATGCTTTACCTTTATATTTCTACCTGGTTCATTATGAGAATAGTCAAATGCTTGCCTCAAAGATTAAATGACACATGTGTATGTATGAATAATGTTTGACAATGAAACTACAAATGGCTTAATAAATTTTCTTATAATTTATTTGATGTACATGTTACCAAAAAAATCATAGCAATTCTAGAGCTAATACGTTCACAGAACCCTGAGTTTTAGAAGAGATGAATTCATTAGGTAAATGATTGATGCAAACTTTCCCTCAACTTCTTGACAATTTTGGATTGTAGGTCCTCCATTTCAAAGATGCATCATTTGATTTTTTTTCCTTATCAACATTTGATTGTAGGATATGAGTATACCATGGTCGTGATTAGTGATGGAGAATTAGGGTATGATCTTGGAGAAGGAGCTTGAGAGGTAGCTACCACATCCAAGGAAGGCAACAGGAACACAAATTACCCCATCCTGACTTAGGGAGATAATGACAATAAATAATATATATGGCTCAAGGTGTTTGGTGATTTGAAGGACTAAAATCAAACAACCTTAGATTAGAGCATAGGTTTGGTGCCAATAGTCATGGTAATTCAAGCACCACTAGCATATATCTAAGTTGTATTTAAAGAGCTCTTAGTTTTACCTTGGTTTGGGGTAGTCAATCAGCTATTTTGTGTGCTCTACCCACCTTTATTCTTTTGCCCACAATGCTTTCTTGCCTTAGCTGGTCAACTCATGTCATCAACATCATTACTTTGAAGAAATTATAATATTCAAAGCAAACTCATGCTCTGGATACAATAGCACGTGATAGCATCAAAGGATTCTGATCCATTGTGTTGGCCTTTGTGAATGAAGTAATGATTAAGAGGGACATCATGGGCTTTTCTATTTCATAATCAAAGATAAAATTTTTGGAATTATTAAAGAGAAACAACCATGAAAGAATTTTCAAAGGATGTTTTAATTAACCAAGAATGAATGATTTAGGCTCTAAGATGTTCAAATAGCATCATAATCTGTACTATAATTGATGTCGACAAGGGATTGGAAAGGTTTTTTGACACATACATAACACTTTAAAAGGATAAAGTTGAAGCAATTGTTGGAAGGATATTTCCCAAACACAAAAAAATCATACGAAAGTGCATGATGCGAAACGTAGTCCATAGCATTGTTGCTTTTGCACTTTAAATCGTATAGTTTGAAGGAAGTGAGCAATGGTTGTAGAAAGAGGTAACTAGTTAAGCAATGAATGGTTGTATTTCAATTTCATTCATTCACCATTGCCTCAACATTGGGAACTAGAGTTCTCAATAATTCCAATTCTTCAAAATTAGCAATAATCTTTTTGGTAGAAGCTAAGCATGAAAGCAAATTTGTCTTGTAGTAGTAATAAGTCTACTCATGTCATCCTATCCAATAATTCAAATTCTACCATTTAAATCAACATGTACTATTGCATTTCAATAGAATTTAATCCAACCAATTGGAGGGGAAGCTAAATGAGAGGTAACAAGTAGCCCATCAAGATTGTCAGAGCTCCGTTGTTTGGACATTATTGGATAGTTGTAGCTAGTGGTAGCTACAATGTGAATGTTCCTTTGAAGTGTAATTAAATTTGAACACAATTTTCACATGTGCCCAAAAATTCCTCTTATAACAAAGGTAGAACAATGATAAAGGAGCATATTTGACTTCTTGAGAAGTTCTTTGCACTATAACATTCATAAACATCCAATTATGGAGCTGAAAAATGAAAGTGACGTCCTTACTTTTAATCCAACCAAGCATGAAGCAATCATTTAAGAAGTTGATGGATAAGAGTTCTTTCATAATATGGCATTTCTAAAAGAATGTTGGATTCCTTCATTAGTAGAAAGTAGATTTAATGCTAATCTTCATGGGAAAATATTTACTTGAGGTTGCACTTACACATTGTAAACCCACATGACCTCCTTCCTCGAAGGACTATGTCTTATATTTCTTGTAACAATAAATTATTTCAGTGCAACATCATATCCTCACTCAATTTGAGGCAAACTAAATCTATTTCATTTAATTTGGCCCAAATAGAACATAAAATCCAAAGGGCTAAATTAGGCATGAATAGCTTTCAAATCATTTTGTGATCCTACACACAGTGCTCCATATCCAGTCTCATTACAAATTGTCGAATGCTCCACATCCAAGTTAAGGTAGGCCCCCAAACTAGCAATCAAAAGGAAGCCAAGCCAATTATCTAATTAAATGGAAACAAAATTACCTACAGCACTCCACCAAAAATATATTATTTATGGTCCAAAAGGCTGCAATATTGAGTGTGTTACAAATATGAGAAGCACTGTGAGAAATATGAAAAGTCTTATCTCTTATAATGCATTTGGACTTGAAGGGTTCAACCCACAAAAATTCTACATAAGCAATAACCCTTCTAACAAAGTTTTGCAATCAACTCTTACTACCATGCTGGTAAACTACAAACTCTGAGTCTCGATAGTCCTTAGCTAGGGTTACCAATTCTAAGTAGGAAGAATGTATTGTGTTCTTGTTATTTGAACCACTCCATAACTAATGGTGCAACTATATTCACCATCTTATAAATACTTTGATAAAATTAAAACACTTTCTTTAGATGAAGCTGTTGCTTCGAGCCCATAGATTGTATGTTCCAATTCACTTTAGTTGTAGTGGAATGATACATACAACCTAATTTTGTGTGAAATAATTTCCTTAGTATCTAGTAATCTATGACTCCTAAGGCATGCCAAAAGTTTTACTTAAAAGCCACCATAGCATATAATTTTTTAATCAAACCTCGACAAAATATAGCTTTAAAGATTATTAATGCTGGGATATTTCTATCTAAAATGACACCATGCTACTAATGAAACAAAGTTTTGCAAAGTTGATTTTAGCCATAACCTTTACACAAATAGTTATTAATCCCACCTAATCAAAGCTATAGGCATATTGGAGCCTAGCTTGTTCCACAATTAGTAGATTAAGACCCAAGGAAGTTCTCAAATGCATATAGATTATCTAACCCTTAAGCCCCCTATAGCAAACACCAATTTGTCATAACAACAAACACTTTTTTTGTTGCACACTCAAGACGCAATACTTTCAATCAACATAAAGTTAGGACCATATGTAATCCTAATTTTTTTCAAGTGTTCCTAGTAACAACAAAATAATATGGAAATCCTTTAATTTCTTAAATTTGTGAAGTTGTTGTACATTGTTCTCCTTGATCTCGTTTTCACTTGTCATGTCATCCCTTTTCGTTTTTTGAATTTCCAAATTTCCTAAGGGTTTTCCCTCTCATTATTCATTTGTGTTCTCAATATCTGCTACATAAATATTATGAAATAGAATTTTTAGGAGTTTTATAGATTCAAAAATAGCAATAGCTTCCATGGCTAGAACAAAAACATTCATTTTCTGCAAGAAATAATATTAAGCCTATCTAACTCATCTCAAATAACTATACCAATTCCAACATTGAGATTTTATTGCACTACTAGATAGCAATTTATCTTCAGTCCCCTCATTGGAGGAGGAATCTAATAAAAGGTAATAAATAGCCTTTCAGAGCCACTATATCTTGCACTACATGGGATTGGAGAAATGGAACATGGAGTAGAAGAAACAATAGCAAAATGAATACAACCTTGAAGTGTTGTCAAATTAAGCAACTTGCTCATGTGTGCTTGCAAATTTTAATGAAACCAAAGGTAATATAATGTTGAAGTAGTAAATTTGATTATAAGAGATGCAGTTAAATCCCATATATTTGCCAACATCTAATTAACAAGCTCCACTAAAGAATTAAAATCCTTAATATTTACCTCATCAAGAATGAAATTAGTGCTTGCACAATGGCTCTCCTAGAATTCCTCAACCTTATGGAAATCCTACAAGCTATGGTGTACATCCTCTTTTGCCTTACAACCCCATGGCCAAAGCACCAGCATCTTAATAACTCTTAAACATAGCTAAAAGTGAGTTGCAATTAAATTTGAAACTAATCTCCACATGAAAACATTGGGTTAATGCTACAACTACAATTTTCAAACCCACATAGCCTCATCTCTTGTAAAATTTTTTATTATAAACATGTTGTTATAAACGAATTTTGATTCCATCCTAGCGTACTCATTATATTTGAATTAAAACATGTCAATTCATTTTAATTGGCCCAAGGAGAATGCATAATCTAAAACATTTAAATGCAAATAAATTTTGTATCTTATCCGGGCCTTAAACATCAATGTCCGTAACACGCTTCGCTACATGAATTGGATGCTCCACTTCTCTATTTATATAAGTAGGCCACAAAGCAATACAAAGAATTCCAAGCAAATTATCTAGCAAGAATGTGACTTTCTTACCCTCAGTAATCTGCTAAACCATATTAATTATCTAAGACACCATAATAAAGAGTAACACGCAAGTATTCAAAATATTATGCAACATATAAAAATTATTGCATAGCACATAATACTTGAACTTGATGCCTAAACCAATAGAACACCTTCCTAAGCCACAACTTGTTAACAATGCTTTATAATCAGTGATATGTAGCAGGTTGACAAATTATGAACTCCAAGACTTCCACACTCCATAACAAGAATAACCAAATTCAAGCAGGCATAATACATAGTTTTGCCAACATTTGAACTACTCCACAAGTATTGATGCCTCAATTTCTCTAAACCATTAAGAATTCCTTTCAAAATTAAAGAATTGGCTAAGTAAAATTTAAGAATAGTAGCATGTGCATAGTTTATCATGAGAATGTGTCCCTTCATCAATAGACACTTAACTTGTCAGCTTGACACACAATTCTCAACTCGATCAATTATAAATTTGAATTCTTTTTCTTTGAAATTTAGTTGCTGCAATAGATATTTGTAAATATTTCAATTGATAAACTTGACTCATACATAACTTTCTTACTGTTATCTTCCTTCAATTGTATTCCATCCCTTTATTAAACAATAATCTTGCCTTGTTAAGATTTATCACCTAACTAGAGCGTTATATATAATACTTCAAATTATCCAAATTGGTCGTAGCTATAACACAAGTTGTATGTGCATATATAAAGATGTCTTGAGCATATGGATAGTGAGCAATCATTTGTGAAGAATGGCCAATTATAATCCCAATGGATAGATCTTGCTCTACATGGTGTTTAATAAGAAAGATAAGTACTCATACATAATGGTAAAAAGGTTTTTAAGAAAGTAGGCACTCCTACTTAAGACCCATGATAGCTTCAATCTATTGAAGGTAGATCTTATTAATCATAATCCTAAATCTTAATGTAATGATACAAGCTACAACCAAATCACACAAAAGATTTGGTAATTATAAATGCTTTTGCATATTCAAAATGAATTTCCAATTAACCTTATCATAAGCACAATCCATGTCCATCATTAATGTTGTGAAACTTTCTATAAGAGTAAATCAATTCATTTACATTGCTATGACTTTTGTGAAAAACATAGTATCATATATAATATGGTTAGGCACAAAAATCAACTTATTGCCTAGTAATAGTATTAGGAAGCACTATCTTTAGTCCACCCACCAAAAGTTTAGTCACAACTTTGCATATCACATGCAAAGACTACTGGTTCTAAAGTGTTAAGGTTTACGAATACCCTACACTTCAGAAATTTAGATGAACAACATGTCTTTCCACCTTTTAAGCATAGAGTTTTCTTTAAAGGCAAATTTCACAGTTGTGATAATATCTAGCTAGGTAATATTCCAATATCCATGCACAAACAATCAAGGAGGCCATCAATATTAAGGGCTTTATTTCTTTTGATAAGTATAGACCCATTTCTAATCTCATAATTACTGATTAAAAACATTAGACTAATTAGTTGTGCAATATTGATAGCTATCAAGGATTTGAAAGATGGTGAAGGATTATATTGCTCAAAATTACACCACTTATAACTACAGAACTACACATGCATATCTTTAATCTTTGTTGGGGGAGCCACCAACTCCCTACTATCATGTCAAAGATGATGTACATAATTGCTTCTATATTTAGAAGTACTTACCACCTAAAAGAAAGTATGTTCCCATCCCAAAGGTTAGCTTCTCAAAGGATTGCCTACTACCACCACCATGCTTCTTCTAAAGTTGTAGCCTAGTTATAAGGGGAAATACATTATGACAAAGATCATGTTCTAGCTCCGTTAACCCCATCTTAAATTCCTTTAGTTGAAGCACCTAGATCTCTGGCTCCAACTGGCAAGGCATATTAAGAATATTGTCATGTTTAGCTATACTCCATTTCCTTAAAGTTGATAATGCTCTATTAAATTTAGTAGATAGACTATCCATAGGGTTACTCATGATAATTGTATTCAAAGATACCTACATAACATTAGTTGAATGTGAAAATGATAGACAGAATGTTTCAAACTAGCTTCTCCTCTCAGTTTTATTCAAATGTAGTTGTTCAAATTAGATAAGCAAAGTTTATGTTCAAAGCTAATATGAGGAAGATGTGTTACTATAATACACAAGGGAGTTTGTATACCATTAATATTCAAGAAAGTTCTACGCAATCTTTAATGTATACACACACTACCCTCCATATTGTTGCACAAACTAAATTGATTCCCAATAAGTCCCAAGTTTGCTACATCTAAATCATGCGTTAAACTATTTACGTCATCAAGCATGAAATTGGTGCTTACGAAACTGCTTGCCTAGAATTGCTTTGTCTTATGGCAATCCCACAAGCTATGTCGTACATTCTCTTTCATCTTACAACCTTATGCCCAATGAACCTAAAGCTCAATACCTCTTGTACATAGTTAAGAGCGAGTTGGAATTAAATTCAAAGCTAATCTCCACTTGAAAACATTAACTTGATACTACAATTAGCATTTCCAAACCCATACAGTGAAATCTCTTATTAAATTGTTTATTATAAACATGTTACTATAAATGAATTTTGATTCCAACTATGTGCCCTCATTATACTTGAAGTAAAACACATCCCATTCATTTGATTTGGCCCAAGGCAATTACATAATCTGAAACATTTAAGTGCCTATAAATTTTGTATCTTATCTTGGTTCTAAACACCATGCTCCTTAACAAGCTCTACTACATGAATTGGTTGTTCCACTACCATGTAGATATAGGTAGGCCATAAAGTAATAGAAAGAATGCCAAGCCAATTATCTAACAAGAATGAGACTTGCTCGCCCTCAGTAATCTACTTAACCTTATTAATTATCTAAGATAAGATAATAATGAGGAAGATGTAGGTTGGCGAAGCACCGTGTGACATAAAAAAATATTGTTTATCACATAACACTTGAACTTGAATTGCTAAACTCATAGACCCCTTCTTAAGTATACCTTTGCTACAATGCTTTCCATTCAATGCTATATACCAGGTTGATAAATTGGAACTCCAAGACCACCACACTCCTTCGAAAGAGTAATGAAATTCTAGCAAGCATAATACATAGTGTTTCCAACATTTGAACCGCTCTAAAAGTACCAACAAATCAATTTCTCTAAGACATTAAGAATGCTTTTCAAAGTTAAAGAGTGGGCTAAGTAAAATGTAAGAAAAGTAGCAAGCACATAGTTGATCATGAGGATATGCCCTCCATCAATAGAGACCGAATCTTCCATCTTGACATACAATTCCCAACTTAATCAATTATAAATTTCAAGTCTTTTTTTTGTAATATAGTTGTTGCAATTAGTGTGCCTAAATTTTAATTTAGTAAATCGACTCATATGAAACTTTTTTACTGTTATCTTTCCACACTTGCATTCCATCCCATTGCTAAACAATACTCCTATCTTATTAAGATTTATCACCTGACTAAAGTGTTACACATATTACTTCATATTGCTCCAATTATTCCTAAATACAGCATAAGTTACACATGTATATATGAAAATATCATTAACATATAGATGTTCAATAATCATTATTGAAGAAGTGCAATTCTTAATCTAAATAGATGGATATTGCTCTACCTATTGCTTAATAAACCAAAAGAGATACTCATACACAATGGTAAAAAGGTTTGGTGAAAGTGGACATGCTTACCTAAGAACCATGATAGCCTCAATCTACTGTAAGTGGATCCTATTAAACATATTCCCAAAACATGGTACAATGATACAAGCTTCAACTTAATCACTCCAAAGATTTAGGAATCATAAATGATTTCCAATATTAAGCAAGAATTTCCAATTGTATCATAAGTTTAGTCCATCTCCAGTTTTAATGTTATGAGACCCTCTATATGGGTAAATTAGTTCATATACGTAGCCATCTCCTATGTAAAAAACATAATATTAGATGTAACATGGCTAGGCACAAAAGCAACAAGTTCCATAATAACAATATCAAGAAGCACCATATTTATTCAATCAAACAAAAGTTTAGCCATAACATTGTATATCACATTGTAAAGATTAATAAGTCTGAAGTGTTAAGGTTTAGGAGCACCATATAGTTAAGAAATTAGGGTGACCAACATGTCTTTTCACCTTTTTGGTGTAGATTTATCTTTAAGGAATTATTTCATAATAGTGACAGTATCCACTAGGTAATTTTCTAATAACCATACATAAACTAAACAAAAAGGCAATCCATACTCGGGGCTTTATTTCTTTTGATAGGCTTAGAAACATTTCTGGTATCATAATTATTATTTGAAACTAATAGACTTATTAGTTGTGTAATGTTGATATCTCTCAAAGGTTCAAAATGTGGGGGAATATTATATTGCCTAAAACTACACTTCTAGCTAAAGAACTACATGAGTATATCTTTAATCTTAATTAGGGAGGCCACCAAATCCCTACTATCATCTTTAAGATGATTTATATAATTTCTTCTTTATTCAGAATTATCTTCCACTTAAAAGAAAGCATGTTTTGATCCCCAAGGCTAGGTTAATGATGCTTAGCCTACTACCACCACGATTCCTTCTTCTAAAGTTATAGAATAGTTGAACTAGATATTACCTTTTGTTAAAAGATCATGTTCCAACTTTGTTAACCCCATCTTAGAATCCTTAAAGTGAAGCTCTAGGATCTCTTGCTCAAATTGTTGAGTTATATTAAGAATATTGCCATGTTGAGCTACTCCATTTCTTTAAAGTGGATAATACTTTACTAAATTTTTTAGATATGCCATCCATAAGATTTCCCATGATAAGTTTATTCCAAGCTACTTGCACAACATTAAATGAATGTGAAAATGATAGTCATAAAGTTTCAAACTGACTTCTTCTCTTACTTTTATTCAAATATACGACTTTTAACTTAAAAATGCAAAGGCTATAGTCTAAGATAATACAAGAAAGATGTGTCATTGTAGTACTCAAGAGAGCCTGTATACCAATAATATTCACAAAAACTCTATCAAACCTTTCAATATATATATGTGTGTTACCCTTTTTATTGTTACACAAAGTGAACCCATTCCTAATAAATCCCAAGTTTTCTAGATATATAGCATCCATGAAACTAAAAAATTCATATTGAGTCTACCAACAACTTAATTATTTTTGTCCTTTCCTCTTATTCTATGCAAGTAATACATTAAAATCTCCTATAATAATCAAAAGATCACAAAGTTTTTCATATTCTCCCATTTTGTCTTAGGTTGCTTGACAGATCATATAATCTTTTGATACATACACAACACAACATTGCCAAGAATTATTGTTACTAGATCTCACCTAGGTAATAACCATATATAAGGATGATTATACAATCTCATGCTCCACTCAATCCCTCCAAAAAACAATAATACCCTTTGATAATTTGGTCAAACGATGGACAAAGTAGTTCTAATTCTACTCTGAAATGAGTCTACCTCACACATATAAAAGTTTCCACCCATGTTTCCAACAAGATAATAAAAATACCCCATTTTCCTTTATAGTCATCACTAAGTAGTTGCAAGATTTCAATACTCTAATCCACTAAATGTTCGATATTGTGAAAGCAACCATTGTTACCTGAAAAACTTATAATTGGAAAAATTCCATACCTCTACTACACTGCCAATCATGTCTGGTGTGCATTTTAGATGCACAACATTTTATACATAATTATTTCATCAAGAATGTTACCCTCAAAATCCTTATTAACATGGAATGTGACTTTCTCATCCTATTTTTTTTTTCATTTCTTCAAATGTTTTAGCTTAATTTGCTTATATTGCTAAGAAACTTTAGTTCTCCTCTCCTATAACCTTAACATCACTTTGTTATTACTTCTTAATAAATTTGGTAATGGGTAATAACTTTGAACTAGTTCTTATAAAGGTGACACAAATGTTATCAGAGTTATGAAATATAGCTATCTCAAATTGAATATTCTTAATTATTTTATTATATATATTTTTAAGACTTTAACATACTTTAAAGGAGATTTTAAATTGTGGTTAATTTGATAATTGAGAATGTTATACTCTATCATTTTAGTATCTTGAAAAACAATAATGCCCTACAATTTATGTCATTTATTAAAAAAAAGCTTTCTTGTGTTAAGCTATATTATATTGCTTTAATTTACAATATTTCAATTTTTAATTTTTTTCTCAAAAGAAGAAATAATAAATTATTATTATTTATCATTTTTTACATTAGTATTTATGATAATTCCAAGCAATTAAAAATAAAATTATTATTGAGACGTAAGAAATGTGCTTGAAAAATAAAATTATAATTATCTATTATTATTTATTTTTTAATCCACATCAATTAAGAAATGATGTCTCATTGAGATGTAACAAATGTGTTTGGACTTATCTCACTATCAGATATTCATTATTATATTCTTTTAAATATTTCTTCTATGCCTTTGGTAGGCTTAATAAGGCATTTCAATTCAAGCTTGAATTGACCAAAAAATGTTACACAAACTTCTTGTTATCTCAAAATTTAAACTTTGCATTCAATTTATTTGATTACTTCAAATTTTTTCGCTTCAATTTAATTATATTAACTTGTAACAAAAATATCTCCACTCATGTGGGCTTTAAATCTATTTGATTTGGTTATATTACATTACAACAATTTATCTCATTTAAGATTTAATATATCTATGCTTAGTTTTAATGTTCTTACTTGTAATTCATAAATATTCTGAATGAGGTATGGTACATTCAAGAAAAACCAAATATTTTTGAACCTGACTAAATTAGTTGTTTCAAATTAACGTTTCTTTTTTATTTTGAAGTATTGTTGGAGTTTTAAGATCTGTTAAGAGACATTTGATTCTTACTTTCTCATTCAATTTATCTGACTTCTTTAAATATTTTAGTATGATTTGGTTATATTACTATGGAGTTCTAATTCCTCACTTGTGAAACCATAATACTGCTTTGAATTCTTTATATTACATTGCTTGCATATCTTATTCTAGATTTATTATATATTTATTTATTATTAAGATAATAATTTGTTATTATTTATGGTTTTTAAGTTTGTTTATTCATAATAATTCAAAAATAAATAAGATAAAGATGAAAAAAACATTATTAGAGTTGTGGTGACAAACCCTATCAATTTAAGTATTGATTTTTAATCTTTTAAATAATGTTTTTTAAAGGTTATAGTATGCCTTCAAGGTCATTTTGATTGTAACTAATTTGACCAATGACAACGTTACACTCTTTTCTCATTGTATCTCATAATGCAATATTCATGCCCAATTTATCACATTTGAATTTTTTCCTTCGATTTGGTTGTATTATGCTGCTTCAAGTTATTAGATCTTATATTTATTTTCTTTTAAAATAATATAAGAATAATAATTTATTTGTATTTGTTGTTTTCTAGGGTAATTCGTAGTAATTTTGAGCATAGTTTAATTGAGATTTAAAAAAAGAAGTTAGACTGACCTAAACAAGTTATATCAAATTAAATATTCTCTTTCTATATTTTTAAATATTTTTAAGTTTTACATTTGTTTCATTCCTAATTTAGTTAAAAAAGATATTATAATTGATCTTCTTAGTATCATGTAACAAAACTCTCGTAAATAATTCATGTCATTTTTTCAAATTTCCCTCATTAGTTTCATTATATTACATTGATTCACTTCATCTAAATTCATGTTTATTATATATTAACTTAATATTAAAATAATAATTTTTTAATGTTTTACATTATTTTTTTTAAATCATTGTATTTCCAAACATTTTTTGATTAAATGTCATTTGACTCGACTTCAATAGCTTTATCTAATTAAATAATCAACCTTATAAAATTTTTAATATTTTATTTTCTAAGCTTTTGTAACTCCTTATGAAGCATTTCAATTATTATCTGTATCGAAGATTGACAATGTCATACTCTATCTCCTTAATCTCTTAAAATTCACAATCCATTAGAATTTATCTCACCCCAAATTTTTTGCTCTTATTTGGTTATATTACAAAAAAATTCCAAACCTACTCTCCTATTACATCTACAAAACTTTATTTGGTTATATTATATTACTTTAATTTATCTCATTTTAGATTGAATAGACCATTACTTCATATTCAATAACAAGTTTTATCATTTATACTTATTTACATAGATAATTCATAATAATTACAATTGATGCTCAATCTAGAGATAACAAACATTGACAACTGTCCTTAACAAGCTCCACTAAGTCAAATTATCAGTTTTAAAAACTTTTTTATGGTTTTCTTTTTTTGAAATATGTCTATTCATAGCTAATATGTTAAAAAATGTCACACTCATACTACTTAATATCTTGTAATGGAAGTCCTTCATAAATGTTTTTTTAATTTTTTAAAATATTTTCCTTTGTATTGATTATGTTAATATGTAACTCTTTATCTCCACTCGTGTGAGCTTTACATCTATTTTATTTAGTTATATTACACTACGTTAATAATATCATTCCAACTTTAACATATCTTTGCATAATATTAGTACACTTGTTTATACTTTGGAAATCCATAGTAATTTTGAAAAGGTTTAGTCGAGACAAAATAAACATCAATGCACTAGTCTTGATTAGTTTTATCTAATTTAGTTTTTGTTTTTATAATTTTAATGTTTCTCAAAGTTTAGGCTTTTATCGAGACATTTAATTCCCACCTAACTATATGATCAAGAATGTCACAGTTGATCTCTAAAGTATCTTGAAATAAAACTTTGTTTTACAATTTTTCTCATTTTTTTCAAAGTTTGATTTACATTTAGTTATATTATAATGAAACTCTATTTCTCCTAACATGTAACCCAATTATCGTATTATTTTTGTGTTTTACATTTTTTTACATATAACTCTTTCCAAATTTGTCATAAATTTTCTTCTTATTATTATAATCATTTATTATTATTTATACATATTTAGTTTGAACATTTATATTATTTAAAAACTAGATCTCATTGAGACAAAAAACTTTTTATAAAATCAATTGTAATAAGCTTTATGATATTAGAATTCATTTTTATGACTTTAACATATTTTTTCTCTATGATTTTATTTTTAATTAAATATTTTAATTCATACATGATTTCATGATTAAGATTCTTAAACTGCCTTCTTAATATCTTGTGATGTGACATTACTATATAATTTATCACATTTTTTCAAAATTTTTACAATGATTTGGTTATATAATATTTCTTCAATTTATCAAATTTTAGAATTAGTATATGTCTCCTTAATATTGAAATAATCATTTACTATAATCTATTCTTTTTTTTTTTTGAGATTCATAGTAATTACACATGATATCTGATGGTGACAAAAGCCTATTTTTGCGCTCAACTAAAAATGCTTTATCAAATTAAATATTCATTTTTTGCTTTTTAAAATGTTAATTTTTTAAAGTTTTTGCATGATTTGTGTGACATTTGTCTTTGTTGGTAATCTGACAATTACGGATGTTACACACTTTGTATTTGATATCTTCGAATGCAACTTTTTTATATAATTTATCATCTTTGTTCGAAATTTTTTTTGTCATTTTGTCGTATTACAATGTAACTCCAATTTTTTTTTCAAGTAATAATTACATTTCTTTTATTGATTTATAATATATTTCTTCAATATATTTCTTTGTAGATTTAATATATATTTACCTAACATGATAAAAATACTTTTTTAGGCTTGTATATTCAATTTGGTAATGCTTTGTAATTTAAAAAATGGCCAAATTGTCGTGAAAAAACAACATTGGATTCTTTTTAATTATTTCTAGTTGATTAAATATTTTTAAATAGTTTTTTAAGACTGTGGTATACATTTTTTTGGTACTTTAGCTCATAGATAATTTGACGATTGAGGTTGTTAAATGCTATGACATTAACACCTTGTAATGCAACTTTCTCATAAAATTTGTCTCATTTCACTTCCTAAAATGTGTTGCTTTAATTTCTTTATATTACCATGTCACTCTAATTATTCTCTCATGTTATCAATGCCTTGCTTTGATTTTTTATATTACATTACTTCAAGTAAACTTAATTAAAATTTAACATATTTGTACCTTAAATTATAATAAAACTTTTTTATATTTTACTCTTATTTAATTTAGCTATTTAGAACAATTCCAAACGAGTTCAAATCGAGTAGAAAGAAAAGTCATTTGACTAGTCTCATCGAGCTTTATTTAACTAAATATTTATTTTTATATTTTAAATATTTTTTTTTCAAAATTTTAGAACAATTTATGACACTAATTTCAAAACTAAGAATATTTTACTCGAGTTTCGTAGTACCTTGAAATGTAACTTTCCATTACAACTTATCATATTTATTAAATTTTTTTGTTTGATTTAGTTATGTTACTACATAAATTTAAATATAATCTCCCTTGACACTTACCTTCCTTGATTTGCTTTTATTCAATTGCTTTAGTTATATCATTTATTCTTTAATATATGTTTATAAAATATTAAAATAATATTTACAGATATTTAAACTTATTTATATTAATAATTTAAGGTAATTCTTATAAGGTCTGACCATGATTGAAAAAATGTCATTAGACTCATTATAATGAGGTCTATCTTATTAAATATTCTTTCAATTTTTTAAAAACATTTTTTTAAAATTTTGGCAAATTTATGATTCTTTTAGATTTGTAACAAATTTTAGTAATGAGGATGTTATGTTATGCTCAACCACATTGGTTTCTTTAGATGAAACTATCATGAACTACTGATCTTATTTCTTCAAATTCTATTCAATGATTTTGTTATATTATTATGCTAATCTAAATTTCTTCTTATATGACAATTTTCCTTGATTTGGTTATGTTTCAAATTTTTATATTATCTCAGTTTAGCATTAATAAATACATAATACTACAAAAACAATTTTTTATTTTATTTCATAATTTGTTGTAAAGCAAAATGAGCTATAAACTGACAAAATAATCATCATTGGACTAATCTTAATGATTTATATCTAGTTATATGTTCTTTTTTATTTTTGTAAAATTTATTTGAAGGTTTTTAGATTGTTTTACAAGAATTTTCAATTCATGCATGATTTGCAGATATAAGATGCTACAGTTGATATACAATGCATCTTCGAATGAAACATTATTATATAATTTAACTTTTTTTCAATTTTTAATCTTTTATTTTGGTATATTACTATGTAAATCTAAATCTCTTCTCATGTGAGTTTTACATTCTTTTGATATTAAGCTATTACACTGCTTCATATTACATCATTTAAAGCTTTAATATATATTTACTAAATATTAAAATTGTAATTCATTATTATTTAGGCTTAGGCATTTTTGTTATTCATATAAATTTAGAATGAGATCTAATTAAAAAGATGAAACAAACATCATTAAGCTCATCATGAATAGCTTTATGAAATTAAATTTTCATTTTTTATTCTTGATGCCCTCTGCATCTTGGAATCCATCTTTCCTATATAATTTATCCAGTTTATTAAAATTTTTGATTTAATTTTGTTATATTACTATGTATTTACAATCTCCTCTTCTAGAAGTAGTCATTAGTTTATTATATAGAATTTCTTCAACTTATCTCAACTCAACATTAATATATATTTACTAAATATTAAAATAATAATTTATTATTATTTATGAAATATTCATTCTTATAATTTTCCATAATTCTGAACAATTGAAAAAATCAACTGTCATTACACTCGTCCATATGAGCACTATCAAATAAAATATTCATTTTAATAATTAAAATATTTTATTATCTTGTGTTTTGATAGGCTTTATAGGATCTTTTGTTCATATCTAATTTTAAAATTGAAAATGTTATACTCAATCTCTTTATTGACATAAAATGAAACATTCCTACAACAAATTATCTCGTTAATTGTGGCATTTTTATTCATTTCTTTATATTATCGTACACTCTAAATTGCGTCTCATGCTTTGTCAAAAATATTTTAATTTGGCTGTGTTAAATTACTTCAATTAATCACACATAAATAAGATAAATTATATAGAAAACCAATATTATAATCATCAAAAGAGGTTTAGTGTAAGAAGATTCATCATCAAGATTAGGGATGACTCAAAAATCTGATAAATCATGCCAAAGCACATGAATATAAAATATTAAAGAAAAAATATGTAAAAGTGAATATTTAATTTGATAGAAGATAAGATTCAATAATAATTATTTCATCTAGATTAGACCTATTAAGGATTATAGCAAGAAAAAATAATAAATATTCATAAATGAAAATAAATTATTATTCTAGTAAAAAATAAATAAATATTGAAGTCAAAATGATTTAAATTTAAGCTATGTAATCTCTTAGAATCAAACATATGTAAAAGTGGCACAAAAAGAGAATTCGAGTTTATCAAATTGAAGAAAAATTAAATTGAATAATTTGAATTATTTGATAAATTTTAAGAAAAGTGGCGTATCCTATGATAGTAAGGAGTTCCATTATAGCACGAGGAATAATCACATTTCATTCGCATCAAATTATCCTTTAAAGCAAGCATATAGAAATATTATTTAAGCATATAAAAAAATTTATTTTATAAAGTTCATTAACATGATGAATCCATTGATATTTTTTCTTCTTAATTAGATCTCATTTGAAATTTCCATTAATTATCAAATTAAAAATTATAAGTAATAATAAATAACTACTTTAATATTAAGTAAAAATATAAAAAAATGTGATCATATGAAGTATTTTAATTTAACCAAATCAAAAAATTTAAAGGTCTCAAGAATGGAGAATTAGAGTTTCAAAGTAATATAACAAAATAAAATAAAAACACTTAAATAAAATGAGATGAATCACATAGGATGTTACATACAAAGATATTACAAACATTGTCTATGATGCTGTAATAAATTGCGTAGGAATGTTGCATTCCAAGATATTAAGGATGTTAACTATAACTTTGTTGATCTTCAAATTATGAACTAACCAAACATTTTGTAAAGAAAGGAAAAAAATAAAATAGTTAAAAAGTTTAAAAATGAATATTTAATTAGAAACATCTGGTTGAGATGAGTAAAAAAGTTAAAAAGTTAAAAAAATGAATAGTTAAATTAGAAACGTCTGATTGTGACAAAAAATGAATAGTTAAAAGTTTTTCAATATCATTTAATTTTATAATTTGTAAAAATTCCCTGTAAGGATTGATGTGGACAAAGGAGACATTATTTAATTAGACTCTAGGGGCTTTATCTTATTAAATATTAATTTTTTATTTTTTAAATATTTTTGTTAATAATGTTGTCATGCTATATCAGATAACTTGATATGTAACATTCTTATTTAACTTATCTTATAACTTTTTGTGCTATGTAACTCTAAATCTCTTCTCATGTGACATTTATCTTTTGTTTGGTTCTATTATATTATATAACTATCTCTCATATCAACTTTAATATTTATTGACATAATATTAAAAAAATTATTGTTATTTATGTTTATCTAATTTTGTAACTGATTTTTTATTTTTTAGATATTTTATTTGTCTTTATGTTTTATAATTTTTGAGATACTTCAATCTCTACCTTGTTTTGATGATTGTTGTGGTTAAACTCAATCTCTTAATTGGCATAGAACATAGCCTTTCGTAAATAATTGAACATTTTTCTTCCATGTTTTTGCTTTGACTTAGTTTATTTTTATGGAACTCCTATTTTTAATTCATAAGACCTTTAAATCATTTTGTTTGAATAGATTATAATATTTCAACTTTCCTTATTTTAAATGAAATATATATTCACTAAATTTAAGATTAATAATTCATTATTATTTTTTATTATATATTTTGGAAATTCACTTAACTCCAATTTATGTTTTATAAAGAGAGATAAAAATAAATGTCATTTGTTTAATCTCGACAAATTATACAAAATTAAGTATTTATTTTTTAGTATTTTTAAATGTTTTATTTTCATTAACTTTGGTGCATTATCAAGGATGTTTTGATTCATACAAAAATTATTGATTCAGGATTTTATGCTAAATCTCTTGAATATCACAGAGTTCAACTATCTCCTATAATTTACCTAATTTTTCAATTTATTTTTTAGATTTAGTGGTATTACTATGTAAGTTTAAATCTTATCTTGTTTAACCATTATAAGTCCTTGATTTGGCTATATTAAATTGGTTAAAATTATAGTTTTTCTACTTTGATATGTTTTAAACTAATTTTGAAATAATAATTTGTTACAATTTTATATTATTTATAAGGTTAATCCATAATAGCTCTTAGGGAATTCCTATTTATGTAAAGAGAAATCATTGGACTCATCTTGACTTGCTTTATAAAATTAAAATTTCTATTATATAGTTTTAAATAGTTTTTCCTATGATTTTTGAATGCCTTATGAGCGAAAAACATTTCTATGTAATTTGACAATCCTATACACAATCCTTATAATATCATGTAATGCAACTTTCTTACACAATTAAAGTAATTTCATGAAAATAGTTGTTTTCTTTGGTTACAATAATATAAAAATTTAAAACTCTTTCAATTTTATAATATTAACATTGTAAAAGTTTTCTTCTTTTAGCTTTAATACATATATATTGCATCAGTATTAAAATAATAATTTATTTTTTTATATTTTATGTCCTTTGGTAACTCATAGTAATTCCAAATGATATCCCTTGGTGACGAATCAGACATTGTTGGAGTCATCTCCATGTCCTTTATAGAATTAAATATTTTTGTATTTTTTCAAATATTTTTTCGAAGAAAGTTTTTAATTTATGGGATATTTCAATTTTTATATTAATTGATGATCCGAGATGTTCCCTCAATCTTCTTAAAGTGTTGTAATGCAACATTCCAATGTAATTTCTCTTTTTTTAAAAGTTTTTCATTTTGATTTTGTTTGATTTATATGCCATCTAAAAATTAATATTTAATTTGGTAGAGGTTTTCTAGATGACTTCAATAATGTATTATTCATCTCAATGAGATACAACATTGAATTATAATGAATTATCAAATTAAGAAAGAAAAAAACATATTTTTAAAATATTAATTAATTATAAAATAAATCTTGAACGGAATGAAGGTAAGTAATGTTAAGGTCACATGCCCAAATAGTTATAGTTTCACAAAAATATAACCATAAGTAAGTCAAAAACTTTGATAAAATGACATAAATTGTATAGGAAATATGTTTTTCAAGATATTATAAAGATCAAATATAATATTATTAATTATATAATTAGATATGAATAGAAATCTAAAAAATTTTAATAATTAAAAAAATATTTAGAAACTAAAAATTAAATTTATTTAATTTGATGCATGTCACTTAGTAAAGTCCATCAACATTTTTTTTCCATTGAACCTCATTTATAATATCCACAAATCACAAATGCAAATAATGCTAAATAGTAAAAACTTATTTTTTTTATCATGTAAATATATACTAGGGTGATGTATGTTAATTTATTCAAAGAAATATAAAAATCATCTTATAGGATAATTTGAGCTTTAGAGCAATATTAAATAAGTCAAAGGAAATAATTTTAAGAAATGAGTTCAAATTCATGTTAAAGTTGCATTATATGATATTAATGAGAAGTGGATAACCCCCATTAATAAATAATAAATGAAAATATCTTATAAACTATATCTAAGTAATAAAAAAATAAAATATTTAAATTATTAAAAAATTTATTGGATAGAGCTCATCATGATTAGCCCAATGTTACTGGTTTCAACTCAATTAGATCTCCTTTGGAGTTATTATTAATTAGAAAAATAAATAATTAAAAATAATTATAAGTTACTTTTCTAAAATTATAAAATAATATGTTATATGCGAAATAAAATAAATTGAGAAAATATAATTTAATCAAATCGATGATATGTAAAGTTTACTTGAGAAGATAATGAGAGTTTTTTTACGTACTATGATATTAAGAAGATTGACTATGTTATCCTCGATCATTAAATAAGGCATGAGTCGAAATACTTTGTAAAAAATGTAAAAGCCAAGAATATTAAATTAAATTTTTAAAAATAAATATTTAGCTGGAAATGGCTTGTCAAGTATATTTTAAACATAATAATTTAACTTCTATAGGGATCTCATTGAAAATTATATGATTTATTAAAATAAATAGACATAAACAACAATGAATTATTATTTTAATAAATAACAAATATATGATAAAGATAAAATGATATACATTTAATCAATTTAATTTAAATAAATCAAAGTTGTGAAAGTCACACTAGAGGAGATTTAATGTTATAAAGTAATATAGCCAAATTAAAGTAAAAACATTTAAAAAATTAGTTAATTGTAGATGAATATTAAATTAAGAGATACTAAAAAGATCGACAACAACATCCTTGATCAACAATATAGGTAAAAATTAAAATATCTCATAATTACTAAAAAGACCATAGAATTTAATGTATTTTTAAAAAATAAAAAATTAATATTTAATAAGAAAGAGTTTGACAAGTGAGTGTAATGACATTTATTTCATAGCAAATTAATGTGACATAAAATAAAAAATTAAAACGCAATTTCAATGCAACCCTAAAGGAGATTTGAAGTTTCATAGTAATATATTATTCTAAAACTGAAAAAGTTTACAAATGTGTTAAATTAGAGAGAAATGTTGCTTGTCATGTACGTGATTGAGCGTAACTTCAACGATCATCAAAATCATGTATTTAGTAAAATATCTTGTAAAACATATAAACAAATAAAATTTTTTTTTTTTAAAATATAATATCGAATGTTCAATAGATAAAGCTCGACAAGATGAGTCTACTAATTTTTTTGTCAAAATCAGACCTTCTTTGGAGTTACCACAATTTAGCAAATTAAAAAAATAAAAAAAAACAATAAATTGTTTTTAATATTAAGTAAACATGTACAAAAAACTAAATAAAAAAATTGAAGCAATATAATATAACAAAATTAAAATGTTGTAAGGCTCACAAGAGTGGCCATTATAGCTTCATTGTAAAGGAAATTTGCATTCCAATAGCATAGTGAGCTCGTCCATAACAATGTCAATTGTCAAGTAAATTATTAATCAATTTATCTAACAAATTGTGTAAAAACACTAGAAAAAAATATTTTAAAAAGTAAATTATAATTATTTAATTAGATATATACCATTAAGAGTAATCCAATAAGATTTGTTTCATTTCAGTCAAGATTTCTTTCATATTACTGTGATTATAAAACAACATATGTATAAATAATAATAAATTATTGTTCCAATATCGTGCAAATATATATATTTAAAATGAAATGAGATTAATAGAAGAAATTTAATATGAAAAAATTAGGACAATGTAAGTTTCATAAGAGAGGTGATTTAAAGTTACATAGTAATTTATCAAAATCAAACCAAAAGTAAATTATAATATTTAAAATTACAATATTTAAATTTACAATATTTAGAATTACATCATTTTGAATTACTACGAATAACATAAGTAAATAAGCAAAAATAATGTCTAATTATTTTTTTGATAGTAAGTCAAATTATATTCATATTAAAGTAAGATAAATTTAAGTATTGCAATATAAGCAAATAAAAGACAGGTAAAGGACACATTAGGAAAGATTTAGTTGTACATAGTAACATAATAAAAACATAGTAAATAACATGAAGAAAAGCATAAATTTGCACATGAAGTTATTGTTACAAGATGCTAAGAAAAATGAGCGTAACATCTTGGAACATCAAATCAGTTGTTAATTAAAATATATAAAAAATACCAAAAACTCTTAGAAAATAAAAACAATTAAAATGAATATTTAATTACATAGTATATTTTGGGATGAGTTCAACAATGTTTGTTTAGACTTCATCATACCTTCTTTGAAATTATTGCAAATTGAAAAAATTAAAAAAAAAACTGAAAAAATTTATTTTTTTAACTAGAGTAAATTGAAAATGAGAGGACATTTACAATTTAGTATTTTAACTAGTGTAAATTGAATAATTTGAATTATTGAGATAAATTGAACAACAAATTTGAACTCTTATGTACGAAGAAGATTGAGTTCTCAATCATCTAATTAGGTATAAATGAAATGACTTATCAAGCATTCCAAAGCTATAGAAAAATACTTAAAAAATATATAGTTAAATTTTTTTTTGATAGAGCTTATGGATGATTCCAATGAAATTTATTTCTTTAGTATCGAACATCATTTTCAATTACTTTTAATTAACAAAGTAAATAAGAACAAAAAATAAATTTTCTTTTAAATATTAAGTAAACTTATATAGAAGATGAAATAAGAAAAAATTAAGCACTGCAATAAACAGAATCAAGATATTTTAAAAGTCACACAAGAGGAGAATTTGTGTTACATACTAATAGAACTTAATCAAAGCAAAAACATCGTAAACAAAGTGGAAAGTCTATAAAAAAAAAGGATTATAATATACTAAGGAGATCCAAGGTAACATCTATATTTATCAAATTAGGTATAAATCGAAATATCTCAAAAAGTATTCCAAAAACTAAGAAAATAGACTTGTTAAAATATAGAAAGGAATAATTAACAGAATGAAGTCCATCAGGATGTGTGAATTGATGATAATTCTGTGTCTTTTAGACCTAATTTACATTTACTATTTATTACCAAATTAACTAAACATAAAAAAAACTAAGTTATTGTTTTCATATTATGTAAATATATATTATAGCTAAAACATGATAAATAGAGGCAAAGTAATTTGAAAAAATGTGGGAGATATGAAGGTCACATTAGTGGATAATTACTGTTTGACAGTAATATAACAATAACAAAGAAATAAAATTTCAAGAAATATGATAATATGTATAGTACCCTTTTGTACCAAAATATTTTAAGTTTGAGTTAATATTCTCGATTAGAATATTAGGTAACAGACAAAATATCTCATAAAAAATATAAAGGCATAAGAAAATAAGACATTTAAAAATATTAAAAATGTAGTAATTTTGGATTCAGATTAATAATATTACATTGTAAACATTTTTTCCTTTAGAGTTCAAATAATTTAGAAATACTATAAATTACCTAAGTGCATCCCAAAAATAATAATAAAATTTTATTTTAATATAAAATAAATATAAATTAAAATTAATATAAGATAAATTAAAGTAATATAATATAACTAATTAAAACCATTATAAAGCTCACTTGATAAAATAATACATGTTTGATAGAATATAAAAACATAGAAGCAAATAATTTCAAGACATGTAGTATATTTAATAACAAAATTACATTCCAACACAATACCATGTTTCATTGTAACACCCTCAATCGTCAAATTATTTACGATTTAAAAATGTTTACAAGATAAGTATAAGGTAAAAAATATATTAAAAAGAAAAATAAATATTTTGTTAGACAGAGCTTATTAAAATGAGTCCAAGACATTTCTTTTTTTGACCATTAGATGTTTTTTATAATTATTATGAATTGTGAATGGAAATAAATAAAAATGATAATAAATTATTATATTACTATTAAGTATATACACATATTAAAGTTGAAAAAAGATAAATTTAAGTTTTCATATATAAAAAAATCAAAGTGATGTAAAGGTCACACAATAGGGGAAATATAATAACATAACAATATAAAAAAATTGGAGATAGAAATTTTACAAGATTGTTGTATTCCAAGATACAAGCGAGATCAAGTGTAACACAATCTCTCATCAATTCAAGTGTAGAAAAAAATAAAAGTGAAATGATATTTATTTTGTATTGATTACATATCATTTGGAATTATTACAAAATATAAAATTGCATAGGTATAAATAAAAATAAATGCAAAATGTTAAGTAAATACATTTAAAAATGAAATGAGATAAATTGAAAAAGAATAACATAATGAAAGATAAGCAAAGGTCAGGTAATAGTGTATTGAGAGTCACAAAATTATGTGATAAAATTGCAAGAATTTATACCAAAAAGCACAATTGTAATAATCTCAACTTTTAAATTAGGTACAAATTGAAATATAACATAAATTGTGGGAAAACTATAAAAAAGTATTTTAAGATATCAAAGTAATATTTAATATGTTAAATATTTCAAAATGATTACAAAAATACTTATTTCATGTGGATTAGGCCTTCATTAGAATTACTATGAATTACCAAGTCTAAATTAGAATAAGTAAACATAAATTATAATTTCAATATTAACTAGATATATTTCAAAGATAAAATAAGAATCATAGAAACATTGTAATATAACGAAATCAATGTGATGTATAGGTCACAAGAGTGACACATTAAAGCTCCATCTAAATATAAACCAGAAAATGCAAAACCTTAAAGAAATGAAATAAATTGTATGGAAACATTAAACTCAAAGAAACAAAAGATATTGAATATAACATGCTCGATTATCAAGTAAGATAAGAATCCAAAAGTTGCATAAAGCATGGAATATAAAAAATATAAAAATCAATTATTATTTAGGGACAGCTTGATGAGAAGAGTCCAACAAATTTTTTTTGTCCCGATTGGATCTTTTTTGGAATTACTAAAACTAACAAAATGAAATAGTCATAAATAATAGTTAATTATTTTTCTAACCTTAAAAAAAATTAAATGAGAAAAATAAAGGCAATGTAGATGATAAAATCATGGTGATATAAAGATCGTGACATACGAGCTTTAGAGTGACATAGTAATATAATCCATTGATACCATGAAATTAAAAAAAACATGAGATAAATTATACAAGAATATTGCATTCTAAGATACTAGGTTGATCAAGCATAACATTTTCCATCATCAAAATAACTGTGAATAACAAAATCCTTAAAGCATTTCGAAAGGCCTTAAAAGTACAATTTTAAAATTTCACAGATGGTGATTTAGTTGGATAGATCACATCAAGACAACTCTAATGACATTTGTTACATCTCTATTAGAGCTAATTTGGAATTATATGATTTTTCGAACAAAATATGCTTAAATAATGAGAAATATTTTTTCGTATACTAGTTAAATATATATATGAAATATTAAAGGAGATAAATTGAAGTTATATAACAAAACAAAATTAAGGTAATGTAAATAACCCATGAGAAACAATTTAGAGTTACATAATAATAAAATCAAATCAAATAAAAAGACTAAAAAATTAAGAAATAGTTTATGTGATAGTTGTATACCGAGATACCAAGAAGATCATGAGTAACGTCATGAATCATCAAATGAAGTAAAAATTAAAATATATTTTAAAGTCAACGCATTCTTGTGAAAAATATATTTAAAAATATAAAAATTAATAATTAATTAATATAACTCACTGATGTGATACCAATGATATTTGTTCTGTCTCTATAACACTTTATTTGGAATTGTAGCAATTTACATAAATAAATAAGTATAAATAATTGAAATATTATTATTTTTAGAATAAGTAAATATAATTAATAAAGCTAAAATAAGATAAATTATGGTAATTGAATATAACGTATTAGAAAGATATTAAGTAGATTTAGTATAACATTCTCCAACATTAAAATTTTTACTGATCATAAAGCCTTTAAAACATGCTAAAGCCCTAAAGAATAAAATACTATTAAACATAAAAAAGAATTTTTAAATATTAGAGTTTTTTGAGATGACTGTAACGATATTTTTTTGGTCTTAATCAAATATTGCTAAGAAAATTGCGAAATAAAAAGTAAATAAACATAAAAAATGTGATACAAAGGTCACATCAATAGAGAATTAGAGTTACATGCTAATATAAAAAAATTAAATTAAAATGTTTGAAGAAATGAAATAAAGTTTGAAGAAAATTTCAATTCAAGACAATAATGAGAACGATTATAATATCCTCAATGATGAAGAAAGGTATGATTCAAAGTTCTCATTAAAGATGCAAAATATTAAAAAATAATATTTAAGATTATAAAAATAAACACTTAGTTAGATAGAGCTCCTCGAGATGGGATAAGTGAAAAGTGTTTTTTCTTGATCTAACCTTATTTGAAATTATATTAAATTATTCAAGTAACTAAACATAAAGTATAATAAATTATTTGATTATAGTAGAGTAAATATGTATTTTAATTTGTTTGAGACAATTTGAAGAAAAGTAATTAAACCAAATCAAAATGATGTTAAACTCATATTAGAGAAGATTTAGGATTGCATAGAAATCTAATGAAATAAAAATAAAAAACTTAAAAAATGAGAGAAATTATGTGGCAACATTCAAAGATTTTATGAAGATTGAGTGAACATCCTCGATCATCAAATATGGTAAAAATTGAAATATCTTATAAATTACAAAAATGTAGTTCAAAAAGACCTTTAAGAATATAAAAGTAATTATTTAATGGTATAGTGCACCACCGAGACAACTCCAACAATGTTTGCTTCATCTCCATTGGACATCATTTTGAAATACTATGAATTACTAAAATAAATAAGAAACATTATTAATAAAGCTAAAAAAGACAATATATACATATTAAAGCTAAAAGAAGACAAATTTAAGTAGGCTAATATAACAAAATGATAGGACTATTAAAGATTAAATAATATAACCAAAGCAAAATGAAAATTTTCATGAAATTAGTTTAATTGTATAGGAAAGTTTCATTCCATGATACGATAGTGATCACATGCAATATTGTCAAATTACATAAAGTATGCAAAAATCAAATAAAAAGGCTTTTTAAAATTATATAATAGAAACTTTAATTTGATAAAGCAAGTTAAGATGAATCCAATGATGTCTATTTTATATAAAGATGAATTCCTTTAAACTTATTATTAATTAATCATATAAATAAACATAAATGATAGTAAACTATCATTTTAAAATTAGTTAACTACATATTAATGTAGAAATAATAAAATTTGAAGCAATAAAATATAACAAAATCAAGGTCATATAATGGTTAAACAGGATAATATTTAAAGTTATATAGTAATGTCACCAAATAAAAAAATAAAATTAAAAAATTAAATAAAATGTAGAGGATACTTCAATTCTATGATATTGAGTAGATTTAGCACTGCATCCTCAATCACCAATTTTGGTATGAATAAAAATATCCCTTATAATGCACAAAAATTAAAGAAAAAAATTTTAGAAATATAAAAAATGAATATTCAATTGTATATAAATTGTTGAGATGAAATAAAAGACATTTATTTCTATCCCTATAAGACATGATTTGGAACTAAGTGAACCACCAAAATAAATAATAATTAATTATTAATTTCAAATTATTAAATATATTTATTCAAGTTAAAATAAGTTAAATAAATATATGTTATAAGTTTTATAAAAAAGGTGACATAAAGGTCACATAAGCAAAAAATGGTGTTTATATCAATAAACTATATCAAAGAAAAATAATTGAAGAGAACTTTTAAAATGTTTAAAAAAGATGTGTTTCATGCCACTAAAGGAATTGAGTATAACATTATTAATCATCAAAGCTAGGTAGAGATTGATGTATCTTGTAAAATGTCAAAAAACCTAAGAAAATAAAATATTTATAAAATATTAAATTTAATTAATTTAATAAATAAACATAAATAAAAATAATTTTGCTTAATGTTATGCAAACAAATATTGAAGGTGAAGTAAGAGAAATTTAAATAATGTAATAGAACCAGAAAAATGACAAGTAAATGTCATATGAGAAGTGACTTAGAGTTACGTAGCACAAAAATTAATAAGATAAGTGAAATAAGAATGTTACATTGTAGGTCACTAAAGAGATCTAATGTTAAATTCATTTTCATCAAATGATTTATATATCAAATATCTTGTAAAGCGTGGCAAAATTATTAAAAAATAAATAATTTCAATAAAAGAAATAAATATTTAATTAAATAGGGCTTGTCAAGGCTAGTCAAACAATGTGTGATTAATTGAAATAATTTAATACAACAAAATAAAAATATTTCCCAAATAACAAGATAGGACATTTGAAGTATATAGCAATATGAACAAATGAATACACAAAACTTCAATTAATGTGATAAATTTTCTTAGGAAGTTTTCATCCAATGTTAATAGTTAGATTGACTTTAACATCCTTGATTGTTAAATTAGCTTGATCAAAAGGTCTCATAAAGCATGATAAAAAAAATGAAAATAAAATATTTTGAGTTATCAAAATGAATATTTAATTTGATAATGCTCGATTAGATGTTATTTACAATTAATACAAAGAACAAAATAAAATATGCATAAATTCAATTTCACAATTATTTTAGTATTAATTAAACATATAATAGAGCTAAAATTAAATATGGTGATGCAAATGAAAATAAAAAAAATCAAAGCATTGTGTATGTCACATTTGAGGAAAATTGCAGTATCATAGCATATTATATAGTTAAAGAAAAAAGTTTAAGGAAATGAGACACAATTGCATGAGAAAATTACATTATAAGATACTAAGAAAAATTATTGTAACCACTTCAACTGTCAAATCAAGTACGAATTGAAACACCTCATTATGCATGCTAAAAAATTATTTAAAAAATTAATAAAATTAATGAAAATTTTTCATTTCATCAAACCTCATTTTGAGTTACCATAGATTTCTAAATTAATACTAAAAAAATAAAAAATTATTCTTTTAATATTAAGTAAATAAAAATAATACACTAAATCACATTCCCCACCATAACTCATTCAAAATTACTGGGAATTATCAAAGATATTAAACATAAATAAAAATAAATTATTATTTTAAAACTAAGAAATAAATGTTGATAATAAAATGAGATATATAAAAGCAAAAATTTTGAAGAGAATTAGATAAATTGCATCAGAAATTTGCATTGCAAGATTCTAAGAAGATTGAATTTATACATCAATTGCCAAATTAAATAACAGTGAAAATTTTTTATAAACAATGCAAAATTCGTTTGAATAAAAATATTTAAAAGAATAAAAAATAATATTTAGTTGAATGGGGCTTCTTGACAAATGTCTAATGGCATTTGTTTTCCTCTAAAATATATCTTGTTTGGAATTTCCACAAATTATAGAAGTAATTTAGTCTAAATAAAAAATTATTATTTCTATATGAAATAAATATAAGTTAATCATGCAAGATGATATCTCAAAATAATTTAAATAACAAACTTGAAGCACTATAAAAGTCAATCGAGACCACAATCAGAGTTTCATTATAAATATAACAAGATCAAAACAAATAATTTAAAAGAATTAGATAAGGCAATTTTTAAATTTAACTTCAAAGATAACGACATTTAGTGTGACATTCCAAATCACCAATTAGTTAGAATATAAATATTATGAAAAATTAGTAATAGTTAAGAAAATTAAAAAAATTAAAAAATATAAAAAGAAATATTTATCAAACTTTCAAGATCAATCCAAGGACTTTTGTTTCATCTCCATTAGTTGTTGTTTGGAATTCCCTTGAAATACTATGGAAAATAATCATATATAGCTATAAGATATTATTTTTTAGTTATTTAGAGCTAGCCATGAGGAGTCCAATGACATTTTTGTCATCTCAATAAAATCACATTTGTATTTATTACAAATTACCATGCTAAAGGAACAAGACTTTTATTAAATTTATATTATTTTAAAAAAATTAAATATATATTAAAATACAAATAAGAAACTTGAAACAAAGTAATATAACAAAACAAAAGAAATCTAAAGTTCAAATATGATGAGATTCATAGTTATACAGTAATATGACCAAATGAAAATAAAATATGTCAAAAGGGACACATGTACGAAAAAAACTGCATTCCATGGTACTGAGGAGGTCAAGCATAGCATCATCGTTGAACAAAAAAGGTACTACCCAAAAAATTTCATAAAGAATGCAGAAAAACTTACAAAATTAAATATTTTAAATAATAAATATCTAATTAGATAAAGCTCATAAAGATGATTTTACGAAACTAGTATCATCTTCACATCATTAAGAATTATAAGAAATTATCAAATTAAATATTGAAAAATAATAATAAATTACTAAGGTAACATTAACTAATCAAATATATTTAATTTGAAATGACATTAATTAAAGCAACATAATTTAACAAAATCAAAGTGATGCAACATAAAACAGACAAGAGACATATTGTGATAGAGTAATACAATAAAATGAAGGTAAGAAATTTGTAGAAATAAGACAAATGTTAACATTCCAAGAGGCACCACGCATCTAAAGAAAAATCATTGATCATCAAATTAATTATAAATCAATGCCTCATAAAGCATACCAAAATCATAGAGAATATAGTATTTAAAACTATAAAAATGAATAATCATTTATATTTAGTTTATAAAATGACATTTCTTTCCTCTCAAATTGACCAATTTTTGAATTATTGTGTGTTACATGATTAAGTAAACAAACTTATACAATACTATGCTTTAAAATAAGGGTAATATATATTAAATTAGAAATAACATAGTTTTTAGCAATGTAATATACTCAAATAAATTTCATATAAATGTTAAATTAGATTAAATTTAAATTTGCATAGTAATATAACCAAATAAATTTAAAAAATTTAAGATTTAAGATTATTTGTACAAGAAAGTTTCATTCATATATTATAAGGAGACTGAGCATAAACTCCTCCATTAACAAACCAATGTTTCAATTAAAAAATTCTTATAAGACATCCCCAAAATCTTCAAAATTTAATATTTATAAATAAATATCTAATCGAATGGAGTGGTTTGAGATGAATCCAATGACAACTGTTTCATCTCTGTTAAACATTATTTTGAATTATTACAAATTATCAAAAAAATTAATTATTAATTTAATATTACATAACTATATATAATAGAAGAATTAGAGTTTTGTACTACTATAAGTAATCAAAAGGAAAAGTTTAAATAAAAGAGATAAATTATATTGAAAACTAGTATTACAATCAATAAAAGGAGTTCAATGAAACATGATCCATCGTCAAAATCATTTTAAGACTCAAACATCCTCACAAATCATTCCAAGGCAAATGAATTTAAAATATTAAAGAAAGAAATATAAAAACAAATTTTTAATTTGGTAGTGGATATGATCCAATGATAATTATTTCATCTTTAGTGGGCCTCATTTGGAATTACTACAGCTGCAATAATAGATAATCATTAATAGAAAAAAAATTATTATTCTAATACAAAATAAAGAAATATTTAAGTGTAAATGAGGTAAATTAAGCAATGCAATATTTCAAAATTAAAAATATATCAAGGCTACACGAAAAGGGGTTTTGAGTTTATAGAATTAAAACATAATTGAGGTGAATAATTTAATTAATGAGACAAATTGTAACAAAAATGTTGTGTCCTATGATACTAAGTTGTTCCACTACAACATTCATAGTCATCACATGTCATTCACAAAGAATTATTTAGTTAATCTTGCCATTAGAAAAGATAATTTAAGAATATAAAAAATTTATTTTATAAAGTTCATTTACATGAGTCTACTGATATTTTTTCTTCTTAATTAGATCTCATTTTCACTTACAATTAATATAAAATTAAAAGTCATAAAGTGAAATAAATAAAATTTTAATTTAAAGTAAAATTACGTAAAATATGTGATAATTTGAAGCATTTTAATTTAATCAAATCAAAACTATTTGAAGGTCTAAAAAATAGAGAATAGGTTTTTCGAAGTAAAATAACCAAATAAAATAAATACACTTAAATAAAATGACATAAATTACATATGAACTTTGCATTCCAGCATATTAAGGATATTGACTGTAACATTCTTAATTATGAAATTATGTACTAATAAAACATTTAGTAAACAAAAGGAAAAACACCAAAAAAATAAAACATTACAAAACTTTAAAAATGAATATTTAGTTAGGAAAACTTAGTTTGAATGAGTTCAATTACTATTATTTCATGTTAATTAGAATTTTTGGGAGTGTTATGAATTAATAAAATAACTATGAAAAAAAATAATAATACACTATGTTGTTTCTAAAAAAATATTTAGTAATGTAAAATTGAGGAAAATTTAAACACTATTATATAAGTAAATCAATTAGATCTCTTTTGAAATTATTAAAAATTAAAAATATAAATAAACATGAATACTGATAGATTGTTATCTCAATATTAAGCTCTGTGTGGCTCCCTTGATTTTCAAATGAAATATGTATAGAAATATCTTGTAAAGCTATAAACAATAATGAAAGTAAATTTTTTAAAAATATAAGAATAATAATTTAATTACCTAGTGCTCATTGAAAATAGCACAATGACTTCTATTAAATTTCTATCATGCCCTATTTTAAATTATTATGAATTACCAAATTAAGTATTCATTAATAAGAATAATTTTTTTTTTCAATATTGAAAAAAATATATGTATGAAAGTCTAAGGGAGATAAATTGATGCATTTTAATATGTTCAAACATAAATGATATCATAGTCATGGAAAAAGGACATTAGAGTTTCACAGTAAAATAAAAAAAATTAAGCAAAACATTTGAAAATAAAGTTAAATTGTTGGTAAAAGTTGCATTCAAAAATACTAAAGAATTCATGGGAAATATTCTTGTTCATCAAATCATATATGTAATAAATGTTTTTGAAAATAACATGAAAGCCATTAGAAATAGTCAATAAAAGCTTTTAGAAATGAATATTTAATTTGATAGAGCTAATTATGATGGGCCAAAAAATTCTTCTTTCTTATTCATTAGCTCTTCTGTGGAATTGTTATGGATTAACCAAATAAGAAAAATTTAAATAATAATTTTTTTTATATGATGGAAATATATGTTAATTCAAAAATGATAAAATCTAAAGTATTATTATATAACCAAAACAAAGTATGGTAAAGTTCATAAAGGAAAAGAATTAAAGTTTCATTATGATATAGTCAAATCAAAGTAAACAATTTGAAGAAATGAGACGACTTGTATGAAAAAGATACATTCCATGAAAATGTGGAGATGGTGTACGACATCTTGGATTGCTAAATAACATAGAAATAAAAATTTATAGAAGCAAAATACCAACAAAAGAAAATTTAGAAAAGATAAAAAAAATATTGAATTTTGTTTGGCTTGAATAGATGGATCAAGTGATTTTTGCTTCAACTTAACTAGACCCCATGTGAATTACTACAAATTTCTTAAGTAATCATAAATATTATTAAATAATTATTTAGGTATTAAATTAATAAATGTTAAATTTAAATCGGATAAATTGGGGGACTATAAAATTCCTAAAAACATATATGTAAAGGCCATGCAAGGGGGTTTTTAGAGCCACGTAAATTACATCAAAAGTTACATTAGAAGACATTAACGTGCTCAAGATCAGGACCCTCTACAATTAAAGTATTTGAAGGTATAATAATTAATATTTAAGTGAGTAGAGCTTAATGAGGTGAGCTATACAATGTTTATTTCACCTTGATCAGACCATGTTTGGAATTACCATAAATTACAAAAATAAACAAGCATAAAAAATATGAAATTATTTTTAATATTAAATAAATATAAATGGAAGCCTATATAAGAAAATTTAAAATATTGAAAAACAATTAAATCAAAGTAATGCATATGTCCAAAGAGAGGAGACTTAAAGTTCCATTGTAATATAAGCAAATCAAATAGAAAGTTTTGAAAAAGTACATAAATTATATAAAAAAGTTGCATTCTAAGATATAAAACTAATGAAGTGTAACATCCTTGATCTTTAAATATAATCAAAAAAAATATTTTAAAACATTCTAAGACCATAGAATATAAAATATTTTCAGAAATAATAATTAATACTTATTTTGATTGAACTCATGGAGACAAGTACATTGATTATTTTTTATCTAAATCGAGCCTTCATTGAATTACTAAAACTAATAAATTAAAATACAAATAATAATTAATTATGTTTTAATCTTATGAAAACAAATATTAAATCTATAAAGAGATGAATCTTCTCACATGTGGCTATGTTTAGACAACATAAGAGAAGATTTCTATTGCACTATAATATAACCAAATAATTTTTTTTAAAAATGATATAAATTATCTAGGAGAAATATATTTCACGACAGTGAGGACATCAAGCATAATATCCTTAATTGTCAAATTAGGTATGTATAAAAAACTCTTTATAAAATGTAAAACCCAAGAAAATAAATTATTTTAAAAAATACAAAAATGATGATTTAATATGATAAGTCTCATTGAGACAAGTGCAATAATATTTCATTAATTTCAATTGGACCATGTTTTTACCTACTATGAATCTTGAAAAAAATAAAAATAAATAAATATTTTTTTATTAGGAAATCATATACAATAGTTTAAATTAGATAAATTTATGATACATAATAATGCCATTTCAAAGCAATATAAAGATCCCACTAGAGAAAATTTAGAGTTACCAAGTAATATACTGAATCAAAGTCAAACTTTCAAAAAAATGAGATAAATTATACCTACAAATGGCATTATAAGGAACTTAGGAGTTTCATTGTAACATCCCTGGTGATAAATTTTTGTAATAATTAGAAAATCTAATAAATAGAATTAAAAATAAAATAATAGATTTTTAAAATATTTAAAAAACAATTACTAAATTTATAGTGCCCATTAATAAAAGCCAAATTATTGTAGTTTTGTTTGGAGTATTGTTTTTTAATGTATAGATAAATATATACATTATTCCTTTAGCATTAATAAAATACATTTATTAATATTGAAATGAGACAATTTTAAGTAATTTAATGTAGCCAAATTAAAGCAATAAAAAGATTACTTGAGAGGAGAATTAAAGTTTCTTGGTAACATATCCAAATGAAAGCAAAGAATTTCAACAATTTTAATAAATGGTAAAGATAAATTCCTTTAAAAACTAATTAGGAGATCAATTGAGACTACCATAATTATCAAAATATGTACAAATCAAAATGTCAAAAAATAGTTCTAAAACCCAAGAAAAAAAATACTTAAAGAAATAATAAATGAACATTTAACTAGATAAACTTAATCAAGATGAATTTAATGATGCTTGTTTGATGTTAATTAGACCTCATTCAGAATGACAAGTATTTAAAAAACTAAATAAATATAAGTAATAATTAGTTATTTCTTTAATTTTTTGATAATATATATTAAAAATAAAAATTAATAAATGGGAGTACTGTAATGTAACCATATCTAGGAAATTTAAAAGTAAGATGAATGAAGAATTAGTACTTCATAGTAACACAACATGATCAAATAAAACTTTTTTAAAAAATTAGAATAATTATTTAGAAAATTTGCATTCAAAGATAGTTATAAGATCGAATGGAATATCCTATACAATCAAAACATGTAAGAATTTAAATTCTTGTAAAAGATATAAAAAACCTTAGAAGTAAAATGTTTAAAATTATTAATAAGTACATAATTAGATTTAAATTAATCAAGATTGCACTAATGACATTTTTTTTATCTCAATGGAACCTCGTTCAAAATTACCATGAGTCATGCAAGTTAGTAAACATAAACTATAGGTAATTATTCATTTAAAATCATTTGAATATACATTGAAGCAAAAACTACTTAAATTGATATAGTTAATATAACTACATCAAATTAATTTAAAAATCAAATTAGAGGAGACTTAAAATTATTAAGTGATTTAACTCTGTCGGATAGAAAAATTTAAACAAATGATAAGTATTTGGTTAAAGTTGCATTCCATGATTCTAAGTGGACATTGTACAACCTCCTCCATCATCAAAATTAGGTGTGGATCAAAATACCTCATGAACCATACAAAAATCAAAGAAAATAAAATATTTGAAATATATAAAAATGAATATTTAGTTATTTGAGCACATCAAGTCAAGTTAAATTAAATGTTTTCATCTTTACTGAATTTCATTTTGAAATAAATTAATTTGACAAAGTAGAAAAGTATCAATAATTATACATTGTTGTTTTAATACTTTGTAAATACAAATATAAATGATGGAATAAGATAATTTGAAGCAAGTTAACATAACCAAAGAAAGGATTATAAATGTTACTGGCAAGTACTATTATAGTTTCTAAGTAATATGATATAACCAAAATAAAAAAGATTTGGAGCTGATAGAACTTAAAAAAATTAAAGCTAATAGTTTGAATTAATAAGATAAATTGTTAAAAATTTGTTGTATTTTATGATGTGAAGGAATTCCACTATAACATTCATGGTCATCACTTCTTGTTCGTAACAAATTATCTCATATGAACATGCCATTAAAAAAATAGTTTAAGAATATAAAAAATAACTTAATAAAGTTCATTAAGATGAATTTACTGATATTTTTTTCTTAATCAAATCTCATTTTAAATTACTATTAATTATAAAATTAAAAATAAGAAATAATAATAAATAATAATTTTAATATAAATTAAAAATATATATATAATATCTTATAAATTGAATAATTTTCATTTAACTAAATCAAAACTATTAAAAGGTCTCTAGAATTGACCAAATCTAATAAAAACACTTAAAGAAATGAGATAAATTACATACGAATGTTGCATTCCAACAAATTGATGATATTGATTATGACAGTCTTGATCATGAAATTATGTACTAATTAAAATTCAGTAAAAAAGAAAAAAACTCAAAAAAAAGAAAATAATGAAAAATTTAAAAATGAATATTTAACTAGAAGAATCTAGTTGGGATGAGTTCAAATACCATTATTTCATGTTAATTGGATCTTGATTTGGATGGTAGTGAATTATTAAAATAAATAAGCAAAAAAAATAAGAATACATGATTTTATTTCTAAAAAAATATATAATAAAGTAAAATTTACTAAAATTGAAGCACTATTATATATATCAAAATTAATTAGATCTTATTTGGAATTGTTGCAAATTACGAAAGCAAATAAACATAAATAATAATAGATTGTTATTTTAATATTAGGTAAATAAATAATAAAAATAAGATAAATTGAACAAAATTTAACATAATCAAATATAATCCATTATAAGGTAATATGTGTGTTTATTTAAAGTTATATACTAATTCAAAAAAGCAAGGTCCAATACCTGAAGGAATGAGATAAATTATTTGAGAAAGTTGCATTCCAACATTCTAAAGAGATTGAGCATAACATCCTCATTTAAAATGTGTGCCAAAACCTTCAAAAATAAAATATTTTAAAAAATTAAATGAAAATATATTATTAATTAGATAGAATTATGTATTATAAGGCCAATGACATTTGTTTAATTTCAACCAAATCACACTTAGAATTACTACGATTTGTTTAACTAAATAAGCTTAAATTATTAATTGAACATTAAGAAAGTTTACAATAAAGAGAAAATAAGTTAAATTTAAATAGTGTAGTGTAGTCAAATCAAAGTAATGTAAAGGTTAGATGAAATGACATTTACAGTAACACTGTCATATAATAAAATCAAAGGGAAAAGTTTACAGAGTTGACAAATTATATAAAAATTTTCACTCCAATATACTAATGAGATTAAGCAAAATTAGTTAGATCACCAAATATAGTTAGATTTTTTTGAAAATATAACTATAAATATATAGTTACATATATTGCATAAAGATTAGTCCAATGATATTTATTTTGTCTTGATCAAATTTCAATTGGAATTACAATGATGTTCTAAATTTAAAATACCGTAGTAATGGAAAATAATTATTTATATATTACATAAATATTTATTAAAACTAAAATAAGATTAATATGAAAATTACAACATAAGCAAATAAAAAAGGTATAAAGGTCACATGTGAGAAGATTTAGACTGACATAGTAAAATGAACAAATCATAGTGGAAACATTTAATAAATTAGATAAATTGTACTAAAAAAAAGTTGCATTCTAAGATATTGAACTAATTGAGAGCAACATCCTTTATCATCAAATGAAATATGAACTTAAATGCCATAAAGTATGCTAAACCTTTAGAAAATAGAGTGTTTAAAAATGTATAGATGAGCATTTAATTTTGCATGATATATCAATGCAAATCTAAAAATATTTGTTTATTTTAAATTAGATTTAGTCTGGAATTAAACAAATTATGAGCGCATAAAAGCATAAATATTAACTAAATTATGTTTTCATATTTTGTAAATAAATTTTTAAATAATTAAATGAGCTTAATTGATGAAATATAATAAAGCAAAATCAGAGTAAGATAAAGGTCACACGAGAAGAGAATTAGTGCTACAAAGAAAAATAAACACATCAAAGAGAAATTATTTAAGAAATGAGACAAAAAATGTCAAAGTTGCATTCCAAGATACTAAGGATATTCAATGTGGCCCCCTTGATTTTCAAATGGAATATCTATAGAAATATGTTGTAAAGCTATGAAAAAATTAAAGTAATTTATTTAAAAATTTAAGAATAAAAATTTAATTATCTAGTGCTCATTGAAAAGAACTCAATGACTTCCATTCCATCTAAGTGAGACCTTATATTAAATTATAATGAATTACCAAATTAAGCTTTCATTAATAAGAATAAATTATATATATATATAAGCCTAAGTGACAAAAATCGATGAATTTTAAAATGTTCAAATATAAATGATGTCATTATTACAGAGAAGGGCCATCTGAGTTTCTAAATAAAATAACAAAAACTATGCAAAACTTTGGAAAATAAAGATATTTGTTAAAAAAAGTTGCATTCAAAAATACTAAAGAGTTCATGTGTAATATTCTCGATTGTCAAATCATATATGCAATAAAATGTTTTGCAAATAAAGGGAAAAGCATTAAAAATTTTGAATAAAAAATTTAAGAAATAAATAGTTAATAGGATAAAGTTCATTGAGTTGAGCCCAAATATGTTTTTTTAATTTTCATTTGATCTCATTTGGAATTATTATGAATTACAAAATAAGAAAAATTTAAATAATAATTTTTTTTGCATGAATTAAATATATACTAAAGTGAAAATAACAAAATTTGAAGTATTGTTATATAACCAAATCAAAACAAGGTAAAGTGTATAAAAGAGTAGAATTAGGTTTTCATTGCAATATAGTCAATTAAAAAATAAAATATTTGAAAAAATGAGATAAGTTTTATGAAAAAGATATTTTCCATGAAAATGTATAGATGGCATATGACATCTTGGATTATTAAATATGGCACAAATAAAAATATATAGAACCAAAATCCTTACAAAATAAAATTTTAAAAAGGTAAAAATGAATATTTAATTTTGTAAAGCTTGACAAGATAAGTCAATTGATTTTTGTTTTGACTTAATTGGACCTCTGTTTGAATTGCTACAAATTTCATTAGTGATCATAAATATTTTTAAAGAATTACTTAAATATTAAATTAATCGATATTAAATTGAAATTATATAAATTGAGGCACTATAACATAAAAAAATAAATATAAATAAAGGTCACAAAAAGGGGTATTTAGGGTCACATAAATTTTATCAAAAGTTACATTACGAGATACTAATGTGCTCAAGAGGAGCATTCTCTACCATTAAAGTATTTGAAGCTATAATAATGAATGTTTAATTGATTAGAGCTCGACAACATTGGTAACAACAAAATTTATTTCACCTTGATCAGACCTAATCTTGAAGTACCATAAATTACAAAAATAAATAAACATAAAAATAATAAATTAAAATTTTAAATAATAAATAAATATAAATAAAAGCTTATGTTAAATATATTAAAATATTGTAATATAATTAAACCAAAGTAATGTACATAGGAAAAGGGAGGAGACTAAATGTTTGATAGTAATATAGGCAAACCTGACATAAAATTTTTAAAAAGTAGATAACTTATATAAAAAGCTACATTTTGAGGTACCAAACTCATCAAGGGTAACATCCCTGTTCATAAAATATGTTAAAAATCAAATATTTTTGAAAACATTCTAAAACCATGGAATATATAATATTTTAAAAAATAATAATTAATATTTATTTGGATAAGGCTCGACGAGACAGGTTCATTGATTCTCATTTTGTCTAAATCAAATCTTATTTGAAATTAGTAAGATTAATAATTTAAATAAAAATAAATTATAATCAATTATGATTTAATCTTTAAAAAATAATTATTGAAACTAAGAAGAGATGAATCTTCTCATATGTGGCTCTGCAAGGACCAATTAAGAGAAGATTTCTATTACACTGTAATATAAAGAAATCGAAATCATTTTTAAAAAAGAGATAAATTTTGTAGGAATGATACATATAAAGATAGTAAGGCACTCAAGCATAACTTTTTTGTTCATCAAATTAGGCATGTATAAAAAAACACTTAAAACAATGTAAAAAAATATAAAATAAATTATTTTAAAAAATATAAAAATGACGATTTTGTATGATAGGTCTCATCGAGACAAGTGCAAAGTTATTCGATTCGTTTCAATTGGACTAGGTTTTAAACTACTATTTTATCTCAAAAGAAATAGGAATAAATAACAATAAATTGTTATTTCAATGTTTGGAAAATATATTCTAAAGCTCAAATGAGATAAATTTAACGTAAATAACAAAGCCATTTCAAAGCTTTATCAAGATACTACTAGAGAAGATTTAGAGTTACCAAGTAATATACTTAATCAAAGTGAACATTTACAAAAATGAGATAAATTATACATGCAAGTGGCGTTATAGGGTACTTAGGAGAATGAGCGTGACATCCTTGCTGATATTATTATGTAATGATTGGAAAATCTAATAAATTGCACCAAAACTATAATAAATAAATCTTTAAACATTTCAAAAAATGATTATTAAACTGATTATGCCCATTAAGAAAAGTGCAACTTTCATATTACTTTAGTACATTTATTAATATTGAAATGAGATAAATTCAAGTAATTTAATAGAGCCAAATTAAAGATATGTAAACTTGACATGAGAGGAGAATTAATGTTTCATGTTAACATATCCAATTGAAAGAAAAGTATTCGAACAATTTAAATAAATTATAAAGCAAAATTTCATTAAAAACTAATTAGTAGATCAAGTGAGATAAACTTAATTATCAAAAAGGGTAAAAATAAAAAATGTCAAAAAATATTGCTAAAACCTTAGAAATTAAAATATTACAAAAAATAAAAAATAAAAATTTAACTGGATAAACTTCATCAAGATGAAGCCAATGATGCTCATTTGTTTTCAGCTATACCTCATTTAGAATAATTACCATTAACCTAATTAAATTAAAGTAAACAATAATGAGTAGTTCCTTTAATTTTGAGATAATATATATTAAATACAAACATTGATAAATGAGAGTAGTTTAATGCAACAAAATCTTAGAAATTTAAAAGTTAGATGAAAGAAGAATTAGAGTTTCATAGTAATGTTCATTTAACAAAATTTTGAAATAGTCAGAATAATTATTTAGTAAAGTTACATTCCAAGAAATTTACAAGATCAAGTAGATCATGCTCAATAATCAAAACAAATTTGAATTGAAATTCCTATGAAACATGTAAAAATCCTTGAAAGTAAAAAGTTTAAAATTATAATAATAAATACATAACTAGATGGAAATTAATTGTGATTACATTGATGAAATTTGTTTTATCAGAGTAACCACACTCAAAATTACTATGAGTTATGGAAATCAACAAACATAAATTTTAAGTAATTATTTGATTAAAATAAAGTAAATATACTTTGAAACTAAAACTGCTTAATTTAGATAAAGATAATATAACTACATCATCATAATGTAAAATTAAACTCAAAGGGCACATAGAATTACGTAGTAATTTAACCTTGTCAAGTGGAAAAACTTTAACAAATGACATAAGAATTTCCTTAAAGTAGCATTCCATGATACTGAGACGGTGTTGTGCAACCTCCTTCGTCATCAAAATTTTGTGTGGATCAAAACACCTCATTAACCATATCAAAATTCTAGAAAATAAAACATTTTAAAAATTGAAAATGAATATTTAGTTACATGAGCACATCGAGTCAAATATTTAATTTACCAAAGTAGATAAGTATAAATAATTATACATTATTTTTTCAATAATTTGTAAATATAAATATTAAAGATGAAATAAGATATTTTTTGAAGCAAGTTAACATACCAAAAGAAAGCATTGTATTTGTTACAATGGATTAGTGTTATAGTTTCAATGTAGTACGACATAATGAAAATGGAAACTTTTAAAGAATGAGATTAACTATATAAAAATATTACCTTCCATCTTACAAAGGAGATCAAGTTTTGTATCCTTAATCACCTTGTTAAAAAGAATATTGTTGTCTCTTGAAATATTATAAAATATTAGGAAATAAAAAATTTTAAATTATAGGAAAATAAACATTTTCATAGAGGTTATAGGGATGAGTGTAATGATGTTTATTTCTTCTTGACTAGAATATATTTGAAATTATTGCAAATCACTCAAGTAAATAAATAAAAAATTATAATAACCTTTTTTAAAATGAGGTATTTATATATTAAAGTAGAAATAAGATAAATTGAAGCTATAAAATATAACTAAGCCAGGGGATTTTAATAGAAAAAGTAGGTGAGAATTGGACTTACCTAATAATATATCCAAATAAAAAAGAACAATTTGATGTAATGAGATAAATTAGAAGTGAAAGTTGCATTCCATGATACTAAGGAGATCATATATTACGTCTTTGACTAAAAAATTATGTAGAAGTTAATATAACTTTAAAAAAATGTCAAAACAATAAAAAGTGAAAAAATTGAAAAATTAAAAATACATAATTGATTACGTAGATCTCATTGAGTGGAATAAAATTATGTTTGTTTTTTTTCAATCAAGAACATTTTTAACTGTAGCAGTGGTCACACAAATTAATAAATAGAAATAATAAATAATTAGTTAAATATTATGTAAATAAATATAAAAAATGAACTGAGAGTAGTAGAAGAAATGCAATTTATTTAAATCAATGTAATATAAAGGACACATAAATGGAGAATAAGAAATTAATAATAGTGTAACCAAATGAAAGAAAACATTTTGAAAATATTTCTTAATTGGCTAGAACTCGTGGAGACAATTTCAACAATGTTTACTTCTAATAATCAAAACTCATAAAAGTTTACTATAAATTACCAAAGTAAATAAGCATAAATAATAACAAATTATTTTTTAACAATAAAAATATTAAAGTTGAAATGGGAAAAACTATATAACATAATGTAATTAAATCAAAGATATTTAAAAGTGACATGAGAGTAGATTTTGAGTTACATAATAGTTTAACAAAATCAAATGAAAACGTTGCATTAATGAGATAATTTGTAAGAAAATGTTGTATTCCATATTACTAAGAAGATCTTGTTACTAAGAAGATCTTTTATAACATCATAAATTGTCAAAAGGGGCATGTATTGAAATATCTGATAAAGAATGCTAAATTAATAAAATTTCAAAATTTCAAAAATAAAAAATAAAAATATTTACTTGGACAAAGTATGTAAATACAAGCCAATGTTGCCTCCATTGATCAATTAAACCTTCTGTGCAATTATAATAAATTATGATTGTACAGAGGAAAAACAAATAATAAATTGTTATATGAAAATTAATTAAATAAATGTTGAGGGTTAAACGTGATAATTTGAAACAGTTTACAATAACCGAATTGAAAACCTATAAAGCCCACATGAATTAATATTTAGTGTTACAAAAAAATATAACTAAATAAAAGAAAAAGAATTAAATAATAAGATAAACTATATGTAAAGATGAAATATATAATGCTAAGTTGACTAAGCATAACATCCTTGATCATAAAGATTGAAAAAACCATAGAAAATATGAAATAATAAATGTAGCAAATAAATGTTTAAATTGTTAGACCTAGACGCGACGAGTCAAACAACGTCTACATCATCTTAATTGGAGCTAGCTGGTAATTACTATGAATTACTGAAAATAAGCAAGCATTTGTAATAACAAATTACTATTTTAATTTTGAGCAAATATATAACAAGCCTGAAGCAAGATAAATTGAAGCTATGTAAAAATATGAAATTAAAGTAATGTAAAGATCAAACAAGAGAAGGTTTAGACTTCTCTTCCAAGAAATCAATAATAACAAGTGTTATAGCTTAGCTCCCCAATTGAGGTAATAATGAGAATATGTCATAAACAATTTCAAAAACCTTAAAAATATTCAAAATATAAAAATAAATATTTAATGAGATATAGATTTTTAAGGTGACACATGATATTTACTTCATCTACATTAAACATGATTTCAATTTACTATGAATTATGGAAGTTAAAATGCACAAAAATATCAAAGTTTTATTTTAATGTTAAGTGAGTATTTATTACAAATAAATTAAGATAAATCAAAAGTTATAACATAACCAAATCTAATTGATGTACAGGTTACATGAGAGGACTATTGTAGTTATATAGTATTATAACTAAATGAAAGCAAGAAATTTGAAGAATTGAGAAAACCAATATGGTAAAGCTTCATTCTAATATACTAACAAAATCAAGTGTAACACTCTTGATCCTCAAATCTTGTATAAATCAAAATACATCATAAACCCTATTAAGACCATATGAAACAAAATATTTAAATAAATAAAAATAATATTTAATAGGATAAAGCACTTTGAGGCTAGTGCAATAATGTTTGTTTCAACTCAATTAGAGCTCATTTTGAAATACAAGGAATTAAAAACATTAATAGGCATAAATAAAAAGATAGAGCTCATTTTTATGAGTTTAATGAAGTTTGTTTCATCTCAATTAGTGCTCATTTGGAATTACAAAAAATTTCCAAAATAAATAGGAATAAAAAATAATAAATTACCATTTTAATATTAAGTAAATATATATTAAAGTTGAAATGAGATAAATTAAAGTGTTATAATATAACAAACTAAAAGTTATGCAAAGGTTACATGAGAAGAGAATTAGGAGTTCATAGCAAAAGCAAAAAAATCATAGAGAAGCATTTTAAGAGATGAAATTAGTTATGTAAGAAAAGTTGTACTCAAAGTAGTAAGTAGATTATGTGTGACATTCTCGATCATCATATGTGATACAAATCAAAATATTAAAGAAGCTTTTCAAAATGAAAGAACACTAAATATATTTATATAATAAGGAAATGAATATATAGTTTAATAAATCTCTCTTAGAAATATCTAATGGAATCTGCTTAATTTTGATTGAATCACATTTTGATAAATTATTATATCAATATTATGTGAAAATATATTAAAATTTAAATAATATAATTCTATGTAATATAATATAGCCAAATGATTTAAATATAGTTTTCACATGAGATAAGAATTAGATTTTGATATTAGCACAACAAAATAAAAGTAAAAAAGATGAAAAAAAACATCAATGTTTTAGGAATGTTACATTCCTAGCCACTAAAGTGATCGAGCACAACATTCTTGACTGTTAAATTTGATATGAATTAAAATATCTTGTAGACAGTGTCCCTACCCTAGAACATAAAACATTTAAAAAAATAAAATGAATATCTATTGGGTAGAGCTTGATGAGTTGAATCAAAAAATATTTTTTCCATCTCAATCAGACCTCATGCTAAATAATTAAGAATTAACCATAGAAAATAATCATAAAAAGAATATATTATTATTTTAATATTTACTAAATATATGTTACTTTTGGAAAAAGAAAAATTTAAGGAAATTTAATTAACAAAATAAACAAAAGATTTAGGCTTATATTGAAATATAATCAAATCAAAATGAAACTCTTCAAAAAAATGGGATAAACTACACTTCAAACTTACATTCACTTCAAGCTTACATTCCAAAGTATGTAGGAGTTTAAGGGTGAAACCATTAATCACCAAACAAATTATAAATCAAAATACTTCATAAAGCATGTCAAACTGAGAAAATATAACAAATTAAAAAATATATCAAGTACATAACTGTGTTATTACATATTAAGAGTCCAACAATGTTTTCTTTGCCATGACTACAACAAGCTAAACTTTATTATTAATTAACTTGGTAAATATACATAAATAATGAAAATTTACTATAGTCATATTAATTTAATCTATACTAAAGCAAAATTGAGATAACTCGAAATAATATAATATCACCAAATCAATGTTATATAAAATTTACATAGGTAGAAACTTTTTTTCCAAAGTAGTATAACTAAATTAAAGAAAAATTTTTTAGAAATAAGAAGCATTAGTTAAATAGTTTCACTTTATGATATTAAAGTGATTGAGTATAGAATTCTAGATCATAAAATAATGTATGAATCAAATTGCCTCATACACCAAGAAAGTGAGCCTAACAATACTTATTTTGTACCAATCAAACCTTGTTTGGAATTGATATGAATTATCAAAGAAAATAAGCACAAATAATAGAAAAGTATTAATTTACAATTAAGTAAATTACTGTTGAATTAAAAATAGGACAAATAAAAGGAGTGCAACATAACCATACTAAAGGCATTTAAAGTCAAACAAAAAAAGAATTGTAGTTTTGCAGTACTATTACCAAATAAACATAAGACATTTTAAATAATGGAATAAATTGTCCTATAAAGATGCCTTCAAATATATTAAGGAAGTCAAGTCTAACAACCTCAATCACCAAAAAAAAATAGGAACCAAAATGTCTCAAAATGTGTTCCATAGAGCTAAAAAGAAACTATTTTGAAAAAAAATTAATATTTAGTTAAATTGGCTCATTGGGATTGTTCCATTGAAACATATTTCATCTCATTCAAATATGTTTTCTATTTACTAAAGACTACAAAAGTAATTATTAATTAATATTAATTAAATTAAAGCAATGAAGTATAACAAAATCAAAGTGATCAAGAGAGCATACAAGAAGAGAGATTATTATAATAACATTACCAAATCAATGAAAAAAAATTGAAGTCACTATTATAAATTGCATGTAAAGCTTTTATTTTAAAGATATTAAGTAGTTTGAACATACTAACATAGATCAACAAATAAGGTATGAATTGAAATAGTTCTTAAAACAATCGAAATGATAAAAAAATTTTATTTTTAATTAAAAAATTGAATATTTAATATTATAAGTTCACTGGAAAAATTACATCGATGTTTGTTTCATCTAGATCACATTTATTTTGAATTATTATGGATAATAAATTAAATAACCATAAACATAAATAATATTATTATCATAATATTACATAAATATATAACAAAGCTAAAATTAGATATACTTAAGCAATATAATATATCAAAATAAAAATAAAGTAAAGGCAAAAAAATTGGGATTTTGAGTTACATTATAATATATCCAAATAAAAGTTGAACATGTTCATAATGGGACAAATTATTCAAAGATTAAATAAAAAAAATATCTAATGAAATATTCATAAAGTCTAGATAATAAAATACTTTAATACATAAAACTTTGTAATTTGTCAGATAAAGCCTGTTAGTGTGAGTTCAAAGCTATTGAATCGTCTCGATCAGACATCATTTGAAGTGTTTACGAAATAACTTAATATGTGTGCACAAATAATATTAAGTTAATATTATACTATTGATAAAATATATACTAAACATAGAATTAACTAAATTAGATCATTGTAATATAGCTAAATAAAAGCAATGTAAAGCCCACTCAAATGAAGTTTTTTCAATAGATAATAATTTCCATAGATCAAAAAAACATTTTAGAAAATAGTATAAATTTTATGAGAAATTTTAATTCCAAGATACAATTGAGATCAAGTATAATATTCTCAATATTCAAATCATATATCAATTAAATTATCTCATAAAAAATGCCAAAATAAAAAAAATAAAATATTTAAAATATAAAATTGAACACTGAATTGAATGTACCTTGCTAAAGCATGACTAACTATCTTTTTCTCCCCATTTAGAATTTCTATGAATTAACAAAATAAACAAACATAAAATAAATAATTACTATTTTAATATTAAGTTAAAAATATATTAAAGCATATTTTTGATAAATTTAAGTATTGTAACGTAACGAAATGAAGGTTAAGAAAAGGGACTAGGAGAAGATTATTAGAGATGAGATAAATTACAGAGGAAAGTTGTATTCAATAACACTACAAAACTTAAATACAACAACAAGAACTGTCAAATCAGATATGAACAAAAAGCTCTTAAAAACTTCACTAAATAAGTAAATAAATAATTTTTAGAAATATAAGCATAAATCCATAATTGGATACAAATCATCAATAATGGTCTAATAATAATTGTTTCTTCTTGATCAAATAGTGTTTAAAATTATTATCAACTACAAAGAAAATATGCATAAATTTTTTTTAACATTTAATCAATATATATTGAAGTTGAAATTAAATAAATTAATCCAATGTAATACAAAAAAACTAAAAGAAATGTAACATTGACTTTAGAGTAGATTTACAATTATTTAGTAGTGTAATAATTTTAAAGAAAACCATTTCAACAAATTCGATAAATTCTTCAAGAAAGTTGCATTGTTTGATAGAAAGAAGGTCAAGCATGTGTTCCCTGATCAAGAAATTTTGAATGAGTCAAAATGCCTCACAAAATGCTCATCATAGCTAGATTTAGTTATAAAAATCTAAAACTAATACATAAATTTGTAAAGGTTATCAAGATGGGTCCATCGACATTTGTTTCATCTTGATCGAACAACAGTTTAATTTGGTATAAGTTACAAAGTTAAATAGAGTTAAAAATGGTAAATTATTATTTAAAATACATTAAACAGATATTAGAGATGAAATGAGATAAATTGAAGAATCATAATATAACCAACTAAAAGTGATGCAAAGGTCACATGGGAAGAGTGTTAGAGTTTCATATTAATAATAACAAATCAATGTAAAAAAGTTGAAGAAATGAGATAAGTTTTATAGGAAAGATTTCTTCAAAGGCAATAAAGGTATACTTCATATTGGAAACTCTCTAACATCAAAATAAAAAATTAAAACATGAATCTAAATATTTCATAAAATGCAAAAAAATTAGAAATAAAATATTTCTTTGGATAATTAAAATTGAAATCATAAATTAGAATGTTTGATTCCTGTATGCCAAGGAGGTCGAGCATAACATCCTAAATCATCAAATCTTGTATGAATAAAAAAATCTCATGCAAACTTCAAAAATAACATAAACAAATTATTGTAGAAAAATATATAAAATTAACATTCCATTTGATAAAGCTTGTCAAGATGAGTTCATAAAATGTTTTTGGTCAAATACTACTACTGGTTTTGAATTATTACAAATTAAAAATTAAAATTAAGCATAAATAATAAAAATTATTAAAATATAGTTGAACATATATATGTTAAAATTGAAATGTTATAAATTGAAGCAATTTAATATACTAAATTAATAAAATTTAAAAGCTACTTAACTAAACATTTAGAGTTACTTAGTAATTAACAAAAAAGAGGAATGTATTTGAAAACTTAACAAATTTTTCCGACGAGAAAGATTCAAATATATTAAGAACAAGTGGTGCAACACCCATAATCATCAAATCAAGAATGATTCAAAATTTCTTATAAAGTGTGACAAAATATTAGAAATATTTTTTAAAAAAAAAGGATATTTAATTAATGAGGCTTAAAAAGATGACCATAATGAGTGATGTATCATGTTTAGAAAATAATTTTAATCATTGTAAATTAAAAAATTAAATTAGAATAAATAATAATAAATTAATATTTTTATATCAAGTAAATTTATAAGGAAGCAGAATTGAGAAAAATTGAGCAATGAAAGATAACAAAATCAAAGTGATGAAGAAGGAAAAAAAAGTAGGAATATTATTTTTAAGTAAAATAAGAAAATGGAAGTAAAAAAATTATATTAATTGCATAAATTGTACAAGAAAGGTTCATTTGAATATAATACAACAATAAATCTTAAAAACCATGATCATCAAATCATGTAAGACTTGAAATATTTGATAATGTAAGGCAACTCATAGAATAAACAATACTTAACAAAAAATGCTTAATATTTAATTATATAAAGTTCTTTTAGATGATTTATAATGTTTGTTTCATCTCCATTTGACATTATTTGAAATTTCTAAGAATTATTAAATAAATAACAACAAATATTAAAAAATTATTATTATAATATTATGTAAATAAATGATAAAAAAAATTTGATAAATTAATATATTATAATCTATCCAAATAAAAAAACAAAGGCACAATATAGTGGATTTCAATTAACATTATAATATGTGCAAAAAATAGTGAAAAATATGAGCTAATGATGTAAATTAAGAGAAAATGAGTTTCTTTCCTAGATAATAAAGAGATCTTGAATAACATAACTGATCATCTTTTTAAGGTATGAATCAAAATATCTTATCAATTGTTCAAGAACTTTGTAAAATAAATTATTTGGTATAATAAAACTAAATAATTTGTTTGGTTGAGCTCATTGAGGTGAGTCAAAAAATGTTGGAATCACATTACTTATACCTCATTAAAGATTTCTACAAATTATCATACTAAACAACCTTAAAAGTAAAAGTAGCCTTTTTAAATTTAGGAATACAATTATTAAAGTTAAAATAAGATGATTTGAGGAATTGTAAAACAACCTATGACACATTAAAGTACGATTACTATTAAATTGTGATAACAACAAATCGAAGAGAAAAAGTTAAAAAAATGAAATCAGTTGTACGAGAAAGTCATTCCAAGCTAATAAGGAGGTCATGTGTAACATTCTTTATTGTCAATTTTCGTAAAATAAAAATCTCAAAAAATGATTGATAAAATCCAAGAAAATTAAATATATATAATCAAATAGAATGAGGATCTTGTTTGATAGACCTAATCGAGTCAGCTCGATTGACGTATGCTTCATCTTGATCAAATCTCATTTGAAATTAGTATAAAATACATAACTAAATAAGAAAAACTACTAACAAATTGTTATCCTAACATTAAGTAAATATATATTAAAGGTGAAATAAAGAAAATTTAATCATTATAACATAGGCAAATCAAAGAAATATAAATGTGACAAAGAACGAGAATGAGATTTTATTATGGATATAAGAAATTCAAACAAAAGATTTATGAAAAATAACATAAATTATATGAAAGTTGCATTTCAAGAAATTAAGGAGATGTAATAAAACATTCATAATTTTTAAATCACGTACAAATAGAAAAGTTTTGTAAAGAGCGCCATAACTTAAGAAAGTATAGGTATTTAAAAGTAATAAAATAAGTTTCAAGCAAGATAAAGCCCACCCAGATGAGTATAATAGCATTTGTTTCATCTTGATATGATTATCTTTGGAACTTCAATAAATTACAAAAAAGGTACCTAGAAAAATGCATAAATTATTTTATTATATATAGTTAGTATATTTTGAAGCTAAACTATTCAAGTTGAAATAATGTAATATAATGTTAAAAAAGAAAAATAATGGTGAGTTTAGGGAAGATTTTTTGTTAGTAATATAACAATTTCAAATAAAAATGTTAAAAGAAAAAAGAAAAATTAAATGAGAAAGTTGTATTCCAAGACTTGTAGGAGATAAGGCAAGCTACCTCAAATGATGAAATAAGAAGTCAAGATGTCTCAGAAAAAGTTCTCAAGTTATCAAAAGTTTTTAAAATATAAAATTTAATATATATTTGAATACAACTCATTGAGATGACCCAAATGATTTTTGTTTCATGTCAAACATACCTCATATCATCTAATAACTATGTTGGAAAATAGATATGCATAAAAAATAAAAAAATATTGTTATAAAAGTAGGTAAATATTTATCAAGGAGAAAATAAGATAAATGGAAGTATTATAATATAAAAAGAAAAAGGAATGCAAAGGTCTTACGAGAAGAGAATTTGAGTTTCATAGTTATAATACAAATCAATGTAAACACCTGGAAGAAATGTGATAATTTTTATGGGAAAGTTTTATGCCAAGCTACAAAGGAGATCTAGTGTTATATTCTCTATCAGTAAAGAAGTTATAAATGAAAATATCTCCAAGATCATGACAAAACACTAGTACTATAAATATATAAAACCACAAAATGATTAAATAATTTAACATATCTTGCTAAGACAATTATAACGATGTTTGCATTGGGCCACATTTAGAAAAGAAATTATTTATTTAATACTTAGTAACTAAATATTAAATCCACATTGGACTTGTTCCAACAAGCACTAATTAATTAAATATTTATTTTATATTTTTGAATATTTGTTTTCTAGACTTTCGACATGTGTTAATAAACATTTATATTCATACCTTTTTTAATGATCTATGTGTGATAGTCAAGCTCATTAGTATTTTATATTGCAATATTACCACATTATTTACCTTATTTCTTCATATTTTTCACTTTGATTTGTTTGATTTTTAATGTTACCATATCTCTCTTATTATGTGAACTCATCACTTTGATTTGGTTATATTTCATGACATTAATTTCTCTTATTTTAGTTTTACTATGCATTTCCTTTGTATCAAAATAATATTTTTAATTATTTAGGCTAATTATTTTTTAATTTCGATTAATTAAAAAATAATTTTCAATTAGTACAAAATAAACATTGTTGTACTCATCTGAACACGCTCAATTGAGCATGTTAAACTTGATCATGTTAATATCTCTGAATGTAGCGTTCTACTAAAATTTATCTAATTTATTCAAGGTTATATTATTATATAAATCTAAAACATTTCCTCATTTGGCTTTTGAATTGGCATTGATTTACTTATATTGAATTGCCTTAGTTTATCTAAATTTAGCTTTATTATATTTTACTTAACATTAAAATAACAAATAATAATATTTTTTTACTTGCTTTGTTTTTGTTGATAACGTAAATCAAGGTCTAATCAAAGCATATGAAATATCATTGGTTTCATCTTGACCAGTTGTGTCAAATAATGTTTTAATTTTTTAAAATTTAAAAAATATTTCTTAGGGTTTTTGCATTTTTACTATTCATTTAGATTTATCTTTGGCTCTATAATTTGGTATGTTAGACTCTATATCCTTTGTAACTTGGAATGAAACTGTCTTATATAATTTACCTCATTTTGTAAAAAGTTTCATCTTCATTTTGCACTCTTATAATTTAAAATTATTTCTTAAAGTTTTTGCATTTTTACGATTCATTTTGATTTATCTCTGGCTTGATAATTGGGGATGTTAGACTCTATATCCTTTGTAACTTGGAATGAAACTTTCTTATATAATTGAACTCATTTTGTAAAAGGTTTCACCATCATTTTGCTCTCTTATGAGTAACTTTCAATTTTCTTTGATGTGAGATTTACATCACTTTTATTTGGGTATGTTACATTACATGAAGTTCTTTCACTTCTCTAAATCTTCTACTAAATTTTAAAATAACAATTTATGATTACTTGTGTTTATCTATATTTATAACAAATAGAAAATCTAAATGAGGTTTAATTTTCATTAAATAAACATCGTTGGACTCATCTCTATGAGGTCTATATAGTTAAAAATTTAATTTTATTATCTTCATTCTTATATGATTATATTTCTAGCTAATTCTAAATCTCTTATCATGTGATCATTAATGTCTTTTATTTGGACATATTACTTTCCTTCAATTTATCTCAATTTAATTTTAATGTATGTTTACTTAAAATTAAAATAATAATTTATTATTATTATTACTTTATTTTTTTGCAATTTTTAATACCTCTTAATAAGGTGAAATCAAGGCATAATAAAAGTCAATGGACTATACTTGAAACACTTTTATTTATACCTCATTTGCTGATCTATGAGAGATACTTGATCTCATTACTTTTTTGAATGCAACTTTACGACATAATTCAAAGTTTTTTCTTAAAATTTATCACTTTGATTTAGTTTTTTTTGGGTGCTTTAAATCTCCTTTCATGTGACCATTCATCGCTTTGATTTGGGTATATTGCATTTATTCTATTTATCAAATTTTATTTTTATTATGGATTTACTTAATAATAAAATTATATTTATTTTATTATTTATGCTCATTTATTTTGATAATTGAGTGCAATCTCAAAAAAGGCCAAATCTACATGATACAAACGTTGGTGCACTTGAGTCATCTAGCTTTATCCTATTAAATATTTCTTTTTATCTTTTTGTTTAATATTTTAATTTGTAGGATTTTCTAATACTTTATAATTCATTTATATTCATACCAAATTTGATGATTGAAGAAGTTACCCTTAAACTTGTTATTGTCATCGAATGTATCTTTGAACTATAATTTATCTAAATTTTTGTAGAAATGTTTTACCTTTATTTGGTTATATTCTTTTTTAGCTCTAAATTTCCCCTAATGTGGATATGTATTGCCCTTATTTTGTTATATAAAATTGTTTTAATTTATCAAATTTCAACATTACTATACATTTACTTCAAATTAAAATAATAACTCATTGTTATTTTCTTATTTACTTGGGAATTTGTAATAACATTTAAAAAGATCCAATTGAAGCAAAAGATATGTTGTTAGACTCATGTAGATGGGCGATATCAAATAAAGTATTCATTTTTTCACAAAATATTTGGACTTTTTAAGAGCCATTTTCAATTGTCGCTTATTTGATAATTGAGCATGTTAGACTCTATATCTTTAGTGACTTAGAAAGCAACTCCCTTGTGTAATTTATCTTATATTTTTGAAACGTTTCACTATTGTTTTGCTATATTACTATGAAATATTAAAATTCTCACACATGAGGATTAAATCACTTTGATTCGAGTATATTACATTAATTTTTTCCATTTTTGGTCTCTAATATATTTATTTATTTTGAAATAATAATTTAATATTTTTAGTTATATTTGCAATTCATAGTAATATCAAATAAAGAATGATCCAAATGAAACAAACATCATTTAGCTAGTCTATTTAACATATAAATAGTTAAATAATTATTTTTGAATTTTCCAATTTGATTTTATTATATATCAAGCTTATAATAAATTTCTTATTATGTGACTATTACATTTCTTCATTATGGTTGTATTATATCACTTCAATTTATCTCATTCGAACTTTAACATATGTTTCATTAAAATTTAAAAATTATTATTATTACCAATCGTTTGTTTTTTGTAATTCCAATAATGACATTCAATCAAGATTGATTAAATGTTGTTGGAGTCATCTTGTCAAGGTCTTTGTAATTAAGTATTCATTTTGTATTTTTGAAAAAAAATTTTCTATAGATTCGACTTATTTTATGAATTATTTTGATTCATACCTGATTTAATGATCTATGCATCACATCAATCTCATTTGTACTTACAATGGAATGTTACCACATAATTGATATCATTTCTTGACATTTATCACTTTTACTAATGTATTTTTGTGGTATTCTAAATCTCATCCCATGTGACCTTTACATCATTTCATTTAGTTATATTAAATTACTTTTATTTCTCACATTTTCATTTTATTAAGTATTTGCCTAATAATAAAAAAATTATTTTTAATATTTATGCTCATTTAATATAGTAATTCATAGTAATTGTGAATGAGACTCAATTGAGATGAAACAAATATCATTAGAAATTCACTCATGAACTCCATAGATTAAATATTTATTTTTAATATTTATAAAAATTTTTTTTGCATGTTTTCATAAGCTTTATTTGCATTTTTATTCAAACCATCTTTGATAATTTATGATATTTTATTTTTCATCTTCATTATCTTTGAATGCAACTTTCCTATAAAATTTATCTCATTATTTTAATTATTTTGCTTCAATTTTTATGTAGACTATGTAATTATAAATTTCCTCGCACATGACATTTACATGTCTTTAAACTAAGTTACATTGCTTAAATTTTTCACATTTGACCATTTATATGTATCTATATGTTATCAAAATAATAATTTTTTATAATTTATTCTTTATGTTTTAAAAAAATTAATAGTAGTTTTGCATGACATCTGATGAAGATGAAAAAATGTTAACGGAATCACCTCAAGCAGCTTTATCCAATTAAATATATATTTCAATATTTACAAATAATTTATTTTGCATGATTCTTGCACATTTTATAAGGCAATGCATCTTTCATATCATAGAATGTTATACTTAATCTCTTTAATGTCATAGAATGCATTATTCTCTTACTATTTATTTGACTTTATGTTTTTTTCTTTCATTTGCTTATATTACAATGCAACTCTAAATGCCATATCATGCAACCGTTACATAATTTTAATTTTGTTATATTATACCACTTCAACTTATCAAATGTTATCCTTAATGTATATTCACTTAAGGTTCAAATAGTTTTTCATTATTATTTATTCTTAGTTATACTTTTAATTATAATAATTTTAAACAACCTTGGACCAAGGGTAAACAAAAATCGTTCGACTTTTTTGACTAGTTCTATCAAATTAAATATTTTACTATGTCATGTACATATTGTATAATCCATTTCAAATCATGCCATATTTAATGGTCAAGAATGTTATCCTCGAACATCAAAATATCGTGGAACAACAATTTTCCCCACTCTCTCATTTCTTTAATTTTTTTTTTTGATTTTGTTATATTACACTGTCACTCAAAATTTACTCTTATGTGACCCCTTACATAATATTGATTTGGTTGTACCACTTTTCTTTAATTTATCTCAATTCAACTTCAATATATAATTACTTAACAAAAAATTAAAAACAAATCTTATTTATGTTGATTTAAGCTTCTAATCCACAAAAATTAAAAACAATGTTCAACCAAAATGAAGTGGACACTATTCGACTTGTTTCGATGAGCTCTATCAAACAAAATATTCATTTATATCTTTTTTAATTAATTTACTTCTATAGTTCTATCAAATGTTATGAGATATTTTGATTCATTAAAAACACAGATTGAGAATGTCATGCTTGATCTCAACATCTTTGAATGCACCTTTTGTTTACAATTTATGTTATTTTTTCCATTATTTTGTGTTAGATTTGTTGCATTACTAAGTAACTCTAAATCTCATCTTATGTGGCCTTTTCATCCTTTATTTTTTAATATTTTTCATTTCTTCAATTTATATTTTTTAAATTTACTTTTCCTTACATAATATTAGTATAATAATTTATTTTTATTTATTGTTATCAAATTATAATTCAAGGTAACTCTATTTGAGTTCTGATCTAGAAGAAACAAATATCGTTAAAGTTCTCTCGATAATATATATTTGAGTAAATATCCATTTTCTAATCTTTCTTAATATTTCATTACTAGGGCTTTGGATCATTTTACAATACATTTCAATTTTTATTGGATTTAATGGTCCAGGATGTTACACACAACCTCATTAAAAATTAAGAATGCAGCTTTTTTGTACAAATTTTCTAATTTCTTCAAAATTTCACTCTTATTTGGCTGTACTACTATTTACTCTAGATCCTCACTCATGTAACCCTTATAACGAATTGATTTTAATATAAGTAATTTTTACGATTTACGTTTTTCAACTTTCCCACATATTTTCTTAATATTGAAATAATAAATTTATTTTTTGTTCATTTAGTATGGTACTTTAAAGTAATTCTAAATAAGTTGTAATCAAGATTAAACAAATGACAATATATTGACTCAACTAGCTCTTTTGAAATACATATTTATTTTTACCATCTTAAATATTTATTTTCTTTTATTTTGTTATGCTCTAAGAAACATTTTGAATAATATCTAAAAACGCAACTTTCCTTTAAATATTTTCTTATTTTTTGAAAGTCTTAACTTTTGTTTATTTATTATTTTCTTAGATTATTTTTTGTAATTCATGATAATTTAAAATTAAGTCTCATCAACATGAAATAAAAGCAATTACACAATGCCTTAATGAGCTTTAACTTTATAAATATACAATTTTATGTTCTTAAATAATTTATGTTTTATGTTGCTGACATGCTTGATGAGATATTTCATTTTGCAATGAGGTTTTGATCAAGGTTATTACACTTGATCTCCTTAGTACTTTGTAAAGTAGATTTTTCGTCAAATTTAACTCATTTATTCGATTATTATGCATTGTTTAAATTATATTAATCCAATTTAACTCTTGTTTAGCCTTATTATATATTTAGTTAATAATAAAAATAAATTTATTATCTTTTTTGTAATTCAGAATAATTTAAAATGAGATTTATTATATATAAAATAAATATTATTGGACTCATCTTTGTGCATTATATACAATTAATTACTTAATACAATTTTTAAATATTTTTTTTATTATTTTGATGCTTTCTACAAGATATTTCAATTCACACTAAATATGAGCTTAAGGATTTTACACTCAATCTCATTAGTATCATAGAAATAACCTTTCTTATGCAATTTGTTTACTTTCCTTTTGGTATAATACCAAGTTAATTTAAATCACTTGTGTAACTAATACATAACTTAAATTATTTAAATTTATATTACTTTAAATTTTTTTTATATATCTTTATCATAAACTTACACAATATTTTGACTATAATTTCTTTTTATTTATTGTAATTTATTTTTATGATTTATTGTAATTTATTTGACGACTGAGGATATTATACTCAAACTCCTTATGTCTTGGAATGAAGTTAATTAATATAATGTACTTCATTTCTTCAAAAGTTTCTTTTAGATTTGGTTAGGTTTTGATGTGACTTGAAATCTCCTCTCAAGTGGCATTTATAATGCTCAACTTGGTTATATTATATTATTACAATTTATCTTACTTTTAGTTATAATATATATTTTTTTATCAATAAACTAATTATTTATGATTTTGAATATTTATTTACTTTTGTAACATGTAGTAATTTTATATACAACCTGATTAAAATAAAACAAATGCCATTGCCATGACATCGTTGAGCTATATGTAGTTAAATAATCATTTTAATGATTTTAAACATGTCATTTTATAATATATTTGTATTTTTTAATAGGTATTTCAATTTCTATAGAATTCCAAGATTAAATATGTAATCCTCAATCACCTTAGTACCTTTGAGTGCGACCTCCCATAACATATGTCATTTCTATAATTGTATTGTTTTTATTTTGGCATATTTGATGTAACTTAAAATCTTAGCACATGTGATCATTAAAAGTCTTTGACTTATTTACTTACATTGCTTCAATTTAACTTATTTCGAGGTTTAATATATTTTTTCTTAACATCAAAGTAATAATTTATTAATGCTATTCTATTTAATTTCCAATTCATACTAGTTCTTATAGTGCTCTGGTTGAGATTAAATAAATATCATTAGAATCACGTCAATCAACTCTAATTAATTAAATCTTTATTTAAAGAAGTACTAATATTTTTTCTGGGGTATTGGAATAATATCTGAGAGATTTTAATTCTTATCATATTTGTTGATTGAAGATGTTGCACTCGATCTCCATATATACTACAAATGCTATAATGCTTGTCTTGACGAGTTTTATTTTGATAGATTGTCATAAATAAGTTCTAATTTAGTTGAAACAAATGTCATTAAATTTGTGTTGATGAGCTCTATGAAATTATATAATGATTCCTATATTTTGGAGTGTAGTTTTTATGTGGTTTTAGCATATTTTATGAGGCATTTTAATGTATACCATATTTAACAATTTTGGATGTAACAAATGATCTCCTATGTATCTTTCAATGTATTTTTTTAGTATAATTTTTTCTTAATTTTGAAATTTTAACCTTGATTTGGCTGTATTTCAATGTAAGTATAAATCTTCCTTATATGGCATTTACATTTCTTGGATTGCAATTATTATAATTTTTCAATTTATCTTTTTATGACTAGTATTATATATTTACTTAGTATTTAAAAATATTTATGGTTATGATTACTTAATTACTATGGCAATTAAATGTAACTGAAAATAAAGTGTGATCGAGACCATATAAACATCATAGGACTCGTTTTGATGATCTTAATCCAACTAAGTATTCACTTATAGATATATATATATATATATATACTTTTTTCAGTCTTTTTGGCATTCTTTAAAAGATATAAAGATTTGTATATGATTTAATGATTAAGGATGCTACATATATTCTCTTCTGGATCATGAAATATAACTATCCGTTAGAATTTAGCTCATTCTTTAAATTTTTTTTTATTTGGTTATATTATTTCATAACTATAAATCAATTCTCATGTGCTCTTAAATGCTTTTGATGTTCTTATTTTATGTCTCTTAAATTTATTTTGAACTTAGTTATGATATACATTTATTTAATATTTTGATAATAATTTAATATTAATTATGCTTATTTGTTTTTGTAATTTCATAGCAATTCCATACAATGTCTGATAAAGAAAAAAATACTCTCACAATCGTGTCCGTTAGAGGTATCAAATTTTATACTTATTATTTTAATTTTGAATATTCTATTTTCTATATTTCATGCACGTTTTTGACACATTGTGAGTCAAATCAGAGTTGATAGTAGATGAAGTCATAGTTAACCGTGTTAGTAACTTGGAACCCAATCTTCTTAACTAATTTTCTCCTTTCTTCAAATGTTTTACTTTTATTTTGTTATATTTCTAAGTAACTCTAAATCTTCTCTTGTGTGTTCACTCTACTGTGATTTATTGACATTGCATTGCTGTGAATTATTCCATTTTAAATTTAAAACTTATTTTCCTAACATTTTAAAAAAGAATTTATTATTATGTAAATTTATTAACTCTCGTACTTAGTAGTGACTCCAAAGGATGCCTAACTGAGAAGAAACAAACATGGCTGGATTTCTTTTAGTGATCTCTATCAAATTACAAATTAATATTTTCATTTTAAAAAATTTAATTTTTTAATGATTAAGTAAAGTTTTTGACACATTTTGATTCTTATCGACTTTGATGATTGACACATTACATTCATCGGTTTATTACGTTGAAATTTACCTTTCTTTTATAATGTTTCACATTTCTTCAAAATCTTTCCTTTACTTTTGCTATATTACCATATAAATTTAAATCTCCTCTCATGTGACCTCTATATGTCATTGAATTTGTTATATTAATAATCTTAAATTTATCCAACATTAGCATCAATATATAACTACTTAACATTAAAATAAAAAGTTATAATTATGTAAGAGTTTTTGTTTTTTAAATTAAGAGCAAATCGAAATGAATTGCAATAATGAACTAAAAAGGTCCATTGCACCTGTCTCGATGAGCTATATAAAATGAAACACTTAATTTTTGTATTTGAAAAATTTATTTTCAAGTATTTTTTCATGCTTTCAAAGATTTTTTATTCATACTTAATTTGATGATTTAGAATGTCACACATTACCACATTAATATCTTTGAATGCAACTTTCACATATAATATATCTAATTTTTTAAAGTTTTTTGCATTGCTATTGTTATGTTGGAAGGTAACTCTAAATCTATTATCCTCTTGTCTTTACGTTGCTTTTACTTTGTTATAATATATTCCTTCAATTTACTAAATTTTAGCTTTACTATATATTTACTTAATAATAAATAATAATATATTATTATTTGCTCATCATTTATTATCACTCTAAATGAGATACAATTAACATGAAAATGAATATTGTTTGATCCATCTTAATGAGATTATTTGAATAACATATTCATTTTGAATATTTAAAAAAATTCTATTTTCTATTTCTTTTTGGCTTGTTTTATAGCAAATCTAATATGTACCAAGTCAAAGAAAAGTGGACATTATACTTCATCTTTATAGTATCTTGGAACGGAGGCTTCTAGTGCAATTTATCACATTTAATTCAAATCTTTTGCTAACATTTAATTGTAATGTTACATAACTCTAAATCCCACTTCTTGTGTCATTTCCATCAATTTGATTTTGAAATATTATATTTCTTATCTCATTTTTAACTTTTTTATATATTTAATTAATACATAAAAATAACTCATTATTAATTTTATTTATTTTCTTTGGCAATTCATACAATTACAATCTAATATAGGTTTACTTAGCAATAAAATAATTATTAATTACTTGTCTTGCTTAATTAATTGAGTAAATTGTAGTAATTTCATAAGAGGTCTAATCGAGATGAAATGAATGTTGTCGGACACATGTCAACAAGCTTTTTATTATTTAGTCTTCGCTTTTATAGTTTAAAATATTGTTTTCAGGTTGTACCCCATCTCTTAGTATCTTAGAATGTAGTTTTTATTAAATTTAACTCATTTTTTCAAATATTCTTTTGTTTTGGTTAATTCATATTGTCCCAATTTATCTCATTTGAAGCTTTATTTTATATTTAATTAAAAGTGAGAAAGATAATTTCTTACTCATTTTGCTTAATTTCTCTTGTTATTAATAGTTATTCCAAATGAGGTGTGATGTTGACAAAATAATGCTCATTTAACTTGAATCAATAAGCTATGTTCAATTAAATATTTATTTTTATATTTTTTGTATGTAAGAATGTTTCATAAATAATTTTGATTCAAATATATTTTAATAATTGAAGATGTTACAACAAATTCCTCAGTGTTGGGATATAGCTTTCTAATACAATTTCTCTCTGTTTTTTAATTTTTCTCACTTGGAGTTGATTATATTAGTATGTTACCATAAATCTCCTCTCAAGTGATATTCACTTGATTTTTATTTAGTAACATTATATCAATTCAATTTTATCTAATTTTTATTATAATATATATTTACTAAATATTAAAATAAGAATTTTTATTATTCATGCTAATTTAGTTTGATAAATCTAAGTAATTCCAAATGATGTCAGATTGAGATGAAAAAAACTTTTTTGACTAATCCTGATGAGCTCTTTTTAATTAGATTTTGAGTATAATATTTTTAAAATATTTGTATTATAGACTTTATTCATGCCTTATGTAGCTTTTTATTTGTACAATATTTGACATTTTAAGATGTCACACATATTCTCATTGGTATCTCTAAATTTTGTTTCATTATGTAACTTATCTTATTTATTTTGACCTTATAATACTTTTATTGTGTTGTACTACATAGCATTAATTTATAAAACTTAACCTGTAATATATAACTACTTAATATTAAATAATTAATTTTTTATTAGTTATGCTTATTTATCTTCGTAATTCACAGCATTTCCATCAAGTTGTGAGTGACGTAAAGTGTCATTATACTAATTTTGATAAACTTCATCGAATTAATTATACAATTTTTTTAAATGTTTTATTTTCTAAGTTTTTGACATATTTTATGAAAAATTTGATTTATATTTGATTTGTATTTGATTTGATGATCAAATATGTTACTCTCAACCTACTTATATGTTCGAAAGTTATTTTTTCAAACATTTAGCTCATTTCTTCAAATATTAATTTTTTATTTCACTACATTACTGTTTAACCATAAGTCTCCTCTCATGGTAACTTTACATGTCCTTGATTTTGTTATCTTATATTACTTGAAATTTGTTATTTTATTTTTAATATAAATTTACATAATATTAAAATAGAAATTTAACACATTTAATTTTTATTTTCTAAATTCTAGGCAAATACAAATGACATTTAATTGAGATGAAATAAATGACAATGGTCTTGTCTTAACAAGCTCTACCCAACAAAATATTTAGTTGTATACCTTTAAATTCTTTTTTTTCTATTGTTTTGATATGCTTTGTCAGACATTTGATTCAAAAACTTTTTCTCATTAGCATCTTGGAATGCAATTGTCTCACACAATTTATTCCATTTTCTTTTAAGTATTTGATTTTTGTTAGTTATGTTATGTTGCAATAATTTATCTCATTTCAAATTTCATACATATCTTCTTAGTATTAAAAATATATTTTATTATTATTTATTTCTATTTACTTTTGTAATTCATAGTAATTCCAACCTAGATCTTGTTAAGATGAAAGAAACATCATTTTACTTTGATTGATAAGATTTCACAAATTAAATATACATTTTATTTCTTAAAAAATATTTGTAGTTTTGACATGCTTTATAAGACATTAGAATTAGCACATAATTTGATAATCATAGATGTCAATCTTTAACCCATTACTTTCTTCAAATGTAACATTTTTAAAAAAAATATATCATTTATTCAAATCTTTTCTATTTATTTTCGTATATTATTGTGAAACTTTAGTTCGCTTCTTATGTCACCTTTACTTTGCTTTATTTTTTATATTCAATTAATTTAATTAAATTAATTTTTTATGTAATTATATTGTAAATTTATATTAAAATTATAAATTATTATTTTTGTACTTATTTTGATAATTCGTAGTAATTCCAAATAAGGTCTGATCAAGATGAAAAAGATGTTGTCAAACTCATCTTGATTAGATGTATATAATTAAATATAAAATTATATATTTTCATCTATAAGTCAATAAGTGCTTCATTTTAACATAATAAAGTAAAAGGAAAAAATTAAAAAAGTTAGATTAATTGTTTAGCAAAGTTGAATTCGAAGATACAAAGAAAATCGATTGTAGCATCCTTGATTGTGAAGGAAGGTACATGTCAAGATAACCTTTAAAACATGCTAAAATAATGGAAAATAAAAAAATTAATGACATAAAAATGAATATTTTAATGGATATAGGCCAAGTCTGAGGGCATTCGTTTCATATTCATTAGGCAACAATAAGAATTACTTTGAATTATATATTTAATTAATATACATAATATTAAAAAATATTATTTCAATATTATGTAAATATATACATTAAAACTAAAATAAGGTAAAATTGTGAAGCATGAAAAAATCTAAGAAAAATAATTAATAAAAAATAATAATAACTATTTTTAATTAGAGAGAGCTTGTGAATATGGCAAAATGACATTTGTTTTATTATAATCAGATGTCATTTTGAGCTACTGCAAATCTCCAAGTCAAATAAGTTTAAATAATAATAAATTACTATTTACATGTGAAGTAATGATATACCAAAGTTGAAATAAGATAATTTGAAACAGTGTAATATAAATCTAATAAGACATTATAAAGGTAATATTAGACATGAAATTGTGTTTCTTTTTAATATAACCAAGTCAAAACTTACAAAATTAGAAATGAGTCCAATTTTATTTGAAAAGTTGTACTCAAATATAATAAACATATCAAGATAATGTCCTTAATTGTAAAATCATGCATGAACCAAATTTTTTTAAAAGGAATGCCAAAACCATAGAAAATTAATTGTTAAACATATAAAAGTAAATATTGTATTTAATAGAGCTAATTTAGATGGGTTAAATGATGTTTGTTTATTGTTGGTCGAGCCTTGTATGTAATAGAAGTGATGAAAAGATCTTCCAATAGAGGAATTATAGTTACATGGAAACATAACAAATTCAAAGCAAAAGAGTTTAAGAAATTAGCTAAGTTATAATGGAAAGTTGTATTTAGAGTTACTAAGAAGGTCAAGTGTAGTGATCTTGATCATCATATAAGATATGAATAAGAACATCTGATAAATCTTACCAAATTCTTTGAAAATCAAAAAATAAAAATAAAGGGAAAATATCTAATCGTATATAGTCATTGAGACGGATCCAACAAGTTTGTTTCATCTAAATTTGACCTCATTTGATATTTTTACAAATTACAAAATTAAAAAAGCACAAATAATAATAAATTATAATTTTAAAATTAGATAAACATGCATTAAAGCATAAGAAAGAAAACTCAAATAAATGTATTATAAAAAATAAAAGTGATGTAAGTGTTGCACGATAAGTGATTATTTAGCTACCTGGAAACATAACCAAATTAAGTCAAATGTTTGTTAAAATAAAAAATTGTGCATGAGAGTTACACTGCAAGAAATTTCTGAGATCTTATGTAACATCAACTATCCTCAAACTATTTATGAATAGAAATGTCTAAACCAAGTTAGAACTATAAAAAATATATTATATATATAGATATAGAATTGTATTTTTGATTGTATAAATCTTATTAAGACAAGTCCAGTGATGTTTCTTTTTATTTTAACTAGAAACCTTTTCTTATAACCAAAATGTATGAATGTAAATAAGCATAAATAATAAAACTTATTATGTTAATACTATGAAAATACTTAATAAATTTAGAATAAAAAATATTGAAGAAATATATTATAACCAAAACAAAGTGATGTAAAGGTCATTAAGAAAAGATTAGAGCTACATAATTATTTAACAAAGTCAAAGAAAAAAATTTGGAAAAATGGAATAAATTGTATGTTAGAAATGCATTCCAAGAATCTAAGACGATCAGGTATAATATGATTACCAAATAATATACAGATTAAAATATCTTGTAAAGTATGCCAAAGCTTTGGCAAAAAATATTTTAAAGTGATAAAGATGAATATTTAATTCAATAATGCTCATCAAGTTGAATATAACATGGTTCATTTGATCTCAATCGATGCTCATTCAGAATGACCAAAATTTGTAATGTTTAAATGCTAATAAATTAATATTTTAATACTAGGTATATATTAATAGCTTTAAGGAGATAATTTGAACAAATGTGATTTAACAAAATAAAGGTTATTTAAAGGTCACTTAAAAGGCATATAGAGTTGGTTAGTAATATAAGCAAATGAAAATGAAAATTTTGAAGAAATAAGATAAATTGAATGAAAATGTTGTGTTCTCAAATACTTAGGAGATGAAGTAAAATATCATCAATCATTAAGTGAACTTTGAATCAAAATGTCATGTGAAAATTAATAAAATAATGGAAAGAATTTTTAAATATTAAAAATGGACATTTAATTTGATAAATGTTATTTACATGCATCCAAAGAGGTTTGTTTCACCTTTATTATATCTCATTTCCAATTATTGCATATAAAAAATCTAAATAAGCATAAATAATAATAATTTTTTAATGTTCAAAAAATATATATTAAATTTAAAATGAGACGAATCAAAGAAATGTACTATAACAAAATCGTTGAAAAGTAAAAGGAACAGCAAAGAAGATTATTACATATGTAGTAGTTTTGCCAAATAAAAGGAAAAACTTTTATGAGCTAAATTGTGTATGAAATCTGTAATATGAGCTACTAAGGTGATCTAAAGTAAAATCTTTTATCATCAAATTAGGCACATATTTAAATGACATTTATGTATGAAAAAAGATAAATTAAAAATATTTATAAAAATTTAAAAATAAAATATTTAAAAAATATAACAATCTAGTAGAGTGTATTAAATTATTATAAAAATACTAAAGTAAATAAGTATAAATAACAATAAATTATTATTTTATAATTCATTAAATATACATGAATAGATTACAGTAAAAATATGATAAACTAAATTAATAAACTATAACCAAATCAAAGCATTGTAAATGTCACACTATATCTGATTTGAAGTTATCTAGTAATTTATCAAAATAAAAAATAATAAAATGATAAAAATAATTTGAGAAAATTACATTCCAAAATATAAACGGGATTCAATGTAATATCATATATTATTAAATTTAGGTATGAATAAAAATAATTCATAAAGCATTTTAAAACTAATAAAGGTTAAGATTTTAAAATAAAGAAATATTAAATTTGATAAAGGTCATCTAGATGTTCCTATCAGCATTTATTTCATTTCAACTCAATTTCACTTTAAATTTCTATGAATTGAAATATTAAATAGTAATAAAAGATAAGAAATTATTTTTGAGCATTAAATAAATGTAGATTAATGATGAAATAGGAAAATTGATGAAAAAAATACTAAAAAAATAAATGTCATATATATGTCCCATGAGATGAGGAAATGAGCCTTCTAGTAGTAACACCAAATCAAAGCACAAATTTGGAAAAAGTAGGTGAATTATATGAAAAAAATTACATTCATAGATACTAAAAAGTTGAAGTATGAATCCTAGACTACTAAATTAGCTATAAATCTAATTATGTCATAAAATGTGCCAAAATGCTTGAAAATAAAACAACAAAAAAATTTATTTAATTAGGTACAAGTTATTAATATGAGGCCAAAGATTATTTTTTTGACTCCATTGGTCCTTATTTTGATTTGTTGTGAATTATAAAACAATATGTAATGATAAATAACTAATTTTACATCACATAAAATTATATCAAACAAGAAATGAGATAAATTTAACAAATGTAACATATCTAATTCAAATCAATGTAATGGACTTATAAAAGGTTATTTTGAATTAACTGTAATATAACCAAAAAAATCCCAAAAAAATTTTAAAATGCATCATCCTTAATCAACAAATCACATATGAAATGAAATATCTTATAATGCTTTCAAAAAGCATAGAGAACAAAATATTAAAGAAAATGGAAATGAATTTTTTGATAGATGTAGGTTGTGTAGTTGGGTCCAATAGTGTTCATTCAACATGAGTTTCACCTTATTTAAAATTACTATGAGTGATGAAAATAAATTGACATAAGTAATAATAAATTATTATTGAGAATTAAATTTATAGATATGAAAGATTAAATGATATAATTTAAAGAAACATAATATAAAAAGAAAAAGTTATCTAAAGGTTAGATAAGTGAAGATTTTTAGTTATAAAGAGATGTGAAAAGCCCAAAGGAAAATATTGCAAAAAATGATATAAAATGAAAGTGAAAGTAACGTTGTGAGATACTAGGGAGGTTTTGCACAATAACCTTTATCGTCAACTAAGAAGATGTGAAAAAAAATTTTAATAATCCATGTAAAAAGCATAAAAAAATAAAAAAAATTTGAAATTGAATATTTAATTAAATATGACCACTTAGTTAAGAAAAGTGATGATCATTTTGTCTGTATTGCACCTCATTTACAATTACTATAAATTGTTAAAGTAAATAAGAGAAATTATAACAAATTATTATTTTAATAATTACTACATATATAATAAGCTCAACATGAGATGATTTGAAGCAACACAATATAACTAGAATGAAGTGATGCAAAGCAGACATGAAAGGAGAATTAGACTTGCGAAGTAACATAAACAAACCAAAGAGAAATAATTGAAGAAAAAATATTATGTGTACATGAACGTTCCACTCAATGAAATTGTGATGATCAACAACAACCTCCTTGATTATTAAATATTGCATGAATGAAAATATATGTTAAAACATTGCAAAACAATAAAAATTAAAAAAAAATGAATATTTAGTTAGGTAATGCTTGTTGAGACAAGTCAAATGATATTTTTTTATCTAGACAATACCATATTTAGAATTTTTGTAAATTATAAAAATATGATAAATTAAAGGAATATAATAAAGCTAAAGGAAAGCAATATAAAGGAGTCATGTTAAGATAACTAGAGTTTCCTTGTAATATTTCCCAATCAAAGGAAAACATTTGAAGAAATGTGATAAATTATATGCAAAAGTTGTGACAAATTATATGTGAAAGTTGTATACTAATGTATCAATGATATTTAGTTTAACAAATGCAATCTTCATGTTAGGCATGAATAGAACATATCTCATAAAGCAAGCAAAAATCTTAAAAAGTAAAATATTGACAAGGAGAGGGATTGATATTTAATTAGATTGGGCTTCTAAAAATAAGTCCAATGATTTTCATTTCATCTCAAGTAAAGCCACACTGAATAGCTACAAATTACAAAGTAAGCATAAAAATTTATAAATTATTATCCTAACAATAAGTAAATATATATATGTATTAAAATATAACTGAGATAAATTGAAGCAATGTAATAAAATAAAGTAAAAGTGATGTACACTTCACACGATAGGAGATTTAGAGTTATGAAATAAGATAAATAAATCAAAATGAGAAATTTCAAGAAGTTGGTAAATTGTGTGGGATAGCTACAGCCAAAGATCGGTAGATGATCGAGTATATCATCATCAGTAACCAAATCATGTATGATTTGAGTTGTCCCACAAAGCATGCAAGTATTATCAAAAATAAAATATTTGAAGTTATGGAAAAGAAAACTTAATAGGTTGTAGCTTGTTCAAATGAGCTGAATGATATTTATTTCATCTTTATTGGTCCTCATTTAGAATTATTTTGAATTAAAAAAATAATTAGCAAAAATAAAATAAAATTTTTTAATTAAAAAATATGTAAATATACATTGTAAATTAAATCACATAAATTTAAGTAATGTAATACTACAAAATCTAAATGATCTAACGATCACAAGAGGGTATAACAACAGTTTCACAATATAAGCAAAAAAGTTGAAGTTAGACAAATTATATGAGAAAATTTTGTTGAAAGAAACTATGGTGATCAACTATAATACTCTTTATTGTTAAATCAATTATATATTAATATATTCCCTAAAACATGATAGAATGATTAGAAATAAAATATTTAATATATAAATATATACATATATATATATATTTATATATATTACTATTTAAATTCTTATGAAATATAATATTAAAGTTGAATTGTGAAAAATGGAAGCAATGTAATATAAGAATGTCAAAATAAAAAATTTAGAGAAATGAGATAAAGTTTATTAGAAAGTTCCATTCTAACATACCAAAGAAATTATGTGTGACATCCTTGACTAGGAAATCACCTAATTATTTAAATGTTTGATCAAGCATGCCAAAGTTCAAGTAAATCAAATATTTAAAAATATAAAAAAATAAACATTTAAAAAGATAGAGCTTGTAAAAAAGCTCAATGATCATTATTTCATCTCCATTAGACCTTAATTGGAATCACTATAAATTATCGTAGTAAATACACTTTAATAATAATATATTATTATTTAAATATTAGGTAAGCATTTATTAATGATTGAATATGAAAAATTGAAGCAATGTGATATATTTACGAAAAAGTATTGTGAAAGTCACATGGACGAGCTTAAGAGTCACATATTAATATAACTGATTCAAAAACTTCGAAAAAATGAGATAAATTATCTGGGAAAGTTGCATTTGAAGTTTTGGAGGAGATGAAGTGTAACATCCTAAATACTTAGATAATATACTAAGAAAAAAGACTCACAGAACTTTCTAAATTGTTATAAAGTAAAGCATTTTCAAACATAAAGATGAACATTTAATTTGATGGAGCTGATCAAGTTGAGCCTAATGATATTAGCTTTGCCTCATTCAAACCTCATTAAGAATTACATTGAATCACAATATTAAGTAAGCATTACTAATAATAAATTATTACTTAAGTATTTATTAAATATTTGTTAAATATATATTCATGATTAAATAAGATAATTTAAATAATGTCATCTAACGAAATAAAAATTATATAAAAGCCACATGTGTGAAGATTTAGAGTTACATAGTAATACAACCAAATAAATGTGAAACATTTGACGAAATATTATGACTTTTATGAGAAACTAGCATTCTAAGATACAGAGTAAATTAAGTGTAACATCTTTAATCATAAATTAGAAATAATTTAAAACATCTCCTTTAAAGTGGAAAGGTGCTGAAAAATAAATTGACTAAAAATATATAAACATTAATGTTTAATGGGATGAAGTTCATCTAATTTTGAAAAGATAATACATATTTTGGAATTATAATGAATTACCACTAAAAATAAAAAAAACTAACAATAAGATATGATTTTAATATTACATAAATATGTATTACAGAAAAATAAGATAAATTAAATCAAAGTAACGTAACTAAATCAATGCTACATAAAGGTCTAATGAGAGTGGAATTGGAGTTTTATGGAAATATGACAAAATCATTACAAAAATGTTTAAGAAACGAGATAAATAATTAAAAAAGTTACATTATAAGATATGAAGAAGATCAATTCTAAATTATTCATCATTAAATTATATATTAATAAAAAAATTTATAAACATAAGAACCTTAGAAAATAAACTTCTTAAAAAAATAAAAAATATTTAATTTGACAGAGGTTGTTTAGATGAGTCCAATGACCTATTTTTCATCTCCATTCGTGTCATTTAGAATTACACTATATTACAAAAAAAAGCAAGCATAAATATTAATAAATTATTAAGTGAATACTAACTAAATGAATATTGAACCCAAAATACGTAAAATAAAAATAATATAAAAAATCAATTTAAATATCATTGAAAAGTCACACATTAGGAGATTTAGAGTTATAAAGAAATTAACTAAATGAAAAAAAATATTCAAAGAGTTGAAATAAATTGTACAAAATAATTCCATTACAAAATACAAAAGAGGACAAGTGCAACATTCTTATTCATCATATCAAAAACCAAAATATCGCTTAAAACATTTTTAAAAACTAAGAGAATAAATATTTAATTTTTAAATTTCAAAAATTTAATTTGATAGAGTCCATCGATCCAAGTCCAGTAACTTTAGTTTCTTCTCAATTGGAGCTTAATTTGAATTATAATGAATTGTCTAATAAGCACAAATAATAATAACTTATTTCTATAATATTAAGTCAACATACATTACCTATAAAATGAGTTAATTTTAAGTAATGTATTATAACAAAATCATGGCAATGTAAGAATTGCATGAGATGCCTTTGTAATGTTAAGTAGTAATGTGACCAAATTAATTTGAAAAGTTTGAAGAAGTAACCCAAATATTACATAATCACTCATCAAATCATGTAAAAATAAAAATATCTAATAAACCATATTGAAACATTAGAAATTTACACATAAATTTTTATGTGCATAAAACACTTTAAGACAAGGTAAATGACATTTGTTTCATCCCAATGATACCTTATTTGGTTTGTCCTTAAATATCCAACGTAAATGAGTAAAAAAAAATAAACTTTATTTTTTAAAATTCAACCAAATATATATTTTTTGAAATGAGATTAATGTTTATTTAAAAATTTCAAGACCATATAAAATAAGATATTTCAAAATAAAAAATCATTTAATTAAAAAGACCTCAATGAAACAATTCCAACGACATTTGTTTCATACCTATGAGACATCATTTTAAATTACAATGAGTTACCAAAGTAAATAAGTATAAAAAATAAACTATCATTTTAATGTTAAGCAAATATATTTTAAAGTTGAAATGAGATGAATTGAGATAATGTCATATAACCAAAACACAGTGATGTAAAACTTACATAAGAAAAGATTTAGAGTAACTTGGTAGTACATACTAGTCGTATTAAAAGTTTAAATAAATAAGAAATATTTTACTAAAAATTAGTATTCTAAAATACTTAATAGATTAAGTGTAATATTCTAAAACATCAACTCAAGCATTAAAAAAAATATATTGCAAAAGATCATAAAACCCTAGAATATAAAATATTAAAAATACAAAATTAAATATTTAATTGGATACAACTTTTTCAGATGACTCTAATGATGTTGATTTTGTTTTGATCACACATCATTTTGATTTACTATAAAATAAAAAATAAATATGCCTAATTTTTTTAAAAAATAATTATATTAATATTAATAAATTACATATTAAATTTAAAATTATATATATTAAAGTAAAGTACTATAATAAAAAAAAAGTACTATGCATGTCATAAGATAGGATATTAAAACATACATAGTAATATTTCCAAATCAAAGTAAAAAATTTGAAGAAATGACATAAATTACACGTTTAGTTCCATTCCACATGGGAAAGAAGGTCACATTTTCCTTCTTTGATCTTTAAATGCAGCATAAATTGAAATATCTCATAAAATATGCTAGTACTCATGGAAATAAAATATTTAAAAATTTAAAAATTTATATTTCAATAGTTAGACATTTCAAAGAGACAGACATTATCTACTTTTCCCCATTAGACTTCATCAAAAAAATAGTGAATTAGCTAACAAAATGAAGATAAATAACTCAACATTATCTTTTAAATTATTATAAAAAATATATTAAAGTTAAAATTGTATAAATCAAGATAACTTAATGTAATCAAAGCAAAATAAGGAAAGTTGAACAAGTGTAATATTACCAAATTACGATAAAACATGTGATTAAATGAGATAAATAATACGATAAACTTATATTCCAATAAACTAACAAGATTAATTGTAACATCCATAATTATCAAAGGTATGAAACAAAATGTCTCTTTAAACATTGCAAAACATAATAAAATAAAATATTTTAAAATTTAAAATGAAGCTTTTTATTAAATGAGCTCTTTAAGTCAAGTGAAACAATATTTTTCCTTCTTGATCAGACTTAGTTTTGCATTATTAGGAATTATCATAGTATGTATGTAAAAATACTTTTAAATTATTTCTTAAATAATAAGTAAATATATATTGAAGGTGAAATGAAAAAGTTTAACCTATGTAACATAACAAAAAGAAAATGATAAAATGTTACATTATAGGAGGTTAGAATTAGAGAGTAAAATAAAAAAATCAAAGAAAACATTTGAAATCATGATATAAACTATATGTGAAAGTTACATTAAAAAAGACTAAGAATATTAAGAATAACAATTTGAATCATGAAATAAAATATAAATCTAATTATCCTGTAAAGTTTTTCAAAACTATAGAAAAAAATATTTCAAAATATAAAAATAAATATTTAACTGAATAGAGCTCATCAAGATGGGTCCAAATGCATTTGGATCCTATCAATTGGACCTCCTTTTGATTTACTTGAAAAATAAAAGAAAATATGGACAAATAAAAATAAATTTTTATTCAAATATTAAGAAAATACTTGTGTAATATGAAATAAGATTTATTAAAGCAAAACACTCTAAAGAAATGACATATATTACATGACAAAGTTGCATTCCATGCGGGAAAAGTGATAAAGTATAGCATCTTGAATCATCAAATCCAATATGAATAAAAATGTCATATGAAGGATACTAAAGCCTTAGGAAATAATATATTTAAAACCTAAAAATAAATTTCATACTTTGTAGAGCTTATGGAGATGACTCCAATGATCTTTCTATCATTTGAAATGAAACTCATTTAGAATTGTTATGAATTACAAAAGCAAATATACTTAAATAATTATAAATTATTATTTAATATTAGATAAATATACACTTAAATTGAAACAGGATAAATTAAAGTAATTTAAAATAACAAAATCATAAAGATCTTGAAGTAACATGAGAAGCAAACTTGATTAATAGCAATATAACATAGTCAAGGCAACATATTTGGATCAATAAGTTAAATTTTATTGCAACGTTGCATTCCACGGCAATAAAGGATGGAGTATATTGTTCTTGATCATCAAACAAGGTTTCAATTGAAACATCTTACAAAACATGGCAAAAAATTAGAAAATAAATATTTAAAAATATAAATATAAATTAATTAGGTTTAGCATGTGGGTTGACTCAAGCATCTCATCGTTTAAAATTGAACCTCATTTCAAATAAATATGAATTACTAAAGTAAAAAAACGAAATAAATCAATAACAATATGTAATTTAAATATTAAGAAAATATATTGAATCCAAAGTTAGAAAACCAAATTAAAGTGAAACATTTAATCAAATGAAAAACATTGAACAAAAAAATACAATCCAAGTTATTTCGATTATCGAGAGTAACTTCTTTAGTCATCAAGTAAGTTGCATATTAAAATTCCTCATAAATCTTGTTTAATAAATAAAAAAATAAATATTTTTCAAAAAAGGTTTTATTAGACAAAACTCGTCAAGACAAGCATTACGGCAATTGTTTTGTCTCGAACAGATATTGTTCAAAATTACAACAAACCATCGTAGTTAAGAAGTATAAATAATAATATATTATTATTATTATTTTATGGGAAATATATATTAAAGCTAAAATAAATGTAAAATTAGGCAATGTAATATAACTAAGGTAAAGTGATGTAAAAGTCATACTATATATAGAGTTGGATAAAAATATTACAAAATGATAGTGAAAACTTTTAATAAATGAAATATATTGTATGATAAAATTTAATTCCAAAATACACATGAGATTAAGAGTTACATTACCATTTGAAAAATAAAAAAATCCTAAAACAACTTGTAAAGTGATCCAAAAATCAAAAACACAAAAATATGTAAAAATATTTATTTGGAAATAGCTAATCCATGCTTGTTTAATATGTTTGTCTCTATTCGAACATGCAACATTTGTGTTCACTTCAAATTGCTAAAGTAAGAAAGCTTAAATAATTATAAATTATGTTTCCAGATAATATGTAAATACATATTAAACCATAAACATAAACTAAAGGTATGTTAAATAGCCAAAAGAAAATGAAGTAATTGCCACAAAAAAAAGTTAATTAGAGTTTCACGGTAATATTAACAAGTACAAGTAAAAACTTGAAGAATTGAGATAAATTCTATGAGAAGGATCTATTTTAGGGCACAAAGAGATTCAAATGTAATGTTCTTAAACTTTATTCAATTGAATATTCACTGTTACATTTTTAACATTTTAATTTTTAGTTTTGCAAGCATTATTTGCCATTTTGGTATGTACCATTTTTATGATCGAAAATGTTCTACATGATCTCTTTAGTTTCCTATACAATGTTTTTCATTCTTATAATCTTTTTTATTTGGTTAAAATACCATGCTTCAATTTATATTATTTTCAACTTTAATATATATATACCTAATACTAAAAATAATAATTATTATTATTTTTGTTTATTTACTTTAGGAATTTGTAGTATTTTCATAAATGGTATGATGCTTTTTAAATTGATGTTATCAGACACGTCTCAATAAGCTCTATTTAATAAAAAAAATTTATATCACTAAAGACATTTATCTTCTATTTTCACATTTCACCGAAGAATTCAATAGGTACCAAATTTGATAGTCTATAATGTTGAACTTGATCACATTAACATCTCTAAATATGAATTTCCTTTACAATTTACCTTAGTTTTTGAAATATTTGACTTTGATTTGGTTATTTTACAATGTAATTCTAAATATACTATCGCGTGAACTTGACATCTTATTTATTTGGATATATTACTTTTCATCATTTTACATAATTTATCTGAAATATATATTTTTTAATTAAATGAATAGATGTTTATTATTTATGCCTATTTAGTTTGATAATTTTTAGAAATTACAAATAGTGCATGATTGGCTTGAAACAAGTATTTTTTCGATCAACTTTATTAGATCTACCATTTAGATATTAATGATTATATTTTAAAATTTATTATTTTGTAGTGATTTTAAAGATTTTTAATGATATTTTAATTCATACCAAATTTAATAATTGATGACCTTGTACTTGATCTTCGATAAAATCGTGGAGTGGATTTTTTGCATCAATTTTTTACATTTTTTAAAATTAATTCTTCGATTTTATTATATTCTTATGTAACACTAAATCCCCACTCATGTGACCTTCGCTTCACCACGATATGATTCAATTATATTGCTTAAATTTATCCCACTTTAGCTTTATTATAGATCAACTAATTATCCAAAATTATTATGTTCATAGTAATTTCAAATGATGTCTAATTTAGACAAAACAAACATTATTATACTAATGTCAACTTGTTCTACTTAATTAAATAATTATTTTATATTTTATAATATTTTTTTGCCTTGGCATGCTTTGTAAAGTATTTTAATTGATACCTAATCTGAGGATCAAAAACATTACATTTGTTCTCCATAGTATCTTGGAAAGCAACATTCTCAAAATATGTCATATTTTTAAATTTTGTGATTCCATATTACTGTATTATCGATACCAAATCTTCTTTTATGTTACATTTACTTCAGTTTTGTTTTGTTATGCCATATTACTTCGATTTATCTTGTTTCAAATTTAACATATATTTCTTTACTATTTAAATTATCATTTATTGTTACTTAAGTTTATTTTTTTGAAATTTAAAATAACTTCAAACGAGGTCTGTTGGAGCTGAAAAAAATCTCTATGGGCTTCTCTCAATGAGTTATATCCAATTAAATATTTATTTTTCATATTTTTGTGTTAGTTTTTAAAAGTTTTGACATGTTTTTTAGAAATTTTGACTTGTACCCAATTTGATGATCGAGGATGTGACACTCAATGTTCGTGGTATCTTTGAATATAACATTTATTCAAAATTTGTCATAAGTTTAAAATTTTCCCTTTGATTTGTTATATTATTGTCTAACCCTAAATCTCCTCTCATGTAATCCTTACATTCCTTTCATTTGGTTATAACATATTTATTTAATATGTATCATTTCACTTTTAAAATATTTGTACTTGATATTAAAATAATAATAAATTATTACTTTTCTTTATCCTATTGTAATTTAAAATAAATCCAAATGAAGTGTGAAGCTGATGAAAAGAAGTCGTTGGACTCATCTCTATGAGATCTATCCATCGAAATATTTTTTATTAAATTATTTTTTAATTGCTTTTTTATATCATTTTTACATATTTTATGATGTATTTTGTTTCCAACCTAACGTTACAATTTAGAATTTTGCACACAATCTTATTTGTATCTTGCATATTTTTCTTGTACAAGTTTTCTCATTTCTTTAATTTTTTTTCATTACTTAAGTCTATTCCTATATAACTGTAAATGTCACTCCCTATAAACTATATAACTTTTATTTGGTTGTATTATTTTATATCAATTTATCTAATTTAAGATTTAATAAATATTTTTCATATTAGAATAATGATATATTATTATTTATGTTTATTTCTTTTAAATTAATAAAAAAATGTAGATTAGGTAAGCTTAAGGTGTAACAAATATGTTGCACACTTCTTAATGAGCTTTATTAAACTAAATTTTTCAATTTTTACAATTTTAAATATTTTAAGTTTTATTTCTTAAAATATTATATTATTATTACATTCAAACTCTTTAATATCTTTGAATGAAAATTTCTCCTATAATTTACTTTAATTCTTCACTTTTGTGACACTTGAGTCTTTAGTTTTTTAACATTATTACACTGTCTATTTATATTATTACAACTTTAAAACATTTTTACTTATACATTCAAATAATAAGTTATTATTATTTGAACTTATTTACTTTTGATATTTCCACTAATTTTCTATCCAATAAAATATTTATTTTTATTTTTTAAATATTTTAATTTTTGGAACTTTTGCATATTTTATGAAAATTTTTATTAGCACCTAATTCGATGTTTGAGGATTTTACACATGATCTCTTTAGTGACATAGAATACAACTTTGATGTAAAATTTCTCTCATTTGTACAAATTTTTTGCATTGATTTGTTCACATTACTATAAAAATCAAATTCTCCTTTTGTCTAACACTAGTATCATTTTTATTTTTTTAATATTATATTTTTAAATATATCTCATAATTTAAAATTTAATAAATATTTAGTTAATATTAAGTTAATAAATTATTCTTATTAATTTTTTTTAATTTTACTAATTTACAATAAATCTAAATGAGGGTTGATAAAGGTGAAAAAATGTCATTAGACTCAAGCTTGTCATCTTTATCCAATTACATGTTTTTTTTAAAAAATGTTAAAATATTATATTTTTTGCTTTGGCAAATTTTATGAAATATTTTTATTCAAACAAAATTTGATAATCAGTGATGTTCTATTTGATCTCATTAGTGTCTTAGAAAATAACTTTCTTATTCAATTTATCTAAATTTTTAAAATTAATGACTTTGGTTTGGTTATATTACTAACGAAATCTAGGTATCATTTTATGTGAACTTTAAGTCACTTTTATATTATTATTTTATTCTAAATCTTCTCTCATGTGACCTTTACATTACTTTAATTTGATCATTTTATATTTCTTAAATTTATCTAATTTTAGCTTTAATATATATTTCTTTTCTATAATATAACAGTTTTTTTATTTATGCTTATTTTCTTTGGTAATTTTCATTAACACAAAACATAGTTAGACCATGTTAGAATAAATGATGCTTGATTCATCTCATTGACATGGATAAAAATAAATATTTATTTTTTAATATTTTTAAATATTTATTTTTCTTATACCTTTACATACCTTGTGACATGTTTATACTTTTACATAATTTGATGATTAATAGTGTTACTTTAAAACATCTTAATACCATTAAATAATAATTAACAAAATGATTTATTAGATTTCTTTAAATATTTCACTTTGATTTCATTATAGTACTGTATGACTCAAAGTCTTTCATCTCTTGACATTTATAATTCTTTTATTTGACATATTATCTTGTTTCAATTTTTTTAATTTTAACTTTTATATATATTTACTTAATATAAAAATAATATCTTATCATTTTTTGTTGTTATTTGCTTTGATAATTTGTAATAATTAAGGACTCATTCACTTTTTTAAAATATTTTAATTTTATTAGAATTAGGTACACATTTTAATGCTTTGCAATTTATACTTTATTTAACTATCAAACATATTTCAATACATTTTTCGCAGTATCTCAGAATGCAATTCTGTCATACAGTTTATCTATTTCCTCAAATGTTCCGATTTGATTTTGTTTTAGTAGTATGTAATTGTGAATCTCGCCTCAATTAAAATTTACATAAATTTTAGTTTGTTTTATTAAATTAGTTGAATTTAGCATATTTCAACCTCAATATATATTTATCTAATATTAAAAATTAAAATTTATTTTTATTTATACCAATTTTCTTTTGTAATTCAAAAAATTTCAAATGTTGTTTGATACATATGAAGCAAATATTGTAGGAGTCATCTTAAAAAAAGTTTTATTAGTATCTTATTTCATAACAAAGGATTTTTATCCATAATCTCCTCCTTATTTTGGAGTTCAACTTTTTCATATAATTTATCTCATTTTTTAAGTTTCTTTATTTTAATTTTGCTTTATTATGATCTAACTCTAAATCCACACAAGTTTAACCATCCTATCATTTTTTATTTTGTCATATCTTATTGCATCAATTATCTCATTTTAAATTTAATATAGATTTATTTAACATTATGATAATAATAAATTATTGTTTGTCCTTATTTACTTTGGTAATTCGAACTTTTTCAACACAAGGTTTGGAAGTGAAAAACAAATGTCAATCAGCTCATATCAATGTGCTCTATTTAATTAAATATTTTTTTAAGGTGGCAGCAAAATTTTCAATGCATTTTGGTTATCACTCGATTTGATGATCCATTATTTTTACAGTCAATCTTCTTAGCATTTTGGGATCTAATTTTTTTGATATAATTTAACTTATTTTTTGAATATTTTCTCCAGAATCAAAATTTACTTATTGTTTAAAAAAATTGTCATTATTTATATTTATTTAATTTGGGAATTAATACTAATTAAAAATGAAGTATGATCAACATGAAATAAATTTCATCTTACTCATCTTGATGAGCTTTAACCAATTAAATCTTTTTCTTCATTTTTTTATTTTTTTTATTCTTTAGGAGTTCTACTTGTTTAACAAAAAAATTTTATGAATACTTGATATGACAATCGAGGACTACACTATTGCACTCTTGAGTTTCTTATGTTGGAATTTTGATTAACTTGTTATATGTTGGTTCAATTTACCACACTTAAGCATCATTATAAATATTTACTTAATATTAGAATGATAATTTTTTATTTACTTTTAGTCATCTTTGTAATTGGGAAGAATTTTGAATAAGGTCTTATGAAGAAAAAACAAATGCCATTGGAGTTTTGTTGTAGACCTCCATTTAATTACATACTCATTTTCAAAATTTTAGAATTGTTTTTTTATTTGGGTTTCTTTATTGGATTTTTTTATTTGTACCTAGTTTGATGAACAATAATATTACACAACATCTTAGTATCTTGGAATGAAAGCTTCTAGTTAAATTTCTCCACTCTAACAAAATTTAGTACTTCACTTTGTTTACATTATTAAGTATATAAAAATCTTATATAATCTATGATTTATTACAAATTGATTTTATTCCTTTAACTTTACTTAATTTATCTCTTTTAAAATTAAAAATATATATATGCTTTATATTATAATAATAATTTATTAATATTTATAAATATTTATTTTACTAATTCAAAGTAGTTCCAAATTAAATATTCATATTTATAATACTAGATTGTGTATTTTGTAATATTTTTGCACATTACATTAGTTTGCTTAGTCTAATGTTATTTGTTAAGTCTCTATCAGGTGTTGTTTTAAATTACTAATATTATCATAATAAATACTCTTCAATAAAATTAAATTATTATTTTATATAAATATATAATAAAGTTAAAGTTGAATAAACTAAAGCAATATAATAAAAGAAATAAAAGTAATATACAGGCCACATTATGTGAGATTTAGACAGATATTGTAATATTAGAAAATCAAAGGGAAATATTTGAGGTGATGTAAAGGTCATATGAGAGAAGATATGGAGTTACAAAGTAAAGTAACCAAGTCAATGTCAAAAACTTGAAGAAATTAGATAAATTATTAGACAAATTTTTATTCTAAGATATTGTGGAGAACAAAAAAAACATTTTGTATCATTAAATCATGTATGAATGATAATTATTCATAAAGTATGCCAAAAACCTTAACAATTTTTTTTTAAAGATATACATTGCAATATTTAATCAAAACGAGCTCATTTACATAGTTAAGATGACTTTTGTTTGAACTTCATAAAGTTTATTTTGAATTTTAGCAAATTAAAAATGTAAATAAGTATAAACAATAATAAACTACTATTTTAATTTTAGATAAGTATACATTTAAGAAAAAATGAGCTAAATTTAGGAAAGGTAATATGACAAAATCAAAATGTTATAAAAATCAAATAAGAAGAGATTCAGAGTTACATTGTAACAAAAATAATTCAAAACAAAAAATTTACATAAATGAAATAAATTGTATAAGGACAATGTGTTCTAAGATAATGAGGAGATATGGTGTAACATCCCTAATTTTTATATGAGTTACAAATAAAAAAATCTTACAAGGCTTGAAAAGCCATATAAAAAGAAATATTTGAAAATATAAATATGAGCCAAATGACATTTGCTTCATCTAAATTGGACCAAGTTTAGATTTAGCACAAATCATAAATGTAAATAAGTGTAAATAATAACAAAATGTTATTTTAAAGTTAAATAAATAAACACCAAATTTGAAATAAGCTAAATTGAAATAAATTAACATGACCAAAGAAAAGGAAAATTTTGAAGAAATAAGTTAAATCTTATAGGAATTTTACATTCCTTGAAAATTAGAAGAACAATTGTAACCTCTTTGATTGTGAAAGATGAAATGATATAAATTTAAAAATAAAATATAAACAAATAAAAGAAATATAATTTTCACATGATAAAAGTGTTTGAGTTGGAGAGCACTATAACCTCATAAATTAAAAAAAAACTTTATATAATTTAGATAAACTGTACAAGAAAGTTTCACTCTATTATTCGAAGTAAGTGCAAAATTTAGTTTTGTCAAATAAGATACAAATAAAAATATCTTCCTAAACATACCCAAAGCTTAGAAAATAATTTAGAAACAAAAATGAAAACTTAATACCATAGAGCTCATAACGATGAGTGGAATGACATGTTTGTTTATTAGGATAGATCCTCATTTTGAAATAATTTAAATGGGAAGTGTAAATAAGCATAAAAATAAAAAATTACTATTTTAATATTATGTAAATATATAGAAAATATGAGGTAACATAAATATAATAAGTATAATTTAGCCAAATCAAAGAATCTAAAGAACATAAGAGAGGAGATTTCGAGTTAAAGAAATGAAATAAAATAGATGAGAAAGTCAGCATCCAAGAAACTAATGAGATCAAGTTTAACATCATTGATTGCAAAATAGCTTTCACATCAAATTTCCTCATAAAGTATGAAAAAAAAAAAATAAATATATATTAAAAAAATTTTAAAAATCTAATTGGTTTAAGCTCATTATGATGAATGGAACAACATTTTCTTCATCTCGATCGAACCACATTTGGAATTACTTTGAATCACCAAAGTAAATATGCATAAATAAAAAAGTTATTATTCTATTATTAAGTTAATATATACTAAAGCTTAAATAAGACTATTTGAGATGATATAATATAGCCAAACAAAAGAAAACAATTTGAAGAATTAAGTCAAATTTTATGGAAAGGTATCACTTCATGATAATAAGAGGATCGAGTATGACATTCTCAATCATCAAATCATCAATGAATAAAAATACTTCAAAAAATTATGTAAAACTATTAGGAAAGAAATGTATAAAAATTTTAAAACAATAATATTAAATTAGAAATTGCTCATTAAGATGTGTCAAATATATTTGTTATGTGTCGATCAAACCTCATTTCGAATTACTTTAAATTACCAAATAAATAACAATAAATATTAATAAACTATTGCATTAATACTAAGAGAATATATATATATATATATATTATATCTAAAATATTAAAAAAATTGAAGTAATGTAACAAAACAAAATCAATGTATTGAAAGGGCAACACATGAAGAGAATTAAATCTACATAGTAATATAACCAAGTAAAAGTAATTAATTGTATGAAATAAATAAATAGTATAATATTGTAGCATTCTAAGATACTAAAGAGATTGTGGGTAACTTCTTCCATAATGAAATCTAGTACTAATTGAAATGTTTCAAAAAGATATTTCAATTAAATAGAGGTTTAGAGATGTGTTCATGACATTTAGTACAGCTTAATCTAACCTTATTTTAAATTTTGACAAATAACTAAATTAAAAAAATATAATAATAATAATTTATTATCTAAAATGAAGGACATTATATGTTAAAGATTAAATAAGGTAATTTTAAGCTATGTAATATAAATTATAGGAAGGGTTACATGAGATAAGAATTATGGCTTCATAATAAGGGGAATGATTGTAAAATCCTTGACCTACATTCTCATGCATATCAATATCTCTCATAAACCCAATGAAAACACCATTTCAATATATCAAAAAATAATATTTTATTTGATATAAATGACTAAGATGAGTCTAATAATGTTTATTTCTCCTTATTTGGACCCATTTTCAATTACTTTAAATTACAAAAGAAAATAGGCATAATAAAATATTAATATTATAATCAAAAGTAAATATATTTTATAATAAAAATATGATAAATTGAAATAATATTATATAGCCAAATAAAAGTTGTGTAAATAGTATAATAGTGTAGAAGTGGAGTTTTATAGTAATATAACAAAATTCATAAATAAATTGTTGATGAACGAGATAAATTTATCTTAAAAAGTTAAATTGAATGATAATAAAGTGTTCAAACAATGCAATCACAATCATAAAGTCTGGTATGACACAATGTGCCTCATAAATCTCGAAAATACCAAAAAAATATTTAAAAAATACAAAATGTATTGTAATTGGATAAAGTTTATTGAGCTAAGTCCAATAATGCATCTTTGTTTAGACTTGACCATTTTTGGAATTACAATAAAATTGAAAATTAAAAAACCATTAATAATAACAATTTATTATTTTAAAATAAATGCAATATATATTAATGAGAAAATGAGATAAATAAAAATAATGTAGTACAACAAAATTGAAGTGATATAAGTTCACATGACAGAAGATTTGGAGCAATATAATAATATAACTAATGCAAAAGGATTTTATGAAATTTGATCAAATGCATAGGAGAGTTACATTCCAAGATAGTAAGAAGATTGAGTGTAACCTTTTTTATTGCCATGGCATTTTCAAATCAAAATGACTCATAAAGTTTTAAAAAAACCTAGAGAAAAAAATTTAAAATTATGGAAGAATAATTAATAAGATAGTGCTCATTTAATTAAGCACAATGATTTTTTGTTCATCAGATTGGATATCATTTGTGATTACTATGAATTACAAAAGAAAATAATCATAACTATTAATAAATTATTATACTAAAATAAAGAAAACTTATATTTAAACTAAAATGAGATAAATTGAATAAATAAAAAATATTAAAAAAATAAAATTAAAAAATTAATATAAATATGATAAATTGTAAGAAGTTCCATTTTATAATAATGGGAACATCTAATGCATGAAACGTTAACATCAAATGAGGCACAACTCAAATAAACTCTTAAATCATGAAAAAATCTTAGATCAATAATCAATACAAAATATAATTACTACTTTTTAATGAGATGGTGCACGACAACAAGGTAGAATGACATTTATTTTGTCATAATTAGATCTCACTTAGAATTGCCACAAAACTACAAAGAAAATTAGCATAAAAAAATAAAGAATTATTTACTTATAAAGTAATTATATGCTAAGGTTTAAAGAGGATAATTTGAAATAACGTAATATAAAAATAACAAAGCATTATTAAGATAACATTAGAAATGTTTTTGTGTTTACTAGTAATATAACCAAATAAAAAATATTTCAAGAAATGAGTCAAATTATATTGAAAAGTAGCACTCTAAGATAATAAAGAGATCGAGGGCAACATCCATGATTATCAAACCATACATGAATCAAAATAGCTCACAAAGAGTGCCAAACCCATGTTAATCAAACAATTAGAATTATAAAAAATAATTATTTCATTTAGTGCATGTCACTTAGATGGGTCAAATGATGTTTGTTCCTTAATGATAAATCCTTGTCTTGAATAGAAGTGATGAAATCATCTTGCAAATGGAGAATAAGGGTAACATAGTAACAATGAAAAATCAAAACAAAAAATTTGATGAAATGAGATAAATTATTTTAGAAAGTTGTATTCATAGTTACTAAGACGATCAAGTGTAATGATCTTGATCATAAAATTAGATATGGTGAAAAATGTCTTTTAAAGTTTGCTTCTTCTTCTTCTTCTTGTCATCCTCTTCTTCTTCTTTTTCTTCTTCTTTTCCTTCTTCTTTGTCTTCTTCATCTTCTTCTTCTTCTTCTTCTACTTCTTCCTCTTCTTCCTCTTCTCTTCTACTTCTACTTCTTCTTCTTCTTCTTCTGCTTCTTTTTCTTTTTTATATAACAATTAAATTTAAAATCATATATTCACAACTAGATGTGAAGTAATTTTTTTTGTTGTACATATTTTAATTTGGTGCCTAAGGGGGACAATGATCTTGGTCTAGATAAAATTTCAAATAATAAAAAGAAAGGGGAATTACATAGTAAGGTAGAGTACGATGTAATGGGGGGCATATGTTCTTTGTTTTTAATAAATATTATAATAATATATTTGTTAAATGTATCCTTTTATTTATTAAGTTTTATCTACACATTTATGCCTACCATCATCCAAAGGGAAAGATTATTATGTGCCCTATGTGTTTGATGTACTGAGCTATAAATGTTTAACATTTTATTCTAGTGGGCCTGTTTTATAAGAAAAAGGTTTAGATTGAATAGCAAGTCATGAAATTTCAAATATGGTGAATTAGTGGTCTTGAAAGAACCATTTAGCATTTAATAAGCAAAATGGATTGGAGACATTCACATCAAATTTAAAAATGATTTCTTTTTTATGAAAATGAATATTAGCTTGTTTACATTTAAATATAATGTACATCTCTTCACTCATATTAATTTATAATCCTACATAGGCATTTATATTATTCAATACATTTCTTGATATGCAAAACATCTTGAATTTCATTTTTTTTCACATAATCTTTTATTTTATTAAATCCCACTTTTGAAATTTTTTCAAATTTTGTTATTATTACATTAGAAAAACACAATTAACAAAACTTATTCTATTTTTATAATCAGTATATATATATATATATATATATATATATATATATATATATATATATATATATATATATATCGTAAGCCTATTAAAAGTGCAATATGCTTGGGTTGGTCAAGCTTCAGCAAGACTGAGAAGCCACGTCTTAGGAGACCAATACAGCAATGCAAGGTTGAGCGATATCTAGTCTAAGGTGATTAAATCAGGGAAAGAGCTCAACCCAATCAAGGTTAACTATCAAAATTCTCTTCTCCATATTAGTTAACTTATCCTTTAATCTAGAAGTCCAGAGCTCCTCATCTTAATTCCATTGACAAAGATCACTCTTGCATTTGTTATTAATGAATTCAATGGTGCTTATCTCAAATGATGTGATCAAACATTCCAAATCTAATCCTACCATATTCAAACTTCCATAATTCTTTTTATTATTATAATCATTGATTTGATAGTCTAGATCTACTTCTAGTAGATTCAAGGGCACTTGTCAACCACACCTAATGACTAATTCCAAAGCTATTATTTGTGTCATTATAGAATAAGTTTGGAATTTTTTTGTTTTCTGGAAGCATCTTATTAATTTTTTTTCCTTGACTTTTTAGTTCCTATTAATAAAATTTTTATATAAAAACCATTATGAATGAAGGTGTTAATGAATGTTACCAAAAATTAATATAATATTCTACTAGTGTAAAGTTATTAAAAGCCACATTACAATAGAATAATATAATAAATTAAAAACCCTTCTTTGTTATGTCTGACACTTATAAATTTCAATTTTCTTAAGTGTCATCAAAACTCTAACTTAGTTGTGCAACACTTTATTTATCAATAAGCATTGGAAGCCGTATGCTTTATCAAATTTTTTTTGTTATTCTATTTGTTTTCCTTTGGCTTTTGTTGTCCAATATTTATGAAAGGTTGAGCTTTGTTTGATCTAACTAAAAATATTGGCTTTGGGTTAAGCTCAGAAAATCTTGTCTTATTTTGAACCCACAAAAGTTAATAAGTTTGAAGGCAAATGCAAAAGAAAAACATTTAGTTATAATGTTTTGTAATACTAGTGTTTCCTTTACATTGGTTAGAGTCATAGGTTCTTATCGAAACTGAATTACCGAAAACATTTTTGTGCACTTTTTTAATTTTGAAATTGTTTTTTTCTGAATTGTAACAATTAAAATTTTTTTATATAAATTTTAATATCAAAGTTTTTTAAAAAAGTAAAATTATTTTTATAAATAATTTTTGATAATAAATACATCAATAAAATGCAAAAAAAAATATTTTAAAACAAAAATTCAACATGCTTTTGGGGGATTCACACACTCTAATTTTTCTTGAAATGTATATGATGGATAATTCGATATTATTGAAAACCTACAGGTTAAATAATTTAAAAAAATTACTTATGCAAATTAATAAACAATATAGATAAACATAGCCTAGTTATACTTTATTTATCTTTTATAATTACAAATCAAGAGGAAGTGCTTAGTATATCTTATCTCAATCATGACCATAAATACTAATTAGATCCATGACTTGTATTATGCCATGCTAATAACATTGTATGAATCCCTTAATCACAATGTAAGGTGCTTTGTTGAAGTTTCTTTGAAATTTAAATCAAGACAACATAACTCCAATAATTTGGATTAAAGCTATTACAAAAAAAATCTTGTTGATTATGTTCTCGATCATACTTGTACTATAAATATTTTGTACAATATGGTGTAGTAAATTTTCCTTTATTAACTATTTATTCAGCTGCTTATAACTATATCGTTCCACTTTTTTTGAAAGATAATACATTATGCACACATTTTTGAAGTCATAATTTAATTGTTCTCTTGTGTGAAAACACTGTTATGTTGATGATATTTATAAGTTAGCACTAACTATATTGTATGGTAATCAACTCACCAAACTTGGATTTTTAGCTACTTTTATTGTTATATTTGAATGATCCATGACTTTACACTTGCACGACCATAGAATCACTTCAAATTTTTCATTAATGCTCTTGAATGCTATTGTGTTTATCAACTTAAACAAGTTTTATAGTTTTATCACATTTCTCTCATTGTTATACTATATTGCATCTTTTGTTCAACACCAGTTTATTCTTTGTTATTTATATGAGATGTAAATAGCAATAATTCTCAAGACATTAATATAGTTTTATCATGGCCATGATGTACTATTATGACCAAAGTCCCCTTTAATAGCTTCTTCATAATTACATATTGATTGCATTTGTTAACCAATTGTACCATAGGATTAACCAATATAATAATGTATAATATTGCTTACTTGGCTTTCACTAATGCTTTTCCTACAATATGCTATGTCACCATCTGCCATTATACTAAATGATTCTTCATAGTGGCACAATTAGACAAAAAATAGCTTATTTAGTAACATTTAAATGAATTTAGGCATAAAAAAGAGAAACTAACATATATTTGTTAGCCAAAAGAAAGGTGTACCATGGTCGTGATAAGTATTAAAAAATCAAAGATTATAGACATTTTGTTATAAAGAAGATGTGAAATGAACCACAAAGCATTTCATTGTAACACAAGTCTTCAATAGTAATAGAAATTTTAAAAGTTGATATAGGCTATTAGCTAAATGAAACAACTAATTTTCAAATTATGTGCATTCATAGACCATTCATGTGTTTTTGTTATGGCTAAAGTCTTATTTATTTTGAAAATGATTTGTTAAAATCATCTTAAACTCATTGAATTTAGGTTTTCACTTATCCAAGGGCTTTCCTAATCAATAAAAATGCTAATAAGAAATGTTTGTTGGAAAAGCTTTCAAAGAAATTCTGAATAAAATCATAGTCATTCTTTGTCATTAGATCCCGCATTAAGAAAGATGTAGCTCAAGGGATCACCTATTTTCATATAGAAATTTTCTGCAGTAATACATTCCATTTAGGTACGTTACTTCACAAATATTCAAGATTAAAAAATTTACAAACCAAACTATACAACATTATTTATAGATGATTTTATTATCTTTATCTTTTTTCTTTGGCATAATATATAAAACATAAATTGTCTTACTATTGAAATTTAGTTCATAAGCAATAAGTCAAAATTTATGTGTCATAGAAGAGTGTCAATTTGAGGACTATGTATTATAGGCAGGCACTCTATGCTTTTTTAAAAATTTAAATTGTGATATTTAAGGAAAGGAAACATATAATGCAACCTATAAAAGATTCAACATTCTTACTTTTTCCTAAAGTACAAATTGTTAATGCAAGAAAATATTTTTAAAACACCATGTAAATGCTCACTTTTTGATGATTTTTTAAATGATGAATCCATAAATAATAACACCATAAAGATAAGTCCTATAAAAGTACTAATTTTTACGTGTGTAGGAAAGAAAGCCAAGATCATACAAGCATGATAAAAAAAATATTCCACGTTTAAAGAAAGCCAAGATTGTACACTTGGATTAGCACAATAATATTTGGATTAGTACATATATGGAATCATTGGGTTGCAATGTGAGTGTTAGTATGCCATTTCATTAAAATAAAACAAATTCAAAGGTCATGCAATTATGACAAATGTGGTTAGTAGTTAGAAAAGTCACATTTAGAATAAATGCAGTTTTTTATATGAGTTACGTTTGATCATAGCCATGGGAATTGAAGTGTATAATCCTATGAAATGCAAACAACTTGGATAGAGATGGTAAGGGGAAAATTAAGTTTAGAGAAACACTGATACTAGAATACATGTGTCCTTAGGAAAAAGATAATGTGATGTATTATAACTATTCTAAATGTACATCAAATGATTTAAGAATTATTATTTAAGCTATATAAGGTCTTAAGAAGTAGTAGTGAAAGAAATGTTTTCACCTTCTAACATTAAGCTCTTCTATGATCACATACTTGACAAAAACCTAACGCAAGGAAGGAAAAGTGGGATCTTGAACTTGCTTCAGAAAGTAGAGAATAATCCGATTTTGGGTGAGCCATTGCTTAGTTTTTATAGTTTGCAATCCTTGGTTTAGCATGAAACCCTAAAATAATATTATGATAATAACAACAAAGTAAATAACCGCCAAGCATGTAAATAGAATTTGGACAAATATCTATTGCTCTTTGCATTAAAGCTAAGATATTACAAGTTAAACTTTTTTATCATGATAGAGACTCAGTCACCATATTCCGATTTGATGTCTAAAATAAATGTTCATATTTAATTTAAATTCCCCTCTTGAAGCAAGCATGAATTTCATAAATTTAGCTAATTAAAAATTGTGATACATGCTTGACCAAAACTTTATGAGGTTATCGTCAAATTACGTTTGAAATATTAAAGATCATATTATCATAAAGTATTGAAAATGTTTTGAATACATGTATAAGGAAAGAAATTTAATTTTTTTGATTATTTTATGTTGGAATGCAATGAAAGTATGTCGTCAAAACTTGATATGTAAATATGAGTTATTTCATTACATTGCATGATGAAATCAAAACCATAAATGTTTAAATTGTTCTTGATGTTGCTATTTTGGAGGTCAAATTCATCTTTTTATTATGTGAACTTCCCAAAAGAAGCGAACTTTTATGAGCATGAAAAGGAACTTTGATTACACATGAAGGCCAACGTTTTTATTGGATGACTTCCATAAAAAATTAGATTTCTAATGAAATGCAATTGTGATGTTGAGATTTCTTTTTTACAAATAAGATACTTGTGATAATTGAATAAAATAAATTGATATTGTGTTTTTGATTGTAATATGAAATTTTGATTAAAGTATTTCATGAATTCCAAGGCTAAAATTATTCAATTAAACTCTATTTAAGCAAATTGTGAGTATAGAAATGTGTTGCCATCTTTAAAATTTTAAATGTGTGGTATTTCTTTCAATTTCTAATATTGACAAAACCTATAATACTATGAAATATTTGTGTTTTATGATGTTAAATTACCATTAACCAACAATAAGAAGGTATGATTAGAGATTTTTGTTTGAATGATACTATTGTACGGCTTGTAATTATGCTAAATATGCCAAAGATTGACAATTACCATGCAAAGGCTTTAACTAGAAAGCTCAAGGGGCATTGGAGAAACATAGAAGATGTCTAAATTTTGACCTTTCTAGGTTCAATGAAGGTGAGATTATGAATTAAAAATTTAAATGTCTAACTAATACAATTCATCAACTCAAACAATGTCTAAAAGCCCATTGTAATTGCCAAAATGAACCTATGGATTAGAGTTAGGATTTCAAATTTAAAGGCATTAGGTTTGTAATATCATTGTTGTTTATTAAGAACTTGACTATTTTAGATTTGTAATATTAATTCCAATGGTTTGATATTTGAATATCACATTAGGTAAAGCCACTAAGTAATGCTCAAAAGGCTTAAAAGTAAGTTTTGACTTGAAAATGTCTTGGATGAGGTTAGTGATTACATAATAAGTAAGAATAAATTGAGATTAAAAAAACCAAATGACTGCAACATTTACACAATAAAATAAAAAATATAAAAATTGTGATAGGACTATGAATATCAAGTTGTTCATGAGATTGTTAAAACACCTAGTTTATGACTGTGATTTGATGATGGTCTAAAATTTTGTCCTTGCAAGTGGTGTTAAGAGAGCCTAAAGTGGCTGATGGTCCCATTTGGTTTTGGTTAAACCCTAATCTAGTTTGGATAATTGGGTGAGATCTTAAGTAGCCCTAAATTAAGCCCTTAAATGACTAATTAAGGCCTTAGGGGGTAATTTTTTTGTCATATGTTACTTATGAGAGGCATTTTTCATGGTTCTGATTGCTCAAGTTTTCATGTTAGGCATGCAAGTTTTCAAGGTAATTCATATAAATTAAGGATTAAAAATAACGACATTAACTTTAACAAATTCAACAAAGATGCTTTGCATTGAGTGATTGATTAATTGATTTTCTTTATAGCCTAGAAGATTTATCAAAAACCCTAGGTTAGGTAAGATAGCTATTAAGGTATTGCAAAATGGTTTGATGATCTTCATAATGAATAATGTTTTAGAGAAAGCTCTAAGATTATGTTAAATTATACGGTAGAGTTAGTGTAGATAACTAATGAACCTTCTGATGTTGGATGATGAAACTATAAGTAATAGTGTTACTTGATAAGAAAGTCCACACTTTTGATGGCATGGCTTATCATCTGGTAAAACATAAATGATAGGCCACCAACAAAAGTTTGGTTAGTTAGATGCACCATATAGTTGGAGTCCTACTAATTTGTAGATATGTGAGACATGTAATCGGAAGTGTCATGAATGTTTTTTCCTATGTTAATACACAACTTCTCACATGAGTGATTAATCCTCGATGGTGGGCATGTTGATCATTTTTGAAGAATCCTAGCACAGCTAAGTGTTAGTGATCTATAGCACATCACTAGAGATAGTACTGGAAGTCACCTTGTAAAGCTCTATGTTGTTTTCGAGGGCACCAAGAGACCTATGGGGTAGCCAAATTGATTGTACTTTCTATAACAAAGTGGGAAAATTTGTGATGAGATTGTAGCATAGAACATACACTAAGAATATCATGGTTATGTAGGGAATGCCAAATAATAGGTAGGTCGCTAATAATCTGTTATGGTTTTGACTAGCATAGTTGATTGAGACATCTTTTGTTATATTGGCTAGACTAATACATTTATTCTATTAGACTTGTCATTAAATTATTACATTATTATTTTTATATGAAAACTTAAGGTTTTATTATTTAGAATGACTAACTCTTCTCCCATATAACAACCATAGATGCAAATGAATAAGAGCTAAGATAGGACTTCAAAAGGGGGCATCTAAGTCAATAATTTCATGATTATTCATTAGTTAGTAATTTTTGATGTTATAATTTTTTGTTCAAACACAGCATCATCATTTATATTTGTTGGACTGGGGATTGTATTGGACTATTCCAATAGACTCTGGTATCTATAATTTAAATTTAATTTGATAAACTAACACTTTAAGATGGGTTATGGATGATGTAAACCATCATTCTTGTGGTTAGGAAGTAAACCACAAGAATGATGATCAGATTGGGAGATTCCTTCTCTAAACTTTTATGTCATGCACAAGGAGTGAAATGTTACTGGCAAAATATGTTGACTAGTGGATTTTTTTGGTTGTTCACAAATATGAAGAAAAAATGTTATTAAAAGGTTATGGTTCAAGTTCTTTATATCAATGAAAATTTCAACATTTTTAACATTAATTAACATCCATAATTTTAAACATAATACTCATTATCACTTATTACAAAAATTAACAAACTAAAATATTTATTTAAAAATGAAAATGATAATTATATTATAACTTAATAGCAAAGCTTTTTTTATTCTATAATATTTCTTTATAAATTTCTTAACAATATCATGAAACACAACCTGACAAGCCTAAAAAAATGCCATAACAAATACCACAGAATAACTAGTTCTACAAAATTAATTTGATGTCCCCTATTGATTTATGCGATACTTGACACAAGCTCAGCACTTCTATCTCATCACATGATCCAATAATTTATAAACTAAGCTCTACTAATTACATGGACTACTCTGTAGGGTAGTAAGAGTAATCATAAACCATTTGTGACCATAACAAGAACTCTAGCAAATAAAAATTCTCTAGTCACATCCTCTTATGACACATGATCAACAAGGAATCCAAAATCTCTAATGGGTGTTCAATCACTTGGTATAGATCTCTAGCTTGTCTCATTCTAGCTTAAGAGCACATCATTGGGGTCTACAAAATCATAGTCTACATCATCTTTAATAGATAATCTTTATTAACATCATGACTATTTTTCTTGTGTTTGACTCGGGCTACTTGACCCTAATCTATCAATTATTATTTCCTAAAGTCCCATATCATTTGTTTAACTTTCTATATCTCTTATAACTCTACTCACTATCTACTTAACCTAAGGGTTCTACTAAGGACTAATCTACATCTTTGGGTCCCCATCCACATTTCATGTATTTTTGTCTACTTACCCATAATTTATAAATCAATAGCTTGAATAGTTTAAGTCATAATTCTTCCTCTTTAAACATGTTCACATGAATTTCACTACTAACCCTCTCTTACCTCATAAAACAACTTGAGTCACCTACTTTTCCAATAGCCTCTCTTGAGTTTCTTGCATCTCATAATGCCATTAATGGCTATTTATGACCTCACCTATCCATAAAACTAGATCAAGTTTTACAAAAGATCTAGGTCATCATAGGTCCCTTGGTCCTGCCTAATACAATTCGCAATGCAAAAAAAGACAACTTTATCACTCTTATTTAGGCCTAACTAATAATGTCATGAAATGATAGCCACATTGACAGTTTGTTGAAGCCTTCCCAAAACATTATATTCTTAATTCAATACTAATTCTTTTCAGTTCTAATTTAACTTCATCCATACCATGCATTCTTGGGCTTCGAAACTAAACTTAAGTTTGAGTTTCTAGACTATAAGGAATTTAAAATTTAATTCCTAAATATTAAAATTTCAAATTTAAGACATAAAAATACGAAATTTAGAACTTCTGAATTTTAAATTTAAAATAATATAACTTCTAATTTCTATGTTCTCATTAATCTTATAATTTCACAACTGTAATGTAGTCCAATTAAGCATTTTTGTGAGGTTATGTTCCTTCCTAATTTTCTATTATTTCTTAACAAAATCCAAAGCTTTTTTTTGCTCCAAAACAAGACCTAGTCCCTCTCCAGCCTTCTTTAGTGGTCAACTAAAGTACAATAAATCCTCCTATGAGAAACCCCATGGGTTTACTTGCCTTGGAATACATCTAAGTGTATTTTCCAAGTATTTTCTTGCCTTCAGTGTTCAGAACTAAGCCTTAAAATCAATCTCAAGGAAAAGCTTTAGTCATTCATTCCTATATTTTGTTGTGAAATTCATTCCAAGGTTTTGTTTTGTTTCGAGGAAGTCTTCCTGATGATCAACGATGGTTAAGCTTGCATATATCTTAATTCATTCAACTCAAATTAGAGATTAACATGAAATTTCAAGTGATATAAATTGAGCAATACATAATATTCCATAAACATGGGAACAATTAACAAAAAAAACATCATGCAATCTTCATATTTTATCAAAACCCAAAATTTTAACCAGCAATGCTTTTTGAAAGAGATGAAATAACTATCATTGGACTCCTCTCAACAAGCTCTATGAAATTAAGCATTCATTTTGATATTTTTAAATATTTTATATTCATGGGTTTTGGCTTTATTTTTTAGTTATCTAGATTCATACATAATTTGACGATTAAGGATGTTAGATTCAATCTCCATTGTATTTTGAATTTTAACTTTTAGAAATAATTAATCTCATTTTTTAAAATTCACTTGCTTTAGTTATTTTAAATTACTATGTAATTCTAAATCTCTTATCTTGTGACCTTTGTGTTATTTTTATTATTTATTTTATATTGCCTTAATGTATCTCTTTTTAGCTTTAGCATATGTATTTACTTAATAATAAAATAAAAAATTATTAATATCGATTCTTTTTTACTTTGGCAATTCATAGTGATTAAATACGACATTCAATTGAAACAAAAAAAGTTAATAAGATGTTTCTATTTTTATCACATTTAATTTTTTAATGTTAAACTCAACCACTATAGTATCTTACTTTTTTTTTTCTTGTACAACTTATCTCATTTTTACAAATTTTTTGTTTTGATTTGGTTATATGACTTTGGAGAACTAATTCTCTTATCATGTGAATTTTGCTTTACTTTAATTTTATTATTTTTTATATTACCTCTATTTTATCTCTTTTTTATTTATTATTTATTCACTTAATTTTTAAATGATAATTCATTGTTATTTATGCCTATTTATTTTAATAATTTACAAAACTTTTAATTGAAGGTAAACTAAGAAGAAATGAACATTGTTGCCCTCATGTTAATGAGCTCTATATAACTATATACTCACTTTATATTTTTAAGTAGATTATTTTCTAATGTTTATGAATTTTTTATGTGACATTTGGATTTTTATGTTATTACACAACATAATATATTGCGCATTGTTGTATAATTATCTAGGAATATTTATATAATTGATCTTATTTCTCCAAAATCTTTGGTTTGATTTTGTTATATTCCTATAAAAATATAACTCGCTACTCCTATGATCTTTGCATCACTTTAATTTGTTAATGTTACATTTCTTCAATTTATCTCATTTAAACTTTGAAAAACATTTACTAAATATTAAAAATTAAATATTTTAATATTTGTTATATTTAATTTTGTAATTAATCATAATTTTAAAGGTGGTTAGGTGGAGTTGAAACAAACATCATTAGACCTCTCTTGTGGAGCTCAATGTAACGAAGTAATAGCTTTAAAATTTTTAAATATTTTCTTTTCAAGAGTTTAAGCATGTTTTACAAGTCATTACTATTTTTGCTAGCTTTGATGACGTATTTTACACTCAATCTCCATAGTACTAAGGACATCAATTTCCATGTAAAATTTATCTTGATTTTTAAACTATTTCTCTTTGATTTAGTTATAATATATTTCCTTAATTTATCTCAATTTAGCTTTATATATATATTTGCTTAACCTTAAAATAATAATTTCTTTTTTAGGCTTATTTAAATCTATAATTCTTTATAAGTTCAAACAAAGTTTAACTCATCACATTAAGTTTTTTATTTTAATTTTTTTATATTACTTTGTTACTCTAAATCTCCTCTTATGTGGCCATTATAATTCCTTAAAATGGTTGCCATACTTGCTTCAGTTTATCTATTTTCAACCTAAATTTTTTCCTTACTTAATATTATGATAATATTTTATTGTTATTTATTTTATCCAATTAAGTAATTCATAATAATTCTAACTAAGGACTACTCAAGATGAAGCAAATGTTGTTGAACATGTGTTAATAAGCTTCATTAAACTAAGCATTAATTTTAATATTTTTAAATGTTTTATAGTAAAAGAGTTTTTAAACGACTTTCACGGCCTTTTCATTTCTATCTTATTTGATGATAAAAAATATTACCCTTGATCTTTTATGTAAGTTGGAAATGAACTTTCTTATACTTTTCATCACATTTCATTAAAATGTTCATTTCGATTTGTTGCTATTACTAAGATAGTCTAAATATCCTATAATTTGAAATTTAAATCACTTTGATTTCGTTATATTATATCTCTTCAATTTACCTCATTTTAGATTTAATATAAACAAATATAATATTAAAATAACCATTTCTTAATATTTATGATTATTTAATTTTGTAATTCATAGTAATTCTTATTGCTTTTTGGTTCGATGTACCAAATGCTCTTGCACTCATCAAAATGAGCTGAATCGAGAATATTTTATAAGTTTTTTGTAAATTTTGTGAAACAATTCGAGTCATATTTGATTTGTTGATAGAGAAAGTACTCGTAGAATGTATCATATTTCTTAAAATTTTTCCTTAAAATTTATTATATTAGAATGAATTAATAATTCTCCTTTCATGTGACCATTATATTGCATTGATTTGGTTAATTACATCATTTTTATAAATCATATTTCAAATTTAATATATTTTTCCTTATTTTTAAAATAATATATTTTTTATTTATACTTATTTAAGTTGGAAATTCATAAATAATTTTGATAAGGTTAAAATGGAAAAGAAACAAACACTATCAAACTCATATCAATGAGCTCTATCGATAACTTTTTTATCTTTTTTAATATCTTTTTTTTTATTTTTGCATGTTTTGTAAGTAATTTTGAATAACACTTATTCAATGATATATGATGTTTCAAATAATCTTCTTGGTATCTTGTAAAACATCTAAAAACATAGTGAAAATCTATTTTAAAAAATATTAAAAAAATAATTTTTAAATTAGATAGAGTTTAATCGACAAGTGCAACTATGTTTCCTTTTTTTGTAAATGATACCTCAGCTTGAATTACTATTAAATAACAAAGTAAATGAGAATAAATAATAATAAAATATTAATTTCATATTTCGTAAATATATAATAAAATTGTAATAGGATAAATTGAAGTGATACAATATAACTAATTAAAAGTGGTGTACAGGTCACATTATAAAAGATTCATTTTGAGATAGTGATATAACAAAAAAAATAAAAAAGTCAAAAAAATAAGATTAAATTTATAATAAAGTTTCATTAAAGGAAACTTAAGAGATCGAGTATAATATCTCTGATCATCAAATTAGCTATGAAACAAAATATATCATAAAACATTGAAAAATTGAAGAAAATAAATTATTTTAAAATATGGACAAGAGCAATTAATTGAATAAAGGTCATTAATACAATTCTGACATCTATTTCATGTCAATGATGCTTCATTTTGAATGAATATAATTGTTAAAGGAAATATCCATAATTTTTTACAAAATATTATTTTTGTAATCATGAAATATATATTAAAGCTAAAATAAGATAAATTAAAGTATTAAAATATAACCATATGAATGACATCTCAGGATCATGTCAAAAGAGATTTAGTCTTACATAGTAAAAAAAATATAATAAATGTTAAAATTTTAAAGAAATGAGACAAATTTTCCATGAAATTATTTTCGAACATTCTATTAAGATCGAGTATAACATTGTGGATCCTTTAATAAAGAACAAATAAAAATGTCTTGTAATTCATGAAAATATGTTTAAATGCATGTAAGTTATTAAGGTGAGACCAATGGAAATTATTCCATCTCAATAAAAACTTATTTTGAATTACTACAAACTACTAAATTAAATAGACACAAACATTAATATTTTTTTTATTTTACTATTAAGAAAATAAATATCAAACATAAAATAACATAAATTTATAGAATATAACACAACAAAATAAAAGCAATGCAAAAATACAAAAAGGAGACATAAAGTTACATTATAACATAACTAAATCAATTTAAAATATTTAATAAAATGAGAAAAGTTATGTGAGAAAGTGTAACTCCAAGTAACAAAGGTGATCAAATGTAACATCCTCAATTATCAAATTAATCAAACACATATAATAATAATTTATTATTTTTTATTAAGAAAATGATATCAAATATAAAAGAAGATAAATTCAAGAAATGTAACAAAAGAAAATCAAAGCAATGCAAAAAGCAAAAGAAGGAGATTTGGAGTTGCGTAGTAATAAAACTAAATCAAACTAAAATATTTTGTAAAATGAGATAAATTATGTATGGAAGTGCCATTCGAAGAAACTGAGGAGATCGAATGTAACATCCTCATTTATTAAATTAGGTACAAGTTAAAATATCTCATAAATCAAGCAAAAATAATTTAACATTGTCTTATAAACTATACCAAAAATATTAAAAACAATTAGAAAAAATAAAAACTCCTATTTAATAGTGTAAAACATATTGAGATGACTCTAATGACGTTTAATCCATCTCACTACAAAATTATTTTTAAATTACTTCAAATTAAAGAATTAAATTATATTAAATAATAGTAGATTAATTTTTTTATTAAGTTGTTGCAAACAAAAGATGAAATAACACAAATTGAAGCAATGTAATATACCCAAATTAAAAAAGATCACATGAGAGGAAATTTAAAGTTACATACTAACATGACATAATAAATGCAAAAACTTTAGAAAATGAGATGAATTTTATGAGCTAATAATATTCCAAAATTTTATCATCCTTCTTAATAAAATTAAGGATCAATTGAAATATCTCATAAAGCATGCCAACGTCCTAAAAAATAAGATATTAAAAAATATGAAACATAAATATTAAATTTGATAAGGCTCATCAAGATTGGACCAATGACATTTGTTACGTCTCGATTTGACCATGTTTGAAAATAAAGCAAATCATTATAGTAATTAAAAATAAATAATAATAAACTATTGTTTAAATATCAAGAAAATATATTGTAAAGATAAAATGAAACTAATTAAAGTTATAATATATAAACAAATCAAAGTGTTGTTAATGTCATATTAAAGAAAAGTTAGAGCATCATTGTAATATAATAAAACCAAAGCAAAACATTTAAAGAAGTGGGATAAATTATACAAAATGTTAATTCTAAAATACTAAGAAAATTGATTATAACATTCTCTTTTAGCAAATCAGGTACGAATTTAATTAGCTTAAGAAATAGACCCAAAAAATGAAATAAATAACTTAAATATAAAAAATGATGTTTTAATTAGGAAAAGCTCAAAATTACGTGTTGAATGATTTTTGTTTTATATCCATCAGATCTATTATAAAATTATGGCAACTTAGAAAATAAAAAGCATAAACAATAATAAATTACTACTTAAAAAATTAATTAAATATATATTAATTTTGAATATGTTAACTAAAATATAATGTAATACAACAAAATAAAAGTTGTTTAAACATCAAATGATTAGAGAATTAGGGTATTTACAAACCAAAGTGAAACATTTTAAGAAATATGATTAAATTTAAAGCAAAGCTACATTCCATGATATTAAGGAGAATTAGTATAACATCCTTGATTGTCAAAATAGATATTAAATAAATTTTCATTAAAAAATTAAAATTCTAGATAATTAAATACTCAAAATTATTAAAAAAACATAAATGAGTAAAGATAGTCAAGATGACTCCAACGATATTTTTTTAATAAGGTAATGCTTTAAATTATGTTAAATTACAAAAGTAAATTAGGATAAATAGTTATAAATTGTTATTTTAATGTTGAGTTACATATATTGAAGAAGAAACAAAATGAATTGAACAAGTATAATACAATCAAATGAATGGAACGAAAACATCCCACGACAGTAGATTTAGAGTTAAAAAGTAATGTATCCAATTCAAGAGGAGAAATTTAGAAGATAAATTATACAAATTTTTTGTGTTTTAAGACACTTGTGAGATTGAGTGTGGCATCCATCATGGTCAAATAATTTATGAATAAAAAATTTTGTTAACTATGCCAAAATCCTAAAAATATAATATTTTCAAATATAAAAATAATTATCGAAATTGATATAATTCAATGATATCACACCAACAATGTTCTATGTCATAATTGAATGTCATTTGAAATTATAGAGAAATTACCAATGTGAATAATCATAAATAATAAAAAATACATATTATAAAAAAAATAAATATATAAATTAAAGGTAAAATGATATAAGATGAAATAAAAAAAATATATCACATCAAAAAAATATGAAGTTCATGTCAGAAGACATTTGGAGTTATATAATAATATAAATTAATTAAAGAAAAAATTTGAAAAATACGTGAATTATATGGAAAATTTGCATTTTAATAAATTAAGAGGATCAACTATAACATAATCGATAGTCATTTTAAGTGCAAATCAAAATGACTTATAAAATACTTCCAAACCATAGTAAAGAAAATATTTCAAAATATAAAAGTAAATTTTTAATTAGATAGAGCTACCGACATTCTCTTCTTCTCGACTAGGCCACTTTTGGAATTACTATGAAGTACAAAATTAAATAAGCATAAATAAAAAACTATTGATTTAACATTACGACAATTTATATTAAAGCTAAAAAAATATAAATTGAAGCATAGTATCATAACCTAACAAGAATAATATAATGGTTAAATAAGGAGAAAATTGGATTTTCAAAATATTGTAAACAAATCAAAGAAAATAATTTGAAGAATTTAGACGAATTAAAGAAAAAAGTTGCATTTCAAGATACTATGTAGCTCAAGTGTGATATCCTCGATAAACAAATCATGTATGAAAAAAATACTTTGAGAAGTAGGGAAAATAGTAAAAAAATGACATTTTTAAAATTATAAAAAGTAATACTTAATTGGATAGAGCTCATTTAGATAAATCCAATAATGTTTTCAATTGATTTGAACCTATTTTGAATTTTCGTGAATCACTAATGTCAAAAAACATAAGTAATAACAAATTTTTATTTTTAAAAATTATTTTTATATTTTATAATATGTTGCTTTATGGGGTTCTCACATGCTTCAAAAAAAATTTATTCATAGGTATTTGATTTTCAAGGATGTTACACTTGTTCTTATTAATATCTATGAATGCGAGTTTTGTTTATGATTTATTTCATTTTTCCAAATTTTTCATTTTAAATGGGTTATATCACTATGTAACTAAAAATTAATTTTCATGTTCCCTTAGAATCACTTAAATTTTCTAATAATATATTACATAAATTTATATCTTTTCAACTTTAAAATATAAAAAAATATATTATTATTTTTTATCTTATGTAATTAGCAAATTAACAATAATTTTGAATGAGCTCTGATCAAGATGAAGCAAACTTCGTTGGTCTAAACTCCAGAAGCTCTATCGAATTGCATCTTAAATATTCTTTTGATTTAACACCTTTTATGAGATATTTTGATTCATCTTTTAATTGATAATTAAGCATGGTACATTTGATCTTTTTAGTAGTTTGGAATGAACCCTTCACATAACCTTTTTCTAATTTTTTTCAAATTTTTTAGTTTGATTTAGATATGTATATACGTGTATATAAATCGCATCATATTTTAACTTTTCAGCACCATCCAATGAAATATTTATTTTTATATTTTTTTAATTATTTTTTTCTATGGATTCAACATGCTTAACAATAATTTGAATTTTTTATTATATTGAGGATTTATGGTTTTACACTCAATATTCTTAATATCTAGGAATGCAACTTTCCATAACAAGTTATCTCTTTGTTTCAATTTTTTTTTGTTTGATTTGGATATATTACCATATAATTTAAATTCTACTTTCATGTGACATGTACATCATGTTTATTAGGATATATTAAATTTTTTAAATGTGTCTTATTTCATAATAATATAACAATAATTAAATATTATTTATTCCTATAGAATTTGTTAAATTATAATAATTTCAAACAATGTCTTATTGAGACAACACAAATGTTGTTAGACTTGTCATGACAAGTTTTATGTAATAAAAATATTCTCTTTTATATTTTGAATCACCTGTTTCTAAGGTCTTCAATATTTTATGTGACATTTTCATTCTTATCTCATTTGAATCTTCAAATGAGTTACACTAAATCTACTATGTACCTTCAAATGTAGCTTTCTCACATAATTAATCTTATTTTTTAAAATTTTTTGATTGATTTATGTACATTACTACAATACTCTAACTCTCCTCTCTTTTGACATTTACATCATAATAATTTGGTTATATTACACTTCTACATTTTTTCCCATTTTAGGTTTAATATATATTTACCTATTATTAAAATGTTAATTTATTATTATTTATGTTTTATTACTTTTACAATTAAAAATAATTCAAAATGTTGTCCAATAAATATGAAACGAATATCATTGGTCCCATCTTGTCATATTTTACCTAATTAAATATTCATTTTTATATTTTTCAGAATATTTTACTTCTTCGATTTTTTTCATACTTTTTGAGATTATTTGATTCATACTAGAATAGAGAATTAATGATGTGACACTCAATATATTTTATAACTGGGAATGTAGCTTTCTTATATATTTTAACTAATTTCATGAACTTTTTCACTTTAATTTGCTTATATGACTATAACTCCAACTCTCTTCTACTATGATAATTACATCATCCTTATTTTTTCGTACTAAATTACTTCATTTATTTCATTTCCACTTTAATATATTTTTACTTTAATTAAGAAAATATTTTTTTGTTATTCATGATTATTTTACATTAGTAAGTGATAGTAATTCCAAATATTGTCTAAACAAGATGATAAAAACTATACTAGATTTATTTAAACATGCTCTAATATTTCAAATATAAATTTTTGTATTTTATAAATTCTTTTTTTGTGATGGTTTACATAAATTTTATTTCTTTTTATTTTATTCATTCTTCATTTGATAATTAAAGATGTTACACTTAATTGATCTTATTATACTCTTAAACATTTATTCTCCTATTAATTGAATTTTACTTAATTTAGTTATATTATATTATTTCAATTTATAATGTTTTAGCATTAATATTTGTTTACATAATCTTAAAATAATAATTATTATTATTTATGCCTATTTATATTAATAGTTTGTAGTATTACAAATTGAGATGAAATTATCTTTGTAGGACTCATCTTTATTGGACCTGTTAAATTAACTATTCCTATTTATTTTTCAAAATATTTAATTTTCTTTGGTATGGGCTTATTTTATTATCATGTTTTGATCATAGTTGACTTTATGATCAATAATATTACACTCAATCTCCTTACGATCTCATAAAAACAAATTTTGTTTAAATTTCAACAAATATTTCACTTTGAATTGATCGTATTACTATATAAGTTTAAATTTCCTTTCATATGACTGTTATGTTACTTTGATTTATTAGCATTACATTACTTCTATTTATTTCATTTAAATTTTATTATATATTTGCTAAATATAGAAAAAATATTTTATTGTTATTTATATTCACTTTAGTGATTGGTATAAAAAACAAGGCACCAATGAGACAACAAATTTTGTTGGAGGTATCTCAATGAGCTCTCTTTAATTAAGTATTCATTTTATATTTTTAAATATTTTTTTGTAAAATTATTTCATAAGGATTGTGGGACATTTTGATTTATTTTATATTTAACTATCGAATATATTACAAATGATCTTCATAATATCTTGGAATACAACTTTCCCATTCAAATTTTCATATTTCTTAAAAATTATTCATCTTGATTAGGTCATATTAGTATATAATTCTAAATATTCTATGATGTTACCATTACATTGCTTTGATTTGTTCACGTTACGTTGCTTCATGTAATCTTATTCTAAACTTTAGTATATAATGTCATGTTATTAAGACAATAAGTTATTGTTATATTTACAACTTTTTCTTTGATAATTCATGGTTATTTAAAATGTACTCTGATTTAGGCAAAACAAATATCATTGGACTCATCTCAATGACTCTATCTAATGAAATATTAATTTATGTATTTGAAGTATTTTAATTTCTTGTTTATATTCTCTATGATTAATTTCAAATTTTGCCAAATTGTTGATCAAAAATCTTACACTCGATCTCCATGGCATCATGGAATGCAACTTTCTCATGAAATATCTCATTTGTTCAAGTTTTTCAGCTAATTTTGTTAAATTACTAAGAAAGTGTAACACCCATCTCCTGTGACCTAACAAATGTTGATTTGGTTATGGTATATTATCTCAATTTATGTTATTTTATCTTTAATTCATATTTACTTGATATTAAAAGAATATTTTTTTTGTTTTTTACACTTGTTTAATTTTGTAATTTGTAGTAATTCCTATTGATATTTGATCAAAACAAAACAAATATTATTGGACTTGTCTTGACAAGTTCTATTAGATTCAATAAACATTTATAGATATTATTTTTAACATTTTTTACTTTCTAGACTTTTAGCAAACATTACAAGACAATTTGATCCATACATGATTTGTTAATCAATCATGTATCAAGAGATTTGGTTAATATCGTGGAGTGTAGCTTTATCAAGCATTTATTACTAATTTAAAAGAAAGTTTTACTTTGATTTAATATTATTACTAACTTTAAATTTCCTCTCATCTAACCTTTACATCTTTTTATTTGGTTGTACAACATGGCTTCATTTTATCTCTATTCAATTTTGAAATATAATTACCCAATATTAAAAAACTAATCTTTTAATTGTTATTTGATTTAGCAATTCTTAGTCAACCATAATATGGTATGATCGAGACAACAAATGTAATTCAACTCATCTCAATGAACTCTATCCAATTAAATGTTTGTCTTTATGATTAAAAAATATTTTATAGGGTGTTGAATAATTTTTTAAGACATTTTGAGATATCTCATTTCTTGAAATGTTTCGCTCTTATTTTTTTTATTATCACTTAATTAAAAATCTCTTTTGATGTGATCTTTTTATTTTTTTGATTTGGCAATACATATTCATTTAATTTATCTCATTCAAACATTAATGTTATTTTTTATTATTAAAACAATAAGTTTTTTTTTATACGTATTTACATTGGCAAGTTGTAATAAATAAAAATGAGGGCCAAACAGGATGAGACTATCTTTATGGAAGTTATCCTTATGAGCACCATCTATGTACGTACTCACTTGTATATCTTTAAAAATCTTATTTTCTAAGGTTTTTGCATGCTTTACTAGGCATTTCCTTTGACGCCTTATTTTATGATCATGAATATTACACTTCATCTACTTTTGTAAAATGGAATGCACTTTGACATAAAAGTTTTTTCATTTCTTTAAATTTTTAAATTTTATTTGATCATAATATAGTGTAACTTTAAGTTTCCTCTCACACTACATTTACATTAATTTAATTAGATTATTTTTCTTTGATTCAATTTATCTCATCTTTTTTATTATATATTTACTTAATGATAAAATAATAGTTCATTATCATTTTTGTTTATTAATTTTGATAACTCATAGTAATTTTATATAAGGCTTAATAGAGATGACAAAATTTCAATGGACTTGTTTTAAGTAGCTCTATTAAATTAAATAATTATTTATATATTTTAAAATATTTTATTTTTTTAGCTTTGCAATGTTTTAGAAGCATTAGATTTGTACCTAATGTGATAGCCAATAATTTCACACTCAATATCTTTACTATCTTGGAATACAACAATCTAAAAAATTTTATCTTTTTTCTGTAATTTTTTTTACTTTGGTTTGGTTATATTACACAACAATTTTAATTCATCTCCCCTGTGACATTTACATTACTTTGATTTCATTGTATTTCACTACTTCCATTTACGTCGTTTTTGCTTCATTATATATTTTACTTATTATTACAATAATTATTTTTTATTATCTATGCTAATTAATAACTACAATTCGTATTAATTCCAAACTAAGTCAAATCGGTCCAAATAAACATCATTAGAGTCAGCTTGATGAACCCTATTTGAAAAATTATTTACTTTTATATAATTAAAAATACTTTATTTTATAGTGTTTTTGCATGTTATATAAGATATTTTTATTTGTGCTAGGTTTAATGATCAAGGATATTATGGTCAGTCTCATTTATATCTTTTAATACAAATTTCTTCTATAATTTATCTCATTTTTAATACTCATTTCTTTGATTTCATTATATTACTATGTAACCTTAAGTTTACTCTTATGTGACTTTTAGATTACTTTGATTTAGTTGTATTATATTTCTGTAATTTATCAAATTTTAGATTTACTTTATAGTTATTTAAAATTAAATAATAATTTGTTATTATTCATGTTTATTTTTTTATTTAGAGTAACTCCAAAAGATTTCTGAGTGAGACAACACATATATCATTCAACTTGCCTCCATGACCTCTATCCATTTAAATTATTGTTTTCTATGTTTTTTTATTATTTTATATTCTATTATTTATTTAAAAAATTATTAGATATTTTATTTGTATATTATTTGAAGATTAAGAATGTCACACTCTATCTCTTTATTATCTTAAATACATGATTTCTACATAACTTGTCCCACTTCTTTAAATGTTTCTTTTTTATTTCGTTGTATGATTATAAAACTCTAATTCTTCCACATTGTGACTTTTTGTATTGTTCTTAATTGGGTTATATTACATTGATTTAATTTATCTTATTTCAATTTTAATAAATATATATTTGCTTAATATTTTAAAAGAAATTTATTATTATTGATGCTTATTTGTTTTGGAAATTTGAAAAAATTCCAAAAACAGTCTAACTGAGAAGAAATAAACATCATTACACTCATACAACATTCCCATATAGTTTATCTCATTTTATTAAATATTTTACTTTGCTAAGTTGTTTCACTATGTAACTTTAAATCTAATATTGTATGACATTTATAACCACATAGAGCTCCTTGGGACAACAATAATGTCTATTTCATCTCAATGAGACCCTTCGATTTACTACAAATTATCAAATTAATTAATCATAAATTATAACAAAGTATTATTTTTTAATATTAATAAATATAAATTAAAGTTGAAATGATATGAATTAGAGAAATGAAATACAAGAAATTTAAAGCAATGTAAAGTCATGCATAGACAATTTAGAGTTATGTAGAATAATAAACAAATAAAAACATTTAAGCAAATAAGATAAATTATATGGAAAATTTGGTTTCCAAGATTCTATGGGGTTTTGTTTAACAACCTCAATTATTAAATGAGTTATTAATCAAAATGGCTTGTACAACATGTCAAAACCATAAAAAATATTATTGAAATGTAAAAATAAATACTGAGAGCTTATTGAGATAAATCCAAAAGCAATTATTTATCTTGATGGGATCTTATTCAGAATTATTTTTAATTTTCAACTTAAATAATCATAAATAATAATAATTTATTATTTTAATGTAAATTAAAAATATGTTAAAGCTAAAATGAGATAAATTAGAGTAATAGAAAAAAATCAAAACAATATAAATGTCATTAAAGATGCAATTTGGAAGACGTATTAATATAACCAAATCAAATTAAAAAATTTGAAAAATTAGATAAATTTTTTAAAAAAAATACCTTCTCAACATTTTCAGGTTACTAAGTGTAATATTTTCAATCGTCTAATCACGTACGAATAAAATGCTTCTTCTAGCTTATTAATATATTACATATACAATTTTTAAACAATTAAAATGGATATTTAGTTTTATAGATCCCTTTGAAAAGACTTCAAAGTCGTCTATTTCCTCTAAAATAGGCCTTTTATGGATTCATAGTAAATTACAAAAAGTTCGTTTAATCCCAATCAAAGTTATTTTTAACTATTATGATATACTTAAAGAAATAAACATTGACAAAAAATAATTATTTTTATTACAAAAAAAATAAACATTAATTGCAAAATTTGATAAATCGAAGCCATTTAATATTACCAAATCAGTTGGACAAAAATGTCACATGAGAGATAATTTGGAGTTTCATAGTAATATGATCAAATCAAATGAAAATATTTGAAGAAATGACATGAATTGTAGGACAAAGTTTCTTTAAAAGATAATAAAGGACTTTAGTGTGACAACCTCCATCATCAAATTAGGTATAAATTGAAGTGTCATGTAACACATGAAAAAAATCCTAGAATAAAAATGTTGAAAATTATATAAATAATATTTTACATGACTTATCGAGATAAATCTAACAACATTTCCTTCATTTGAGTTAGAAAGTTTTTTGAATTACAATGAAAAATATAACAAAAAATAATTAATAACATTAAATTATTTTTCAAATGTTTAGAAAAATTTTATTCAAGCAAGAACAAGACAAATTGAAATAATGTAACAGGAAATCGTAGCAATGATAATTTCAAACAAGAGGAGATTTAGAGTTACAAAGAAATATAACCAACTCAAACCAAAACACAAGAATAAATAAGATAAATCATAGATGAAGTTTCTTTCCAAGACAAGAAAGTGATTGATAGTAAGATAATCAAACAGTTGACAAATGTGAAAAACAACATGCCTTATAAAGATTGTTAAAATTTCAAAATATAATATATATGTATGTATGTAAGCAATACTAACTTGATGTAGCTCATTAAGAGGAGTACAACAATGTTTCATTCAATCTCGATTGGACCTTGTTCGTAATAACTATGAACTTCAAATATGATAACAATAAATTATCATAAATAATTATTTTAATATTAAGAAAATATATATATATATATTAAATTATAAATTAAAAAATAAATTAAATATAATATAACCAATCAAAGGGATGTAGAATTTAGATTTAGAGTCACTAGTAACATAACCAAATAAAAACAAAAAAATTTGCAAAAAAATTTTAAAAGTTGTACATTCAAATTACATTTCAATATGCTAAGGAAAGTTATTATACCATCAACAACTGCAAAATAAGAAAAAAAATATTATTGGCTCATAAAATGAAAAAAACTATTAAAATAAATAAAATAAAAATTTTAAAAATATTAAAAATATATACTTAATTAGATGTAGCTCTTTGAATTACAATAAATTTCTATTATAAATGACATCAAAATAAAAAAATATCTCAATATCAAGTAAAAATATTTTAAAGTGAAAAATATTATACACTTAATGTAATATCATGACATGAATCTGACGTAAAGCTCACACTTTATGAGAAAGGGAATTATGCAAGAGTGTAACCAAATCAAAGTAAAACATTTGAAGAATTGCGACAAATTGTATAAGAAAGTTGTATTTCAATATAAAGAAGAGTTTGAGTTCTACATTCATATTTGTTAAAGGAGGTATGAATTGAATTGTCTTGCAAACCATACAAAAATCATGTAAACTAAAAATATCAAATATATAACATAGAATATACAACTAGACAGAGTTTTTTAAGAGCAATCCAAGAATATTTCTTTCATTTTGATCAGAATTCATTTTGAATATTTTCAATTACTTAGCTAAGTAAGCATAAAAATAACATATTATTGTTTTAATATTAAGTAAAGAAATATTATAAAGTTCAAATGATACAATATAACAATTATAATATAACCAAGTAAAGAATTGTAAATGTCATTGAAGAGGATATTTACAGTTACATAATAATTTAGCCAAACTAAAATGAGAAGTTTATAAAATGAAATATATTATTTGGAAAGTTGCATTCGAAGAAATTAAAGAGATGAAATTTATCACACTCGATCATCAAATCACATATAAGTACAAATGTCTACTAAAGTATGCAAAAATATTTGTCAAATAAATAATTAAAATATAAAAATGATATTTTTAAATGATAATACTTGTTAAGACAAGTCCATTGATATTTTTTCCATCTTAATAAAAACTCACTTAGAAGATTGTGAATTATCAAAATAAATAAACATAAATTATGACAAGTTATTATTTTAATATGTTGTCAATACATATTAAAGCTGAAAAAAGTGAAGTAATGTAATATAACAAAAGCAAATTTGTATGAAGTCTACATGACAAGAGTTTTACTGTTATATAAAAATATGACAAAATAAAATTAAATAATTTTAAGAAATGTTACAAATTATATAGGAAAGATGCATTCGAAGATATTAAGGAGATTGTGTACACTCTAAATTATTAAATCATGTTTGAACTGAAATATTTTGTAAACCATGATAAAACACTAGAAAATAAAATATTTAAAAAAACATTAAAATTAATATGTAATTGGGTATGATTCTTCAAAACTTATCCAACAACATTTATTTCTTCTCAATTAGAGGATTTTTAGAATGACATAATAAGCATAAATAATAACAATTTATTACTTTAATACTAAGTAAATATATATAAAAAATAAAATGAGAATAAATGAAGTAATGCATTATAACTAATCAAAGTGATATTAAAGTCACATGAAAGAAGATTTAGAGTTGTATAACCATATGAACAATGAAAATCAATAATTTGTTGAAATGACATAAATTGTATGAGATATTTCAATTTTAAGGTAATAAGGAAATTAAGTGTAGCATCCCCAATTATCACATCAGGTATTAAATTAATTTCTAGCAAAAAAATGTGAGAAAACGAGAAAATAATTTATTTTTAAATATGAAAAATGAATACTTATTTGCTTAGAGCCCATCAAGGTGAGTCCAACGATGCTTATTCCAACTTCATCAAGCCTCCCTTGAAATTTGTATGAATTACAAAGTAAGCATAAGTAAAAAATGATTTTCTTTTAAATAATATCTAAATATGTATTAAAGCTAAAATATAATAAATTAAAATAATATGATATAAATAAATTAGAGTAATGTAATTTTTACATGACAAAAGTTTTTTAGTTAAATATTAGTGTAGCAAAATCAAAGAAAAAGAATTGAAGAAATGTGGTAAATTATGAGGTAAAAATAATTCCAAGACATTTAAGAGATGGAGAGTAACATCATTGATCATTGAATTAGTCACAAACAAAGATAACTAAGAAAACCATGCCAAAATAAAAGAAAATATGATAGTTGCCATTATTAAAATAAATATACAATTGGGTAAAGCTGGTCCAGTTATATCCAACATTTACTTCATCTCAATTAGATATTGTTTGGAATCACTCTGAATTATTGAAATAAAAAATCAAAAACCATAATATATTATTATTTTAATCAAAATGTGAATATATATATATATATTAATTACAAATGTGACAAATTAAAGCAAAGTAATAATACCAAATAAAAGTGCTGTAAACATCACATGAGACGAAATTTTGAGATTCATAATACTATAAAAAATCAAAGTGAAAATTTAAAAAAGTATGATTTTATGTGTACAATAATGTTACCTTTCAAAGTACTAAGGTAATCGAGTGTAATGACGTCATTCTTCAACTCAAGTACTAATCCAAATATCTCATAAATCAAGACAAGGAAATGAAAATAAAATATTTAAAAATATAATTATTAATATTTAAAACATAAAGCTCATTGGGATAAGTCCAATGATGTTACATTCATCTAGATTGGGCTTAGTTTGGCATTAGTCAAAATCACACAAATAAAGAGAAATAAGAGAAAATAAGATATTACTTTAACACTAAGTAAATACAAATTTAAGTTAAGATGAGATATACTGAAGCAATGCAATATGATAAAATAAAAGTGAAGTAAAGGACATGTAGAGGAGATTTAAAGATATAAAGTAACATCCTTGATATGACATCTAAGATTAATGAGATTTAGTGTAAGATCCATGATCATCAAATCTTACATGAATCAAAGTCTCAAAACATATGTAAAAGTCTTATAAAAAATATTTAAAATGTAAAATGAATATCTTCTGAGATAAAGCTTTTTATGGCATTCCGAACAACATATTTTTATCATGTTTGGTTCTCATTTAGAATTATAAATAACATCGAAAATAAAAAAGCTAAAATAATAAAAAAAAAATAAATATTAGCAAAGTATAAGTTAATGCTAAAATAAAAAAAATTAAAACAATATAATAAAATTAAATCTAAGTAATGTAAGGGCCACATGGGACTAGATTTAAAGTGAATAGTAATGTAACAAAATAATTTAACTTTTGGTGAATGTGATATATTGTATGAGAAAATTGTATTCCATGTCAGTATGGAGATAAAATATAACATCCTCAATCTTCAAACAAAGCACAAATCAAGATAACTCATAAAGTGCACAAACACCTTGAAAAAAAATATTTTAGAATGTAAAAAAAATATTTAATTTGATGGAGCTCATAGAGATGACTCCAACAATTATAGTTCTATCATGATTAGTCTAATTTTTGAAATACAACTAACTATAAAACTAACTAAACATAAATAATATTAAATTATTATTTTTGAATTAAGCAAATAAATACTAAAATCATTGAACATCAAATCATTTATGATTATAAATTTCTCAAAAAGCATGTTGAAATATAAAAAATAAAATTCTTAAAAATATAAAAATAAATGTTTAATAAGATAGAGCACTTAAACTAAAGTAATACCATGATTTTTCATCTTGATTATTGTCGTCCCGAGTTGCTACAATTTTTGAAATTTAATATAGATAAATAATTAAAAAATTATTTTATTATTAATATTAATTATAGAAATGTTACCAAAATAAAAATGATCAATGTGTCACACAAGGAGATTTGGAGTTATGAAGTAATATAATCAAATCAAACCAAAATGTTTAGAGAACTCGGAAAAATTATATCATAATGTTGCATTAAAAGATACTAAGGAAATTAAGTGTAACAATCTTGATAGTATAACTAGTTATTAATTGAAATATCATGTAAAGCTTGCCAATGCAATAAAAAACAAAGCATTTACAAGGAAATTAAAAAACTAATATTTAATTTTATATAGCTTGTCGAGTGACGTCTAATGAAGTTAATTTTATATATAGTAGACATTGTTTGGAACTACAGTGCATTAATAAACTCGATAAAAAAATAATAATTTTTTTAAAGTTAACGTACAAATTAAAGCTGAAATAAGATAAATTAAGTAATGTAATATATGCAAATAAGAGATATATAAAAAATTATAAAAGATGACTATAGTTTTAGAGTAATATAACAAAATTGAATTATAGAATTTGAAAAAATGAATTAAATTGTATGTGAAAGTTGTATTTAATGATTTCATAAAGCATTCCAAAACTTAAGAAAACAAAAGTTTAGAAATTTATAAATGATGTTTTAATTGTATAGATCTCATGGAGACGTGTTTGATAATCACTTCTCCTTAATGTCGCCTCAATTATGATTAATATGAATTACCTAAACAAATAAGCATAAACAATAACAAATTACTACTTTAAAGTTAAAATAATATTTATTATAGTTAACATGAGATAAATTGAAACCATGTATTATAACCAAATCAATACAATGTAAAGGTCACATAAAAAGGGGTTTTCAACTACATAGTAAGATAATGCATTAAAATTAAAAACTTTGAAAAAATGATAAAATCTTATAAGAAAGTTAAATTTCATAATATGAAGGATATTAAGAATAACTTCCTCATATATTAAAGATATGAATTGAAATGCCTTAAAACTCAAGAAAAAATAATGAAAAAAATCAAAAAAATTTGAACAAAAATTTAGATCATTAGAGCTCATTGAGATGTGAACAACTATGTTTATTTTATCTCTATTGTATTGCTTTTGGAACAGTATGAATTACCAAGTTAATTATCAATAAATAATAATAAACTATTATTATAATAATAAGTAAATATATATTAAAGAGAAATTGAGAAAATTTTGAAAACATAATAGAATAAAAATAAATCAATGTAAAAGTAGTATGTGATGAGATTGATAGTTGCGTAGTAAAAAAACAAATTAATGAAAAACGTTTGAAGAAATGAAATAAATTTTACAAGAAGTTACACTCGAAGACATTAAGGTTATCGGGTGTAGCTGCTTCAATTTCAAAATCATAAATGAATTGTAATGTCTCATAAAAGCTATGAATGGTTTAGAATATAAAATTATTTAAAAAATTCAAATAATAAAAATTTAATTGGATAATGCTCTTCAAGATGAATTTGTTGACATTTGGTTCATCTTAATGAGACCTCCTTTAGAATTACCACAAATTAAAAAAATTAAATAAGAATAAATAAAAAATACTATTCTAATAAAACAAAGAAAATATATATTTAATCTCACAAGACATGGTTGTTCTAAAGTAATATAGAAAATAAAATAAATACTTTCATGAAAAGAGATAAATAATAAGCAAAACTTGCACACCATGTTATTGAGGCGATTGAGCATAACATCCTCGATCATCAAATTAAGTATGAATAAAAATTTTCAATAAAGCATGTCAAAATAATAGAAAGTAAGAAACATAAAAAATATAGAAATGAATGTTTAATTAAATAGTGCACATCAAGTATAGTTTAATGACATTTTTTTCTAAGCAAAACCTCATTTTTAATTTCAAATAATTTTTGAGGTCAATAACGTAGATAATAATAAATTATTATTTTATTTTGAAGAGATTATATATTGAATTTTAAATGAAATAAATGAAGTGATATAACATAACTAAATCAAGGTGATTTAAAATACTATAAGAGAAGAACTATGTTACAATATGATATATTGAAGTGAAAGAAAAAATTTGAAAGAAATGAGATATATTGTATAGTAAAGTTGTGTTCCAAGAGAGTAATTATTTTAAAGAGATCGAGTGTAACATATGCATACATCAAATAGCTATGAATTGTATTATATTTTAGAACTTGATAAAACCCTCAATACTTAAATAATTAAAAAGATAGAATTAATATTTAATTAGATAGAACTCATCAAGAAGAGCCCCACAATATATTTTTTGAGTTGATTACACAATTTTTTGAATTAGCATTAGTTAAAAAAATTAAATGATCATAAATGATAATAAAGTATTCTTTTAATGTTAATTAAATATATATATTAGACATAAACTTGGATTAATTTTAGCAATATAATATAATTAAATAAAAAAATCTAAATTTCACTTAAAAGAAAATTTTCAATTACATTGTAATATAAATAAAAAAAAGAAAACATTTGTAGAAGTTAGGCAGATGAAGTGCATGATCATCTATCATCAAATCAACTATACAAAAAATACATCATAAAGAATTTAAAATATTTAGAAAGTAAAATATTTTCTTCGATATAACTAGTCATAATGACTCTAATACTATTTATTTTGTCATCATTAAAATCATTTTGCAATAATGCAAATTACCAAAGAAAATAAATATAAATGATAATAAATTACAATTTCTAGAATAACTAAGTATATTTTAAATATTAAATAACTTAAATTGATGCATTGTGATATAGTATATTTATAGTTATCTATAGGATACATAAGAAGAAATTTATAGTTTCATAGTAATGTATCCAAATAAAAATTAAAGATTTTAAGAAATAAAAAAAAAGTATTAGGAATCTTGCATTGCAACATACACTAGAGATTGAGTTACACATACCCAATCATGAAATTAAGTAAAAACGAAAAATGTCTTGTGAGGCATTCTAAAACACTAAACATTAAAAAATAATTTAAAATATACAAAGACATATTTTATTTGATGTAAAAAATCAAGATGTGTGGGTCATCAAATCTTGTGCAAATCAAAATATTTCATAAATCATGAAAAAATTTTCAAAAATAAAAAATTAAAAAATTTAAAAAATATATTATTTCATTGGATTTAAGTTCTTGAGATAAATCAATTTCCTTGGGACATAAAGGTCATATGATAGTAGAATTGGAGTTATGTAGTGATATAACCGTATCAAAGAAAAAAAGTAAAAAAAAATAAAAAGAGTTTTGGGAAAAGCTATACATCAAGATATTCAGGAGATTTAGTGCAACATTCTTAATCATTAAATTAGGCCAAAATTAAAATATCTCATAAAACATGTCAAAACTAATGAAAAGAACATATTAAAAATGTGAAAAAAATTGATTAGATAGAACTTATCATGGTGTGTCCAAGAAATTCATGTTGTAGACATTTAATCTTGTTTATATATACAACAAATTACCAAAGTAAACAAACACAAGTAACCACCAATTATTATTTTAATATTAACTTGATAAGTATTACAATTAAATTAAGATTAATTGAAACCATTTAATACAACCAAATAAAAGCATTAAGATGGACACATAAGATGACAAGTATAATTTCATAATAACATAACCAAATATAGAAAAAAAGATAAAAATAATGTGACAAATTATGGAATAACGTGTACAAAGGAGTTCATGTATAAATCCTTAATTTCAAATCATTGAAATGAGTCAAACAATGTTTTTCTTTTATTGACCAAAAATTGTTTGTAACTACAAATCAAAAATTACAAAAAGATTAATAATAACAATTTATTATTGTTATTATTATACTTAGTGAATTTATAAAAAAATTAAAATGATTGTAATTGAGGAATTAAAATATAACCAAATCAAAATGATGTAAATGTCACATGTGATGAGATTTAGAGCAACATAAAATATATCCAAATGATAATAAAAAATTTTAAGAAATCAGATAATTGTGGGCAAGTTGCACTCCAATATACTAAAATGGTCGAGGGTATCATCTTTGTTACAAAAATCATGTATGAATCACAATGTCTTATATAGTATTCCACAATCCTAGAAAATAAAACATTTAAATAATATATATTGAAATAAAAATTTAATTTCATAGACATTATCGATCTGAGTCTAATGATGTTTGTTTTGCCTCGATCAAACTTTTTTTGAATTACTAAAAATTCAAAAAGTTTAAAGAGAACAAATAATAATAAATTATATTTTTAGTATTAATTAAATAATATTAAAGTAATAAGGTGAAAAATTGAAGCAATGCAATATAGCCAAACAAAATTCTTGAAAAAGTCACACAAGAGGACATTAAGAGCAACAAAGTGAAAACTTTTGAAATTAATTTCACTCAAATGTTGCATATTAAGAGAACAAGATGGTTGAGTGCAAACTTCTTGATCATAAAATTAGGTAAAATTAAAAATGTCTTGCAAACTACCATTAGAGCCATGGAAAAAATATTTCAAAATATTTGAAAAAAATTTATTTTGTTAGAGCTCATCGAGCAAGAGTCCTTTGACATTTATTTCATCTCATCAAACATAGTTCGTAATAATTACAAATTACCATTTTAAATGGGAACAAAAAATATTAAATTAAAAAGTTAATTTTTAGTAAATATTGAAGAAAGTTCATATATGATAAGTTGAAATAATGTAACATATTGAAATGAAACTAATGCAAAGGAAACAAAAAATTAGATCTAGTGTTACTTAGTAGTATGAGAAAATTGAAGCAAAACTTTTATGATATTTAGAAAATTTTGAGGGTAAGCTATATTATAAAACACTATGGAGAATGAGTGTAATGTCCTTTATCATCATATCATGTGCAAATTGAAATGTTAACTAAACTGTGCCAAAATCTTGAAGAATATTATGTTTAAAAACACATATATATAAAAATAAATATTTAATTACATAGAGCTTATCGAGATGTTGCTAACAATATCTATTATCTTTATAGAATCTTGTGTGGAATTATTAAGAATTAAAAAGGAAAAAGTATAAATACTAATAGTTTATTATTGAAATCTATATTAAAGTTTGAAATAGATAAATTGAAATAAAGTAATATAACCTAGTGAAAGTATTTTAAGGATCACACTATAAGAGTTTAAAAGTAACACTATAATATATAGAAAAAAGTCAAATTTTAAAAAAATCTTTAACAATAAAAAATTTAACAACATATATATATATATATATATATCATCAAGATAAGTCCAATAATGCTTGTTGTCTTGATCGGTCATTGGTTGGAATTACTCCAATATACAAGATTAAATATGAAAAAAATCAAAATCAAATAAATTTAAATATTCAAATAAAAATTATATTTTCTTAACTTATTCCATTTTTCACAAAACTTTTCGGAATTATAATACCAGAATTTCTTATTCCATATGCTTATTTAATTTCGTAATTCTTTGTAATTCTAAACTAAGTCAAAAAAAAAAAAATAAACAATCGTCTTTTGACTCCTCTTGACAAGTTCCATCAATTTAAATATTAATTTATATATTTTATAAATATTACATTTTCTAGTGTTTTGGTGAGGTTTCCTCACATTTTTCTTTTTACCTCATTTTATAATAAAAGTGGTTACATTATACCTTATTATTTCATACTAAAACTTTCTTCTACAATTCTTCCAATTTCATGAAATGGTTTGCATTGATTTGGTTTTATTATGAAGAAATTCCAATATTATATTGATTAAATGTTTTTCATTTTAGTTTTATTATTTTTTAAATATTTTATTTTATCTAATTTTAATTTTTTTCATATTTAATTTAGTATATTAGAGTAATTCTAACCAATGACCAAGGAAGACAAAACAAACATTTTGTGGAGTTATCTTGATGAGATATATATATATATATATATATATATATATATATATATATATTGTTAAAGTTTTTATTGTTAAAGATTTCTTTGATTTTCTTTTATTTCTATAGATTATAATGTTACTTTTAACCTCTTATAATGCAATACTTGCATTACTTTCATTTCGTTTAACTACTTTATTTCAAATTATCTTATTTAAACTTCAATATTCATTTTTTTAACATTACAGTAGTAAAATATTTTTATTTATACATATTTCCCTTTTCAATTGATAGTCATTCCATACAAGATTATATGAAGACAAAAAATATTGCTAGTCCCATCTCAATGAGCTCTATCTAATTAAATATTATATATATATATGGTTTTAAATATAATATTCTTTAATATTTTGGCATACTTTAGTTAACATTTCAATTCACACATGATATCATGATTGTGGACATAAAATTCGTTCTCTTAGTGTATTATAACAACACTTCCCCTCACAATTTTCTAAATTCATAAAATATTTTGCTTCTATTTTGTTGTATTACTAGGTAACACTAAATCTAATCTTGTGTGCCCTTTACATTGCATTCATTTCATTATGTTACATTATTTTTATTTTTTATTTTTTGTTCTCATTTAAATTGGCAATTTGCAATTGTTTCAAGCTATGTTTGATGAGATGAAATAAATGTCGATGGACCCCTCCCGACATGCTCTAACAAATTAATTTTTTTGTATTTTTAAATCATGTATTTTTATGGCTCTTATTGTAGTTTGCAAGAAATTTTAAATTTTACTAAATTTTATGAACAAGGATTTTGTACTCAATCTCCACATTGTCTTAAAATGCAAATTTCGAGTACAATTTATCCCTCAAAACTTTAGACTATGTTTCTCTAAATGTCCCCTTTTTCTAGGCTATTTTTTACCATATTACATTTCTTCAAAATTTCTCATTATTTCTTTAATATTATTTATTTAATATAAAAAATAAATTTATTAATATTAGTGTTCTTTAAAATTTTTAACAATTCAAAAAGAAATTAGATTAAGAGAAATCAAACATCATTAGACTCAGATCATTAACCACTATCAAACTAAATATTTGTTTATATATATAATTTTTTTAAATGTTTTATTTGTTGGGATTGTGGCATACTACATAAGACATTATGATTCATGCATGATTTTTTTAATCAAAGATGATACTAGTGATCATTTTAGTATCTTAGAGTGCAACTTTTCCATACAATATTTGATTTCCTCATGTTTTCTTTTCATTTGGCTATATTTTATGTGACTCTAAATCTCATCACATGTGATGTTTACAACATTTTGATTTAGATATATTTTCTTACTTTAATTAACATCATTTTTGTTTTATTATAAATTCATTAGGTATAACAATAAAAAATAATTGTTATTTGTCCTTATTTAATTTCACGATTAGTAATTCGTACAAAAAAGTTTTGGTTAATAAAAACAAACATTGTTTGATTCACTTCATTGAGCAATAATAATTTAATTATTAATTTTTAAAAAGCTTATGTTTTATAATTCTTACTTATTTTATGAAATATTTTAGTTAATATCTTATTTGAAATTAAGCCTTTATACTCAAACTCTTTTGTATACTTTATGGCATAATTCATCTTATTTTTTTAATCTTTTCCTTGATTTGGATTTATTATTATAAAATTAAATTTCTGCTCTCAAGTGTCCATCATAATGCTTTTATTTTTCTATATTAAATTTCTTTAATTTATCTTAATTTAATTTTAATACTTACCAAGTTAATATTAAAATAATAATTGGTCGTTACTCTTGTTTGTTTACTTTGGTAATTTGTAATATATTTAAACGAGGCTAAATGTGGACTACACAAATGTTGTTCCAATCACCATGATAGGCCCCATCCAATAATGTTTTCTATAATTTAAATATATTATTTTTTGAAGTTTTGGCATGCTTTATGAGATATTTTAATTTTGACCTAATTTAATGATTGAGAATGTTGTACAAAATCTCCTAACTATCTTGGCATACAAGTTTTCTCAATACTTTTTTCTCATTTTTAAACTTTTCTCTTGGATATAGTTATATTACCACATAGCTCTAATTCTGCAATTATTTTACCTTTATGTTCCAAGGAATGTGATTTATCTCAACAACATAAATCCAATCAAATAATCATTTCTTGATTTATAATTTTTTTATTTTTTACTATTTTTTCATGCTTTATGAAATATTTTTATTTGTACCAGACTTGATTTGTTACATAAAATAAAAGTTTCTTTTTATATTATTCAATATTTTTATTTTTAAGCATTTTAGAATGCCTTACAAATCATTTTTCTTTTTGTCTAATTTCTCGATTGACGATGTTCAACTCGATCTTCTGAGTACCATGCAATTCAACTTTCATGAAAATTTTTTCTTATTTCCTAAAATCTTTCATTTTCATTAGGATATATTATTATGAAACTTTAAATTTCGTCTCATGTATATTTACATTAGTTTAATTATAATATCTCAGAATGCATGAATTTAAGATATTTTGCATTTAAAATACATTTATTTATTCTACAAATTGTAATCTGTTGTCATTTATATTTATTTTCTTAGTAAATTGGACAACCTCAAAATGAGGTAAATTAAGAAAAAATAAATGTTATTAGACTCATTAAGATGTGTTATATAATGCAAATCCTTTTTTATGTTTTAAAATATTTTATTTCTATAGATTTTAAATGTTTAATGATGTATTTTTTTGCAGCTGATTTGATGATAGACGATGATGCACATGATCTTTCTAACGTCTACAGTTTTTTTTTATTTATTTATATTACAATTTAATTCTAAATTTTCTTTTAAGTAAAATATAGATCACTTTGATTTAATTATTTTATACTCCTAAAATTAATCAAATTTTATTTTTAATATATATTTAAATAATATTAAAATAATAGTTTATTATCTTTGTTCATTTAATTTTGTAATTAATACTAATTCCAAACATCATATAATTGACTCGAAAATATATTGATGGACCCTCCTTTATGAGCTCTATCTAATTAAATATCTATTCTATATTTTTAATTTTTATACTATTATGGGTTTTAGCAAGTTCCATGGTATAATAAAATTCATAACTATTTTGATAGATTAGGATGTTCCATTCGATCTATTTAGAATATTTAATATCTTCGAACACAACTTTATAGTATAGCTCATTTCCTTTCAAATTTTCACTTTGACATCAATATATTATGGTGTAACATAATTCTTCTCTCATGGACTTCTACATCACTTTGATTTAATATATTTTATTAATTCATTTTTGTTTTATTTAAAATTTAATATCTATTCACAAAAAAATAAAATAATAATGCATTGCTACAAGCATTTATTTACATAAAAAATTCTTTGAAGTTAAAAATGAGATTCTATTAAGAAAAAAGTGTATTAAACTAGGCTTGATGTGCACTTTCTTATTAAATATTCATTTTTATATTTTTATGTATTTTACTTTGTAGCATTTTGACATGTTTTATGAGAAATGTTTGTTCATACTTAATTAGATGATCGAGGATGTTTCCCTCAATCGCCTCAGTAAATTTGCTTGCAAGTTTTACATACTATTTATCTCTTTTCATGAAAAGTTTTCATCGATTTTCTATATCACTTTGCAACAATCCTGTCATCTAAGATTAAATACATATTTTTTTATATTATTAGAATAATATTTTATTTTTATTATTATCTAAATTTTTAATTTTTAGTAATTATAAAGGAGGTCTGATCAAGCTAAAACAAATGTTGATAAGCTCATCATGAAGAGCAATATCCAATTAATTTTTTTTATATTTTCTAATATTTTCTATTCTAAACTTTTCATAGCTATTGCTAGACATTACAATACATGATTTTCAAATTGAAAATGTTACACTCGATAACCTCAGGGTCTTGGAGTGTAATTTTTTGTAAAATTTATTTCATTTCTTCAAACATTTTTCTTTAATTTTGTTGTTTTACTATGTAATTGTAAATCTCGTCAAAATGAATTTCTTTTAGTTCTTATGTTTTCTAAATTTTCTCAATTTTTCTTTAATGTATATATTTATTTATTATTAAAATAATAACTTATTATTATTTATTTATATATAACTTGGTAATTCATTGTATTCCAAAAATGGTCCAACAAAGACAAAAGAAATATAATGGACATTTCTCAATGAGCACTATTCATTTATATTTTTGTTCAAAATTTTTAAATTTTTTATTTTTCATTATTTTTTTCTTGCTCTATGAGGCATCTCAATTTATATCTTTCATAATAAATGAGGAAGTTAGTCTTGATCTCTTTAATATTATGAAGTTCAACTTTTAAAATTTTCTTATTTCTTGAAAGTTTTAAATTTTAATTCATTATTTTAGAATATTTCTTTTAATTTGAAGAAGTAATTTTTTATTATTTATGCTTATTTATTTAGGTAATTCATATTAATGTTAATTGAGCCCACATTGAGGAGAAATGATTGCCAAACATTTCGCTAGAAGATCTATCCAATTAAAACTTCATTTATATATTTCAAACGTTTTCCTTTCTTTTGCTTTGGCATGCTTTATAAGGTCACTAGATACAACTTTAACATATAATTTCATTCATATTTCAAATTTTGTAATTCAATTTTGTTATATTATTCTGAAATTATAGTCCTCATCTATTAAAAGTTTTACATCACTTTGATTTGAGCATATTACATTGCTTAATTTATCTAATTTTAGCTTTAATATGTATATCAACTTAAAAAAATTATTACTTGTGTTTATTTGGCTTCCTATTCACTGTGGTTCCAAACAATGTCTAATATAAATAAAATAACTTCATTGTAATTTGCTCGAGGAGCTCTATATAATTAAATTTTAATCTTTTTATATTCTTTCAAATATTTTACTTTTATTTATTACTTTGGAATGTTTTCTTGATATTTCAATTCATAACTAGTCTTACCATCAAGGTTGTTACACATAATTTCTTTAGTATCTTATAATACAACTTTATTATATAATTCGTATTAGTAGTCTAAACATGTTGCTTTGACTTGATTATATCACTTTGTAACTCCAAATCACCTCACGTGTCCCATTTACATCTCTTTTATTTCATAGTATTGCATCGCTTCAATTAATATTAATAATGATATAATATATTATTATTTATTTTTATTAAATTTTGAATTTTGTAGCAATTCCATATGACATGCAATCAAGATGAAAAATCTTGGTATGAATTGTGTTTAAGTGCTCTATCTAATTAAACAATTATTTTTTATTTTTAAGTGTTTTAATTTTGATTTTTCTAACATTATTTTGAGACATTTATTATCATAAATGATTTGATGTTTAGTGATTTGAATTTTTATTTATTTAATACAAAATAAATAATTTATTATTATTTATACTTAGTTATTTTGATAACTAGTATTATTTCCAAAATAAGACAAATGTGGATAAAGCAATAATTGTTGGAATCATATGTGTGCTCTAATCGATTAAAGATTGTTTTTTACATTCCAAAATATTTTTTCAAGCTGTTTGGTACACTTTATGAGGTATCTTGATTTGTTCTTGATTTGAAGATTGAGAATGTTATACTTGATCTCCTAACTAACATGGAGTGTAACTTTCTCATACAATATATCCCATTCACCAAATCATTTTTTTATTTGGTTATATTGCTATTCACTTTAGCTCTACCCCCATGTGGCCCTTACATTACTTTGATTTAGTTTTATTATATTTATTTACTTTTTCTTATTTTTATATTTATTATATATTTTTTCAATATTTAAAAAACATTTTTTATTATTTTATCTTATTTATTTTGAAAATTCTTTATAATTCAAAACAAGAACTAATTAAGATGAAAAATATGTTGTTCTAATTGCAATAACAAGCACTATCCAAAAAATATATTCTTTCCAAAATTTTCAAATATCTCATTTTATGGGATTTTTCCATACTTTTATACACATTTTGATTTGTATTAGATTTGATGATCAAGGATGTTCCACTAAATCATCTTAATCATGGATATCTTATCAAGGATGTTACCATATATCTTTAAATCCCCTCCATATGTCCTTTGCATCAATTTTATTTCATTATAGTGCATTGCTTCAGTATATCTCATTTTAACTTTAATAAATTTTACTTAGTATTAATATAATGTCTTATTATTGCATATTTCTATTTGATTGTATGATTTGAAGTAATGCCAAGCTAATTCAAATCTAGAGGAAAGTAACATCTTTGGTTACCAATGAGCTTTATGTCTTAAATCTTAATTATTATATTTTAAATGGTTTAATTTTCATTTCTATGGCATGATTTATTTTATATTTTGATTAGTATAAGAGTTAACAAATGAGATTATAATACTCGATTACCTTAGTATCTTGGAAAGTGATTTTCTTATATAGGTAAAATCATTTTTCTAACATTTTTAGTTTGGTTTTTTATGTTATTAAGAAGCTCAAAATCTCCTCTTATGTGATATCTATAGACTTTTATTTGGTATCATTGCATTTGTTTAATTTGTCACATTTCATAATTAATATATATTTATATTATTATTAAAGTAATAATATATTATTATTATTTTCATTTCAATAATTCACTGTGATTCCAAATTATGTATAATTGAGATGAAGCAAGTGATTTTTTATGTAAGTAGACCAACTTTACCCAATTATACATTTATTTTAATATTGAAAGCTATTTTTTTCTTTTGTAATCGGTTTTTTAGCTATTTTTATTTGTGACAAATTTAATGATCAATGATGTTTCTCTCCATCTCCTAAATATCTTGGAATGCATTTTTACTTCACAATTTACCACATTTCTTCAACTCTTTTACTTTGATTTGGCTGCATTAATATTTAACTCAAAATCTCCACTTGTGTCAAAATTACATTACTCTAATTTATTTATATCATATTTTAGCTTTAATACATATTTACTTAATACTAAAAAAATAAGTTTTATTATTTATACTTACTTTGCAAATCATAAAAATTTCAAAAGAGACTTGATAGAGTTGAAATAAATGTCATTGGACTCGTGTGGATGGGTTCTAAACAACTAATTATTCATTTTTATTTTCTAAAATATTTTATTTCCTAGTGTTCACATGTTTTGTGAGACATTCGATTTGTACCTAATGTTATAGTTGAGGATGCTGCACTCAATCTCCTTATTACCTTAAAATTCAAATATCTCATAAAATTTATGTCATTTTGATAAAATTTTCACTTTCATTTGTTCATATAATTATATAACTCTAAATTTTCTTTTGTGTGACTTTAATATCACATTGATTTAGTTCTAATGCAAGACTTTATTTATTCTCATTTTATTTTAAATATGCATTTACTTCATATTAAAGTAATAAATTCTTAGTATTTATGTTTATTTACTTTGACAATTCAAAGTTATTCTAAAAATCTTCTAATTGAGATGAAATAAATGTTGTTGTACAAGTTTTGAAGAACTCTACCCAATTACATACTCATTTAAATATTTTCTAAATATTTAATTTCCTTGTGTTTTCTCATGGTTTACAAGATATTTAATTTAAACATGATTTAGTAGTTGAGGATGTCATACACAATCTCCTTAATATCATTGAATGCAACATTCCTACAAAATTTGTATCATTTCTTAAAATTTTTTACATTGATTTTGTCATATTTTATATAATAGTAAAACTCTCCTCATATGAACCTCATACAACTTTGATTATGTTATATTACATTGGTAAAATTTTTTTAGCTTTAATATATGTTGACTTAGTATTAAAATAATAGCTTCTCAATATTAATGTTTATTTATTTTGATAATTAAAAATCATCTAAATAAAGTTTCATTAAGATGGAACAAAAATCAATGGACTTGTCTTAACAAGCATTACCTAATTAAAATGGCATTTTTATTTTTTGATTATTCTTTTTACTATCGTTTTTGCATGCTTTAGTTGACATTTCTATGTATGTGTGATTTGACAGTTAAGCATGTTACAGTTGATCTCTCTAATATCTTGGAATGCAACTTTCCAACATAATATATTTCATTTTTTAGATTTCTCAATTTGTTTTGGCTAAATTAATATGTAACTCTGAATGCCCTCTTTAATGACGTTTACATTTTTTTTACTCGATTATATTATAATATTTTAAATTATGTCATTTAAACTTTAATATATGTTTACTTAATATTAAAATAATAATCTATTATTATTTATGCTTATTTACATTGGAAATTCACAATATTTCAAAAGAGGTCTGACAAAAACAAAAAAAATTGTACTTGGACTCCTCTCAATAAACTCTATCTAATTGTATATTCCATATTATATATTTAATTTTTTTTTGTTTACATGGTTTTTATATGCCTTATGAGACATGTCAATTCATACATCATTTGACAAATATGAATGTAGCACTGGATCTCTTTCGTACCTTAAAATACAACTTTTTTGTACAATTTGTCGCAATTCTTTAAAAGTTTAACTTGATTTGGTCACACTTTTACGTAATTCAATATCTAATCTAATGTGACTTTATGTCACCTTCATGTCATGACATTACATTAAGTTTATAATATTTTAATTTTAAAATATATTTACTTGACATTAAAAAAAATTTTAATTTTGCAATCTTATTTACAGTAAAATTTATACTAATTCAAGGAGCTACATTGAGTTAAGTTTTTAATTTTATATTTTTTAAATATTTTATTTATAAAGTTTTTCACGTTTTATGAAGCATTAAGGTTTTTTTCTTATTTAGAAATTGTGGATGGTATTCTAATTCTCCTTTCCGTATTGGAATGCAATTTTGCTATGCAACATTTTATTTTTTTCAATTTTTTTTTTTTTGATTTGGATAAGTTACTAGTAACTCTAAATCCAACCACTATATCCCTTTGATTTACTTATATTTTGTTATACTTATTTTTTTAATTTATAATTTAATATATATTTATTAATATTAAAATAATTATTTATCAAAATTTATTATCATCATATTTGAAGTTCATAGTTATTCCAAACAAATTCAAATCGAGATAGAATTAAACATTGTTGTAATCCTCTTGATGAGCTGTATCAAGTTAATATTCATTACATATATAAATATTACTTTTAAAGATTTTAACAATCTTTACGAGACATGTCAGTTCGCACATTTTTTAACTTTTGAGAATCTTAAAGTTGAGATCTTTATTATCTTGGAAAGAAACTTCACATACAATTTATCTTATTTCTTCAAATGTTTTGCTTAGAGTTAGTTATATTTCTTTCTAACTCTAAATCTCTTCTTGTTTGACAATTCATTGCATTGATTTGATGCAACATTACTTCAATTTATCTTATTCTTGCTTCGATAAAATTTCTCTAAAATTTAAAAAAAATAATTCAATATTATTAATTCTTTTTTAAGTTAGATTTTTCATAGTAATTCAAAGTAAGGTCTAATCTAGTTGAAGGAAAATTTGTTGGATTCATCTTGATAAGTCATATCAAATATTATTTTTTATAATCCTTAATATTTATTTTCTAGATTTTTTTAATGTGTTACGTGACACTTCGATTTACACAAAATTTGATAATGAAGGTTGTCACACAAATTCTTTAATATCTTTGGAAGAAACCTTATCATGCAATTTATCTAATTTCGTCAAATATTTTTCTTTGATTTGGTCATATTGCTATGAAACCCCTAATCACCTCTACTATGGCGTTTACGTCCAATTGATTCGATACTATTAAATTGCTTCAATTTGTCTAATTTCACCATTAATATTCATTTTCTTTGAAATAAAATTAATATTTTTTGTTGATTTTTTTTATTTAAGTAATTTGTAATAATTAAAAATAGCATTGATTGGGATAACAAATATTTTGTAATTTTTGATAAATATGTAAAATGTATATTTTAGAGTAAACAAATGTGACTTTGAGCTCTACTCAAGGAGATCTAACAAACTAAATCTTCACTTTAATACTTTAAAAATTGTGTGTTTGTGTGATTTATGGATGCGAGAAGAAGCTTTTTTATTCATACATTATGAGACGATTGAAAATATTTCACTTGACATCCTGAAAAAATGTTGAAAAGTTTTTTTTAAAAAAATTTATCTAATTTTTCAAATTTTTTAATTTAATTTTTCTATATAACAATGTACTCTAAATCACATCTATTATAACATTTACATTGCTTGAAGTTTTTTTAATTATATTGCTTTAATTTATCTCATTTCAACTTTAACATTTTTTTAATATATGTTAAAATAATACATTTGTAATATTTATTCTTATTTAAGTTAAAAATTTAAATTAATTCCATGTGAGATCCCACTGAGATAAAATAATTGTTGTTGGATTTATCTTGTTGACATATATCCAACATAGTATTTAATTTTAAATTTTATTAATATTTTTTGTGGTTTTAACATGTTGTATAAGATTTTTTGATTCATACCTCATTTAAAAATCGGAGCTAGTAAACTCAACCCCAATAAAATCCTGGAAAGCAAATTTCCCATATAATCTATCCTATTTTCTAAAATTTTTTATATTTGTTTATTTTACTAAACTCTAAATCATCTATGACATAACCTTTACATTGCTTTGATTTTCTTATATGGTACTACTCTAATTCATATCATTTTAACTTTAATGTATATTTAGTTAATATTAAAATAATATTTTATTATTATTTATACTTATTTAATTTGTTAATTTGTAGTAATTCTAATGTAGGTCTCATTGAGATGAAATAAACGTTATTGAAGTTGCCTCGATAAGCACAATCTTGTTATGTTTTCATTTATATATATATATATATAATTTCTATGCTTTTGCATTCTTTATGAGACATGTTTTTCCATTCATTATTTAATGGTTGAGGATACTACACTTGATCTTATTAGTATTCTCGAATGCGACATTCATGGATAGTTTAAATGAATTCTTTAATTTCCTTATGATAAGTAGGTTATATTTTTTTATTATTGGATCTCCTCTAGTTTGACATTTACATTGTTTGGTGATATTTATTTCAATTTTTGTTATTTTAGCTTTAATATAAATTTAATTTACATCAAAAAAAGTATTTATTATTGTTAACATTTAGTTACTTTTGTAATTTATTATAATTCCAGATAAGTAATGATTGAGATGAAATAAACTTCATTTGAATCATCTTGATAAGCTTTATACAACTAAATATTCATATTTATATTTCTAAATATTTTATTTTCTATGGTTTGTCCATGTTTTACAAGATAATTTGCTTCATAATTTATTTAATGGTTGTGAATGTTACACTTGATGTCCTAGTGCCTTGGTATCTCAATTTTCAAATAAATGTATCTCATTTCTTCAAATGTTTCTCTTCGATATGGATATATTACAATGAAGCTATAAATTTTCTTCATGTGCCTGCTTTGATTTCATAATATTACTTTGTCTTAATTCACTTTTTTAGCATTAATATATATTTAATTCATTGTAAAATAATAATTTATATTGTTAACGCTTATTTAATTGGATAATTTGTAATAAAAAGAAACTAGGTTTGATCAGGATGAAAGAAAGCTCATTAGAGTCAAGCTGATGAGGTTTATCTAGTTAAATATTTTTTAAAAAATTTTATTTCTAGTAGTTAAACATAGTTTATAAGGTATTTTTATTCGCACCTGATTTGAGAATCAAGGATGGTGTACTCAATCTCCTTAACATACAAGGTATTTTTCTGAACAATATATGTCATTTCTTAAAATATTTTGCCAAGATTTTTTTATATTACCTTGCATTATAAATCTCCTACCATGTGATCCTTAGCTTCATTTGAATTAGTCAATTTACATTGCATACTTTTATCTCATTTTTAGCTTTAATATACATTAACTTAATATTAAATAATTGTTTTATTATTTTTATTATTCAATTTAAAAATTCACAATAATTAAAAATGGGGTTCGATTAAAACAAAACAAATGTTGTTGGATGCATATTTATAAGATCCATTAGATTATATATTCATTTTAAATTTAAAAAAGTTTTATTTTTAGGTGTTTTAGCTCATTTTATAAGGCATTTCATTCATGTGTGATTTAATGATCAAGGGTGTTATACTCGATCTTTTTACTGTCACGTAGTCCAATTTTCCTGCACAATTTTTCTTTCTTTCAAAAATTTCACTTCAAATTTTTAATAGATCTATGTAACTTTAAATTTTCTTTTGTCTCGTCTTTACATCACTCTTATTTAGTTATATTACAATGTTTAAAATTATCTCATTAGAATTTTGATATATATATATATATATATATATATATACTTAATATTAATATAATAACTTTAATTTTAATTTAATATATTATTATATTTCTTCATAATTTCAAATAGGTACCATTTGCAATGAAACAAACATTGTTGAAATCACCTCAATGACCTTTATTTTGTTAAATATTAATTTTTGTATTTTTAAAATGTACATTACTTAATGATCAAGAATGCTACACTTGTTGCCCTTAAAATTTTTTAATGCAACTTTTTAACTGAATTTAACTAATTTCTCTTAAAATTTTTTAAATTTTGTTATACTAATATTTATCTCAAAATCTTCACTCATGTGACATTTATATTATTTTGATTTGGTTACATGACATTACTTTAATTTATCTTATTTTACATTCAATCTATATTTACTTAGTATTAAATAAAATCTATTTTAATTTATGCTTATTTATTTTGATGATTTTCTATAATTTAAAATAGTATATGTTTAAAATGAAATAAATATCAATGGACATGTCTTCGTGAGATTTATCTAATTTATTATTCATTAGTATATTTTGATATATTTCATTTTCTAAGGGCTTTTGTGCATGTTTTTTTTGAGAAATCTAATTTCATACATAATTTGATTATTGAAGATGTTGAACTTGACTTTCTTTTTATCATTGAATTAAACTTTCCTAAACAATTTATCTCATTTATTAATTTTTTTTGTTTTCTTTGCTTATTCTACAATGTAACTTTAAACCTATAGCTTGCTTTCAATTTACACTATTACATGCAATCAATTTATCTCATTTTAGCTTTAAAAAAATATTTATTTAATAATAAAGTAATTTTTTTTTGTTTATGCTTCCTCTCTCTGGTAATTCACAACATTTCTAAATCATATTTGATTTATAGGCTTTACTAGACATTTTCATTCGTTACTAATTTGATGACGAAGGATGTTACACTTGACCTCTTTAGCACCATGGAATAGAACTTCTCCTCACAATATATTTCTTTTCTTCAAATTTCTTATTTTGATTTAATTACATTGTAAGTTTCTTTATTTGACGTTGAAATAGCATTGACTTGGTTACACTACTTTTCTTAAATTTATCTAATTTCAAATTTACCCTTTATTTATTTTATATTAAATTTTTTATTATTTATTGTTATTTAATTCTTTAAAACATCATATTTCAAAAGGAGTTATGATCATATTGAAACAAATGTCATAGGACTTATCTTTAGGTGTTTTGCCTAAATAACTATTTATTTTATATTTCTCAATATTTTATTTTCTAAGGTTTTTTGCATGTCTTATAAGGTATTTTGATTCTTAACTCATTTGAAGATTAAGGATGTTATACTTCACCTCTTAAGTATTTTAGAATGCAACTTTCTTGTAATATGTACTTCATTTCTTCAAATTATTGGCTTTAATATTGTTATATTATGATGTAACTCTAAATCTCACCTCTTGTGAGCCCTGTATTGCTTTGATTTTACAACATTGCAGTTGTTCAATTTTTTTTTCATAGTTATAATAATTATTTACCTGATATTAAAAAACTTTATTATTCATGCTTAGTTTTTCCTAATTTACAAAAATTTAAAATGAGGTTCGACAAAAATGAAACAAATTTTGCTAAACTCATATCAACATGCTTCACCAAATTAAAATTTTAATTATACATAATTTATTTCATTTTATTAAATATTTTACTTTGACTTAGTTTTATTACTATGTAACTCTAAGTCTCCTTGTGATTTTTGCATTGCTTTGATTTTTTTGTATTACATTCCTTAAATTTTTCTTATTTTATATTTGATATTAATATTATTAGTAAAAAAAATATTATTATTTATATTTATTTAATTTGATTATCGAGGATGTTATATTTGATCACCTTAGTTTCTTGGAATGACACTTTCTCACATAAGGTTTCTCATTTTACTAAATATTTTACTTTGATTTACTTATATTACTATGTAACTCTAACACTCCTTTTTTGTTTTTTGTGTTGCTTTTATTTGGTTCTGTTACATTCCTTAAATTTATCTTATTTTATATTTCATATTTATTTTCTTAGTAATAAAATAATAAAAAATTATTATTTGTGTTTATTTCATTTTGTAGTTGTTAGTAATTCCAAAAAAGTTTTGATTTTGATTAAATAATTAAAGTTGGACTTTCCTTGACAACTTTTATGCATTTAAATATCTTATTTATATTTTTTTATAATTTTTTGCTATTTTTTTAAATTACAAGATATTTTTATTTGTACTTTATTTGATGATTGATAATGTTATACTTGATCTTCACAGTATTTTCAAACACAAGTTTTGTGTTAAATTTTTCTCATTTCTTAAAATTTTTTCTATTTTATTATATTGTTTTACTAAATCTCTTTTCATGTGATCCTAATATCTCTTTCATTTGGTTACATTGGAATACTTAAATTTATCTTATTTTTACTTTAATATATATTTTCTTAATATGAAAATAATATTTTATCCATAATTACAGCTATTTACTTTACCAATTATATTAATTCAAAATGATGTATGAACAACATGAAACAAATTTCATTGGACTTGTACTAATGAGTTTTATCCAACTAATTATTCTTTTCCATATTTTAAATATTATATTTTCTCAAATTTTGTCATGCTTTATGAGATATTTTGATTCATAACTATTTTCATCAAAGATATTATACTCGATCTCATAAGTATTCTAGAACAAAACTTCACCATAAATTGTATCTCCATTTTTGGACTTTTTTATTTTTATTTGGTTATATTGTAATCTAACTCTAAATCTCCTATAGTATGACCTTTGCAGTACTTTTAATTAGTTATATTGCATTGCTTCAATTTATCTTATCAAAAGTTTACTATATATTTACCTAATATGGAAATAATAATTTGTTATTATTATTTACTTAGTTATTTAGTAGTAATTCAAGTCAAGCTAACATTTAAACAAAGCAAACATAGTTGGACTTGTTGAGTAAACTCTATCTAAGTTAAATTTTATATTTTACAATATATTTTCATTTGCACTTCTCATGATCACAGATGTTATAGGCTTTCTCATTAGTATCTCGAAATGCAACTTTCCAATATAATTTATCATATTTTTTTTGAAATTTCTCCTTTTAAATTGGATAAGTTACTATCTAACCCTAACTTTCAATTTGTGTGACTTTTACATTGTACTTATTTGATTACATTACAATACCTAATTTTTAAATTATTTTACTTTTATATATTTTTTCTTAATATTTAAAAAATAATTTATTAATGTTTATGTTTTTTAATTTTTTAATTCATAGTACTTCTAATGGAGGTCTAATGTGCAAAAAACAAATGTCTTTAGGCTCTACTTGATAAGCTCTAACCAATTAAAAAGACATTTTTACATATTCCAAAAATTTTATTTTGAAAGAATTTTTTGCATATTATATGAGACATTTTTAATCATACTTAATTAGATGATCAAAGATGTTACACTCAATCTCCTAAGCATCTTATAATGCAAGTTTCTCATTTACTTTATCTTTTTCCCTTAATTCTATCATTTTGATTTGGTTAAACTACCATAAGATTTAAATTCTCCACTCATGTGACCTTTATGTCACTTTGGTTTAACTATCTTTCATTACATCAACTTATCATATTTTAGCTTTAATATGTTTTCACTTAATATTAAAATATTGAATTATTTTTATTTAATCTTATTTTCTTTGGTAATTCATTTTAATTCGAAATGAGATTTGTTTGAGTCAAAAGAAAAGTCATTTGACTTAGCCTGATTACATCTATCTAACAATATATTTTTTTTAGGTTTTAAAATTTTCTTTCACTATAACTTTCTTTAAAAGATATTTAGATTTGTAGCTACTTTGGTAATCAAGGATGTCACACTCACTCTTCTTAATATCTTTGAATTCAACTTTCTCACATAATTTATCTCATTTCATTAACTTTTCTACTTTCTTTTTGATAATTACCTTATATCTCTATTTGCTTCTTGTATAACATTTACATTACCTTAACTAGATTGTTTTCATTGGTTCAATTTATCTCATTTCAAATTTAACATATAATTACTTAATATTAAAATAATAATTTATTATTATTTGTTATTACTTATTATTATTTACTAAGATAATTCATTGTGGTTAGAAATGTGGTCTAATAAAGATAGAACAAATGTCTTTTACTCATCATAATGAGGTCTAAACTATTCAAGGTCATTTTTATAATTTTAATTATTTTATTTTTGATATTTTTTGCACACTTGACAAAATATTTTTATTCATAGACGATTAAGGATGTTCCATTTGGTCTCCAAAATATTTTTGAACGCAGCATTCCTAAATAACTTATCTAATTTCTTCAAATCTTTTGCTTTCATTAAATTACATTACAATGAAACACTAATTATCCTCTGGTGTGACATTTATATCACTTTGATTTTATTATATTACATGACTTTAATTTATCTTATATCAGATGTAATTTATATGTACTTAAAATTAAGACAATAATTTATTATTATTTTTGTTTAGTTATTTTGGTAATTTTTCATAATTCTAAATGTGGTATTATGGAGATAATAGAACATTGTCAAATTCATCACACTAGTTCTATTTAATTAAAGATTTTTTGTCAGATTTTTAATATTTTATTTTTATGGGTTTTGGGATACTATATTTGAACATTAGATTTGTACCTAACTTTATGATCAAGGATGTGTTCAGTCACTTTTATGCTTAATGAGTCAAGCTATCAATATTTAGCATTTTGTAGTAGTGAACTTATTTTAATTTGAATCAACATTAATTGTGTAGAACAAGTCATGCACTTTCTAAGATTATCAATTAATGATCTTCAAAATTTCTTGAAGTGTTCAAAAAGCTTTAAGAATTAAAGACGTGCACATTAGTTTGAAATGATTTTTTCTTTATTTTAAATATAAAGTTAGCTTGTTTATTATTAATTGTAAACAATACCTCTCCATTCAAATCATTTTAAATCTAGCTTAAAACTATCGTTTATTTAAGAAATATAGAATTTCATTTTTTAAATAATTTAATAATTTCAAAGTTTTACTTGAACAATTCTTTGATTAATAAACTATAATATTTCATTTTCAAAAGTTTAATTCTTTCATTTGTTAAGTCCTAGTTATAAGTCTTGGTCAGATTTCACGTTAAACTTTGGTTGAATTAGAAAAAGAAATTCTATTTAATTTCTTATATTTAAAAGAGAGGAAATGTCATAGCCACAATTTAAGAATGTGACCAAATGCAATGCCTTTGACCCAACCAAGCTTATGAGGAAACTCACAAGCCATAAGATAAAAGACCATGTGGAACCAAGTTATGTTGTGCCTAATCTTTGTTAAGCTTCGATCAAGAAACTTCACTATTGTAAGGTATAGGAAGCATAAGGTTGGGTAGATCTAAAGCCAAGTATGTAATGTTCAATTAGGCTCATAATCATGTTAAAATTCACCCAAGTTATTAAATCCTTCATGCAGAAAGATAAAGATAGCGTTAATTTTAGATCAATTTAAAGGTTTGCAAAAGCTTTTATAAATAGAAAATTCCTTTGATATTTCATATTGTAGTGCTTAAAAATTTTCCAAAGTGTAGGCCTTAACACCATTGCATGAATTCATACCATCTGATCGTTGATCAAATGGCTAGGGTTGAATCCTCATGTAAGTCTTTCTTCAAGAGTCGGATTAGATGGTTATAGTCTCATCCAAGTTTATTTGATGTCAAGATTCATTTTGATCTTGTCATCACATCACATGGCTCTAAATTTCTAGTTTAAATATTGTACTTGAGATCACTCTACATTTATAATTAATAAATCGAAATATCTAGATCTCATTCGCAGTGATTGAATAAACTAGGTGAAATCTATCTTGATCAAACTGACCATAACACATCCACTTTTACAATCATTAATCTAAAAGACTAGACTTCTCTGATCAGATCCAACAACCCTAGTGTATCCTGGCTAGTAGTTAATTCATTCATAGTCGCTTCAGTTATTGTGGAGCTTTTTTTAGGAAAATATTTAAGCTGCTGGTAAAAGATCTTGAAACAACTTTTTCTTAACTTTCAAACAACTATGACAAATATCTTCCCATATAAACCTAATCATTATAAATAAAATGCCTAACTGAGTTTAAAGAAATTTTAAAATTTTAAAAAAGCACTATAAGATAATCTAATGGTGTAAAACTGTGCTATCAGCACACTACAACTTAGTGCTCAAAGTTAAAAATTCTTCTAGCAAAGCCTAACCCATCAGAGGTTTCATTTTCATGCTTCTCTACATAACTCGTAGGCTTATTTTACATTTTTATTGAAAATTATTTTCCTTAATATATTTTCTTTTTCATTTTGGTTGGTCTACTAGACAATTTTGAAACCCAATGTTTGATTTTATCTTATAAAAGATTGAGTTAAGTTTGAGCTCTACAAAGCTTAAGTTATAATTGAACCAATAAAAGCTAGTAGGAAGGAGGTGAATAACAACAAAGAGGCTCAAGTATGTTTGAGGTGAGTAGTAAAGTAAAATGTTAAGTTCATTAGATGTGAAATATAATGCAAGGACACAAATTCTAATTATTTTAATAATGGAGTTCTTCCTATCATCGATTAGGTGTAGATGAATGTTCTAATTTTAATGGAATAAAATACTATTTTTGTGTAAATTTAAAGTGAACAACACAAGAGTTATAAAAGTTTTTTTTTGAAAAAGTAAAATTTTTTTTATAAAGTATTTATGAAAGATAAAATCTATATCAAAGTAGAAAAAATATTTTAAAACATAAAATTCTCTCATCTCATGTGGCATTCACCCACACTTATTTTACAGCAGAATATCACTCAATCTCAATTGTGTCTTGGAATGTTATTTTCCTACACAATTTTTCTAGTTTCATCAAATTTCTTGCTTTGATGAGGTTATTCTACTATATATCTCTAGATCGGCCCTCATGCGACCTTTACATTTCAATAATTTAGATATATTACACTGCTTCAATTAGTCATATTTCAACTTTAATAAATATTTAGATATGACTAAAAAATATTATTATTATTAATGCTTATTTAGTTTGATAATTCATAGTAATTCTAAAGCAGGTTTAGTAAATATGACACAAACATCATTGAAATTATCACAATGAACTCTATCCAATAAAAAATCTTTTTTTTTATTTCTAAATGCTTCATTTTTTAGGTTTTTGGCATGCTATATGAAACATCTTTATTCATATTTGATTTGATCGTCGAGGATGTTACACTTAATCACTGTATCATATTATAATGTAGTTTCGTTATACATTTTACCATATTTTATCAAATCTATCTTTGAATTAATTTTCTTAAATAAAATTATAATACTTCCTTCGAGTGACTTTTATATCACTTAGAATTAGTTATACATCATTACCTCTATTTATCTATCTGAAAACTAATATATATGCATGCTTAATATTCAATTGACAATTTATTATTACTTATGGTACTTTACATTGATAATTTGTAGCAATTCCAAATTAAGTCACATGAGAAAAAAATCATCTTTAGAAACTTCTTAGTAAGCTCTATCGAACTAAATATTTATTTTATTAATTTAATAATTTATTTTCATAGATTTTTGTAATTTTAATGCGATTTTTTTATTTGGGCAAAATTTTAAGATCAAAGATATTACAATAAATCTTCTTGAAATAATAAAATGCAACTTTACGATTTAGTTTATGTTAGTTATTCAATTGTTTAACTTTGACTTGGTTATAATACACACATTCAATTTTATGTCATGTTATCTTCAATATACATTTATTTAGTATTAAAGTAATAATCTACTACTATTCATGTTTATTTATTTTGATAATTTGTAGCAATTCAAAATAAGTTACAATGATGAGAAATAAAAATGTCATTAATTGTTTAAATTTATCTCATTTCAGCTTTAAAAAATATTTACATAATTTTAATAACATAATCAAATGTCATTAAACTCATCATGACTAGTTCTAACAAATCAAATATTTATTTTTATGTTTTAAATATTTTATTTTATTTAGTGTTGACATGCTTTATAAGATATTTCAAATCATAAATGATTCGATAATCAAGAATCTTATAATCAACCTCTATACTATCATAGAATTCAATTTTCTCTTAAAATATACCTTATTTATTAAAAGTTTTAACTTTGAATTGGTTACATTACTATTTAATTCTAAATCACTTCCCTGTGATGTTTACATCAAATTTGTTTAGTCAAATTGTATTACTTCAATCTATTTCATTTGAATATAGACATATATTAAATAAATTTTAAAATAATAATTTATTATTAATTAAGTTTAACTATCTTTTGGCAATTTTTAGAGTCGTTTTTATTTTTACATAATTTGATAATTTTAAATTTTAAACTTGATCTACTTAGCATCTTCGATTGCAACTTTCACATAAACTTTGCCTCATTTATTCAAATATTTTGGTTTGATTTAGTTATATCACAGTGCAACTTCAATTCTATTCTAATGGAACATTTACATAGCTTTTATTTGGATACATTATATTTATTCAATTTAATTTGTCTCAACACTAATACATATCTACTTAATATTTTAAAAAAATTTATTATACTTTATGCTTATTTCTTTTACAAATTCAACATATTTCCAGATGAGGTCTTCTTTACATGAAATAAACATCGATGGTCTAAACTTAGCAAGCTTTTCAAGAATAAATATTCATTTTTTATTATTAAATATTCTAAATTAATGATAATTGAGTGTGAATTTTCTATACAATTTTTCCCGTTTCATTTAATTTTTTTTATTGATTTGATTATATTATTATGAAACTCAAATTCTTCTTTTCCATGAAAATTACATCGATTTAATACGGTTAGATTACATTGAATCAATTTATCTCATTTAACCATCAATACAAAGTTACATAGTTGGAATCATTTCGATGAGCTCTATCAAATTAATATTCACCTTAATATTTTTAAATATTTTATTTTTAAGAGCTTTTACATTTTTCATGAGAATTTTTAATTCATGCCCTATTTAGCTATCGATGATGTAAAATTCAATCATCTAATTACTTTGGAATGCAACTTTCCCACAAACTTTATCTTATTATTTGACTTCTTTCCTTTAACTTCACTATATTACTACGAAACTCTAATTCTTCTCTTTTATGAGATTTGAAACACTTTGATTTAGTTGTATTATGTTACTTTAATTTATCTCATGTTTGCTTTAAAATATATTTTTAGTTAATACTAAAATAATAATTTGTTATTATTTATGATAAATTACTTCAATAACTTACAGTAATGCCAACCGTGGATCGATCAAGACGAATCAAATGTCATTAGACACCCCTTGGCGAGCTCCAAACCAATTAATGACTCATTTTTATACATTAAATATTATATTTTCTACGGTTTTCACTCATGTAAAAAGCATTTTAATAAGTTTCTGTTTAGTACTATAGAGAATGTTACACTAACATCCTTAGTATCTTGAGATCAAACTTTCCCCATGTAATTTATCTCATTTTTTCACAATTGGTGTTTCATTTTGGCAATATGATTATGTAACTCTTGATCTTCTCTACTGTGACCTTTAAATAAATTTGTTTCTCTTATAATTATGTTTCATCAATTTGTCTTATTTAAATTTTAATATATATCTACTTTATTTCAACATAATAATTAATTTTTATTAGTGTTTACATAATTTAGCAATTCATAGTAATTCTAGATTAAGTTGTACTTGAAATGAAATAGAAATCATTGGACTCACCTTAATGATTGAGGATGTAACACTTGCTAACCTAAGTACCTCACAATACAATTATTTTGTATAATTTATCTTATTTTTTAAAAAGTTTGTTCTTAATTTATTTATATTATTGTGTAACAATAGATCTCTTATTTTGTGACCATAGCATCACTTTTATTTGGCTATATATATTGTTTCAATATATCTCATCTAAATAATAGCATGTATTTATTTAATATTAAAATAATAATTTTTTATTATTTATGATTGACAACATTGATAACTCATATTATTAGAAATGGGGTCTAAATGAGATGAAACAAACATCATTGGAGACATCTCGAAAGTTACATCAAATTAAATAACCATTTTTTTATTTATTTTTGCATTTTTCATTGGGTTTTTCATTCATAATTAACATGAGGTTTGAGGAATTTAAACTAGATCTCCAAAGTACATTAGAAAGTAGCATTAGTAAATAATTGATATTATTTCAATAAAAGTTTTGATTTAATTTGTTATTTTACTAAGAGACTCCAATTATGCTCAGTTTTGACTTTTACATTGCTTTCATTTGGTTCAATTATTTTTCTTAAATTTATCCCATTTTATTTTTTTAATACTTAGTTATACTTAATATTAAAATAACATTTTTTATTATTTATAATAATGCCAAAAGATGTCTTTTCCAGATGAAACAAATATTATTCAACTCAACTGGACTTGCTATATCCAATTTGTGATTCATTTTAGTATTTTAAATATTATATTCATTTAAGGTTTTATAATATATTATTGAACATTTTGATTTGTACATAACTCAAAGAATGAGAATGTTACACTATATCTCGTATGTTTCTTTTAGTGACACATTCATATACAATTTATCTACTTTTTTTAATAATTTTTTATTTGCCTTGCTTATATTATAATGTAACACTGAATTGCTTTGCATGTCACCTTCACATTCTTGTCTATATTAATAATTACATCTCTTTAATTTATCATATTTTAAATTTAATATATATCTATTTAATAATTTCAAACGAGATCCTATGAATGCTAAATCAACGACATTAGATTCATTTCAATTATTTCCTTCTAATAAAATACACTTTTTAAAATTTCAAAAATATTTAATATTCTAATGTTTCTGCATTCTTTATGAGACATTTTCTTGGATCTAACTTAATAATCAAAGATGTTACAATCCATTTTCTAGTATTTCAAAAGATAATTTTCCAATATAACTTATCCAATTTCTTGAAATTATGTGCTTTCATTTCGTTATGTTACTATGAAACTCTAAATCTCCTCTAGCTTGACCTTTCATCACTTTTGTTTTAATGTATTATGGTTATTCAATTTTTCTTATTTTTATTATAATTTTTATGTACTTAATATAATAATATTAGTTTGTTATCATTTGTATATATTTAATTTGACAATTTATAATAGTTCTAAACTAGAAGTGATGGAGATAAAGGAACAATCATTGGACTTCTCTCAAAAAGCTCTATTGTAATATACATTCAAAATATTTTATTTTATAAGGTTTTTTTATTTAATGTCTTATTTTGTTTAATACTTGATTTGATGATCTAAGTTTTAGATTCGATCTCTTTAGTATCTTAGAATGCAACTTTCTCATTAATTTATCACATTTGTTTATTTTATTTTATTATATTTTCTTGTATTACTATGTAACTTTGAATTTATCAATTATATCACTTTTAAATTATAATTTATTGTTCTTTATACTTAATTAATTTTGTAATTTATAATAATTTGAATTTTGGCTAATAGGGATGAAATAAATCTCAATAGACTTATCATGATGTGCTCCATATTTTTGACAATTTACATTAATATTTTTAATTACTTTGTATTCAAGAATTTTGTATACTTTTTTACATTTCAAATTGTTCCTAATTTGATGACTGATGCTATTAAACTTGATCTCCTTAGTATCTTGGAATGTAATATTTTTATATTATTTCTCTTATTTAAATTTTAACATGCATTTACTTCTTATTAAAATGACAATTTAAAATTATTTATCTTTATTTATGTTGACAATTCATAATAGTTCAAAGGAGGTCTAATCGAGACGAAATAAATGTCATTTTGCCAACATTTAAGATACACTTTTGTTCTACCTAATTTAATTATTAAGAATGCCACAATTAATCTTTTTAGTATCTTGTAATGCTAAATTTTTCAATAATCTAAATTAGTAAAAAAAATTACTTTTATATGGCTTTATTACTATGTTACTCTAATCCTCCTTTCTAGCTAAATTTAAATCATTTTAATTTTATTTTATTACATTTCTTTTTTATGCTTTTTCAACGATATTATATATTAATTGAATATTAAAAGAATTATTTTACTATTATTTAAGTTTATTTACTATCATAATTTGTAGAAATTCTGAACAAAGTTTGATCAAGACAAGATAAATGTCATTAGCTTATCTTGATGGGTTGTATTCCATTAAATATTTCATTTTCTAAAAAATGTATTTTATTAAGTTTTGAGACTCTATTCAAGATATTTTTATCTCATTTATTCAATTTTTTTAATTAACTTTAACTTATTATTGTATTTTTCCAAATCTTCATTCATGTGACCTTTGCATGACTTTGATTCCCTTATATTACATTACTTTGATTTATTTTATTTTCTTAAATATTTATGCAATGAGTATTAAAATAATTTTTTATTATTGTTTATGTTTACTTTTGTAATTCATAGTTATTCCAAATAAGGTCCAAATAAATAAAACAAATACCATTGGACTTGTTAAATAAGCCCAATCCTATTAAATATTTATTTTTTTCCTAAATATTTTTTCTTTAGTTTTTTATCTCCTTTTGATGTATTTTAATTCGTAGCTTATTTGATGATCATGGATGTTTTACTCAATCTACTTAATATCATGAAATGCATCTTTTCTTTATATTATATTTAATTCATTTAATTTTTTTCATTTTTTATTTATTTGTATTATCATATAATTCTTAGTCTTCATTCATGTTACCTTTATATTTCTTTAATTTTGTTATATTATATTCTCTAAATTTTAATAATTTTAACTTCAATAAAAATTTAAATAATATTAAAATAATAAGTAATTTTTATTTATACTAATTTTTTTTGTTAATTCCACATCAAACTTATCTCGATAACTTTACCTAATTTATATTTTGAATTTATATTTGGAAGTATTTCATATTCTAGGTCTTTATCTTGTTTTTTAGACATTTCATTTTATTCATAACCTTAACAACAATGATGCCCCAATCTGTTTTTGTATTATTTTTTAATTCAAATTTCACATACAATTATCTCATTTTTAAAAAAACATAATTTTATTTTTAATATTACTTCAACTTAGGTTATTTTTAGGTTTATTAATATTTTTTAATATTAAAATAAATATTATTTATTATTTTTTCTTATTTGTATTACTATTTCACAATAATGACAAATGAGTTTCACTTGAGAAGAAAAGACATGGTTAGACTCATCTTGATAAAAATTTTGAAATATTCATTTTATATATTTTATTTTTCTTAAATTTTTGCTCAAATTATGAGATATTTTTATTCATACCTAATCTAATGTTCAAAGATGTAAATTTAATATTCATAGTATCTTAGAATGCAAATTTTCCAAATAAATAGTTTAATTTATTCAAAAAGTTTGTATTTTTTTTGAGATTACTACTTAGCCCTAAATCTTCTCTCGCGTAACCTTTACATCATCTTGAGTTACTTATATTATATTGCTTTGAATTATCTTATTTTAATTTTATTATAAAATTACTTAATATTAAATTATAATTTGTTATTATTTATGCTTATTAACATTAGTATTTCATAATATTTTGTAAATCAGATCCAATCAAGGTGAAACAAGCATCATTACACTTGTCTTGATAGGCTATAACCCATTAAATAATTTTATATTTTTTTATTAAATTTTATTTATCTTTCTCTTTTTTACCTTTTATGAGATTTTTTTATTCATACCAATTTAAGAATCAAAGATATTAAACTCCATCTACGTAGTATCTTATAATGGAGCATTAATTTTATTATATTATAATATAAATTTAAATCCCCTTTCTACTAATATTTACTTTGTTTTGATTTTTTTATATTACAATATTTCAATTTATCTCATTTGAATTATAAAATATATTTAATTATAATTAAATCATATTTATAATTACTTATGCTATTTCATTTCTTTAATTAGTGTTAATTCAAAAAATTAAGTTAGTTCATAACAAAATGTACTTTTTCGGGCAAGTCCTGACATACCTTATCCTATAAAATACATATAATTTTATGATTTTAAATAGTTTACTTGTCATGATTTTAGCACACATTACATAATATTTTTATTTGCATATAATTTGACTATTAAGGTTCTTACACTTCATTTCTTCAATATCTTGGATTGTAGCTCTATGATATAATTTATTTCATTTCTTTAATTTTTTTTTATTTTGATTTTTTTATATTACTATGAACTTTATTTCTCCATTCATGTGAGCTTTACATCATCTTGACTTAGTAGTATCATATTTCTCCGAACTATCTCATTAAAGTTTTATTACATACTTATCTAATATTGAAACAATACTTTAAAATTGTTTATGCTTTTTGGTTATGATAATTAGTTGTTATTGGAAAAAAGCACAAACTGAGATGAAATAAGAGTTATTGGACTCTTCTTAAAGAGTTCTTTCAAAGTAAACATTGAATTTTAGGTTTTTAAGCATTTCATTTTATAAGTGTTTAAAATTTTTTGTGTTAACTTTTGATTCATGACACATTGGATGATCAATGATATTGTAATTCATGTTCTTATTATCTTAGAATGCAACTTTTTCACAAAATTTATCACATTTCAATAAATGTTTGCCCTTTGATTTCATTATCAAAATATGTAACATTTGTTCTTCTCTTGTTTGACCTTTATATTGTTTATATTTAATTATATTACATTTCTTCAATTGATCTTCTTTAAACATTAAAATACATTCAGGTAATATTAAAGTATTAACTTACTATTATTATGTTATTTGTTGTAGTAATTCGTTGTAATTTTAAATGAGATTTCACTGAGATGAAATTAGCATCATTGGACACATCTCAATATGCCCCATCTACATAAATATTCAATTTTTTACTTTTTAAAATATTTTTGTCTAGGGTTTCGCATGTTTTACACGATATTTTAACTCGTACAAAATTTGATGATCAAGGATGTTACACTCATTGTTCATAGTATCTTGGAAAGTAGCTCTTATATACAATTGATCTCTTTTGCTCATAGTTTTTTATTTCATTTACTTATACTACTAAGAACACAAATTCCACTCTCATGTGAACTTTCATCACTTTTATTTTGTTAAATTATATTGCTTTAATTTGTCTCAATTGGTATTTTTATATATAAACGTAATGTTAAAATAATAATTTTTTATGCAAATTTATTTTGATATTTTGTTTTTTTTTTTTGAAGTAGATATAATATATATTATATCAAAATGGCCAAGCCATACATGAGTTTCAAGAAGGATCCTCAAGGAGGATCGAACATGAAGTCAGATAATATAAGCTTGAGCAGGGGCTTAGGGAGAGAGTTCCCATGGCCCCAAATGAACTCCTTAAGGCGAGGAGCCCATGCAACCCAATCTACAGGCACGTTCCCTTCTTTAAGGATATGGGTAAACCAGACAGCCTCCAGACCCCTGGCAAACTGAATGGCCTCAGTAAAAACGCCCATCACAGGAGGGTGGGAGATCATCTCATGCACCACTTATAGCACAAACAAACCGGAGAAGGCGATCGATGAGCAATCAGCCGGCTCCCGTTGACTAGCCCAGCTTGGTCAGCGCCAAGCGGGCCTGACTGTCAGCCCAAAGGTCTTAGGCATGCAAACAATCCCAAAATAGGGGTTGCATGGTCTCCTCTGCAAAAGCAGTACTGTTGGCAGATGGGGTCCGTCCAAAACCCCTGTCAGGCCAGCGACACCGCCGTTAGGAGGAAGTCATCGATAACCCTCCACATAAAGATGCGAACCCTTGCGTAGCCTTGATCTTTTAAATGCCACGAATTTCCTCTATGGGCCAACTGCTATCACGCATGTCGGACTTCCAAGCATTGCAAACAATGCTCGAGTAAAGTCGGCCCCAATCAACCCGTGCCTTCTCGATATGCGTCTGGTGCAAAGCATCCTGAGAAGACCACAGGGCTCTAGGGAGGTGCAAGACCTTGTCAATGAGCTCCCCACTCTCCCAGGTATGGATGACCCCCATGTTCCAGTTCCCGGCAGGCATGATGCATTGGGCAACGCTGGCCGGCAATTAAGAGTCCATGTTGATAAAGGTTGGCCAGCAGTATAGAGGGAGGACACCAAGCCAATTGTCCTCTAAGAACCTCACTGACCGCCTGTCGCCAATGAGCCAGACAAAAAGGAAGATAGCCTCTGGCATCACCCCCATCACCATTTTGCACACAAGGGATGCATTGTGGGGGACCTTCATGAGTGGGTCATCCAAAGAGTATTTCATCCTCATCATGTCAACCTAGAGACTAGGTTTCCGATTGACGATGCATCTACAGTTGTCCATTTGGAGCACCCGGTGCCAAAAGTGGAGATCACAGAGGCCAAGCCCACAGGCAGCTTTCGGCAACGTAATGTGATCCTAGGCCGCATAATGCATGGCCTTCCCGCATTTGGTCTCTCTCTAGAGGAAATTCCTGATACGTCTCTCCATGTCATCAATTATCCCCGTAAGCACCGCACAATGTCTCAGCACGTGGCAGGGGATGTTGCTGAGGACCGATGAGGCCAAGATGGCCCACCCGCAAACGAGAGTGGCTGGACCCTCCAATTGACCATCATAGATTCTAGTCTCTGGACTAAGAAACTGAGGTCTGCCTTGGATAGGAACGCACCCCACTGCAATGGGGATCCCCAAGTAGGCAAGCATCCGGCCATGCTCCATGCAAACCTTCTTAAGGATCAGCCTAGATTTCTTTCTGCTGAATTTAGAGCTAAAGAAGACCATGGACTTCGCAAGGTTGACTCGCATCCCAGCAGCATCCCCGAAAAGCCAGCATAATGCTACAAATAGCGCACGTAATGACTCAGGTGGCGAGAGCAAAGAGTAGGATGTCATCGGCAAACAGGAGATGCGATATACACGACGCATGCTGCGTCGGCCTGAACCCAAGAAGCTGTCGAGATTCATAATTCTTCACCAAGCACGAGAGATACTCGGTGGCCAGGACGTAAAGATAGAGTGAGAGCGGGTAGCCCTGTCGGAGGCCCCGCTGTGCAACCACCCATGGGAGTTGAGCACCATTAATTAGGACGCTAAATCTTTGGCTCGTTATGCATGCCGCAATCCAATAATGCCAAATGGGAGGGAAGCCTATAGCCAGCATCATCTCAAGTAGGAACTCCCAGCGAACACGGTCATAAGCCTGCTCCATGTCAAGCTTCACGACCATGAAGCCCGATGTGGCAGTGCAGGTGCGCATCTTCATGGCCATCTCCTACGCAATGTTAATGTCGTCGGAGATGCTATGCCTGGGGATGAACGTGGCTTGCTCACACGAGATAAGGCCCGACATTAAATGCTTTAGCCTCACGACGAGGACCCATGCCAACACCTTGTAAACAGTGTCGTAGAGGCTGATTTGCTGGTAATGCTCCGGCCTACATGCCCCTGCTTCTTTGGAATTAGTATGATGAGGGTATCCTTCCAGCCATCAAGAAGCTTGCATTCCTCGAAGAATGCTAGCATAGCTCTAATAACATCATCACGCATGATGGCCTAGTAGCCATGCAAGAACTCCGCCGTAATCCCATCACTACCCAGGGCTCTGTTCCTCTTAATTCCCCACAATGCCACGTTAACATCATCCTCAGTAACCCTGCCGCAAAGGTTGGAAGCAGCCTCCACGTCCACAACGCCTGGAATCGAGGTAATTTGAGGCATGTTCCTGGGGTCGCAACACCTCCATTTACATTGAAAATAGTCCATTACAACCCGCCCAATACTGTCCGGAGAGTCCGTCGCCCTATCATCATCGGCCCAGAGCATGGTTATTCGGTTCATCCAAGCTCGAGATGCAGCCACATTATGAAAAAATCTCGTGTTACCATCCCCAATTTGCACCCAATGAACTTTGGCACGCTGCTACCACCACTGCTCCTTGTGTGCGCAGCCACGGTGGAAGACAGTAACCAAATCCCCGAGCCACACTTGGTCCTTCTCAAAAAGGCCCTCCCTTCACTCTCTAGCCTGCAGCTCATCAATGTCATGCACCAGCTCCTTATTCCGATGAACCAGACTCCCCACCTCCTCCCGACTCCATCTGCGCAGTGCCATCAAGGAGCGCTTAAACTTTGTCGAGACAATCTCCATAGGATTTCCCTTCGCCCACCTGTGCCAAGCCTGATGCACCACTTGAAAGGACTGTGGGTAGTGAAGCCATACACTCTAGAAAAGTAACATGCAGGACTTCGGCCACGGGTTGCTGCCACCCAAGTTGAGCAACAGTGGGCAATGGTCTGAGTCGAGCCGACAAAGATGATGCACAGAGCTCTTAGGGAACGCAATCAGACCAGCAAGATTCATTAGAACACGATCAAGCAGCTCGAAGATACGCGCACCGCCCTTCTTCCTATTGCACCATGTGAAATGATTGCCAGAGAATCCTAGGTCAGCAAGCTGAAGGTCCTGCATGAAGTCGGCGAAGTCTTGCTGATCTCTATCGTAAATAAATTGGCGCCCTCCGTGTTTCTCCTCCTGGGCCATAACCAAATTGAGGTCTCCTGCAACAATGATGCGGTAGTCACCACAATGAGAGATCCGAATAGCGTCCCAAATCTCCTATCGTTTATGATGATCTCTTGGTCCATACACGAAGAAACAGTTAAGAGTGCAATCCGCACGAGGGGTGACCGAGCATGCCACCATATGAGCCGAGGCCGCCATGATCAAAAACTAAATCCCCTTCTTCCATAGCAGAATGATGCCAGTAGACATACCCAATGAGGGTTGGGCTGCAAACTTCCAGTACTTCCCTAAAATCAAATTTGTGTCGCACTGGGAGAAGGTCTACGCCTTCATTTCCATAAACACCACAAAATCCACATTCCCGTCGCGAACCAGACATTGCAAATAACTCCTAGACTTACCCTTCTTAGCTCCTCTGATATTCTAGATGATAATTCGCAAATTGATGTTGGCATAGGTTAATTCCTTCCATGCACTCGTGCATTAGCAAAAGGTCCAGCTCCCGCCATCAACCACGTTCATGGCCACTGTGCCCCACGAAGCGCAGCCCGTAGAGAATCTCATATTAAGTGTCAAGCCCAACTGGGTTGGTGACTTTATCTCCTGCATGTTCCACCCGTGGCAAGGGTAGAGTCACTGTACGCCCATCTCCTTGGGCCACATGGCTCGTGTTCATCGCTCTTAGTGAGTTGCTCTCTGGGCTATTCTACATCCGAACCTTTCTATCCCCTAACTCCGGTGCCCACTTAACTCTGCTTCTACCACGTTCCCTAGACAAGCTTCTAGTTCCTCAAGACGTGCTGGCAACATCGCGACTGCGAGATCTACGACTGGCATCATTCCCGGGAGGCCATTTAGCCAATACAGTAGGGCCTTTGCGGCTAATTTTCCTGTGCTACACAATCATCCAAGGCCCCAGCCCATGCTCCTCTCCATGTGTAACATTTGCATGCTCATCCAGCTTACGAGAATCACAGGTATCCTTCGGCACCTCAAGATTATCTTTGCCAAAGGCCTTCTCCACCTCCCCAGTGCGCTTCACCCGCCCCTCGACCGTAGTCGGGGGAATACCAGTGGCTCTCCAGATGTCGAACATGGCCGTAGGTGAAGCAAATCCACGGCAGCCCCTCGTACTCAAAGCTCTGATAGGCCCTCCTGAATTCTCCATTGAGCCATATTCCCAGCTTCAGTGGCTTCGAAAGATCAACTCGAACACAAACTCGCGCATAGGAAGAGCGCTTCAAACCGACAGTCCAGCCATCTAGAAGGAAGGGTTCACCAATGGCCTTGGCTATACGTAGAATGTTGTTTACGTCCTAGTATATAAGCAGAAGACCCGGGAATCGTGCCTAGACTGGAAGACGCATCACAAAGGCGGACTTAGGACTGAACTCAGGCATCCAAATATCGAGCCCCATGGCTTGGCTGGCGATCTGCCACGGGCCACCAAGCCAGACGTTGTTCTGATCATTAATGCATTTAAAATGCAAGCAGAAGTTGCTGGAGGATAGAAGACCTTGAAGTACTTGTAGTGGCCTCATCGCTTGAGCAATACCCACATAATGACGAGAAAGGGGAGAGTATTCCCTTTGATTCGGCCAACTAGATCAAATTTATGAAATTCGATGCGCCGCTGGCAAGCGTCCGAAGACATGAGAACGTGACCTCCTTCCACATAGTCAGGAATTTCCACAGTGCGCTCTTTGACGTCAATGTTCGTCGGCCGCACATACGAGGTCACCAAGTTGTTGTAACTGACGATTTTGTTTGCAGTTAAGGCATCCCTAAAGCTCACCTTGTTTGCTTTTGTTGCACGATTTTCTGCCTCCATTTACATAAGTTTCCCATCGCTGGGCTTGTACCCGACAACCACCTCCTCCTTGTACTTCGACTCCAGTAGCACCTGCAGATCCTTGCACGCAAAACCACCCTCCAGAGCTTCCACAGCAGTGATTCTCTGTTCCTGAGGGGCAGAGACAATCCCTAAGGAAACAAGCTTTGCCGATGGCCCCAAGGTGTCTCCCCCTCCTGCGCACCAAGTTGGGACAAGAGCATATCACCCTTGACGTCAGAGCCTTGGGGGTTATGAAGCATTCCTCCAACCGCCAGCATGCCACCCTCAGTCATTGAGGAGGACACCTCCCGCGTAGGAGAGTTGCTTCCAAAGGTCTGAGACTTCCTATTACTCCTCCTGGTCTTGCTCCCCACCATTTCTTGTATCATTAGGGCTGTAGGTGGCACAACTCGAGCTCGAGGGTGAAGGGATGTGGTGCTCCAGCAGGATAGAGGAGCTATTAATCTGGTTCAAGCACCCCCGCACTTACCTGGTCCAGTTCAAATTCAAATTTCTCGAACCGATCCGCAGGCAAAACGTAACGGTCGCGACTGACACGTGGTCAACACACGTGCAACCGTTGGTCGTTGGTCCTTGACTACTATGCGCAAGCTGTCGTCGCACCTCCGCACTTGCGCACCACCGTCAGCAGTGTCTCTCCAGAAAAACGGCGATGATCGCCCCCTAGTTATCTAATTTCTTCAAATTATTTCTTTGATGTAGTTATAATGCTACAAAACTTCTCTTGTTCTCTTTTGTGACGTCTATATTACTTTTGTATGGTAAAATTATGTAACTTCAATTTATCTCATTCGACATTTAATATATATTTACTTAATATTGAAATGATAACTTATTATAATTTATGTATTTCTACTTCATTAATTAGCCATAATTCCAAATGAGTTTTGATTGAGATAAATCAAACATCCTTTGATTCATCTCGACATGCTTTATTAAGTAAATTACTTATTGTTTAATTTTTAAATACTATTTTCACAATCAATCTCCTTAGTCTTCTAGGATGCAATATTGGTACATAATTAATCTCGTTTTTTCAAAAATTTTACCATTACTATTTTATAATATGATGTAACTCTATATTTTCTCTTCTATGACTTTTACATCATGTTGATTTGAACATATTACATTGTTTCAAATTATCTTTTTAGAATTTTAACATATGTTTAGTTAATATTAGAATATTTATTTTTCTATATCATATGTTCTTATTTACATTATTAATTCATAGTCATGCTTAAGGATGTTAAATTGAGATGAAATAAATATCATCTTGAAAAAACAAAAATTATGTTATACTTACTTTTTTCATTATTTATACTTATTTATCTCATTTCTTCAAATTTGATATATCAATTGATTTGGCATGCATTCAAAGTATTACAATTTAAATTTAATATAAAACCATGAATGTTGGACTCAATTTCTTAAATATCATAGAATGTAACATTCTTATATAATTTTCATTATTTTAGCTTTAACATATATTTACTAAATGTTAAAATAATAAATGTTATTATTTATCTTTTCATACTTTATTAATCCTTAAAAATTTCAAACAAGGTTAGACTATGAAGAAATAAAGATCATTGCACTTTCCCTAATTAGCTCTATCCATCAAATATTTGTAATCATATTTTTTGGATTTTATTTTCTTTGATTTTGGCATATTTTATGGGATTTTTTTTATTTATAACGAATTTGATGATGAAGTTGGATAAAGTCAATCTCTTTTGTAACATACAATGTAACGTTTCTATAAAGTTTGTATCATTAATTCCAATTTTTTCTTTGATTAAGTTATATTTCCTTGTAGAACTAAGTCACATCTTATGTGACATCTAAATCTCTTTCATTCTATTATGTTACATTTCTTCAAGTTTTCTTCTTTCAACATTAATATATATCCATTTAATATTAAAATAAAAATTTGTTATTATTTATTTATGTATTTCACAAAAATTCAAAATGATTTTTAGTCAAGAAGCAAAGATTGATGGACTCATCTCAATAAGCTTTATCAAAATAAATTTTTTTTAATATTTTTAAAAATTTTATAATCCTTTTTTAGGTATATTTATTTGTGCTTGTTTTGATAATGAGGATGTTATACTTAATCTTCTAAGTATTTTAGAATACAAATTTCTTCTACAATTGGTTTCTTTTAATGAAATAATATCTTTATTTAGTAATATTATTATGTAACTCTAAACCTCTCCTACCGTTACCTTTAACTCTTTTATTTGGTAAATTTATCTCAGTTAAACTTTAATATATATATATATATATATATATATATATATATTATTTATTTTTTGTTTTTTTACTTTTGTAATGTTTAGTAATTCAAAATGAGACTTGATCGACGTGAGAAAATATCCTTGGAATAGTCTCAAAGAGCTCTATCAAATTAAATTTTTGTTATTATATTCTTAAATACTTTTCTTTATAAGACATTCCATGTTTTTCTTAATTTGACAATTGAGGATGTCTTGTTCGATCTCCTGTGTATCTTTTACTTAACTTTCATATACAACTTATCTCATTTCGTTGAATGATTTATTCTAATTTATTATATTACTACGTAAATCTAAATCTCTTTTTGTGTGACTTTTATATTACTTTGATTTTATTATATTATATTACCTCAACTTACTTCATTTTATCTCTAATTTTTATTTAATTAATAGTTAAACTATAATTTCATTTTCATTTATACTTATTTAATTTTATAATTCATAAAAATTCCAAAACTTGTATGATAAAAATGAAGCAGACATCTATAGACATTTCACCATAATCATTATTGAACTAATTCTTGAACTTAATATTTCCCAATATTCTTATTTTTAAATTTTTATAAACATTTATGAGATATTTGATTTTTTGCTTGATTTAAGTATCATAGGTGTTTTTTTTAATCTTATAACATCTTGTAGTTTAAATTTCTTATATAATTTATTTTATTTCTTCAAATATTTTGCTTTGATTTGTTCATATTACTATGTATCCATATATCTCCACCAATGTGACCTTCGACCACTTTGATTATTTTATAGGACAATCCCTCAATTTATCCTATTTTAGCTTTATTACATAATTCTTTAATATTAAAATAATAATTTAATAACTTTATTTCTCATTTAATTTAGTTATTCCTAAAAAGTCTAAGTAACATTCAATAGAGATGAAATAGATGTCATTTGACTAATCTCAAAGAGCTTTATCCATTTAAAATTGGTATTCATATTTTCAATTATGTTATTTTTTTTGTTTTGACATGCTTCGCAAGATATTTTGACTTGTACTCGGTTTGACTATTATAGATGTCACACTCAATCTTCTTAATGCTTTGGAATGCAAAATTTTCATGTTATTAATCTTATTTCATCAAATTTTTTTCTTTTATTTTATTATATTATATGTAACTGTAAATATTCAATCATGTTATTATTACATAACTTTTATTTTATTATATTACATTAATTTAATATATCTCATATCTTTTTTAATAAATTTTCCCTTTATTTAAGAACAATAATATTTTATAATTTATGCTTATTTACTTTTATAATTAATTCTAATTCCAAACTATGTTAGATCGAGACAAAAGAAATGTTATTGAACTCAACATTAAATATTCATTTTTATATTTTTTAAATATTTATTGATTGAATTTTTTATATTTTGTAGAATATTTAGTTTTGTGCTTGGTTTGATAATTGAGTATGTCACACTCAATCCCCTTAATATCTTCAATTCAACTTTCTTATACAGTTTAATTCATTTCTTCAATTTTTTTAATTTTATTGGCTTATCACGTTATTAAACATTAAATTACTTCTTATGTGACCGATACATTTCTTGTATTTGGTCATATTACATTACTTTAGTTAATCTCATACTTGCATTAATACATATTTCCTTAATATTTAAGCTTAAACTAAAATAGTAGTTGGGCTTGTAGCAGTGTTATCTATTCTATTAAATAATTATCCTCATAATATCAAATATTTTTTATTCAATGGAATTGGCATGCATGAAAAGGCATTTCGATTAAAAAAATTACTTGATAATTGCGCATGTTTCACTCAATCTCGTTTCAAGATAATATATATATATATATATATATATATATATATAATAAATTAGTAATTTATTATTATTTATATTTAATCATAGTAATTCTAAATTTGGTTAAATTGTGGTAAAATAAATGTGGTTGGATATATCACCGTTAGTTTTATCCATAAAATATTCTTTTTTTTCTTTTTTAGCATTTTATTTTTAATCATTTTTGCATACCTTACAAGACAATATAGTTTGTATGGAGACTTAGGTTAGACGATGTTATGCTAAATCTTTTTCGTAACCTGCAAAATAGTATTCCTATAATTTATATCCCATTAATTAAAAGTTTAGATTTCATTTTGTTATTTTTGTATGTAACTCTGACTCTAACTTCATGTGACATTTACATCACTTAGAATTGGTTTCATACATTGCTTTCTTTTTCTCATTTTAGCTTTAATATTTATATATATCTTTACTTTAAATTTAAACTTTATTAATATTTATATTTATATATTTTGCAATTCGTAGTACCTCCAAATATTGTTTGATCAAGAGAAAAAAAAACTATATATAACTATTTAACTATTAATCTCATATTTTGTGATATTTAAATTACTTGGATTTCATTATAATACATTGCTTTTTTTCGCAATTCATTTTAATGTATAACTACTTAAATTTAAAATAAAAATTCATTATTTGAAATGTTTACTTACTTTTGTAACTTGCAAAACTTTAAAATGAGGTCTAATGAATAGAAAATAAACATTGATGGATTCATCTCAATGAGTTATATATAATTAAAAATTCATTTTATATTTTTAAAAAAAATTATTTTCTTAATTTTTAAAATGTTTTAATTGATTTGTTTATTTATTCCTAATTTAATGATTTAGAATGTTATTATTGATCTCTAAAGTATCTTAGAATGCTTCTTTCCTAGGCAATTTATCTTATTTATTCAAATTCTTCTCCATGATTTGGTTATATTATTATCTAACTTTGAACCTTAATTCCTTTGGCCAATGCAACACTTTCATTTGGTGATATTACCTTGCTTTAATGTTTCTCAATTCAGCTTTAACATACCTTCACTTAATATTAAGATAACAATTGATTACAATTTATACTTATTTAATATGGTTTTCTTCAAATGAAACAAATATCATTAGACTAATCTTAAAAAGCTCTAATAAATTTTTTAATTATTTAATATTTTTAAAATATTTTATTTTTATGTTTTGACATGCTTTTTGAGATTTTTTTATACTAGATTTAACAATCGAATATTTTATGCTCAATCTCTTTAATATCTTAGAATATAAATTTCTGAAAAATGTTTTCTATTCTTCCAAAAATGTTTCATTTTGATTTATTTATAGTACTATATAACACTAAACCTCCTCTAATATAACTTTTCCATTACTTCAATTTATCATTTCTCAACTTTAAAATTTCTTTACTTGATATTAAATTTATAATTTTTCTATGTATACTTTTCACATTATATTCATCTAATTAATGATTTTTATATTTTTTAAACTTTTTTTCTTTATTTTCAGCATGCTTTAGAAGACATTTCCATTAGTTCTTAATTAAATGATCATGTATATTTCACTCGATTTCCTTAGAATCTTAGAATTTAATTTCCCTATATAATTTATGTCATTTATTCAAAATTTTTACTTTTTGATTGCTTCAATTTGGTTAAATACAGTGTTTAATTTAGCTCGTTTAAGCTTTAATATGTATTTATTTAATATTAAAACAAAAATTCCAAACAATATTTTCTCATTTTATTCGCTAATTCTTTAAAATTCAAAATGACATTTTATTAAGATAAAACAAATGTCATTGAAACATCTCAATGATTTTTATCTATTTAAATATTAATTTTTATACTTTTAGATATTTTATTCTTTTGGGTTTTGGAATGATTTATGACACAATTTGATTTGTACTAATAATGAATATTAAGGATGTCTCAATTGAACTTCTTAATATGTTAGATTGTAATAGTTTCATTCAATTCATCTCATTCTATCAAATATTTTGATTTAATTTTGTTATATTACTATGTAACTCTATAACTCATCTCAGGTTAGCTTTGCAACATTTTCATTTTATTATATTTCATTACTTAAATTTATCTATTTTTGTTATAAAACAATATTTTCTAAATAATAAAATATTAATTTTTCATGATTTATCCTAAATTATTTTTATTATTCATAGTAATTCTAAAGCTTTTATGGGGATGAAACAAATGTCATTGGATTGATATTGATGACTTCTATCAAATTAAATACTCATTTTATTTATTTTTTTAAAATAATTTATTTCTAGGATTTTTTTCATGCTTTATTCAATATTATGCCTCATTCTTTATTTAACGATTGTGATCTTACACGAGATCTCTTAAATATCTGTGACTAAAACTTTCCTGTAGAAGTTTTCTTATTTTTTAAATTTTTTTATTTTTATTTTATTATATTTTATTAGCCTAATTAATCTCATATTAGGATTAATAAATCATTACCTGATATAAAAGTATTTCTTTAATATTTTTTATTTAATTATTCTAATAATTTAGAGTCAACTAGTACGAGGGTTAGTCAAGTAAAAATAAAAAATATTTAGGTCATCTCGATGAGTTTTATCAAATATAATATTTATTTTTGTTTTTTTAATATTTTATATTCAATGGATATTGCGTGCATGATGAGTCAATTTGACATAATTCTAACTTGATAATCAAGAATGTTGCACTCAATCTCTTGGTATATTTGAATGTAAATTTTCTATGCAATACGTGTTATTTTAGCTTTAATATATATATATATATAACATAAATATTTTTATTTTTTGAACATTGTTTCTAGAATTTTTGTATGCTTTAAGAGATGTTTAAATTAATACTCGATTTAATGATAAAATAAGTTACACTTTATCTCCTTGGTACCTTTAAGTGCAATTTTCACTTGCATTGCATCACATTTATTTAAATTATTAGATTTTATTTTGTTATATTTCTTTATAATTCTAAATCTCATATCATGTGACATTTACATGTTATTCATATATATAAATTACATTGCTCCCATTTATCTAATTTCAACTATCTTAATTAGTTAATATTAAAGTAATTATTTTTTATTAATTATGTTTATTTTCTTTTGTAATTCTTAATAATTCAAAACTAATTCTAATTAAGATGAAAAAAACAAACTTTCACTCAACTTATCAAACTTTATCAAATAAGATTATTAATTTATATCTTACTAATTGTTTTAGTTTTTAAGGATTTCCCTTATTTTTGAGACATTCTCTGTTATGCATATTTGATAACCAAGGATCTTATGATAGATCCTCTGAGTGCCTTAAACTGTAATTTCCTAGTATAATTTATATAAATTCTTCAAATTATTCATTTTGATTTGGTTGTATTACTATGTAACTCCAAATCTCCTTTTACATTGTATTTATATTTATTTTTTCTAGATAAATAGTATTAACAAAATTTATCTTATTTCAACTATAATATAAACTTACTTAATATTAAAATAATACATTACAAATATTTATTGCATTAAATGCCCTTAGTAGATCCTATGCACTTAGTGTCAAGGCTTTCCTTTAGGCAATAAATCCGTTTTCCTCACAATGATTCAACCATTTGATTTTATATTTATGAATTAAAATTTCATATGTTCATAGTCACAACACATTACAATATCTAATATTCTTACTAAGTTTCCTTAATAGTTAGTTTATCATCATGTCATTTTTTCTCATTGCTTAGTGTAAGCTACAACATCAAAGATAAATGTCATCTTTTTATGAAAACGTGATGGCATATTTATTATGGAAAATTTTAAAGAATTAACTCAAAATTATTGAAGATTACCCACAATAGAGAATTTATTATAGTATTGATGAAATCATACTCTAGCTAATACATAACATGCCATGATAAGTTGATACTTCATCTTAAGTATTTTTAAAATGTTAAGATGAATAAAACTTAAAGAATTTATTTGAATAAGTAATAATTTATATTTAAAATTAATAATCTCATTATGGTTGACATTTTTCTAACGAACTATTGTACCCTTGGTCAAGACAAAACCTATTTGATAATAATAAAATTAATGAGTTAGTTTATTTATTATTTTTTCACAGTGTCTTTTAGGTCATACATTTAAAGCCCTTACAAGATCAATCAATTGGAAATATTTGACAAGATGTCTCATAGACCAATCCACAAGTAAAGCAATATCAAGTAATGTTGGTCATTATGCTCTAGCTATGGCTTAAATGGCATAATAAGGAGCCATTAACTAAACTCTTGGTAGAGTATCTAACTATCTAAAGTCCATCTACAAAACATTTATTAGTTTGATTATTTATCCTATCACTACTTTATGTACAACATAATTATGTTGTATAACATCATTAATTCACTTGCATTATTATTGATTTCTTGCACATTATTATTTTAATAGTTCTAAACATATTTTATTATTTAATAATTATTTAAAAAAATTTAAAAGAAATAAAAATTAGTAAATATATAAAATATAACCTTAAAAAAAGTTGGCTTAAGAAGCAAAGACACAGCCTTTCCCATAGCTTGGGCTACATAGCCCAAACAATTAGGAAAAAGGAACATGTAATCAAGAGTAAGGAAACCAAGTGAACTAACTTAGGCAAGGCACAAGTATTAATCAAAACCTTGGTGTCCTAGGATAAATTGAGTCAAGAAATATTTGTTAGACCATTTTTGGCTTAATGGGTCAAACTAATCTCATAAAGTGTTAATTTTTTTGATCAAGTTAGATCGAATACATATGGATATTTGTAGGTGACGTGGGCTATTACCACTTGTGCGCACGGTGAGGTAGGAAGCCATTTTTCCTGACCTATATGTTAAGAGAAAGTATTATAAACTTGAAACATTATATATAATCCTATGAAGTGGGACTAAAATTCCACCTTATTTGCTTCTGAACAAGAGTGAACCACTGTCATATGATCATGCATTTTCATAATCAACTAGCTAGGATTACATCAACTTTTGTGAAGAGAAGATTCTATTTAATCATTCACCTCAGAAGCTCGATCGAATGGTTGACATTAGGTTAGACTTTTTGTGTAATAATTTTTATCGCACAATCTATCCATAAAATTAGATAAAATGGCTAAGCCCTTCTTTGCTTTTTATAAAATTGCATATCCTGTCAACATCCTTCAACAAAACTTGATTGAATGGCTAAGACAGCCTCTATACTTGTTAATAGTGTTGTTGCACATCAGGATTATATCTAGACCCTTTACTCAGTATTCTGATTTAGTAGCTTCTTTTTGTTAGTCTAGATTAGATGAAGGTAATTGTTATTACTCATAATTTGCATTCCAAAAGCAAATTATGCTTGTGTATGACTTTTAAATCTTAACAATTACTTCGGGTGGCCTTTTTAACAAAAACTAATAGAATTTTAGTCAAAAAATAAAGTAATATAAATTGAGGTGTCCTAGGAGTTGGAGAATAGATAATTTTACCTAGTCACATTAGTATTTTGGGAAGGAAAAGAGGAAAAAAGAAAATTGTCATACAATTTTGACACCTTTTCTTAAACAATGTTTGTAACTAATTTATTTTTCCTTCTTACTTTAGCATTCTCTTCTATTACACATCATAGTAGTGACCTCTTTACATTTAATAATTTATTTCCTAGTTTTATTTTTATTTTTTTGAAAAGACTAGATTAAGTTTGATATTAATTGATTCCATTTTTGTCAATAATGTTAATGCATATTTATAAATACTTTGGATTTAATATTTCAAAACTATGTCCTTTAGATTGTTTTAATCATTTCATATGCGTACTCATATTCAAGCATAATAATTGATAGACTTGTGCAACTAATACTTTCGTAAGCTAATAATGAAACATTGTGATTAATTATTATTTTCTATTATGCTTCCATGTAGTAAGCTTTTGTAATTAAAATTTTCTTGGTGAAACCAATCTTACTTGATAAAATGGAGTGGTTTGTAATGGCTATCTCCATCTAGTATGATAAAAAATATGTTTTCTATAGTACAATACTAATTAGGTTGATTGAGAGTATATGTAAACATGGGCTACACTAAAACACCTAAAACTCCATTGCCAATTTTATTTTCTTTGTTATTATATAATTTATGATATTTTTTAAATTATAATGTTCCATTAAAAACACATGTAAAAGAAATCTATAAAATTATTTCAATCAAACATGAAATTATTTATTAAAAATGTTAAAATCATTAATTCCTTATTTTATTTTATCATTTTTATTTAACAAAATTACGAAATAGATAATTTAATAATTATCAAATTCATATTTATGCAAACTTTTAGAAATAGCAAAAAGTTTAAAATCACAACTTACCCCCTCATGTGCATTCATCTGAGAGAGATTAAATCAAGTGGTATTAGAGATAAGTTACATGAAAGGAGGAAATCTTTAAGAGAAGATCTTATTTCTTTTTCATTTCTTTTATGAAGTGAATTGTTGACCATATTGTTAACATCATGGATCCACTGATATTTAGTAATCAAACTTTTTTGTGAAAAAGTAAACTTGAAGCATTTATTTGGAATTTAAACGTTGATTTATTGTTGTTATCTAAAATTGCTTTTATTGATTCAAAATATTTTGATGAACAATGTAGAAGTTCAATGAAAATACATGCTTAAGGAATGAGTTACTTTTTATTTTTCTTTTCCACTATAAATTGGAATTAAAGTTTGTCATCAAAAGACTTATTTAGAGGCTAAGCAAGAATTAAAGAATTTACATGACCAATTGGATGTACTTCAAATCCAATTTATGAAGAAAATATAAAATAAAATCACAAAGAGAAAGAGAAAAATAAAAAGAGAAATTTTATGCACCCCAAAAGCAAGCTTTTCATCTTAAGGTGCATAAGATTTTTCCTTCTCTAGTAAAGATAAATATACTATTAACAATGATAAATTCTCTACTTTTCTTGATGAAGTTATAGTTAAGCATAAGAAATTGATTAGGATGTAGGCTAAACCTCAACTGAAAAATAACAGATAATTGCATCTAGTTTACCTATTAAAAGGTAAATGTAATGAGTATAAAATCAAAAATTAGTAGCTTCAAAGTGATTCACTTATACAGGTTATTGATTAAAGTACTTTAGAAAATAAATTTGATGAATACGATACATCTTTAGCCCTGTCATATTTGTGCACTAACTGCTTGAGATTTGAAATTCCTTTTTAAGAAAAGAAAATAATATTTTGAAAGGAAATGTAATGAAATATTTTCTTGATATAAAAATGGTTAAATGATTTGAAAGAAAAGTTTACTAGTGTACCTTCATGTGTGTTTACTTCTTGTTCTTATACTCATTCATATGTGTCTTTACATGCTCAATCCTTTACTCATGTGAATTGGGACAATAATTTCATGAATTTAAATTCTAATGCTACATCTCATTTGTCTCAAAAATACTAAATAAAATTTTCACATGCACATATAAATGATAATTGAAGTTATTATATTACACATGTGCATAAACATGCTTCATCAGATAACTATGTGTTAATAAATTATGCTAGTTCGAAAACTTTTTATTTTGATGCTAAATTCATAGTTTTATGTATTATTGTGGTAGGTATGAACATATTTTTTATGATTGTTCAATCAATAAATTCATCTATTTAAAGTAGGATAAATATGAACTGGTTTCTAAGAGAAGATGTTTAAAGAATACATTTGTTAATGTACCACAAAAAAACCCTACCATAATTGAACCCATGATTTTTTGGGTTCCAAAGTTTTATGGCTTAGGTAACCATATTGGTGTATCTCCATAATTAAGACTCATGAAGACAAGCCCTTCTTTGTGTGTTTGCACATGACTCGATTTCAAAATAAGAGTGGTCCTTGTTTTTTAACATTAATGATCTAATCTTCTTAGTACTAAGCTACATTTATTTATTATCTACTTATGGAAATTGGATAGATCATATTTCAATATGTAGCTTAAATATCAAATGTTTGCTAACTTAGAAGGATTTTAAGAAGATAAGAATATCAAGTCCATGATGCCTTTTATTTGTTATCACGAAAAACTAGATGATGTTGGTCTTGTGCTTTGATTATTTGGTTTCTGATACCAGCAATATGAATGCATTTGTGTGACATCAAAGTTATGTGAACTTTGTCGAACTAATGGTCCCATGTGAGGAAAGTGAACATTTTTTTGTAATGATGTATGTTATGAATTCTAGATATAGAATTTGAAAGAATTTAAAATGGAACTTAGTGTGATATATAATGTTCATACATGCCAAGCTATTATATGATTTGTTGAAAATTAAGGAAGCAATTAATAGCATGTAAAATCTAGAGATTTATAAAAAAAATAAGAAGTTCAAGAAAATTTTATTTTATTATTCCTTCTTATAAATAGATTTTGATATGCAGGTTTCCTTGTAAGAATATCTAATTCTTTTTCCAAATCATTAACTATTAAAACCCTTCATAAGCTCATGTTATTCATATATATGATTAACTTTTTTGGGTGATTATAAAGTGATGAGAATATAATGTTAAAACATAGGGGCGCATAACCTAGGTTTTAGGGGAGCTTAACAAGTATACTAGTTAATCGTACCTATAGCCTTTCTTTGTTAAAACATTCAATAATTTGTATTAAAGAAATAATTTTTATGGATAGAGACTAGGATGTTGTTTCCAAGTTTTGAAAGATATTTAGAGTTATTAGTCCACATCTCACAAATAATTTTTATAAGAGAATAATTTGTCTTTATTGTTAGAATCAAAAACATATAATTTCCAAATTAGGAATTAATTGTAGTTCTTAGAATTTATAAATGCATATCAATGGTTTATTCTATATCATTTTACCTTTTTGGGCTTAAATAAAAGAGAAGACCATATAAGTTGTTAAATCTTATGGCCTTGTTTTATTTTGAGTTCTCGTACAAATTACTAAAAACATAAATATAGTAATAGAGCCCAACAATGTCATTAAGCTAGACATGGAAACATTGCAAGAAACTTAATTAGTTTTGTTATTTTTGCATAAGATTAGTAATATTGTTTTTATAAAGTTTAATAATTCTCATTGGAGTGTGTATAAAAATAAGTAAATATTTTTTTGATATCTTTTTCAAGAAATATTATGTTATAACTTATACCTTTAGTTTTTTAATGAAAAATTATAAATGAATATTACCACCTTGTTTGCAACCTCTACTTTTGTTTTATCTTTTGGTTTATGAAAAAATGGGAGAGAGATATGGTGTCATATTAAAAACATTAATTGTATCCTAGGTTTTTGGAATAATTATTTGAATTTCATATATTATGGTGCAATAGGAAAGTAGGGGGAACATATGTATGCTTGCATGATTTATATGTTTTAATTTCATTATTTTGTCATTGGTTTTGTCGTCATCAAAGTGGAGAGATTGTTGTAACCTTTGTCATGACACCACTTGTTTAATTACAACAAATCCATTATGTTAGTTTCTCTAAAATATTTCTTGAGCATCTTTCATGTCATGCATTCCATGCTCTTATGAGATCAAAAAATTTGATAACTTTAACTAGATGTCTCTTGGAGCAATCCATAAGTGAAGTAGTATCAAGCGGTGTTCATGGGTGTGCTCTAGCAATTGCTTAAATACCATATCAAGCAGTCATTGGTCAATCATTTGGTGGAGTTGCTAACTATTAGGACTCACTGTTAGAAACATCTACTAGTCTATTAGTTTATCCCATCACTTATTTACATCTAGCATAATTAGATTGTATAAAATCATTCATTTACATGCGTGGTTAGTGATTTATTATGTACGATTATTTCAGTAGTTGAAGAAATATCTTTTTATTTTAATGGTAATAAAAATTCCTTAAAAATGATTGAAAAAATTAAAAATATATAAAAGATGGTTTTAGGAAAAAAAAATTTTTCCTAAGAAACCAACATATTACCAAGCCAAAAGCTCACACTAGGTGGCTCGAAGTGTTACGTAATCATCTGATGTGTTGAGAAATGGACCTAAGGAGCCCCATTTAAGGTGATGGAGTGAACGTAGTCAGTTCAATCTTGAGGATTGGTTAAACCCTTAGGCGCTTGAGTAAAGTTAGTTTAGCAAAAAATTCTTGGAGGTCAGTTTGAGGTGATGATGTCGCAAGTTCTTGGATTGAGACAGGTTTGACCCATATACAAATAAGCAAGTGACTTAGGTCCCAAACATCTAAAGGCATAAGATGGAAACCAACACCATTTGGTTATCCTATATGTTGAGACATAGTATTATAAATTCCAAACATCATGTGTAAGTTTGCAACATAATAGCAAAAATCATCTCTATGTGCTTCTATATGTCAAACAACCTCCTTTTTTAATAGTAGATTTCACTTAATCATTCATCTAGAAAGCCTGATCGAATGGATGAGATGAGTTCTACCAACTTGAATAGTAATTGGCATTCCAAAAAGCCATTTGCATTTGTTTATAACTTTGTTTGAGATAATAATTGGCATTACAAAAAGCCATTTGCATTTGTTGATATTTTTGAAATGTTAATGGTTGTTTTGGTTGATCATTTTAGCCCCTAAAAAAATTTAGCTTTAGTTTAAACCTTTCAAATATAAATATAGAAACCTTAAAAGCTTGATAATAGATGATTTTATCGTACTATATAATTTTTTTTAGAAGAGAGAAGTAAAATTAAAAATCTAAATGTAGTTTTCATATGTTTGCTGGGGCCATGTTTGTGACTAATTTTTCTTCTTTCTAGTTTCAAAATTTTCTTCGATTGCACATCTTACTGTTGACTTATTTAAAATTAATTATTTATTTTTTATTTTTTAAAAAATATTATATTAGTGAGACATCTTTGGTTATTTCATTTTCCTTAATAATGTTAGCAAAAAATGATAAATATATTGAATTTAATGTTCCATAATATTGTGTTTTAATCCTTTTCAACTCTTTTCATATGTGCACTCATATTTTAATATCATATTCCATAAGCTTGTGTCATACATGTTTTTTCAAAATGAGTAATGCAACATTATGATTAATTATTGTTTTGTATCATGCTTTAATATTGTAAGCTTTTATAATTGAAATTGTGACAATGAACACCTACCTATTGTTGTGAAAGGGTGTGGTTTTTAAAAGGTACCTCTACCTGTTATGTCTAAAGAGAATTATTTTTATAGTAGTAACTGATCGGATTCGATGGGGGTAAATGCAGCCATGGGTTAGGTTGAACTACCTAAACATCTTTTTTACTTTTTTTATTATTACACAATTTATGATATTTTTGTATTAAAAAAATTTTATTTAAGACATATATGAAAGAAATTTTTATATTTTTATTTAAAACTTCTTTCAATCAATTATTTTATAATTTCAAAATTTCAAATTAAGAAAAGTGTTCAAAATAATGAAATGTTTAGAAGCATAATTAACTACTCTATTGTGCATTAGCAAGGCAAAAGGTTACATTAAGAACAAGTTATAGAATATAAGATAGATCTATGTTTTCTTTATTTACATAGCATGATTAAATCATTCAATCACAATGAAACCTATGATATACTTTATTAAATCATGATTTTTTGTTCAAGAATGTCTAAGTTATGAAAAAAAATCATATCTTCCTTTACCTAATTAAGGTTCCATTCATGTGTCTCATGTCAAGTTCCTTTTGAAAAGCCAAAGAATTAAAGCATGTGTTCATACGAAAGTTCTCAATTTTATATCTTAAATGTGACACTAAATTTACTAGCATACCATAAGGTTCATTTTAACTCATATGAGTAATTGACTTTGACAACAAAATTGTGCTTCTTCTTCTTCAAGGTTCTCAATCATCCTCTATACTATTGATGGCAATGTTTCCACCTCTACGTCTCAATTATGGCTATCAAAATCTCCGCTAGACTTTCTCAAGGCCATCAACAACCACATCTTGATCACTTATATAACAAGTTCAACACAATTGTAAAACAAATGTTATCTTATGACTTCAATTAAGATATAACTTAATTGATTTGTATAAAATCCTTAATTGGCTCTCCAATCATATCTTTATGCATTAAATGAAAATGATATAGATTTCATGGAAAAAGATATGGTTGGTCTAACGCTACCCTCACAACCTGACCATTTAAATTTGAAATATTTAGTTTAAATTTTATATTATCTCATAGATATATGATGCATTACAAGAAAACATTTTTATATTTTGTAATTTACCAAACTTTCTAATTTTTAATGGGAAATTATAATGAAAAGGCATACCTTTGGTCATGTCTAAAAATATGTCAGAGAAATCTATGTAACTTCCAAGTAATCACTCATTCCTCAAAATTATTCCATTATGACATAGGTAACCTCCTATTCCTTATCTATCTAGTATAATGCTCTAAAATGCATATTAGACACTCTTAAGAAGATTCAACATTCTACAATTAAAAAATCTCTTGTACTTATAGACATGGAAGACTTCATTAATCATTACCAATTATTCTAGCAAATAAAGCTACTATGTTCCTAACCCAATCCTCTTTAGAAATTCGTACCATACAATATACCTATTTGTAACTTTGAAGTATTTCCAAGAGAAACCAATCTACACACATAGCTAACCTTAAAGAATATAAAAACTGCATTAACAAATCTAATTAGACTATCCTTTCCATCAAAGTATTTCTTTTGGTGGTCCTAAACTACACAACTTATTATTTAGTCAAAAAATCTCCTTAACATTCTTCTCAATAACATCTTCTTAGGGTCATCCTTCCCATGTGCAATTGTGATCTACAACACCACGCATACAATGCATCATATGGTTCTATGTCCATCACTAATTAATAACTATTATGCCACAAAAATTCAATCAATAGCAACCACTAGTAGCAATTTTTGGAATATCATTACATACATAGCCTTATAAGGTCCTTAATATTCTAAATCATCCTCCAAAATTGATCATTAATTTTAGGAGAATATATTCTACTAAACTAAAGAGTTATTCCAAAAGTTTAATGCAAATAATTTTAGAATTATGTATTGAGTTTCATTTATCTATCAAAAATGACCACTACAGGAAATCTATATAGTCTAACAATCTACTATGCAAATAGCTCTATCGATCTTCAAGTTGAGTCCTTCTTAATAACATCACATTGTTTTCATTTATTTTATTGATACGTAATCAACAAAATCAAATCAAAGCCATTCTAGTCCTTAGGAAACGTTATGCAAAGCTCACTGTGATTTTGTCTCATTTACTTAATAGTATTGCTAAATTATAAAATGAACCACCATGCTTCTAATTATTTTCTTTACACATTCATAAATCATGATGTTTTAAACTAGTAAACTACATGTATCTTTAAACCTCTCCACAAAATGTTGGCATTATGGTTTTTCTGACCTCTTATTGTCACCTAGGTGAAAAGCTAACCTATTATCAACTGACATTCTCAATAGTCTCTCTAAACTATTGGTATTATGGAATACAACTCCTATGTTGTTAGGTCAAAATGTGTGCCTCATCACAAAAGTCTTACGATAACTACAATAAAGTACAGAAATCCCTCTGTATAACATCGAGAGTTCCCATTGAAGAATTCCAAACAAATCCATCCAATTAAAATGAATATGAATAGAACTATGTAGAGCAACTAATGACTACAACACTAACTGAGAACGAACTCCACAAAAATATATCACAAACTTTTTCCTCTGTCAGCTCTTCATTGATAAACCTAAGAGCAACACTTCTATTCAAAATATCTATCATTGCATTTTCTTTTCTTTCAAAGCCATTCATGTTAAAGTAAAAAGAATTAACGTGCTCCAGCTAATGTCATTACCATAGGTGAAGCTACATAGATAAGCAAGTAATGCCAAGGCATTTATCATCATTATGAAGATCTACCTACATTAAATACAAGACATGTTTCTAAATGTTATGGCTAAACAGTACAACTACGAAGGTCATGCATTGGGTAATTATGTTCAAGCACGCATTACTAATCCAAGTTGTTGGCTATTGGTAAACATTTCTTCTTATGAACTACACCCAAAACAATGTGATATATTAGCAAAAACATTTTTAAGGCCTATGCTACTTGAGGTTAATCATATAGAACTTTTGCTCACATTGAATTAATTGAGAGAAACCTACACAAACTTTATTAGTTAACTATGCATTAAACATTAAGAAGTTAGACACAAACTTCTTGTAGTACTATAAAACACCCAACAAAAAATGGATCTTCATCATTATAACCCTTCTTTTCCACTTAGGAATAGCATGTACCTTGCTAGGTTCTATTGGAACTCCCTTGGCATTGACAACATGACCAAGGAATACTATTTGATCCAACACAAAGGAGCACTAAGGATATTCTACACATAACTACTTGCTCCTAAGAAACTCCAAAGTAGTCTAATGATTCTATATATTATGAGATTCACTCCAAAAATACCCAAAATGTAATGAATAAACATTATGATAAAATAGCCAAGGTACAGCTAAAAGATGATGTTAATAATATTCATAAATAGTATGGTTATGAACTCATAATATTTGTATGATATGTCAAATTTTTCTTGGCTAGATCCACCTCCTAAATATATATGTATTGATATCTTGATTGAAGATCTATCTTGAAGAAGGTTGTAGTACGTTGAAGCTAATCTAACAAGTCATATGTTTCAGAAAAGGATATCAATTCTACTCTCACTATTTTATGATCTTGGCAATTAAAACATATATGTAGATTACTATCTTTCATTTTAATAAGGGGTGCCCCAAAGAAAAGTTTTGGAACTAATACACTATATGCTTGTTAAGCCCTACAAATGAACCTTTGTTCCTATCACCCTATTAGGGCCATAAAAAAATATTGTTTGGCAATAGGGTCATTCTTAGCACTAGGTCAATATCAAACACAACTTTGTCCTTAAAAATTAGTCCTAATATATCACTTTGATTACTGAGCATAATCAAAGTATCATAGATGTTAAGGTTCCATTCTATGCATCTTCCTTTCTTAGCCACACTAAACAACTTCTATACAATAAATCTAAAGTTTAGATTGCTAAAGTGATGGGAATCTATCATTTAGTTATGAAGAAGAAATCTATTATTTCATTACAAAGAAGACTAAGCTAATAGAGTTTAGCACCTTCATGAGAAAAGTTATTTTCGTAATAATCAATAACAAATCCATATTGTGTCATTTAGTCCATACTTAGAGATAATTTTAACCTAAATGTTAAACTTGGATAAGCTCATCCTTAATACTCTGTGAAAAAATATTTCTCTTTGAACCCTATTCCCAACTTGAGCCTCATCATTTGAAGGTACCATCATCATTAGTGTTGATTATAGATATTTTTTATTACCTTCAATCCTCTCCCAATGTAGCATAGGAAAAAAAGAATGTCAAGCCCTAATATCATGAAGGAAAAGCAAAGTAACTCCAAAAATTATAATCATATAAGTCATTACATTCGAGATCATTGGCTAAACTCTTAAAACATCACCTAAACAACCAAGGACTTTAACAATCTTTCGTCGCTAAAAAGTTCAACCTTTTTTATAGTTGGTGTTTAAAACGATAACCAAATAACTCCTTGAAACTATATGAACCACCAGGTCTCATAGAACACAAGTGACACCATATGCTGACTCTTTAGTTTGCTCTGTTTGTAGCTCACTTACTAGTGTTGGAACAAGTATTGTCTGATCAATAATATAAAATCTCTTATAACTCATCTTTTAATGGAACATACCAATTTTTTTGTTCTTGAAAGAATCAAAATACCTCAGTTTCTTACCAACCACTATTGATGTTAGTGCCTTCCTACACAACTATCTTGGCTACTTTTACCAAATCTTGATACAAAGTAAATCCATTTACTACCATGTGCTTGTCAAGAGAAGGTCAGAGTTCATGAAAAGCTCAAATCTATGCTCCTCTAACGGCAAATGATTTCTTTCATATCATGTCAAATTATTGAATTTGGAGGTGGAATAAGCTGTTATCACTCTTCTCTGATTGAGTTATATAACTTATCTTCAAATCTTAGAGATGGTATTCTTTGCAACATAAAGCTCTAGACATTTGGCCTCAGTGTTTTTAATGAACCATGCGATTCATGGTGTCTTTGAACCTTGTTTGGCACTGACCTCACGACCATGTTGTGGCGTCTCCATCCAAGATTATTACTACAATTATCACCTATCTCTTATCTTGGCTCAACACCAAACATGGGCTAGCCAATCATATTTAATTGCTGGACCTACAAAACTAACAAGTAATTGCCCTTAAACCAATAAAGGTCTCCAATAATCCATCGACTATAGGCTTTGCTATCTTTTATTGTGTCTTTGTCTTAACTGGCTGTACTACCTTGAGGTCTACATAAACATGAGCACAACTCACTAAAGTATCTCCTCACCATTCTATGACCTCTCATTACCCTCTACTCAGGAAATACCAAACAAACATTATATAATGCTGGTGGGAAAAATCATAAAAATAATATAACATGATAATATAATTCCATGACCTAGTCTACCAGCCTAAATTGTCGCAAACCTAATATTCCTATGGATGAGTTGGAATCTAAACTAGATTCTCATGCTATCTCTAAATAATTTACATAACTAGCCACTTTCAATACTCCATACTTAATGTTTAGAATGGGGGTAGAGATCTCCCAATCTAATCATCACGTGAATGGTCTGTCAGACAAAATGAACCCAATCTCTTTACCATTGATCAATGCAGCTAATTTAGAAACTTGCTAAATAGACCTTAAGATAACTTTTTGGCATGCATTAATTAGTATATTCTACCTACAAGAAACCTACAAAAAAACTTGCATAGCATCATCTTATAGTCCATGTGTGAAATAGCTAAATAAAACCATGCAATTAATGCATAATAATGTCTAATAAATCTTTAGTATATTCCATGACAACAAACACATATAATGTCACTTATATTAATAGAACAGTCCCACTAAATACGAAAAATATTAGGGAAAGAATTATTGAAAGCTAAAATTTCTATGGTCACCTAACCTACCTACCAAATTTTGCCTTTAAGAAAAGTACCTAATTATTTGGCACAATATGTAATAGTAGGGGGTGAGATAGAAAGCTTAAAAAGAACTCTCATGGTATGTTATAAAAGTATGTAGTTGTGAAAAAAATATAACTAACTTGCATATAATGAAATATAACAATGATACAACTAAGGAAATATATAGTGTCAAAATCATGGACATTAGCTTAAGAAGTTGAGACACATAACTGAGATACCAAATATAAAAAATACACATCTTACACAAAATACACAAACTTACCTCATTGCAAAATTATAAGGGCATTTCCAATCCCGAGAACAATAAGTTTTACCATTGTAGTAGTTCTTGCATCTAATATCCAACTAATAGTCTATGACAAGCATCACTTAAATGAGCACATCCATAATTCTATAAGGGTAAAAAAAAATTGGCAAATCCAGAGTCCTTTTAGATGACTTAAATAATGTGGTGCATATAATGTTCTTCGTGATGCCCTAAACAATATAGCACTTAATTGTCCTTTCGAGTTTGAGCTCTCCACTACCATAATTTATGATATTATGCTCCATAATTCTAGCAGCAATACATAATTCCCAATGAGTATCTTATTTTTAAGTCCTTCATTATGCAATTTTTAAGTTTCTACTAAAGTTGTGAACCAGCTAGAATCCTTTCAACATCACTTTAAGAACCTGCTTCTTTTACACTATGGTTAGCTAAAAGCTTCTTATTCATTAGCTCTAATATATTATGGTGTTACTACATAAGCCCAACTTAACCTAAGTCTCAAATAAACATATCTACAATCTAACCAAGTGCTAGGCCTAATAATCAACCTACTTAAAATAATTTTACATTTTTGAAAGCCCAAACCCACTTATCTAAGGTTTTTTGTGTTTCATCTAAGTCTTAACCAACCTGTCTAAGTAATTTATGTTTCCTCAAAACCTTAATTAGCAAATCTACTATTATTCTAAGGTTCCTTCTAAATCTTAAAATACTTATTATGGGTATCTTATGACCTTCTTAAAACTTAGTTATCACAAATAGGTACCCTATAGTTATTGTAAACTCAAATGCCTTAATTATTGTTACCATATCTTCTCAGATTCGTCATTTATTGTTAACCATTAACCCATCATGCTAACGCTTGCCATTACCATTTTACTATGATCTCTCCTAGGTCACTCTAAACCATATATTATTATTTAGGTTTTTTTAGCATATGCATTTTGAGCATTAAAATGTTAACTAATGGTTCAACCCTTATCTTGGATAAAACCAACACATTTCCTAAGGAAAGATTCATGTGTTTTCTTAGTAAAAAAACATCATCTAGCATAAATTGATACTTCCTTAAGCTGAAGTCCTTCTCTAAACTTTCCTTAAGGGCTCACGAAGTGATATAATTAATGTCCTTAACAAAAATTGCTACTGTCATGTTTGCATGGAGAAAATAAGATCATAAACCTCAACATATGAAATAAATTGAGATTATCATCATTCTCTTCAATGTTAAGCTCATAAGTTTCCTTCCTTTTCTAGGGCTACTCATGGCTATAACAAAATTTAAAGATTAACCTTTGTCTACAATTTTTTGAATTAAAATTATGTGGGTTCTTAATCTTGTCTCATAAAAAATTAACTACATCATCCGTAAAAAATTACATTGCTTTTATATAACAATTGTTGCATATTTACCTTGATAATGTCCAAGGAATTTCCTATGAATTATTTAAGTTTAAGCATGACACAAAAATTATTATAGTATGGATCTTGACACAATATAAATCAAATACATAATATACCAAGATAAGGCTTGATTTCATGTAAAACATTGCTATAAAGTCGATCTAAATAAAAATCTAGGGATTGTTTTTGTCAATTATATTTTAATTTTAGAAGAAATTCCCTAATCATGGAACAAAACATTGTGATGAATAGTTACAGAATCTAAGGTAGATCATAGTTTTCTTTCTTGATGCAACTTATTTGAAACATTAATACTTGATGAAATATGATATATATCCTCTATAAACTTTGAACTCTATCATTTTTCTTGCATAATATATTTCTAAGTTAATGTTAGCTATCATTGTATATTCCTTTCTGGAGGTTATTTCATATCTGAGTCATTTCAATAGTTGATTGATATATTTTATTAGTCATATGAATGATTCATTATTATCATTCTTTTCTCCAAGTCCAAAACATATTAGTTCTAATGAACACTTGAACCACTTTTTACTACTTAACTAGAAATGGAACAACTCTATGTTATCCTAATAATTTTTCTTTAATTGTGTTAGAAGATGCATCCAAAGTTACCATTAAATGTCTTGAGGGCCTTAGTAATGACTCATTGGTTTTAGTGGCATGTTTTCGTACGAATGAATCATATACCAAGCAAGAAGCTTATGCATGGTTTGAGATGTTACATTTAAGATTCATGTCTAAAACTATTGGGAATGTATATCCTATAACAAAATTCTTAAAGCACTACAAAAAGGGTTAATTTGAGTGTGTGTGAAAAAAGCCTTTTCAAAATATTTCCAGCACAAACTCATCATTCTTTAATTTAGGTACAAAATGCATTCAGAGATGGTCCTAGGTTTATAAATATACCATATTAAATATTACAAATATTTCTTTACATTTATTAATAATGAACACAATTCTTAGTTATAAAATATCAAAAATGAGTACATTTGCATATACAATATGTCTTATTATCAATTGATAAGCAATACATTTAGTTCAAGTCAATAAGCTTGCATATTGAAGTGTGATAGGCCAATTAAAAAATGATTTAAAGATTTTCATTCTACTTTTGTATGTAGTACAATTAGTTCAACTTAATAAGCTTATAGACTAACAGTATTATAGGTGATGTAAATAATTTGTTTTCAAAGCTTTCATTCTAATTATATAGAACACAAAATTAAAGTAATTTCATGCATTAGGCAAATGCATAGCATGTGTAGTGCTAAACATGAAACCAATTGCTCATATAGTACATGAGTTTTAATGCATAATATATTTAGTTTGTTTTGGTGTAGGTTCTATATAGTGAGCCATACTTCAGGATTCCTATGATACATATTATTTAATATTTTGTATAACGATAAAATGTATTGCTCAACAAAACTTTTAACACTTTGAATGTTGGGTATATTTTGTAAATTCTAAATGTGTAATGACTTGTTTGAGAAGATTTTATGTTATTGAAAAATGGTTATTAGAGAGTCATTGGTGGGTTTTAGAGCCATCACATGACATCCAAAAAAATTATGAAAGGATTCAAGCATTTATACCTTAGAGACGTCCTATTCTTCAATTATAATAAATTGTATTAAAGCATGGTTGTTTCTAGAGAATATGCTGTAATGAAGGGGAATATGCAATAATGTAATTGTAGATTTACTAATATTGTTAATGGTTTCATAAATCTAGGTAGATTATTTTCTAATGTCAAGCATTTAAGGAAGACACTTGAAGGGATGATTAAAGAGATTTTTTCTATGACCATAATTAATGCTTCTAAGAAGCTAAACTTATGAAGCAAATGAGCTACTCAGAAATGTCATAATAAATGAGGTGGCAATGACAAGAGAAGATGGATGCTAAAGGGCAAGGAAAACATGGTATTCAAGGCTATGACATCCTTTTTTAAAGATAAATAATCTAGTAGTTCTGAGCAAGAATACCTTACTAAATGTTTTACTTGAAATGGTTAGGAAATTACATATAAGAAGAACTCAAACTAAAAAATGTTGAACAATAAAAAGATTGTAAAAAAGAAAAGTCTTAAACAGTACTATGAATGCCATCTACCTAGATATTTCTACTCAAATTGACCAAAATTTATAGAGAAGAGGAAAATGAAGAAAAGTACCAAAAGATGAGAAGTCGGCCATGGTTTCCACTTGGAGTTATTTGGATCCATCATTGAAATCTTAAAATAATTTGGGGAATGAGGATGTGAAAGAGTTGTTGTCTCTAAGCAAAGCATGGGTCATTCTATAACCGTGAAGAAGTAGAGAAGAAGAGAATGTGGATTAATTCGTGCAAGTGAATAATGAAGAATAAAGTAAACTCTTTGGTATTGAATTAGAAAGTTTTTTGATGGATTTGATCAACTATTTTAAAGAAAATTGAAAAAATGTGAAATTTTTAAAAAAAGCATATTTATTATATGGGGAGTTTAATGAAATGAATACAACATACTTACATGCATTGGAAATCTCAATGGATAAACTTGCCCTATATATTAGCTTGAATGCAAAAGGAATATTAATTTTTTATAAGTTAAAAATATTAGATTCAAATTGGTTTACATGACCTCATAGAACTTGGGACATTTCTTTCAAGTGTAATTGTTCATGGATATTGAAATCGATTGA